>JAJGRX010001293.1:0-724934 GCA_025461125.1 Carex kokanica | reverse complement strand
CGGTAGCTTGATATAGAAAAATAATTAAATAAATGAGGCATTTGCTTCGGTGGACATACACTACTAGAATCTGACCTTATTACAAGGGCAGGATTTTTGGTTGTTGCATGAGCTGACCCTTGCAACAGGCCCGAAAAAGGCTTGTTACATGGGCTACCCATGTTACAAGTACGCATGTTACAAGCCTCCATGTAAATACTAGATTTGGAACTTGTTACATGGGCTACCCTTGTAATAACTTTACCAAAACTTGTTACATGAGCTTGCGCATGTAAAATTGACGCATGCAACAAGTCTGAGATTTGGCACCTACAGAAAGTAGTTGCATGGTTAAAGAGCGTGGGCCCCATCTTAGTATTTGCAAGGATAAAGAGCATGGGCCTCATCTTAGTATTTGCAAGGATAGAGAACTGAGTAATTACATGGTTAGAGATCGTGGGTCCCACACGGTTTATTGTAAGGCAAATGAACTGAATAATTGCATGGGTAAAGAAGGTGGCCCCCACTGTTTATTTGCATGGTTAATGAAGGTGGGCCCCACCATATTATTTGCATGGTTAACGAAGGTGGACCCCACTAGATTATTTGCAAGGATATCGTTGGGACCTTTTTCATGGAATGTAGTACCCCATAGTTGTATGTGTATTCCGATGTAAACAATTGACGTTCCAGCATAATAGCAGCACGCCCAATATCTATAATCCTCCCCGTACCAGTTTGGTACCAAACCAGTGACAAGCCATGAATCTTTTACATTTCCCATTAAAATAGAAACAGAGCAACAATTCAATAAAATATGGGGCCCAACATTTTAATCATCATTAATCAAAATAGTAAATTGAAGTATGCATTGTAACATAAGACCAAAAATGATTGCAACCACAGAACTACGTATAACTTTTCTATACCCAAAATATACGCATGACCCATAACCAAAAATTTACAAAAAGAGGCTTTTTTTTAACTGCAAAATACTTTTTTGCTTTGATAAAGGTTGACAGGCACTAGAAGGACCGGTTGTTCTGATTTTCTTCCCCGAACCATTGGTCGATTGCGTTTTGACTGGTTGCCACATCTTGTCCAGCATGCGCATTGAGGAGTGCTTGGAAAGTGCCTCCCCCGGTTGATTATGTAAATATAGCACCTAGACCCTACATATACCACATTAGAATACAATGGAAGTTAGTATATATAATATATTATATCAAGACTGGAGAATGGAGATGCAAATTCTAGTTGCATTTAGAAACCCAATGTAACTTTTACCAATTAAACCCTATTCTTTCAACTTATTAACTAATTGGGAGCCAAATAAGCCATACTCTAATGCATAGTACAAGATATTTTTGGTGAAGGAATTGTTATTGTGCCCCTTCATAATACAACAGATGTTACCAAAAGAACTAAGGTTCTAAATATTAAGATGATACCTGAGAGATGGCCATCGGCATTCCTGAAGGGGCTTCATGAGGTTGAGGTAGAGTTGTGGGACCTTGACCCTAAGCATTAAACATGGTGGGAATTGTGTTAGAATATGGTCATTTCAACATCTGGGTAGTAAGTAATATTAACATCATCTAGTTTTTAAGTTAACAAATTCACCTGCAAATTATTGGTATTCCCCATGACACCAACATGTAGAGGTTCATGATTGTAACCTTGAGCCTAAGATAAACATGAATCCATTCACAACAAAAGTTAGCAATCAGAACTACACAGTATAGTGATAATAAATATAAAAATTCAGAAATTAACAGTAAATGGTAGTTTTGGAAAATTGACCATATATTCAAAACTAAACACAGCAGCACAAGCAATTTAAAAATTAACGTTATATCCAGAAATTAACACAGCAGCACAAGCAATTTAAAAAATAACAGTAAATTCAGAAATGTTAAAATTTTAAAATGCTAAGATGTACACAGTGTAACACAAAGACAGCAGCGGCACGAAGAACAGCAGCACAAGCAATAAGCCAGCAGTTGAATGGTAGTTTCGGATCAATTGCAACTAACAAGGTAGATTCAATAATGACTAATTTTTGTTTTGGCAGGGAGCTTTGCTGAATCGAGAATGATGGTCAGTCAAATGACTTGCCGGATATTCTTATAATTGTAAAAATTCTCAAATGGTTAACTGATATTGATAATAATACCGTACCGTACCGTACCTGTAAGTTCGGCCTTTGCACCCCTATCATTGCGAACAATTGCCTAAACATGACGTCATTTTCTGCTTGCATTCTTTTCCTCTCTTCCCGCTCCTCATTAAGACGATGATCTCGTTCTTGTACTAAGATTGCATTCATTTCTTCCTCAGTGTAGGTTTATGCAACCCATTATGTGTCATCCCAGAAACAGAAGATGCTGCCTGGGTTGACCTAGCTCGTGTGGTTGCTGTTGGCAGCTTAGGGTCAAGCACGCTTCCAAAGCCTCACAACCTGCCATGGTTTGATCCCCCAATAGCAGCAATGTACAAAGTGCTATCGTCCTTGTCAACATTTGTCTCATCGGCTCTCCATTCGGTAACATTTTCCTAGGGGTTGCAACAGGTGAGTAAAATATATTATCGATAAATGTAGATAATAAATAAAAAATTGAAGTAATTTTGTACATATGTAGGATGGATTAGTAACTGAATCTGCCTACATGGCTTGGTTATATATTTCACATCCACTGTAGTCGTCCTCTCCTCTATACAATATCCACAATTTATACTGAGGCGCTAGCAGGAGATTAAAAAAACTTAAAAAAATACAGATGACTTTCTGCCCCACTCAAACCTGAAGTATAAATATTTATTTTCAAGGACATGCTATTCCTGGTTATGCCCAGATTGGTACTGTTTGATGGAACTGTATAATATCTACACAACAACAAGGTTTATAATACCAAATGTACTGTTAATATTAACTGTACAACAACAATGTTTTCAGATTATACAAAGTTACTACTTACATAAACTTTTTTGCTGTAGCGTTGGTGAATTGTAATGTGTTGATATCGTAAGTTATAGGCTGTATGGTAGTCTCCTCTGTTGGTTGATTCACAATGCCACTTGTGTCACCATTCTCTGTAGTTTCAGACACGCCCTTCGTGGCAGCCTCAAATGGAGACAGCACCGGTGATTTTCCATTTTCTAATCTACAATGCATATGTAGGTAAATCTCTTCCAGGGTTGGAGCTCCATTTTTTAGTGTTGTCTCCACATGAGAAGGAATAAACAATAAGTCTTCAATGTCAGATTTACTAGTAATTTGTAAATATTTTTAATTATGTAACATAGTAATTATTAAGATTACCAGTTTCGTCACATGCTGGTGGGTGCTTGCAGATCCACCGTGGTGCGGTATTGTAATTCCTGACGACTGGCGGTTTAGTGTGTTTTGTCTCCTCAAACCTTTCCACTCCTCTGTGTTGAAGATGTCACAGAGACCGTGCCAATTTTTGGGGTCAATACACCAATGCGGCACGTTGTCCTTCCATAATGGTATTTCCCAACCAAATTTTTTTATGCATTTGTCCCTTGCGTTGTGCAGCTCCTCAGCATACCTTTTGCAAGATATGGCATCAAAGACTGTTCGGCATTGGTCGGTATCTTCCCCATCACGGTATCTAAATCTTTCCTTCAAAAGAGAAAAGGGTACAAGGAGTAGTACCATAGTAGTTGGTATTTAAGTTAAATTGTATAGAGTAATCTTTCATACAACGTTGGTCTTCTTAGTTTGGCCACTATAAGTTCATAGGATAACTCTAATATGATTGTTTGGGACAGTTTGGTAAATATATGTGATTGAACCAATTTGGATGCCTATGATGTCTAAGTTGTTCCCAGCTATAGGATTTCAGTAATTTTTCAGATACGAGCCAAATGAAGAACAGATCAGAGAGTAGACTACAAAAACTAAATTGTAGATTGCTGAAAATAAAGTGTAGTATAAAGAAATCTGTTTATTAAAGGGTACCAAAAACGCCTTCTCGACATTTCTCTTTGTTTGACGATCAAAGGCGTGATAACTTCTTAATGGTGACGGCATATAATTCAGGGCAAGCCTAGTTATTGCAGAACTGATCTGCCTTGGGTTTGAACGGCACGTGAACTCGTGTACCCCAACCGGCCATATCTCCGGTCGATTTTTGATAACATCCGCCGCGTCTCGTATCATTCCAGGCCCTCGTCCCTTTTTCTTTGGTGGTGGAATATCACATTCCGCCGTACCATCCAAACTCTCCACATTCCTGCTGATCTGTTGTGCGCTTCCTCTTGTTGTACTTGGATGCTCTTGACCTTGGGAGACCAGATTTTCTGGGAGCCATATTATTGGTGTACTATATTCCGAAAACAACAAAGAAATGTGTTATACGCAATCCAGTGACAAATGATTAATACAAACACTCTGCATATTTCATTAATCTCAAACCTCTTATAAAGTACAGGATGGTCTATTTATAGACATTGAATGCCTAAACATCTAGGCTGTTACATTGTTCTTAATTCTGTTACAAAATATAAATGCTAACTAACTACTCTAACTGACTCTCATTTATCATTAGTGGTAAATGCATTTCTGTGGGTTGATCTTGATATGCACATATATATATATATATATATATATATATATAGTTGCTCCTGATATGCACAAAAGTTTGGTTTTTTGAGATATGAAAAAAATTGGAGATATGCACAGTTTCACTTCAGAGAATGCTGAATCTTGCGATATGCACATATCAAGAGCAAGGCCAGATTAAACAACAATTTCATATAAATGGCCAAAATATCAAGAGCAAGGTGCAAAAATTGCAGAGATATGCACAATTCGTTAATCAATTTCACTGAAGTCATTTTTAAGATAGATCGGCAAATACACGTATTAAAATGTAGTACTTAAAAAAAACAATACAAGTAGATTGTAGTGGCAGTTATTTTAGGTGTTTTCCATTTGAGAAATCTACAAGGCAACATTCGATTTATTACTTACTAACGTAAATTTGAGTAGCATACGACCACGACAACAAATTCTTTAAAAAATAAAAAACTAATCCTTGTACCTCCGAGGAGTGAGAGAGCTACCTCCGTTGGTTGAATGTACCTCCGTGTTTGTCGGTCAAGACGGTGGGCGAAAATGATTTAGACGCGGCCGAATAGTGACCTGATAAGGGAAAGAGGGAAAGAGGGAAAGAGGGTGGAAATGAAAAGAAAAATGAGGGAGGCGGCTAAGTAATTTCGCTTGGTTATGGGGGGAAGCAATTTCGGAATTCAGACTCTCTCCATTACCTGATATAGCAGTCTTTTACATGTAGTACATCTGGACCGTTCATTTTTACCATGCACGGATCTCTGAGGCCGTTAAAACTGCCCCCTGCGCTAGCTCGTATCTAAAACCGATTGAGTTTTGATATCAAACCGTAAAGATTGTTTAAGCGTTACAAGTACTTGAGAGGATGCGAATCCAAAATTTCGCTGGCTGCAAAAGGGGGGAAAAATTTCGCTAAAGTGATCCTATGAACAGAGAGGTTTTATGTTTCGGCAGTCTGTAAGATCGTTTGTATGTTACAATTATAAATCAACGCATCAAAACTGATCTGTTAATATAAATGCCCAAAATTGAGAGGGAACGAAAGAGAGCGCCGTTTATTAGAAAAGGATAGTTGGTATTTTGGGTGACACGTGTCTGGTGCCTACTCGTTAATAGATCATGGGGCCCCTAATTCAGTGACTTCACTCACTTATTAAATAATAAGTGGATTCATAAGAATATATATTTGTACATATGACATAAATTAGAATAAATTTTAATAATTACATTTTCTAACTTCAATTAAATATGTACATGTCATGACTATTTGATGGACAAATTTAATTTGTTGTATTATTAGTTTTTCTCATGAGCTGCAAAATTTACTAATAAATAAAGAAATTTGGCATTTTTTATTGTTAAATAAAATTATTGGAACATTGGCTCTGTGCTGTATAATTAACTTGTTAAATAATCATGTTGGAACTTGGAACATTGTTTCATGTTTGGAATCATTATTGTTAAATAAAATTTATTATGTATTATTGATTTAGAAACATAAACTCTTATGCTATATAACTTGTGCATGCAACATTAGCTCTAGTCATGGAAGTTAATGAAGGCCTTTACAAAACTGTCGTGCCTCGGTCGATCAGAACCGGTACAACCCGAGATTATTAGCTGAATTTGTTCGTGTCAAAATCTTGTACAAATTTACGTTAATTTTCACATCCATCCGGCGTACGGAATATCAAGCCATCGAAGGGCTGTAATCACATCATGTCGGATCGAAGCTTAGACATAATCAAATTAAAAAATCACTCTGTGGTACATGTTAAGGGTTCTCTCTTGATCATTTAGAAATTAAATTTGAATTATTTCATGTTAAATCCACCGTTGATTTGTAACGTGAAAATGCACGGTCCACATTTAACGACACAATTTTCAGAGGCAAATAATACTAATATTGTTAAAAATGTATTTTTGTAAGTATAATATGTGGATATAATATGGTAAAATGTATTTTTTTCCTTTTTTTGAATTTTGGTTATATTATTTACAATGGAATTATTATAACATTGGCTACTGGGAGAACTAGAGGCATCTGATGTGTGACGAACGTACTTGATTTAAAAGGAGGCCTCCATTTTAGAAACTCAGAGTTGGGGTGACGAGCCCTCTTAGGTAATGCCACCCATCAGGTTTGTATCCGCCCAGGTGGAAGGTCCTCATAAATTAAAGATTCGTGTTGTAGGATCAGGCGGCACCGATATAATATGCTAAATTTATGTTACCTTATATTAAACGCGAATTATAGTTGGTGTATGATAGTAAATGAGATACAGAGAGGGTCTCTGTGCAAGGACTTAGCGTTTTTCAAATTGAAAGTTTGAAACCACGCCTCTCCCCAAACACACTCCCAAGTCCGAAAGCTCTCCTCTCCCCAAACCCTTAACCGCAAAAATTGTTAACCACGCCGCAAACCCTCTCTTCTCCCTCTTTCCCAAGGCCGATCGGGGTCACCGCCAATAGCAATTCCACTGTCCCCACAGATCGGGGTCGCCGCCGCCGCCACTAGCATTACCACTCTCCCCACCGATCGGGGTCGCCGGCACTAACCTCTCTACCCTCTCGATCGACCCTCGTCTCTAACCTCTCCCGCCGCTCTATCGACCACGGTGGGAAACACCGGAGATCGGAGGCACCAGCGGTCGAAGATTACTAAGCAGTATCGACCACGCTCCTTAACAGTAAGCTCGCCGCCTTCTCCTTGTGTGACTTGATTTGGCTTTTTTTTTATCTTGATTTATTTTTAACAGAAATTTAGGTTTAGGTGAGGAAAATTACTACTAAAACCCTATTTTAACAGAAAATAGGTTTTAACAGAAAACCTTGTGTTAACAGA
Source organism: Carex kokanica (assembly GCA_025461125.1). Taxonomy (NCBI): domain Eukaryota; kingdom Viridiplantae; phylum Streptophyta; class Magnoliopsida; order Poales; family Cyperaceae; genus Carex; species Carex kokanica. Next base: position 717,513 of record JAJGRX010001293.1, on the reverse strand, counting down.
AATTAAGGTTTTAACTGCGTTGAAGTTCGAGCAAAGGACTTTGACATGTAGTTGGTGCCAGCACTTTTCACAAATGTAGTTGGTACCAGTACATACATTGCTTTTTGTCAAACTTGTAGTTGGTACCAGTGGTTTTTTAGTTTATTTCTTTTATGTTAATGTCACACCCCGACATTGGGGCTGGCAACCCGCCGCGCTGTCAGCACAGGGCATAGTTATTATTATGCACAAACTTATAAATGTTATTAAAAAATTGAACATATAAATTTTGTTATAGTCTTTATATTCTATTTTTATTCTTAAAGTAGCACAACCCTTGCGCGTCAGGCACATCATTTAGCATGTCCAATCAGTCCCTTGCCAACAGCTCTAAGTAGCAGAATTTTAACATGTTATTTTGTTTAGAGCTTATAATACATTAACAGTGGTATTGTTTTTCCTAGGCATTAGACATTGCATATATGTAATTATATATATATATATATATTTCAGTCTACCTAACTTAGGTGTTGTAAAAATATTTTTCTATTCTATATTTTTCTATTGTTTCTATTTTTCTATTTCAGTCTACCTAACTTAGATGTTCCAAATCTAAGCTCAAATGAGTTACCTCAGGTGTTATGAATTCACATTACAAGTTGGTGTTGCCTTTGTAAAATTTCAGCAATCCAAGTATGTTGTTGCCTTTTTACAATTTCAGTGTTGTTGTCTGTAGCATATTTAAAAAACAGTTAGAGGACTTGACATGTAGTTGGTGCCAGCACTTTTCACAAATGTAGTAGGTACCAGTACATATATTAAGAAAAGTATGGGTCAAACTTCCTTATTAGTATATAAATGAATTTAATGATTTCCTTTCAAGCAAACTTACAAGTATTAAATTTAGTAGTCAAAGAATTGGCATTTTGGTAGTATAATATTGTAATTCAATTTAGTAGTCTAAGAATTCAAGTATTTCAATAAGTATCTTAAATAATCAAGCATTGAAAACAAGGAGTTAATAGAAAAGTATCTTTAATAGGTTTCACACAAACCAGATTACATACCTTACAATGCAGCTTCATTTTATAATTATTCGGTTAAGGACTTAGTCATTCAATTTAATTTGAATGATTTATTATGAATACGTTCGGTTTACCAACAGTGAAATCAGCTTACCATTTTTCAATTCAATCAATATTTATTAAATTATTCATTTTTAGGTGATGACAAGGGGTTTTCTGTAATTATTGCAGAATTGATTCTTAATTACATTGGGGCATTGTAATAATCTGAGTTCATATATTTCACAGATATCATGGATGACAGTCATAAAGCCAAGCGGTACGTGGTTAGTCCTTGCCAGAAATCTGCGAGGCTTAATCCCAATGTGGAGGGAAGTAACACGGGGAGTGTGACACCTTCCCCCCCAATGGCTACTCCGTCTCGGACAGAGCCACCTGCTCCTAACCCACCAAAGGCCACCGCCTCTAAGCGGAGGAGTCTAAGACCAAAACCTATGGGTTGCGACAACGATGGCCGACGAAGATCCGCAAGGCTTAATCCTATTGAGTATCATTCCCAGCCACCACCTCAGTCGAACCCACATGAGAGCACAACCCGTGTTCCCGATGTACAGCCAGACCCAATTGCCTTACCCACTCGAACCGTTGTTCCGCTGGACCCTCTTGCTTCACCCCCGCAGCCTGATGTACAGCTAGACCCAATTGCTGAGAAGGAGACTGCCTCTGATGATGATAATAGCCCAAAGGCTGAAAATGAGGCAGGGACAGAAAATAGCGCAGAGGCTGAAAATGAGGCACCACCAGAGGATGATGCAGAGGCAGAAGATTCACCAAGAGTCTACCCGTTTGTTTCTGTTGTGCTTCCGTCAGGTCTCCATGCTGCATGGGAAGACAATGAGCCAGTATATGCTGAGGCTGCGCCAGCAGATTCCGGTATTGTTGATGACTACGAGCCAGGAGGTGCTGAAAATGTTGAAGAGGCTGAGCCAGTACATTCTGATGCTGACCCAGTACTCTCAGCCTCTGAAGATGAAGACATAAATGAAGACCCGGAGAGTATCGACGCGCCTGACAATGAGACCGCTGCACCCCCAGCATCGCCGCAGCCAGAGTCAGCTGCAACAACATCATTGTCAGACACGACAGTGCCCTCAGCTGAGCCCAACAATTCAGGTCAGTCGGTCGGGCGTAATCCGGTACTGGAGGATGATGGCAGTAGGAGGTTCCGTAGGCGTCGGGTCCTACGCATATGTCCTGAAGCTCTTGAAGCCAGCGGTAAAGACCTGGTTGGGCGGCAGCTAAAGTGCCGACAGGCAAGAGGAAGAGAAGTAAGAAGGGGAAGAAGTCTGATGCGAGGGGGGTACGGGGCCTTGCCAAGCCTCGTGACCCGGTTCAACCAGATAGGAGGCCAGTTCTGACGGTTGTTGGTAACTACGAGTTCACATCAGAACCCGATGATTCCAAGAGAGCGACAACAATACGGCTGTTAATGTGTGAATGCCTACCGGGACCCATCAGGTCATTCAACATGTTTCCATCAAGGGTGAGGTTAGAAATCCTTTTGAAGTTCTTGTAGCGGTACTCATGGGCTGATGGCGAAGATGTCGGGCGTTGTCTCGATGTCTTCGAGAATATAGCTGCAGAAGCTTACACGCGGGTACTGACCGACACGAGGAAATTGTGCTACAGGAAATTTGGAGCAAACAAGGAGTTATGGAAAGATTTTTGTCCACGGTGGTGCCAGAATTTAGATCACTGGAAGGGTCTGTGCGACATTTGGATGAATCCCAAATGGGAGAACTTTTCAAACACCAACCGGGATAACAGAACTAAGGCTGGTCGCCTCGTCAGTCATGTCGGTGGGTCCGGGAGCTCGTACCGGCATAAGAAAAAATTGGTATTATTCTCTCACATTCTTGTAACTAATACCACCTTAGCATTAATAGGCTTTCTAGCATAAGTTGTATTGTCCACTATCTCATAGATACATAATTATATTTCAGATTTCTGAGAAGGGGACTGCTGTTGACTTGAAGGATGTGTTTGATCGAACTCACTTGAAGGAGTTAGAGGCGGGGAAGGAGTACGTCAACACGAGGGCAAAAGACATAGCGGTATACATTTAATTTTTGTCACTATCGGTAGTTGCACATGTAATGAATTGACCATAAATAACGGTACCAACCTTACACGGCTACATTTAGCCAAAGCTTACAGAGTCCAAGTATTTATAAATCGTAAAGTCAATGTAACTGATGAACACCCTGTTTACAACTCATTTAAATTAAGAGAAACCAGTTTCTTTTTAATTACATGTGCAACAACCTGAGTACATATTACACTCACATTGTGATATTTACTTCAAATTTTTGACCTAATGTGACGATCCAATGCAGGAAGATTTCAAATTGTTAAAACAGATTCATGGGAATGAAATGGATGATGAGGCGATGTGGACCTTGGCTGCAAAGGGAGAGGACAAGAGAGGCAGGTTGTACGGCTTTGGCAATCGGTCAAGAATGTCAAAAGCCAACCGGGAGCTGGAGGCAATGGAGGCATCCCCATCGGAACCCACCAAAAGCACTGCCACCTCGGCTGAACAATCAAAGAAATCATTCACGCCGGAAGAGGTGGATGACTTAATCAAACGCAACCTAGCTGCTGCACGGAAAGGGTTTGCTGAGGAGTTAGCGGCCCAAGAGATGCGACACCGTACTGAAATGGAACAGAATAAAATACACAATGAATACAGCAGGTCATGTATCGACACGCTCTTCAAAGCAAATGGAATCTAACCGCCTAAATTCCCTGTAAGTCTAATGTCCTGCTATATTATTTATTGAAATATCACTCCTGGTTTATACCTTTGCATGTTTACCATTCTTTTTATGCATTTGGTTAGGAGAGGCCATATGTCCAGTCTTCTGGTGGTGGTGGGGGCAACAACGAAGGTGCGGGATGTGGACCTTCCGGTGGTGTTGGGGGCGATATCGGAGGGGGAGAGGAAACCTGATCCGCTGAATTAATGTTTGGGTTTTTAATGTAATAAGTTTATAGATTTACAACTGTTATGTAGGATGTGATTAATATTATGTAGGATGTGAACAATATTAAGTTCTGATGTGAACAATATTAAGGTTTGATGTGAACAATTAATTTGGTTGGGAACAATACTACATAGGATGTGAACAATATTATGTAGGATGTGATTCAAAACTTTTGATGTTGATCAATTTAGTTAGTTGGATATGTATAATTTTTAGTTAACATATGTTGGTCTTTTGAGTTAACTAAATGAAATGCGTACACTGTGGGTACGCAACAAAACCGAAATTAATTCAGAACAACACTGTCACTATTTATATTGGTATTCCGATGTAAATAACTACCATCTCTTTATTTTCCAACCCCACAGAGACCAGTATATTTCAATTTCTTTTACCGAGACATGCGCTTCTGAGCACACGAGGCAAATCGTAGGGTTTCCATTAATCCCTCAGCTCTCTCTCTCTGTACCTCTCTCTCATTCTCTCTCTCTATCTCTGTTGGTATCCGCACTAAATGGGTACCTCTGGCTCTCATCACACTTGCTGAAGTCCCCAGCCGCCAGAAAATGTCAAGAGCAGGTACGTACAATTGAAAATTGTTCTTGTATAATGTAAGCCCTTCCAGTTGGAAGTAAATTTGATCTAATGTCCCCTCTTTCCATTTAAATTGGCACAAATATGGTATTTTTACTGCACATTAGCATATAATAAATCTGGTTTTTTTTTTCTGCCCAACAAGTGTTTGATGGAATGCCACAAAGGACCTGAATTGGCATAAGGACCAGAATTGGCTACTGTTAACATATACAAATTGGCATAATTAAGGACCTGAATCGATATATAGCTAAATTTCGTGCTGTAATTGATTTTTAAAATGTAGATGCAATTTTTAAATTAACTAAAACCTCAATGGTACAGGTAAATAGTCCAATGGCCAATAACGATCGTCAATGGATGTACAACAGCAGAACACGGCTTGCACCCGCCTTTGTTAAGGGTGTTCAAGAATTTGCGCTAGCGGCATTATCCAAACCCGATGTTGTGACTATCGATGCATGTGGAAGGAAATGTATCGCTTGTCCTTGTAAAAAATGTCAAAACCTCTACAGTAGAGATGTGGAAACCGTGAAGATACACCTTTACAAATCTGGTTTCTGCGCCTTATATGAGGTTTGGTACAAGCACGGCGAGGATGAGAGTACAAATTATATGAATCCCCCATCCCCTCCACCTACTGATCACATAGGAGATATGGTTAGGGCAGCCGCTGGACAAAATTTCGATTGGGATGTTGACCAACCTACCGGAGTAGCAAAAAATTTTTTTGACATGCTAGCCGCATCGCAAACACCTCTTTGGGAAGAGAACTTGACCGGAAATTTGAAATGCGAAAACCACACCATATTGTCGGCGGTCACACAAGCCTTAGCGTTAAAGGCGGAACACCAATTGAGCCAAAAATGCTATGATGGGATGATGAGTCTTATTAAGAGCATGCTTCCTCCTAGTTCGCAAATGCCGGATAATTTCTACCAATCGAAGCGATTGATCGAGGGGTTGGGCATGAAACATGAAAAAATAGACGTATGCCCAAACTTTTGTATGCTTTATTACAACGAAACGAACAAGGACAAGACAAGATGTGATGTATGTGATGAACCGAGATATAAGCCACCGGGACCTAATAAAAATGCAAAACCCGTGCCACAAAAGATTCTTCGTTACCTACCTATCACCCCAAGATTGCAAAGGATGTACTTGACCGAATCAAATGCGAAGGCGATGACATGGCACAAGGAGGGAAAGCGTGACAAACCCGGGGTTATGGTGCACCCTTTGGATGGTGTGGCTTGGAAGCATTTTGCGTCCAAGTATCCGGATTTCGTAAAAGAGGTGAGAAATGTAATTTTGGGTTTAACGACAGATGGATTCATGCCTTTCAACTCGAGTGCATCTCCATATTCATGTTGGCCGGTGTTTGTCTTTCCCTATAACCTACCACCTGGTATGTTGATGAAAGAAGATACCATGTTCCTCGCGCTTGTCATCCCCGGACCAAAGCATCCGGGTCGGGACATTGACATTCTTCTCGAACCTTTAATTGACGAGTTGAATAAATTGTGGTCGATTGGAGAAATGACATGGGATGAATCTAGAAAAGAGAATTTCAATATGCATGCATCACTTATTTGGACGGTGAGTGATTATCCCGCTTATGAGATGCTATGTGGGTGGGGTACACATGGACGGTTGGGGTGTTATTATTGCCAAGGTGCAACGAAGGCCTTTCGACTAGTGCATGGTGGGAAAGCATGTTGGTTCGACTGTCATAGATGTTTCTTGCCTCCGGGTCACCCATTTCGTCGAGATAAGAAGAATTTCATAAAGGAAGAGCCGAGTTTGGTGGGCCACCGCCCAAAAAAACGGGCCATGAGATGCTTGAGGAAGTGAGCAAACTAGATGAGATCGTATGGGGTAAAACCAAGAAATTAAACCAGATTCAAGGTTATGCCGATACCCACCATTGGCAAAAGAAGAGTATATTTTGGAGGTTACCTTATTGGAAAGACAATCTTTTACCTCACAATATTGACATTATGCATTTGGAGAAGAATTTCGCGGATAATTTAATTTACACGATCTTAAACATAGGTGGAAAAACCAAGGATAATGAAAAATCAAGGAAAGATTTGGCTCTCCTTTGTGATCGTGACAATCAACACCTAACCCTAGACCCTCGAAGACCGGGAAAAATGCGTAAACCAAACGCTCCCTTCGCACTAACTCTTGACCAAAAGCGGAAGGTTTTGACATGGCTCAAGGAGATAGTAAAGTTTCCCGATGGCTACGCATCGAATTGGTCAAGGTGTGTTAACCTCACAACAAACACCCTAATTGGACTAAAGAGCCATGATTTGCATGTGTTCATGGAGCGTCTACTTCCCGTCGCATTTCGAGACTTTGTCCCCGATGAAGTATGGGATGTTCTATGTGAGATTTCGAGTTTCTTTAGAGAGATATGTGCCAAGGAGCTATTACCATCCCGTATCGACCAATTAGAAAAGGATATTGTTGTCACACTTTGCAAGATGGAAAATTTTTTCCCGCCAAGCTTCTTCGATTCAATGGAGCATCTTGTGGTGCATGTAGCACACGAGGCTAGAATGGGTAGGCCAGTCAGTTCTCGATGGATGTACCCATGTGAAAGGTTTGTCGTTCTTCCTCGAATTTTTGGTAATTACGTAATAAAACACTTCGCATATAATTTGAATGTCATATTGAACCCATAATAGTATATCTACCTAACTACTCGTACAACTCTTGACATTATAGGCGTAACAAAGAACAAAGGATGAGAGTGACGAACAAGGCACGTGTTGAGGGTTCAATCGTCGAGGCTACAATTGTCAAAGAGATTTCAACCTTTTGCACGCATTATTTTCAAGAAAAACCAAGAAATGGCCAACAACGAGTTACAAATAGTAACCCTCCGCAAAGAGGACTATCGATATTTGATAATCCGGGTCGTTCCCTTGGGAAGGAAAATCGCATTGTTCTCGACGACAAGAACCACAAAGCAGCCCACTACTATGTCCTTCACAACTGTCCCGAGATCCGTGACAAGTATGAAAGGTACAATCTTACTTATTGGTTATAATCATGATTAAAAAAACAACCAATGACCAAAACCGGTGTCATAATCATGTTAAAAGCATGTAGTCCTGTCCAAGGGACATTTACACACATTTAAATTTTTCCTACTCTTTTTTATTTTTTTTGGCTTAGAGTTTGACTAATGCCTACGGTTTTGACAATTCTGGACAGCTGACTTTTAGAAAATTATTATCAACAATTGGCTTAACCATAATTTTAGTTCTTTATATAAAAATGATGGTCACATCATGTACCGTATGCCCAAAAAAAACAAAAAAAATTAAGGTCATTAGCTATGTAAAATTCAGGGATATTTGAGGGGCAGTTCATATTCCACCAAATAGTACATGGAAAATTCAGAGATTTTTGTTCTCAGCTGGGATTCAAAAATCAATTTAAAATCACCAAAATTCCAATAAATGGAAAATTTAGTATAGCGATGCTTAGCATGTAATGCTTTTTATATTTGCACAATCTTGGGAAATTTCAAGACTTCCATGCTGCTCAAAACTATCAAAATCTTATTTTTGTAAGTGCTGGAATTTGTAGGGAGTTCGATACATGCATGCTTAATAGTGGCACAAGAATGCAAGATTTGGACAAAGTTCGTCAAGAGAGTTACGGAGATTGGTTACGAACAAAGGTTCTTGATGATGATGATTGTGATAAATACATCCGAAAGGCCGGACTCAAGCCATCCAAAATCGCAAACTGCTACGAAGTGTACGACATCAACGGGTATCGATTTCACACCGAAAATTATGAGCAAACCAAGGTAACAAAAAGTAGCGGTGTTTGCATCAAAGGAGAGTGGGATGAAAATGGTGACCAACACGACTACTATTGAATTCTCCAAGAGATAATTGAGCTAAATTATGATGGAGGCAACAAGGTTGCTCTCTTTAGGTGCATTTGGTTTGACATAACAAACGGGGTAAAAAAGGACAAAAAACATGGAATTGTCGAGGTTAAACACACTTCTCGGTTAAAAGGTTTTGAGCCTTATGTATTGGCATGTCAAGCGAGTCAAGTGGTCTACATTCCTTATGCATCCGATACTCGTGACCGACGACCATGGTGGGTGGCAATGAAAACAAGCCCGAAAGGGAAGTTTCGTGTCGAGGATAACTCCGATGAAAACCTAGAATTTTACCAAGAGGAAAGGACAGATAATCCGGTATTGGACCCAAATGAGGAGGGCTTCAATTGGGATAATGTGGTAATTCGAGAAAACGATTTCGAACTAGTAGACAATACGATGGAGACTTCAAATGCACCACAAACAGTGGAGGATAACCCCATAGATGAAGGAGATGAAGGTTACGACACGGAATAAGAGTATTACATGCGTGAAGTTGAGGAAGCACTTGGTTGGGTTAACATCAACGATGAATCCGATGATGAGGGTTTCTAATTGGTAATTTGGTGAATTGTTTTGTATCTCAATTAATTTGTAAGGTTTATTCTTAGACCAAAATCTAAAGATTCTTCAAAGTTCCCGAATTATTTGTGTATCTCGTTTACTTTTCAATATACTGCTGTAATTCTTATTGCTGTGATTTACAAAATATATTCAACTTGAAGGGAGATCAAACAAATACAGGAAAGGCTTTGCCCAGGAATTCAAAACTTATAACATGGGTAGTGTAGAACTTCTTACATGGACCTTTAGAATAAAATAATAAAAAAAGCAACATCAAAACCTGTTACATGGGCGTACCCTTGCAACTGTTTAGTCTCAATTCCGTAGATTAATAACATGGGTAGTGTAGAACTTCTTACATGGACCTTTAGAATAAAATAATAAAAAAAGCAACATCAAAACCTGTTACATGGGCGTACCCTTGCAACTGTTTAGTCTCAATTCTGTAGATTAATAACATGGGTAGTGTAGAACTTCTTACATGGACCTTTAGAATAAAATAATAAAAAAAGCAACATCAAAACCTGTTACATGGGCGTACCCTTGCAACTGTTTCGTCTCAATTCTGTAGACTTATTACAAGGGCATGGGATGAGGTTTTAGCATGGACCTTCATTAAAATATACTATCTGTCATCGCTGGTGGGTCATGGGTCAACAATTATTAGTTACATGGGCAGATAAGAGATAATTACAAGGGTAAACATCAGATTTGTTACATGCGTTACTTTTTACATGGAATACCCTTGTAACAAGTTTTAGTGTGTCAGAATCACCATTTCTTTTGCATGGGCTCTTCACACCCTTGTAACAAGTAAGTGCTGCCCATGTAATAAGTCAAGATTCTAGTAGTGATAAGGACCTATTTGTAAAATGAACATATTTTCATTTTCAAAGTTCAAAGAGTCGATCTGACCGTTCAACATTATCTCCATATTAAAATGTACTTGGAGGTCAAATTTTACATTTTTTTGAATTTTTTTACTATTTATTAAGATGGTTACAAAATCGCTGTTTTTCAATGGTCTGAAAACAACGATTTTGTAATCATCTTAATAAATAGTAAAAAAATTCAAAAAAATGTAAAATTTGACCTCCAAGTACATTTTAATATGGAGATAATGTTGAACGGTCGGATCGACTCTTTGAACTTTGAAAATGAAAATATGTTCATTTTATAAATAGGTCCTTATGTCCACCGAAGCATCCCTCAATAAATAATTGTCTTAAAAGAAGAGATACGAGGGATAAAAATTAATCATCCAGCATATGGGCTTCAAAGTACCGAAATTTTTTGGTTACCACCCTAAATTTTCAAATTCTGATCTTAACACCGCTTTAGGAAAAATTTCAAAACTTGACATGTTTGCAGACTGGATCTGCACACTATTTTTTATGTGTGCGCAGACCTAATCTGCGCACCATTTTGATGGGTTTTTTTTTTCTGTTATGTTTTCTTTCAGCACATAAGAACAGAAATTTGGTGTGCAGACTCAGTCTATCCACGTGTCAAGATCTGAATTTCCAAACAAGTGGTGATAAGATCAGAATTTTGAAAGTTTAAGGTGGTAACTAAAAATATTTCAGTCCAAAGTTTAGTCAATTCCCTACTCCTACCAGCAACAATTGGAGTTACAGAGCTTACATTATTATAATCTTGTGCAGCATGCATGCTGTGACGAAGAATGTGATTTAAGTCGATAGCATGCTTATTCTTCAACGGTACAACATCCAGTGACTGTGTGGCTTCACCTCTACGTATCACAGACTGTGTTGTACAGTCTAGACACAGCAAATTTATATGTCACTCGATTGATTAAATAATTTATTAGTTCTATGCAGTCCATTTTTGCGTGCAGCACATGCCATCACTAGTGGTAGTCATGTGACCGACATTTTTATTAATATCCAAAGTTAATTACAAATTAATAAATATACTCAGCTTAATTAGATGAGTTTTGTTAAAAATGTCCAAACTGGCCATTAAATGGCTGGTTCACATTTTAATTCAAACCCGGCCATTTAATAGCCGGTTCCCAATTTGTTTTTTTTAGAGAGAGAGGGACTGGGAGAGAGAGGTTCTTAAGATGGGCATAGCAAAGTTGGCTAGAAGAAAAAGTCATAGAAAACTCTGATTGAAGTTTGCACTCGTTTTGGCCAAGATCAAACAAATGCATTTGGTTGGATGCGTGTGTTACATTGGTTGCATGTATCGGTGCATCATTGATGTTTTATTAGCCTTAGAATTGGCAATTAGGCATGCTAGTGCTGATGTTTTTGTAATGAAACATCGATGCACTTCTGCCGTCGTTAAGTCATGCATAAAGCATCGGTGCGTCATCGGTGTTTTTTTGCACGAAAGTATTGTTTTTTTATAACTTTAAACGGCCATAACTTTGGCTAGGAAACTCGGATTTGCGCATACGACCCTAGAGAGCCGACAGAATCAGAATTGCAAAAAAACATCGTTTAGTGTCTAAAAAATTGAGTTAAAGTTTTTTATCATCGGTAGACACACAACGACCCGTATGCGGCTAGTGACAGTGTCATATGCGGCATAGTAAAAAATCAAAACTTGTATCAAAATTACTGATTATTAGGAAGAATAGGAAACCTGAATCACATTAAACCAACTGGATCAACCTGAAATAGTGAAATTGTTAAAACTTAGTACCTAAAAAAAACGTAGTTTAGTGTTCGAATGCGGCTAGTAAATTTAATTTGAATTTAATTTAAATTGAGTATTTTTAATTTTGTAAGATGCTCAAATTAACATGATGCTGAAGAGAACGATGCTGAAATCTAACATTAAAAATTCAATTTTTTTTAAATATTTGTTAAATTACTTCTTTTGATATATAATTAGCATATTTATACTAAATTATTTGAAATTATGTTAGTGAAATTTTGCGTATTTCAATATAATTATTGTAATTTTGCGTATTTCAGTGTAATTAGTGAAATTAGTGTAATTTAGCGTAATTTAACGTAATTTAGTGTAATTTAGCATAATTTAACATAATTTCAAGTAAACGCACCCAGTACTCGACAGGCAATTCACACAAGAGAAATCCCTATTCCTTATTGCTAACTTTGTCATATGGAGGGAACGAAGGGCAAGAGTATTCAGAGATTCAGAATGTGAAGTACCGGATCTCATGATTCAGATAAGGGAGCAATGAAACTTTAGCTCAGGCGCATACCAGCAAAGGCAGGGTGGTAGGAGCATTACCTAATATCCACAGAGCTTCAGCTGCCATTCTAGCTGTCAGCAAAAGCGGGGTGGCAGGAGCTTCATCGGGAGATAGAAGGGAATGAAGGAGAGGGGGAGGCGAATAAGATTTCTTCTCTTCTTTATTTAATTAATCCTTGTCGACTCTTGTTATGGCTGTATTAGAAAAAAAAAATTGTCTTAAAAGAAGAGATTCGAGGGTAGGTACATAGAAAATTGACTGGCATGGCCACATGGCTGACTTGTATTGTTTGCTTATTTTCACAACAACACTAGTTGCTAGCTACATTGTATAATTGGTTTTATGTCATAAAAGAATAATTGCATAAATGGTCTTATTTAGCATTTTTCTATTTTTCTCCCCACAAAATTAGTCACTAAAAAATTGGCATTTGCATAATGAATGATTCAATCAACCAAATATATGATGATTTTTTTGTTTCACACCAATTGTTATATAAACTGTTTAAAAACTTTTTTTTATATAGAAATGTAGATGTCTAGCATATCAACAATTTAATATCCATAAAGGACTCCCATCTTGATTTCAAACTCATGAACTCTTGCACGGAGGATTGGTCTTTGTCACTAGACCAATGGCTGGTTCTTTAAACTATTTAAAAATTTATTAATCATTTGAGTTATTATTGAGGGTAGTTTAGTAACTTATTTACAAAAAACAATGCTAATTTCGCAATAAATGACACAGTACATGACATGTATCTAGCTAATAATAGACAAAATGTTACAAATCTACAGCTATTAACTGGGTATAAGAGTCTTCACATATTAAACCACAAACTAATTTGTTTCTTTCATTTTGCCCTTCTGCAATAAAAAGGAAACTGACTATACAAAGATAATTCCTGCTGCTTTGATCCAAGTAGGAATTATTGACAGTTTCATCTAGAGATAAACAGGCCCAACCAAAATCAGGGCCCAAATAATGAGAAAGGAACTCACTCTGAAGACAGCTAAGAACGGCTCAAATGCATATGAGTCCTGTCAGGGATTGTCGACCCTTGTTATGGTCGTATTAGAAAAAAAAATGAAGTCCGTATCTTGATATAGAAAAATAATTAGTAAAATAATTGTCGTAAAAGAAGAGATTCGAGGATAGGCTCCAAATTGGGTGGGTTGTCAATTCCCATCTCTTACCGGCTACAATTGGAGTTGGAGAGGTTACATTATCCTGTGCAGCATGCATGTAGTAGCCAAGAATGTGATTAAACATTCTCTACCACAGATTGTGTTGTACAGAATGGCCATAGGAAATCTGTACGTCACAAGATAGATTAATTAATTAATAATTAATTAGTGATGGTCATGTGAAGGGATTTTTTTTATTTCGTTGTACAGACAAAGCAGAACGCACTTCTAAAAGTTTCAGATTATTATAAGTTCTTTCCTCTATCCACCCACAGAATTTAATACATTACTATCTCATGTGGTACCATTCCTTTCCACTTTCCTCACAAATGCGTCAACTTCCTTTCTACTTCTAAAGTAAAAAAAAAAAAAAAGAAAAAGAAAAAAGAAAAAGAGAGAACATAGAAAGAACCATTGAACTCGATCAGATCGAAGTTTGTTTCCCCTAGCTACCCACCCACAAAATTTCCCACATTACCATCTCATCTCGAACCATTAATTCCTTTCTACTTTTCTCAACTTCTTTCAATTCTCTCCAAAACTAAGTGACACAACTTTCCTTAAAGCCCGTACGAAGAGAAGGCCAGCCATGGTGGCTGAGGCGGCTCTTCTCACCTCCTTAGGGTGGTTGGCATCCCCCTTGTTCAAAACACTATTCGACAAAGCGCATCACCACCTTGGCACCGGCATCGATGAAAAAATGAAGATACTTCAGGCCACAGTACTTCCACGACTCTCTCTGGCAATTGAGCAAGCAGAAAAGAGCCCCAACAAAGAGAAGGTAGAGGAATGGCTCAAAAGGCTCAAGGGTGCATACTATGAGGCTGAGGAAGCAATCGACCTATGTGAGTATGAACGGCTTAAGCAAAAGGTAAAGGATGATAGAAAAACAGTAGAACAAAAGGCAAAGAATGAAAGGGTAACCCCAATTAGTTTACCGTTAAAATCTGTAGCCCGGCCTATTAAGATTGCTGCGGATAAGTTAAAATATGGCTTATCTGTATTATCTACGGAAAAAAAAATGCTAAAGCGTTGTATAGACAACCTTATAAAAATTGCCGAGGATGCCAAGCATTTCTGTGAATTGTTAGGGGGCCCAGAAAATGCTGATAGGGAAACAAGCTCAAATCCTCCCGTCAGAGTTTTCGGTCGTGATATAGATAAAGAAAAAATAGTGAGCTTACTCATGCAAAACCCATCAAATTCTGAGCCTGGACCAAGCACTAGGCCACCTATCCCTATAATTGCCATCACAGGTCGTTCTGGTGCTGGGAAAACTGCACTTTTTTTTGAAGGTTGGCGGAGAACCGCCAACGAATTGAATATTAAAAAAGAAGTATTTGTTACACTGTATTTCCTAGAATTTAAAACTCGACAGTAGCCGAAATTTGCCACCAGATCCACCACCCACTACTAGTCCCGTCTAAGCGGCTAGACCGTTATAGCACAGTGTGGATCCTATTCTATAGAACACCGCATGAGACAAATTGAAATTATAAAATCGTAAGCCAAAGCATTATCTCCCCTACCGTATCCTCTAACAAGTGAGCGACCAGTCGACTTTTGTTTGAAAATAGCCTTCTATTTCGCTCTCTCCACAGTGTCCAACATCCCGCCACCCAAAGTACGTCCCAACGAGCTCTATCATTTGTGGTCAGAGTATACCTGGTGAGGTTCCACCCCTCCACCACGGTGGTTGCTCCTTGGTGTACTACGTAATTGAAGTGGGCAAAGAGGCCTCGCCAAAACCTGTTTGCAAATCTGCACTCCCAAAGCAAGTGATCCCTAGTCTCCTCAATGCCATTGAGACACATATGACATCCGGTCTGTACTTGACATCCCCGCGTGCGTAGCACCTCCTGAGTCAGAACCTTATTGTCAAGAATAAGCCAAATGAAAATCTTCACCTTCATAGGAACCTTGATCTTCCAGAGCAATTTATAATAAGGGCAGATACATCCCCTTTGATGGAAGAAGCGGTACGCCGAGGCTGTGGTGAAAATGGCCGGTTCCGTCCACCGCCATCGTAATTCATCATTCCCTTCGGTGGAGCATCTATAGAGTGGTAGCAGGGTGACCAGGTTTTTTAAGAAAAAAGATTGTTCCTGGTCCGAACCTAAGTGATCGGCCGAAGTAATGCCATACAATGTGCTAATCGTGTTTGACCATAATCCATCCCGTTTATGTGTGATATTCCACAGCCATTTGGTCAGAAGGGCTTCATTCTGGGTCTCTAAATTAATAACTCCCAATCCCCCATTTTCCTTGAGAGTACATACCCTTTCCCAGTTCACGAGGCAATTGATTCCTCTGCAAAAGTCATTTCCCTTCCACAAGAAATTCCTTCTCATTTTATCAATGTGCCTGATTATTCCAACCGGTATTCTGAGCGCCTGCATGAAATGCAGAGGCATTGCTGAAAGCACTGCCTTGACGAGAGTCACTCTACCCCCATAAGATAAGAAATTGGATGTCCAGCCTTCCATCTTACTTTGGACCGCAGTGAGCAGGGAGTGATAATGAATTTTGCGGGGTTGTTTGATGGTCAGGGGCAATCCCAAGTATTTGATAGGCAGCTTCGATGGTGGCGAGTTAATGATGCTCTGAATGACTCCTAGGCGATTAATGGGTATAGCAATTGGGACAAATGTGCTTTTTTCGGCATTAATCCTAAGACCCGTTAGTTCAGAGAAGGCCCGCAGTACCCCGGTGATTGCTCGCAGTGTTTGCGGGTGTGCCTCCGAGATAATCAACGTGTCATCAGCAAACTGAATTGTTTGTGGCTGTAGGTATACCGGTGTGGGCATAACTGCCTGGGCACTCTGGAGAAATCGTTGCAGAGAATCTGCGACGAGAATGAAAAGCATTGGAGACAACGGGTCCCCTTGGCGCAATCCTCTCCCATGGTCAAAGTATGAGGTTAGAGCTCCGTTGACCCTTATGGCCGATGATGAAGTTCGAAGGACTTCTAACACCATGGAGAGCCATCTCGGTGGAAATCCCCTCTCGATCAGAAGATTTATCAAGAAGGACCAATCTACCGTGTCAAAAGCCTTCTCAAAATCCACCTTGTAGAGTACGGCCGGTAGTTTTTTCTTTATGCAGAAGTTTATGAATTCCCTTGCTGAGAGGAATGAATCCATCAATGATCTGCCTCTAATAAAGGCTGTCTGATTGGGTGCCACCAGGTTATGTAAGTGTGGTTGGAGTCTATTGGCCAGGAGTTTGGTGATGATTTTGGAGATTGTGTTGATGACACTGATTGGACGGTAGTCAGATATCCTTTCCGGATTGGTTTTCTTCGGGATCAATGTCACGGATGCCCTATTGAGGATCCGAAAAAGGCCCGGTGCCTTTCCGAAAGCCTCAAATAGTTCCACGATATCTCCTTTGACTAATTCCCAAAAGACCTTATAAAATTCAATCGGTAAGCCATCTGGGCCGCTTGCTTTTCCTGAAGGCATATTATTGATGGCGGTTCTGACTTCCTCCATTGTTATTGGGCTGTCCAGTACACTCAGGTCCTCAGCATAACTCGGGCCCACTCTACCCTCAAGGCAAAAGGGTCTTCGATTTGTAGGGCGATTACCCAGTAGTCGTTTGAAATGGTTTCGAAGCGAGTGTTGTATGTGGTTAGTGGGTATCGGTGTATCATCGTCAAGCTGGATTTTGTATTATCACTGATTGCCAAGCTTGAGCCACCACTGTATGAATATCCGGGTATTTGAGCCAGAATGTTTCAAAATGGAAGTGCCGCTTTGGGGGGTTGGCATGCGGAGTTATTTTTAGGATGAGAGGAGTATGGTCGGAAACCGTTGCCGGCAAGTCTCGGAGGTCAAATGAAGCGCCAAAATTATTCCAGTGGTGCGAGACCAAGGCCCTATCGAGTTTTGAAAAAGCTGGAATAGGTCTCTTGTTGGACCAAGTGTAAGATCTTCCTTGTAGTGGAATATCGATCATGTTCGACCCGTCGATGAAGTTGTTGAAGTCTATCATTGTCCCCAGGTTTGACACATCTGATGTGGTATCATGCACCGAGCGGAGAAGGTTGAAGTCTCCAAAAATCAGCCACGGCAAATCATTTTCCTGTCGGATTGTTCTGAGTTCGTCGAGGAACATTCTTTTATTTCGATCTTCTTGGGGTCCATAGACTCCTGTACACATAAAGGTTAACTCTTTTTTTTTCAACACCACAGTTGCAGAATATTGTAAAATGAAGGATTCTTGAGGTGAAAGTACTTGACTCCACGCGAGTAGTATTCCCCCTCGCGAACCTTCCGCATCTAAAGCTACGAATTTTTTAAAACTAGAGGGGCACACCTGCCTTACTCCAAAAATTGAGCAATTGCTCCATTTAGTTTCTTGAAAACAAATTAAGTCAGGTTTATTATCCGTTATTAAATCTTTAACAACCGAACATTTTTTTGGATCACCTAAACCCCTCACATTCCAATTAATAAAGCTCAAAGGAAATTTAAATTCAACTTGATTCATCATAATTAAAGATAGATATTACACAAAAAGCACTTGGCCCGTGTTATAATCTCCACATGTCACCAAAATTAAACACTAGGAACAAGGCACTACTATCCTTAGACCTAATTGACACCTTAGAATGGACCCCCCAGCTGATCATCCGCATCGGATAAATCATCATCACTGTCCGAGTCGAAGGCTCCTAGAACAGAGGGATTATCATCCTCTTGGCCCGGAATACCAACCGCAGATCCCTGAGTGGGGAGGACCGACTCTTCTGCCTCCGCCGGCTGCGCACTGCCTCCCCCAACTCCCCTGTCAATTTTGAACCCGCAATACACATCAATATCGTCATCAGTTGCCTGGTTAATGGGGTTGCTAGTCAGGGATTCCTCCGCGAGAGCTGCTAGGAGCTGTGCTTGTCTGGTAGGGTCAAGATCCCTCTTGATGTCCCTGGAAGGCTTCTTTCCCCTTGTCTTCCTAGGGCTGTAGTGTTTCGTGCCCGGATTCTCTGCGATTCTAGCTGACCTACGGAGCTGAGATTGGGCCGTGGGCGCCTGGTGTGAATCAGGTTGCTGCTGTACCTCTTGGTGCTGTACCTCAATGGTCGGCGCCACTATCTCCCTCTGTTGAAAGAGATTTGTTTGGTTGGGGTCAGCCAAAGCACTTTGGTATGCTTCTTCTTCCTGACGGAGCTGTTCTTGTCTTGCAAAATCTTCCCCAATTGCTCTTAATTCATCAGAGCACTCTAACCTGGTGGAGGGTGTGGTGCAGGGCTCGTATACCTCTCCTCTTATCGCCCTTGCCATGGCTGATCTGGTTGAGCTTGTAGAAAAAGCCGGGAGCGCCTCTGTTTGCATGAAACGCCGCTCCTCCTCCTCGAGCTCAAAATCGGTTATGGCAGCATCATAGTGGCCCTGATCGTCCTCCTCGCCCTCCTCCATCAGGTCCTCATCATTGCTCTCTTCAATCGGCTCCCCTTCGAGAAGGCCGTAGTTGTGATGCTCTGGCTCCTCTTGTGAAGGATCATCCTCAAGGGCGGTATTCTCATTCGGGTCTCCTTCCCAAGCGGAATCTCCCTGGCCCTCCTTCCGATCAAATTCAGGCGAGATTTTTGGGTTTGCTGAAGACCCCTCTATTTTGCTGTTATTTTCATTTGGGATTTGCCATTTTGCAGCATACCCCCCTCCAGAGAGATAACTACCGGGTGCGGTAATGGGGGGCAGTATTGGGTCGGGTTCTGTAGTGGGGGCGGAATTTGATCGGGTTGGGTTTGGGTTTCCTCTGGTGATATTGGTATAGGGTCCGATTCAATCCCCAAGTGGATGTTTTGAGGGATGAGTTGGGTTGTGCCAAAAGGTTCCGGGATATGGAATTCAACTGAGATGGGTTTAGTCAGGCCTGTTGCCTGGGATATTTGGGCCTTAGTTTGAGTATTTAGGTCCCGGGCCGCATTATTTTGAGTGATGGGAAGGTTGTTTGTTTCTTTGCTGTGAGTGGGTTTGTATCTCCTTGGGTACGGTGACACATATGCAGGTGGCTTGTTTGATGGCCTGTGTCCTGTTCTGACCAGATTTGAGAAACTTTTAGGATTTTCAAATTTTGAAAAACCTTGTACCGTTGTGTCACCCGTCCCATCCGCGTGGGGAGAAATATTCTGTGACATTCTCTGTCCTGTCATAAGTTCATTAATTGCTCTGGACATCTCATCTCCTGTTTGTAGTTGACTGGAACTCTCCATTTGAACTATATCCTTTCCTTTCAATATTCTCACCATGTGAGACTTGGAGAGCTCTGACACCGGCGTCGGTGCCGGAGTAATCTGCATGGCAGGGGTCTGTTGCTGTTTTTGCTTGAGGTAGTTTTCATAGTGTGGGTGGGCACTAAGGATTTTACCTATTTTTTCACGTTTCTCCCCTGGTTCCAGATACTCCCATACTGTGATGAGAGTACCAAAGTCAATGAAGACTTTTTCTGCTTCGTTTGCCTCAGTGGCCCTTGCCTCCGCCGATTGAATATTTGCCAAGCGGATTTTCTCAAAGAATTCATCCGTAGGTGTTGGATCCACAGGTGCAATGAGAGGAATGGGTTCTTCTATCCAACTATGGACGAGAACATCGATGTCTTTGGAAATACCTCTAATCCACATGCGAATAGAATGAGGTATCAAAGCTAGGTCCGGCACAGCGATTACGGCCTTCATGCTTTCTAGCGTGTGCACCCGTACCATTGGTGTGTGGTCAAGGACAATCCCAAAGGAAGAGATTGCCGCCACGAGGTGTTCAATGCACCAGGCCTGCGGAGACACCTTGCGAAGTTCAATCCATACTTTGTTCTTGAGGTGGCACGGATAGCCATTTATCGAGGGTGACCATGGGTATGTGATGTAGTCTAAGTGTTGGAGTTGCTGTCCAAAGGCTTGGATGAAGCGATGTCGGTCTTGGCCAGGAGGGAGGAAAAGAAGGTACTGCGTACCCGACATGTGCGTGAGTGGAAAAGGAACGTTTGATTTGCACGTGGCCATCAAGGCCGATTGGACGGCTTCGTTAGAATGTGACGGTTGGAGTCTCGCATCGATTACCATTGCCCGGTTTAGCTCTAAAGCATTATGTTTCATGGTATTGGTCTCCGGTACAAAGACCCATGCCATACGTGGTCTGTTTTTTGGGAGTAGTGAGTCTCCCATGTTGCCTCTTGGCACCAGTGGGTCAAAAGGCTTGGTTGGAGGTCGGGTGCAGTTTTTAGCCTCGTGCCCACTTTGCCAGCACACGGCACATACCCGTTCTTTGCTAGTACATTTTGTTTGGTCATGGCCTTTGAGCAAGCAATTGTAGCAGCGGCCTCTCCAAGCCGGTTTGGATGTGCAAGGAGGCAGGGGAAGTGGTTCAGGAGTGATATCTGCATGGCTGAAGGGTTGGATTGGGTTTGCTCCTTGACGCCACGGGTTTAGGTCTATATAGTGTGGCCAGGGTGGGGATTGATACCTGGAGGATGGGACTGAAAAGAGAGGTGGAGGTTGATGGTTTGTTTGGACTGCGTGAGAGAAAGACAAGGGGGTCGGGGGTGATGGTTGGGGTAGTGTGGTGAGGGGCAGAGTGGGAGGATTAATGATTGGAGAAATGAAGTTGGATGGAGAAGCATTTAAATCCAGCAGCTTTGGGATTGCCTTAGGAGGCATTGAATTCTGATTGCAAGCGTTAGTGGATTTGTTCCCTCTCATTAATGAAGTAGATGGGAATGGTGGTGTGAGTTTAATGGCGTATGAAGGATGGGCAGGAGGGAGAGGTTTTTTATTATGTTTAGTGGGTGGGTTGCCATTAATGCCATTAATGGCAGGGTACAAGCATGGGAATAAAGCCCCTATAGTACCCATTCGAATTTGACAGTTTGTAGCCTCCTGATGGGAGGGAGGACGGCTAGCTATGTGCATGGGGAAGGTAAACTTACCTTGGTAGTGGAAGCCATTAATGAAGTTGTTCCCCTTGTACCTTCTGTTCTGAATTCGACTTTTGTTGGAATTCCTGTTAGTGTTGGTTTTTGACCCCCTGAAGGAGGCGTTGCGATGCCTTGGTTGGTGTTCGGAGGAGCGGCGCGAAGCCAATGTAAACCAGCCATCTCCTGTTGGGATCGCTCTTCTGGTGGAGAAGCTCTTGGTGGAGATCGGCCCTCTGGTGGAGAAGCTCTTGGTGGAGATCGCCTCTCTGGTGGAGAAGCTCTTGGTGGAGATCGCCCCTCTGGTGGAGAAGCTCTTGGTGGAGACGCTCATTGGTTTTTCGGAAAACTGCACTTGCCCAGTATGTTTATAACCATATGGATGGACAAGAGCATTTTGATCTTCTTGTGTGGGTGTATGTTCCTCGCGAATTTAAGGCCACTGAGGTTATTAAGAAAATGATTGAAATCATAAATGGAGAAGAATGCGTTAGTAATGAGGTAACATCTCTTGAAGCTCTATTAAAAAAAATAAGAAAAATGTTAGTGTCTAAGAAATTTCTACTTGTGTTAGATGATTTTTGGAGTGTTACTGAGGATTTTGTTGAACAATGGGAGAAATTCATCGGTTGCTTAAGTAGTTGTTTACCAGGGAGCAAAATTCTACTTACAACTCAATCCAAAAATGTTGCACAACAAGCTGGCCTTAACCATTATTTGGAAGTAGAGACCTATAATTTAGAGGAGATAGAGGAGGCTCAATTTTCGGAACTCTTTATGCATCATGCTTGGCCAAGCAATTGTCATTTTCAAAAAGAGGAATTCGAAAAAATAGGTCGAAAAATAGCTGTGAAGCTAAAAGGAGATCCTGGTGCAGCAAAGCTAGTGGGTGATCAATTGAGGGGAAAACTTGACCTAAGGCAATGGGAGGAAGTAGCAAAAAAAGATTGGTTGGGAGATAACATGAAGCGAGGATCTGGAGCTATCAACAGCTGCCTCCACATCTCGAACGTTGTTTTGCAATCTGTAGCTTATTTCCAAAAGGCACTACGTTCCCAAGAAAGTTTTTAATTAATTTATGGATGGCAGAAGGTTTTATAAGGCCAAGAGATAAGGAAGAAAGGTTGGAAGATATCGGTGGAAATTACTTGGATGAGCTCGTATCGAGGTTTTTTATTCAAGAAGTTGAAGTTGAAAAGGAAAAACAATATCAACTTCATGACCTGTTTCATGATCTTGCAGTGTGGGTTCGAGGTGATGATTTTATCAGAATAGAGTCAACTAATTACAGAGAAGTTTCGTCCCACATAAGCAACATCTTATCTAGAAGTGAGAACATTCGCCACATCCGTTTGCCGTCAAGCATGATAAACAAACTAAAAGAAAAATTATGCCTCATGAAAAATATACGCACTTTTTGGGTTGAACCTGACAGAGTTGTCCCAAAGAATGTATTGCAAGAGATATTGAAACATATGGAAAAACTACGGGTGTTACATCTTTCCATATGTTTTGATGATTTGCCAGACTCTATTGGCAATTTAAAACATCTCCGTTATCTCAATATTATTGGCTCTCAGTCTCTTAAGAAGCTACCTGATTCCATATGCAAACTTTACCACCTCAAAAGGCTTGACCTGCAAAATTGTAAATCCCTACCCAAGTATTTTTGTGAACTCATTAGCTTGAGGTGGTTTTATACAAGTAGGGAGACAATGTCCCATATTTCTCATGTTAGAAGGCTGACGTCCCTCCAAGAGCTTAATCATTTCGTTGTAAGGAAGGAATGTGGGTATGAATTGCACCAACTAGAAAATTTAAATCAGCTTCGAGGTGAAATGCACATTGCAGGTCTTGAGAATGTTGTGAGTATAGAGGATGCTATAAAGGCCAATATGCAAAATAAAACGCATCTCACGACACTAGAATTTGAGTGGAACTCTGATGAAAGAGACACTAATAATGCTGCATGTCTCTCTACTCCACATGTTGAATTATTGGATGCATTACAACCTCATCCTCATATAAGTGGTCTGACACTTAAAGGATTTGGAGGAGATAGAATTCCAAATTGGCTCCAAAGTAAGAATGCACTAAAGCATCTCACGTCGCTAACATTAATGGATTGTGATAAGTAAAAGAAATCTCATCCATTAATGAATCACTTCCCAATTGTGAAAGATTTATACTACGGGGGCTTAAGAACCTTAATAAAATGCCTACCTTTCCACCAAATCTCACTTCTTTAGAGATTAGCAATATCCCTCAAGTTAGTTATTTCTCTGAGGATGATTTGTTGAAGAAGGAAGAAAGAAACCAATCCAAACATGAGGTCGTGAGGCTAATAGTAGACTGCCTGAAACCAGAGGATGTACAATTACCTATAAATTTTGAGTCAAATGTGAAGCATTTTTTTCTGTTCGTGAAACACAGATTGGAAGGTGCATTTGATGATTCTACGGATCCACTTTTAGATGAGTGGGCAGAGATATTGACATTTGACCCTCGGAATAAAGATTATTCTCTATGTCAGCTTATGGAGGAGTGGGTTATGTTCATGCATTGTCACATGGAAACCATGTTCTATAAAAAGGAAGAGTCCAAGTTGGTTTTACTGTCTTCACTCACTTACCTTCAGATATCATCATGTAGCATTACTGATGATGCATTATCGACCTGCATACAATGCCTTGTTTCCCTGTCTAAACTAGAACTATCTGATATTATGACAATAACCTCTCTTCCTTCCAAGGAAGTCCTATGTTTATTGAAGAACCTCCTGTCACTTACCATTAAAGGATGCTATTTGCTCAGTTCCTTAGGAGGTATTGGAGCCTTGACCTCTTTGATAGAGCTCAAATTAGAGAACTGCCCCAATTTGAACACATCAAATGAACCTTTGCCTTCCTCCTTGGAGACGCTAATATTCCGTTATTGCTCAACTACTGATTTTCTTCATGCCCTTA
The DNA here is from genome assembly GCA_025461125.1 of Carex kokanica. Taxonomy (NCBI): domain Eukaryota; kingdom Viridiplantae; phylum Streptophyta; class Magnoliopsida; order Poales; family Cyperaceae; genus Carex; species Carex kokanica. Next base: position 693,131 of record JAJGRX010001293.1, on the reverse strand, counting down.
ATGTCTCACATACTATTCGTGCCCTTGATGTTGGTAACCTGTCTCTTCTCAAGGAGCTGGTTTTAATGGGATGGTTTGGTCTTTTGGAGGGATTGCATTCATTAACTTCACTTCATATTCTACATGTAATGCAGTGCCCTGCGATCGAGCTCTCATCTCTCATGGACAAGTACGCATTTGCACTTCAATTTGTTTTGGTTGATGACTTGAAACTATTGAAGTTGATACTATCAAATGAAACTATTTCCTCAATAGAATATTTGTCAATTATTGACTTTCAAGGAGATTCCTTAGATGATGAGGTTTGGCAATCTCTTACCTCTCTAAAACAGTTGAGCTTTTGTATTTGTGAAACTACCCATCTGCCCAAGAGCTTAAAAATCTTGCATCTGTCGAGTATCTGCAGCTAGATGACTGTGCAAACCTATGTAAACTGGAAGGACTACCCAGGAATCTTTGTGTGTTGGAAATTGAAAACTGTCCAAACCTTATATGTGAATTGGAAGAACTTCCCAGGAATCTTCGTCATCTGGAAATTAAAGAATGTCCAACTCTGATGGAGAAGTTCAAGAAGGGTGGCCCTAAATTCCAGGTCTGGTTTGACGAACGAAGCACCATTGTGAGATTTCCAACAGAAGGTAAGCTACTTTTGTAATTTTATATCTTCTCTTTATTGATGGATACATCATTTTGATCAGTCCTTAAGAGGGAAGGAATCATAATCTAAAATAAATGTTTTTAGCGCCCTCTATCCTTTTGGTTCGCCAAAGCATATAAATTCCTGTTGTTTTTCTGTGACTGGAAAATCAATAATCTCATTAAAAAAACCTTATTGGCACGACCTTGGCACTTGACATTAAGAAACATAATTGCCCATATTTTGGCAAAAGCTATTAACTAACAGAGGAGACAAGGCATCCTCCTGCTGGACTGCTAGTATGGTTTAGCACTCATGAACGGTACAACTGTACCAGACCTCTTTTCCTTTTTCCTTTCTCATACTCTGATTTCTGTTGTTGGTATACCATGCTTGTTCTTCCTTGGCCTTTTATTTTAAGTCTCAAATTCTCAATGTGTTTGTTCCGAACTTGCAACTTGTATTCAGTAAACGTTTACATATTTAAATATATATCTATTTTCACAAACACAATGGTACATTTACGTTGTTAGTAATTACTGCTGCCATTGCAATATTTATATATTATCAATCTGATAGCCATAAATTTTCTCTGCTATGCTAATGCTATAAGATGCTAATCTATTTTTCTCATCTCTGTTTCTTTTTTTGCAGAATGAAGGTACCTTTTGTATTAGGTTCACTCTCTCGAGTTTCTTCTATGCTGTCTCTCCATATCTCCAATATTCCAATCTACCATACCACCTCATCCACAAAATAAAATAAAATAAAAAAGAACAAAAAAAGACAAAAAAAAAGCAAAAAAAGATTCTCCTGTGCTTATGAGTTAGAAGAAATTTCTTGTATCCATCTTTTTTAAGTCTTCACTCTCCAGTACAATTATTGCCGGGAGATTGTATAATTTCGTGTAACTGTCGAATTTATTTGATGCTTTAATTGTTCTTTGCAAACTATAGAAAAAACCAAAAAAAAAAGGGAAAAAAAGGAAAAGGAAAAAAAAGAAAAAAAGAAAAAAGAAAAAAAAAATGTACCCTAATTTAAGTCCGGGTGATACAATATTATTAATGTCTATATCCTATTTATTTGTATATGGTACTTTTTTTGTTAGGGTGAATATTACTTTCTATATCTTGTATGACTTTCTATGTTTTGATAAAGAGGATATATGAAGGTGTGTTGCTCATGAATTTGATCATCTGAAAATACTCTGTAATATTTTTTTTGAAATTAATAAAACAAAGAGAGGGAAGGGAGCTTCATGGGAGTGCTTGTGTTTGTGTTCTATTTTATATAATCCTAATATTTTTGTCACTGTCTATGTCCTATTTATTTGTATGTGGTACCTTTTTGTATGTGTTGTATGTTTAATATTGTTTTGAGTTTATCAACTGGTGCTAGTCACTTTATGTGGTGTGCATTTTATATGTGGGTATTGTGAGTTTATTTATGTGAACATTTGTATGATAAGACTGCTTGTTGATTTTTATATGGGACAAATTTGGTTTTAAAATATTATGATGAAAATTTGGTATGGATGCTTGTTAAGTTGCATGCATGGATGTCATTGCAACTTTACCCTTTATTTTATTTTTTAATTTTATGGTCGCATTTTATAAAATTTTCTGAGGTAATTTGCCAACTGAACCTTTTTCTTTAAAGAAAAAGGTAATTTTCTTTCAAAGTCCTATTAATTATTATATTATTTTTAGCTAATTATGATGTGCCTTAACGAAATCCTTACTTTTCAATGAAATTTCAAATATTTCATCTCAAGTTTCTTCTTCTTCTTATCTTCGTTACCAATTTTTTTTCAGTAAGTAGATAAAAGTTTGTTTGATTTTAGGAGTTCTAGGAAGAACTGTGGTATTTAATTTGACTATTCTTCCTAAATGATAAAAGAAAAAAAAACATGATATTGTTTAAGCTTCTTGCTTGATTTATAGCATAATAAAAACGAGAACAATTCACTCTTAATATAATCTACATATATAGAAATGATAACTGAATTTGATGGCAACAGAAATAGTAGAGAAGGGAACAATTCAGTAAACTTGTATTCAGTAAACGTTTACATATTTAAATATATATCTATTTTCACAAACACAATGGTACATTTACGTTGTTAGTAATTAGTGCTGCCATTGCAATATTTATTTATATATTATCAATCTGATAGCCATAAATTTTTTCTGCTATGCTAATGCTATAAGATGCTAATCTTTTCTTCTCAACTCTGTTTCTTTTGCAGAAGGAAGGTACCATTTTTATTAGGCTCACTCTCTCGAGTTTCTTCTATGCTGTCTCTCCATATCTCCAATTTTCCAATCCCCCATACCACCTCATCCACAAAATAAAAAAAAAAAAACAACAACAAAAAAAAAAAAAAAAAACAAAATAAGAACAAAAAAAACAAAAAAAACAAAAAGGAAAAAAAAGATTCTCCTTTGATTATCAATTAGAAGAAATTTGTTGTACCCATCTTTTTTAAGTCTTCACTCTCCAGTACAATTATTGTTGGAAGATTGTATAATTTTGTGGAACTGTCGAACTTATTTGATGCTTTAAGTTCTTGGAAAACTAAAAAAGAAAAAATATTGAAAAAAATATTGATTGTACGTAGATTAATTTAAGTCTGAGTGATACAATATTATTGTCTATGTCCTATTTATTTGTATCTAGTACTTTTTTTGTTAAAGAGTTGTTGGTATGTTTTAATTGTTTTGAGTTTACGAGGTGATGACTCTAGTCACTTATGCAGTGTACATTTTATATGGTATGTATTGTCAGTTTATTTTTGTGGATATATGTATGATTAAGACTGCTTATTGATTTTTATATGGGACAAATTTGGTTTTATATATTTGGATTTTTTTTGGTTGCAAAAAATTCTGCTGAAAGTATTAATGCAGCCTATTAATTAGTACTAATTTCATTGCATTTTTTCTTTATTTTATTTTTAAAATTTTATGGTCACATTTTTTAATAAAGTCATTGTAATTTTGTGTTAAATGAACCTTTTTTTAAACGGAAAAAATATTTTTCTTTAAAGGTCCCATTGTATTTTTGCTAATAATGACGTGGCTTCAATGAAATCCATATTTTTCTATAAAATTTCAAATATTTCATGTCAACTTTTTTCTTTTTATTTCGGTTAACCAAATTTATTTTAGGAGGTATAGATAAAAGTTTATTTGCTTTTAGGTGTCTTTGTAAGTACTGTGGTATTTTCACTATTCTTCCTGCATAATAAAAGAAGAGGAGGCTATGGTACTGTGCATAGTGCAGATTAATTCATACTATAGATCATTATTTTTGTTTTCAAAATCTTAACGGTTGATTCGAACCGTTCAACATGATTTTCATATGAATATGTATTTGTAGACTAAATTTTACACTTTTTAAAACTGTTTTACTATTTTTTTTATATAAGTAGAAAATCACTGTTTTTGGATGGTCCAGAAATGTGACATCAAGTGAATTTCGACCTTTCTAAAAGTAGTAAATTTTTTAAAAAATATATAAAATTTAGTTTGCAAGTACATTTTTATATGGATATCATGTTGAATGGTTGAGATCGATCGTTAGAACTTTCAAAATGAAGATATGAATTCATAGCATGGGCCAATGTGCACTATACATAGTAGCATAATCTCACTCAAGAAGAGAAATAAACTTGACATTGTTACGACTCCTTGCTTGATTTATAGCATAAGAGAGGGGAACAAAATCGAATTCAGATCCAGTCAAGTAACTCAATTTTTGGGTTTTAGATTGGGACCGTCTGATTCAAATCCACGGCAATCTATTCCGAAATGGAGCGCACACATCCCGAGTGACGGATTAGAATCCCGAGATGATCTTGAGCGACATATTCGAATTGGACAGTCCCGATCCAAAACCCAAAAATTGAGTTACTTTAGGGGATCCGGACCCAACAAAATCTGTACAGTATCTTGAATCTACAAAGAAATGAGTACAGAATTTTATGCCAATTTATTTTTCTTCAATCCAGAACAAAAAAGGCCCAGCCCAAACCCAAATGAGGGCCCATAATAAATTTATCATTTCTCACTAGAAAGCGAAGCCAGAACCCTTCCAGATCGATCTATTTCTAGTGTCCCTCTCTCTCCGGCCGCCATGGCTGCTTCTTGCGATAGCTTCCTCCTATGGCGAATCATCCTGGAGGAGACGCCACCACAAGGATCTCCCGTCGATTCTTCCTCTTCCTTATTGAATAGGTACAGATTCTTCCTCTTCCTCTTCGTCTCGAGTGGTTACAAGTAATCTACTCCATGGGAGCCCGCAGCATAGGAGTAGATTAGTTGTTACCACTCGAGATGAAAGAGTTACGAACGGAATGAGGCAACAAAATCACGTCAAGTGGAGAAGTTATCTGACGAGGATGGCTGGTTCTTTTTAATTAATCAGGTATCACTGCAAACTATTATGGTACTTCATAAATTTCTCTTCCAAATTAATTACCAGAAGCCTACCTACCTCGATCTGATGAGGTGTCGCCGATTAGAACTGGTCTTGCATTTAGAGCTGGTACTGAAAATTATCCTGATTTCGCACAAAGTTAGTATCTGTTTGTCCGGTACCAGACTAGGTGTAACACTGACTGCTTTTGGTGTGAGAGATAATTGAATTGAACTAACTTACTACTGTCAGAAAAGGTGCAACATTCAATACCAGTGGAGATAATTGAATTGAATTAACTTACTATTGAATTGAATTAGCTGATTTCTTTGCATCTCCCTAGGCGTTGTCAGAGCTGTCCATACTGGTAAAAATTCTCTACCAATATCTTCTCAGAATAGTATTATCAACAACCAGTGGAGATGGAGATCTCTTGTCGATTCTTCCTCTTCCTTCTCTGAAAACTGAGCATTTGTTGCTATGATTGTAGATTTTGTTGAAGCTGGATAAAGTATACTGATTAATACCTGTGATAATATAATTCTGATTAATACCCATTGATTGCTAACAAGAATATACTGATATAAATATGACAATAATTATTACATTTGCAATTGAACCCAACAATTTCTGAGATAATTGATAGCTCAGTGTTGTGGCTTAAGTATACTTCATACTATATTAATAAATTTGTCTCAATCCGCGGATCATTAATTGGTAAAAGCTGTGAGGCGTCATTTGCAAATCATTCAAAAAACAATTAATTGCTGGGCGATCATTGGAAATGTGATTCACTTCGGCTTTTTTATCTTAAAAATTGCAATGCTTTGGGTATGAATTATAGAACTATTATCTTGACTTCTTGATCCTGAGTTTCAGGAGTTTATTTATTTTGAATCAAGGAAATTGTGACACCCTAGATTTTGACCATCCAGAGCGTGATTATAACATCATCATCGCACTTTTTCTTGGCCCGTCAACCTACGTCACCAACAGAAAGGAAAAAAAAATAACAAAACAGAGTCAGCTACAAAACTTAGTAACCGGTTATTTAATGACGCGTTTCTCTATAATTGGCTTAATTTAACAACCATTCAAACAGGCCGGATTAATCAACACAAATACACATTAAACTATGCATGCATATTTAACCGACGATAGCACGTCAGTCTAGGTTATCCGTAAAACAAGTCACATGATATTCACACATGTGTAATTCCTGCCACAGGTGATTCCTACATTCTCATAACACAATTCCTTTAAACCGCCAACCCACTGGGAAGTCCAACCAACAGTGGGAAGCTACAATCACAATTCAAATTCCAACATCAGACCCGCTATCCCGTTAAATATGCCAGCAAAATCCAATATGCAAGACCAATATTCAAATCAACCATACAAAATGAAAACACAGATTATAGAAAAGTCTGATTATCTGATAGCGAGATTTTCATAACTCCAAATCAGATTTTAACAACAACTCGGAATTACTGCAAGGTTGTCAGAATTCGAATCAGACAAATAATCGATCAATAATTAAAATTATAATTTTGTCAATTGAAATAAAATGAGAAATGATTACCAACAGATGAGATATGCGTTGACTGAAACGATCATTATTGGAGATATGTTGTAATACTATTTTATTAGATGAAGAGAAGATAAAGTAGAAGGCAGGACAGATTGAAAAGAGAGAAAGAATTTCACAGGGGGCGGGGGTTAAAAATCAAAAGGGGTACAGATGGGGTTTTATTTGTAGGAGGCGGCTTAATCCGAAGGTTGCATGAAGGAATTGGAGGGATGCGTACAAGGGATACGGTTATGAGAGAATTCCAAAAATACAGTAGAATAGTCGTTATTAATATATTAGGAATTATTAGCAATTAGTAGAGACGCATAACAATTGGAGGATGGTTCAAATGCACCATAATTTTTGTGCTCCAATATGCTCTACATTCTTTATCTCCATTTTCAAAGTCAGAATAGTCGATCCGAACCGCTCAACATGATCTTCATAATAAAATATGCTTGGAGACCAAATTTTATATTATTTTAGCTTTTTTTTACTATTTTTTTAGATATGTACAAAATCACTTTTTTAAGGAGATTCTGGACCATCCGATAAATGATATTGTACCTATGTAAAAAAATAGTTAAAAAATTCTAAAAAAATATAAAATTTGGTCTCGAAGCATATTTTATTATGAATATTATGTTGAGTGGTTCAGATCGACTGTTCGGACTTTGAAAATGGAGATAAATGATGTAGAGCATATTGGAGCACAAAAATTATAGTGCATTTGAACCATCCTCTAACAGTTTGTGAGCTTGTTATATTAAAGTTATAAAGCATCAAGTTATATTAAAGTACACTGTGTAGTGCAAAAGAGACAAGATAGTAGATATATTTTGTACTATTGTTGTAAGTACTTGTAATTATATAAAGTGAATTTGTAGACAAGGTTACATACTAGTATTATACGAAGTTAATAGAAAAGTTTATTATTTCATTATTTTTATTTTCAAAAGAGACGTCTATAGCGTTTTAAATATTATAAATAAAATTATGTAAACATAAAATAATAACTCATTTTTTTGGGATGTTACAATATTCAACATTAAACTTACATATCGATAATTCAAGTAATATATTCCGTATTAATTTAACATAAACAACCTACAAATTGAAGACAATATGGTTAGACAAGATGAAGAAATAAAGAGGAAGAAGGGAGATAAGAGAAATTTATTTTGATTAGACTTGGGGCGTGAAAACTAAAGACCTCCAGGCTCCAGTGAGGAGGCGTGAAATTACAGTCTATAAATTCTAACGGTTCAAAACACAACCAACAGAACAAGTTTGTTTTGCTTATATCGGTGCTAATATATTAACCGATATATCAGAAGAACATTTAATAAATATATAGGTTAGGATAATAATACCGCTATAATAAGTTCAATAGCTTCTATCGGTACTCTCCCAGTGACCGACAGAAGAATTTTGTGCCCATCTCCTATCGGTTGCGCCCTCAAAAACCGATAGAATAATCTTTCAACTTATTTACTAACTTACCACAATTCCTTTAGTTTATTTGCTTGAGACCAAGATCGTTCTAAACCGTTAGAAAATGGGCGATAGAAGATCCCATTTTTTTAATAGTGAATACTTTCACGACGAAGTATAAATACTTGCATGCCGAAGACCTTCATGGCTTTACATTCGCTAAATTCATCGCATATCTTCAAAAATGTGGGCGAGATTGAATGGAGAAAAAAACTCACCTCTAAAAATGTGTAAAAGCGGTTGGTGATGAGAGAGATAAAAGAGAAGAGTTAAGATGTCCATTTTTTTTTTAGAAATACTTTGTATGTCAGATATAAATACTTGATATGTTGTATATTAATACTTGCGTGCATAGGTATTCATACTTGCTTGCACTAGTTGTAAATTCGTTAGTGATCTTTCTAAAAGTTGGTTTTGATATGATAGTTAGAATGTGGTCTCAGATAGTTCGACTTCAGGGGACATTTGGGGATTTACCTAGGGGGACTATTTTCAGCTTCCTAATTTTTTTTTGATATTTTAGTTTAAATTTATTTTGAATGATTCCTTGCAAATAATTTCTGAAATATTTCTTCAACTGTCCAATACAAATAACTATTGATATATCCCTGAAAGTAACTATTGTCAATGTTATAAGTAATTTCTGAAATATTTGTTTTAATGAAAATAATTCTCTATAAATAACTATCTATCTGTCCAATACAAACCTATGTATTTAATTATTTAATACTCAACTTTATTTGAATTGATTTGAAAATGTTATTTTCAAGATTGTAAAGATAATCATTGTCAGGTGTTCCCTTTCAATGAAAAATAAAAAAAAGAAGGATAAAGAAAATACTTTTTTATCATTTTTAAATTTTGTGTTTCTCCAAGAGTTCGTTTTCCTCCATGTACATTAAATATGTATCATGAATTTGTATTATCTCGTGGTCAGATGAGAATTTTGCGGGTCAATTAAGCTTGTTTTTGTTTTCCCATTTGTAGGAAAGATGCTTTCATCCATTGTTTTTTTATTTTGCGGGTCAAACAATGTTTTTTTTTAAGGAAAGATGCTTTGAAGCCATGTGATATTATTTCTTCCAATTAGATATTTAGGAGTGATCATGTTTTAGAAAACGACTTTGCAGTCCTTAAACTATGTGGATCTAAAATGACAGACTGCTTATAAAAGAGAACCCTTGCATCATAATGGAACTCAAAATATCAATTCGACAGAGGAACAATAATACAATGTCCTCTTTTGCTTTCCTCCTAATCAATCTTCTAATCCTTCCAACTACCTTAGGTTGCTGGGGGGGGGGGCAAGGGGGGGACTACTCTGACTACCTTCGCCAGATTGTCAAATTCAGAATCGCCAAAAAACAAAGGGAAGAGTCTCAAAACTTCAGTTGAAGTTTCCGATGAAGATTTTCATTTCTATTCTCCAATTTACATACCTCAGTAAATTAGTTATATAATGAACTTGTAGAATACCAATTTTTATTATTTTTGGAATTATTTTTCTATTTTTATTTATTTATGAAAGATGACACAAAATTGGCTCTATTCATACATAATTCTACATAATTATTGTAATTTCAAGTAATTTAGTGTAAATCAACATAAATTAACATAATTTGATGTAATTTAGCGTATTTTAGTATAATATGCTATCAAAAAAGTAATTAGACAAAGGGAAAATTGAACTAATTAATTGAGTTGCATAGTCCGAGGTGAGTCTTATAAATAACCTAATTAAGGTTGTGCTTCCAAAACAGTAAGAAGTTACTAATCTTGATTAATTGATTGTACAACCAAAGCGTTTACAATGTCTATATATATACAGCCAATGCAACAAGCAAACTAATCTATAATTACATCACTTACTAATCTAACAATATATGGTCCTAACACAGTCTTCGTTACACTGTTGGATCAAGGAAACTTTGTACATATGCACAGATGTAAAGACTTGTGACTTGATGGACTTAAGTCTTCTTTCTTGCTCTTACCATACACAGATCAGAGCAAAAATCGGCAAAAAGGCACGAAGGCCACAGGTCAAACCAAGAAGGCACAAAGGCCACCAGCAAGGCACAAAGGCCACCAACAAGGCAAAAAGGCACGAAGGCCACAGATCAAAGCAACAGCCACAAGGCAAAACCAAAACTAAGAGGGTCAAAGTTACCGGATGAAGAGCAAACCGCATCAAGGGCGGCAGTGGGGAGAGGTCGGGGTGGCCGGGGGTCGGGCGGCAGCGGGATCGGCCGGGGTGGTGTCGGGTGACAGCCGCGATGTCCAGGGGTGGCAGAGAGAGAGGGGGAGCGGGGAGGGGTGGCCAGGGGAGCGGAGAGAGAGCGGGAATTTTTTGGCAGAGACAAAATATAAAGGATTTTGGCGTGGAGATTTTTAGGGGTCACCATTCTGTGACCGGCCAAATCAGTCGCAGAAGGGTTCGTCGCCAAAACGTCTACAATCTTTTTTTTTTCGGGTTTTTTTTTTGTCTTCAGCAACTGGCGACAGAACCGGTCGCTGTTACCGGTCACTGAAGACCGGTTTTGCTGTAGCGACTCTTCAGCGACCGGGCAAAATCGGTCGCAGAAGACAGTTGGTGCCGGTCTCTGAAGAGTCCGTCTCCGAAAACCTTTTATTTTATTTTTTTTTAATTTTTTTTTGGTGTCTTCCGCGACCGGCGAATGGATCGGTCGCTGATGCCGGTCGCGGATGTCCTGTTTTTCTGTAGTGTTAGAAGAAATGATGCATTGGCAGGTTTAGGAAATTTAAACCATTCCATTGGAGAGGCCTCATATTCATAGACTGTTGTGAGAAAGAAACTTAAAATCTTCGGCCAACAAGATGCAAAACTGGGCTAAAAAATTTGCCACATAGGGAATTGTGAGGAAGAATTATATTTTCTCAAAGAAGAAAACATTATTGGTTTTGAGATAATTCTTATCTTTATTTTTTCACAGATTTAACAAAACCTGTCAACACCGTTATTCACATGCCATTCTTTGATAACCTTATTAGGTAAGTCAATTGATAAAATAGGATTGGACAAAAATTTGAGCATTCTGTGGTCATTCCCAATTTGTTATGTGATATTTTTGGTATGATAAGTTAATTTTGGAAAGAGTTGCTATTTTCCACCCACTTAAAGTTGGCTATAGTATTTTTATCAAAAGTTTACCAAAAATGAATTGAAAACGGTTTCTATTTTTAGCGTATAAAGTCCTATATAAGTGGAGAGAATTAATGGTCAAGTGGCCTTGTATTGGTGATACATTGAGTGAATTTGTGAAGAAAGGTGATTCTCATTCTTGTCCAGAAAACAACTATTAGATCAGTTGAGTTGTTCAATAATTTTTATTGTTTTAGCTTTTAGTCACAATTTTTTGTTTCCACCACTTGAAACTTGTTATTCTTTTTATTAAATTGACAGGCATTTGTTATAAGTTTGATTTTTTTTTCATCATAATTTTTTTACTTTTATCTACATAAAAACATCTTGTTTATATTTTATTGTAAGAAAATTCACCTTCAATTAAAAAAAAAACTGATAAAATAGGAAACACAAAATATATAAATTTGAGCATACTTAATTGCATATACATATGAGCAGTAGAAGAAGAGACTTAAAAGCTATTGGTACGTTATCCTCTACCGATAGCATATACAAGTTTTCTTCTATCAAGAATAGATTTCATACTGATATAATAATATATATCTTCCATTGGCACATAACCATTGGAAGAACTATGCATCTGTCGTACTGGGTAATTTCTAAAAGTACGAAAAAAAAATTGAGATGTTTATTTTTCTCCTTATTTTCCTAAATTAACGGATGACGATTAACCCTCACGCGTTGGTGTCTAATTAGCGGTTACAAGCTTTTGATTGTTGGAAAATTTTACCGTTTGTAATTTTTACAGTCAAGCAAATTAATAAGTGGCTGCTTATAAATAGAGCTTGTATCATCTATTGTAGTGAAAGAGAAAATAGCAATAAAATTCAATTAGCTAAATAAAATATCCATACTAAGATATTTATGTTCTACTGGATTTATATGAAATAATTAACGTTTAAGGAGTTCTAAGCAAGTAACACCAAATCGGTACATATGGCATGGCATTGTGGAGCTAATTAATAAAATACTTTGCTTTATGATAGTATGAGAGCTCCAATCTCTTTATCTTTCTCTTTTCTTTTCTTTTTTTCCTTTTTTTTAAGTTTATTTAAATAGTAAATTAATGAATGAATTTAGTTTGTTTACTCTGAAAAAAAAGGTTAAGTTTATTCAATATTGTCCAATAAAATTATACAATTGTGACGCAAGGCGGTCCCGATACGATCTTGCCCGTTAAGCTCACGTAGTCGGTTTTATGGTAAGAGACAAAGGAAAAGAGTCACAAAGAACACAAACAAACAAACACAACTTTTCTATTCAATAATCAACTATCCTCAACAGAAGTATTGATACATATTTAAAGGAAAACAAAATTTAAAACCTATCATAGGAAATGTAAACTAATAAATGCTAATTTTTTTGTAAACCAACAAAAGTTTTAATTCTCATCAAGACCCGGTCGTCAAAGTGATAAAAGTTTAATTGTTTCAAGACTCCTTGAAGACCGTCATGGATGCATCCAATTGAATTATGGAGACTCCTTGTTTCAAGATTCTTTGAAGACCGGCCATGCAAATATCCATAGAGTCAACACAATTTTAATTCAACGAAAATATTAAATTTAATAAAAGCCCTTTTCATTCAATTATGTGGATCAAATTTCAAGTTGTATATATAACTCTTTGATCGCATGGATCTGTTGTGGCCATCGTTTACATCTGAATCAGAATCGGATATGTCTTCAACATGCACTGCGTCAAATTGCATACTTTGCAAAAGGAATTTTTGCAACTGACCAAATGAAATTCAATTAAATTTACAAGTATAATTGTCAAACCATCAAAATTTGGGCTGAAGGTATTGTTTTTCTAAGTTCGGTTGTCGGTTGTTGATGATTGTAAAACCAACAAAATGCCCTACGATAATATACAAGTATAAATTTAATTTACATATGTTAAAGATGAAAAATCGAGAAAAAGATTAAAAGAAACTTTCTTTTTACAAGAGGTCAATGATAATCACTCTACTATTTATTATTTATAAGAAATTATTTATCTGGATTTTCATATATGTGACCCCTCCTGCACAAAAAATATTATCTAAATTAAGATTTTTTTAAATTTAATTTGATAAGACCTTTCAAACAGAAAAAATAACTAGATAATTTGGACACGCCAAAAATGTAATGTTCATTTAAAACTGAATATAATGACAAAAATACCCTTGCACAAAAAATATAGCATGTATATCTAATTCTCTCTACCAAGAGTTGCTCAAGTTGGTGCGCTTTTGAGAAGGTTTGTTATATATACTTTCATTCACCTGGGTTTAGGGTTTAGTTGTACTGTTCTAATGATTTGATTGTTACCTTTCTTTTACTTAGTTGCTTAAAACTGAAATTATATATTCAATTTTCTTCAAGATGGTGAAGTACGTATATCCTAAATTGTGCCTTGTTCTCATTCAAAATTATCATTCATATAATGATATAATAACCTTGTTCCCGCTCGTTAAATCTAATTTGTCAGAAGAGATAAATGAAATAATTTATTTATCTGAGAATTATGTTGCTAATTACATCTTTTGTTTTTATAATTTAATAGGATGGGTCAAAATAAGAGGAACTCGGGCCGGTGGAACCCAGCGAACGAAAGAAGGTCTATAGCAAGAGGAAACTTGGCTATGCAAAGAAGGCGAATGATTTGTCCATTTTATGTGATAGCCCAGTTCTTGCCCTCTCGTTTAGTCCCGATGGGAAGGCAGATCTTGTCTTAGGACCTAATACGTACGTATCCTCAAATTCCTTTTCTATTCTCTTTTATTTTGCATATGTTTAGTCCTTATTTACATGATAATTTGGTGAAAGAGTAATCTGTGTTGTTAACAGAATTTATGGATAAATTGTAAGATTCCTTTTTGTTTTCTTAATAGAATAATTGGGGCAGAATTATATTGTGAGCCTTTTACAAAATATTACTAATTGCTGGTATCAGTTTACTAGCTTTTTGTTCTGTTGGTAATGTCACATGTTTATTGCTTTGTTTTGCAAAGCGAGAACAAGTAGAACTGATTTGGATGAAATGAGAATATATATTGGAAAATCATTTGAAATTAAAATTATCTGATTGTTTTTGTATTCTTTTTTCAGCAATTTTGAGGACATGGTAAACAGGTTTGTTCATTTGAGTCCAAAAGAGAGATATGAGAGGTATGTTAGTCATTGCATTGTTTCAAAGTTGTATGTGGTTATTTGTTTGTTCAGCTGTTGTTAGTTACATCTTTTTCTAATAAATTATTTTTCTCTTTTCGTATTATTTATGTGTTCTAATATGGATGAGCAGTAAGCTGGAAGGTATTAAGGTAGACATAATAAACCCTAGTTCTCTCATTATTTTATTTATGTTTGATTTTTTCCAATAATTTTGGCTATTTAACTAAAATTAATCTGATATAAACATTCTTACGTACTTAACGTAAATAGGCTTTAAAAAAAGCCTTCAAGGGAGACAAAGAGCATGTAATCGATGAACAACACCTGATGAATCTTGGGTAATTAATTAGTTTTATTCTTTATTTTTTTAGCTGACAACAAATTGTGCTCCATAAATGGTACCAGTTTAGTCTGATCAATACCGATGCAAGTGGTATACTATTGTGTCCAATTGAGAAACGTTTTTCTTCATTTCATGTTACATCTTAGTCTACCGGTTGTTAATTAATTCTGTGTCAATTCAATCAAATCTTAATCATCTTTTTTTTAATGGTTTTTTTAAGGCGACCCGGAACCTCTCGTGCCATCCAGCAGGTACTATGATCTACTTCTTTTTCTTAATAACTTCACAAGTGACAAAAGCTCCAACAACAATGATCTTTGGAAAACTTCATTTAAACTCTGAAGTGAAACAGCAATCACCCACCAATGGATCCATATCTAAGTTCAAGTGATACAGTGACGCACCAATGGATCCATATCGTAATATGTATATTACCATATACATATCCACCCGTACAATGGATCCATATCTCTATTTTTAAAGGTCAAATAGTCGATCCAAATGGTTAAACATGATCTAGGTATGAAAATGTATTTCAAGACCAAATTTTATATTATTTAGATTGTTTTTACTAGTTTTTAAGATAGGTAGAAAATCACTTGATCTAAAAATTCTAGACCATCCGAATGCAGTGATTTTCTATAAAATGTAAATTTTGGTCATATATTTTCATATAGATCATGTTTAACAGCCCAAATCGACTATTTGAACTTTAAAAATAGAGATATGAATCCATAGCCCGGGTCAATCCGTAATTGTGTAATCCTTCTTTTGCTCTCATTTTAAGTGTTGACTCTTTCTTTACAGGGCCAGCAGAGTTCTATTAACATGGCAGAGGAAATACAACGAAGGCAAAATTTGTGTGCCCAGCTTGTGTAATAATTTCACCAAACTTATTAGTTCAACTTATCCTTTTTAGTAAGCAGTTGAACTATAGTAGTTTTACTAATTTTTTGTTTTCCTGTTTTGTGTGTATTGGTATAGCCTAATAACAAATTGGGGTTAAACCAAATCATCTTATAATTGAGGTTTAATTAGTAGATTGGATTGTCTTATGGATTTAGTTTCTAAACTGAAGCAAAACAGGACCTAATGGGACTTCAATTTTACAGAAATGATCGATTGAACATCAGGGAAGCTGTCCACCAAGCTGGAATCCTACTGAACGCAAAGAGGGTGCATACAAATTGTCTTTAATTTCTCTCTATAATTGGAGCTACTAAGCTACAATAGAGATTGATTCTTTTTTCTCTTTTTGAACAATCAGATTGAGATATCTAAGCTCAGAGAAGCCAGAGCCAGAGCCTCTCAAGATTCAACTAACCAGGTAGTATGTACTAGTGCAGGAGACCTGCTCTAAGGTCCAGAGAGTGTTCCTTTAGGCAGTACCAAAATTTCTACCTTTTTTCGGAACAATTACCATACCAGATTTTGGTAAAGTTTGTGTATGGTCTAGTACTTGTGGGCAATATATTAATGAACCACTAGTTTGTTTGCATATATAATTTAGCATTATAGCTAAATTGAGACTAAATTTTGTAAGTAAAGACTACATCCTACTGTTGTTAGAAAAACGCACCATGGAACCAACTTAATTTCATTATAATTTTGTGCAAATAATAAATCTGACTTCTAATTGTAATACCAGGCGGCGATGAACCATCCGGGACCTCTAAATGGCAACATGATGAACCACAGAACCAACTTGCTTCAGCAAAACATGTACTTATTTTTGAATTTCTTTCCTTCTTTATTTCTTTTGTCTACAAAACAAGTAGTTCAACAGAGGCGGAGGGATGTTCATGGTATGGGGATCAATTGACCCCCATTTATTTTTGAAATGTTATAGATCTGTAAAATTCACCCCCATTTGTAGCATCGAAATTTTATATGAATGACCCCCGTGAAATTCACGTTTGACTCTCATAGCTTGAAAGTTTGGTTCTGCCTATATACCACCCCTAAAAGGAAAAAAATGACACATACCCCTATTATATGTGAAAAGATTCCCCATTTGAAAATATGGAAAAATTATCCATCTCCCTTTCCTTGATCATTGCTTCAGTTGCTTTTTCTTGAGGCAGGTGTTGGTGTTATTCTGTTAAACCCGAACATTTTTGGTATTATAATTAATTTTTAATGTGATGATGTATAACTGTGTGATTGTGCCTTATTGTAGCGTACCAACTGTACCAAGTGTGATAAATTGCCCTACAAATGATAGTAACATGTTGCCTGAACAAATTGAGGATCATCTGAAGAACCTTTCTCTGAGATAAAAATAAAACCTAGCTGTATTTCTTGCCCCAAATATGCAAATGAGGCCTTCTTCAATACTCCTTTCCTCATGCTTAAATTTAACACTATATCTCAATGAGTAAATTAAACTCCCGAGTCCTGGATATGCTGGACATGTGCCACATTGCATGAACCGGTACCAGATATGACAATCACAGGGCTAGGCTACCAACTAAAAATAATTTATTACTTGTATTCTAACAATTTTTTTTATTAAATGGTGTTACATAGGAATTCGGGTAGCAACTCTGACCCACTCTCTGGTCTCCTAATGGCAGCGCCCCCGGAAGATATATAATTCTCTCCTCTGGATGAAATCATTAATCGTTCCGATTGATGTGCCAGGTAATAAAGGTCAGTTTCGGTATTTTTCTTGCTTGGATATAATTTGTCTGTGTCTTGAAACATCAAGTTTTTTCCCTTGCAAAGCAGTTGAGGTAAAATGCAAGGAACAGTGGGGCTGTATTAGCAAATTTGTTTTCAGATACTAGATTTCAGGTTGGGTTTTTCCAGTCAAATGTTATGTAGGTTGGCTCTTCATCTGGATTGGTCCATTCCATGTCAGACCTGTTTACATCTAGATTTGGCTGTTTCGGGGCTGGCCCATGTTTCCCTACCTCTACCTGTTGGTCCTTATAAACAATGTACATTTTATCTCCAGAAAACATAAATATTTTACAAACTATATGAAAACATAATAATATGTACTTTCTCTCTCATTGCAGCTCCAGGATGTCAACTGCTGATGGATCCAATTATGTGGAGTGACTTGAATGTGCGATGCAACAAAAAACTACTATTTACTGTTTTATTATTCATTTTATGCAATTTTAATTATGCATGAAATTTGTCTCAAGGTCGTCAAATCATTCTCAATGCAAACACTTCATATTGAGTATTGAACATATATGTGACCTTCTACGCCGAGTCAATATTTCAATTTATTATCCTAGGTATGATTGTTGTTATTTTAGCTAATTGCGCATGAATTAAAATGGTTGTTTGAGTACTGGTATGACTGAATGTCATGCACTTAACCATCTTTCTTCTCTAGTTATTTCCTACTAGGCTGCTTAGGAAATGCATGTCATTGCTGTAAGAGATAATTGGATATTTATTTGCTTTTATTAATAATAAGACACGGATTTATTATCTTTCTGGCCTGCCTGTGTACTTATTTTTTTCTTAATCTTTACACATATTGAGATACTTCTTTTTTTCATGAAAAAGTAATAAAATATATAACAAGTACCTAAATGCATGCGACACTTCTTGTAAGATCAGATGACAGGCTTTGACACTGATAGCATCTAATAATAGAAAGGCAAATTCATCAGATTTACAAGGAAAAAAATTGGACAAAAAGAAAAGGCATGGATTATGATTTCCATTTCTCTAGTATTAAGTTTTATTGTTTAAATATAGACCTATAATTACATTGTACTATAATAGTGTCAATTGTGAATTAGTATGGTAAGAATCATACATTAACAAGGGCTAATCAAATTTGTATCTAGATGAAACATGTATATATTTCAAGCTGAGAAAAACGGATGAATTATAGACTCGTCTAGTCCGAAAAAAATATTAAAGAGAATGGTAATAATTTTATAAAAGTGAAGGATTAAATTACTAACTGTCACAAAATCTTCAAGTCCAGAGTAAAACTGCCTTGAACAATTGTTAGTACTTCCCCTTGGAATAATTGGATGCTCCATATAATTGATTGATAAATTTTTCATTAAATGAACTTTTAAAAAGATGGTTAAATAATAAACAACTGAGATATAGGAAATAATTGAGATGTTAAAAGATCATTGATTATTTAATCATGCATGTTAATTTGGTCCAAAACAACATAAATAAGAATAACGGGCCATTCAGATAATAGTCCCATTCATAGCCCACCAGTAACTTCCCTTAACGGGCCCAAACTAAAAATAGTTATCTCAGCCCAATTAAAATTGCAAATACGAAACTGTGAAACCTGAAACCGCCTCTGCTCTCCACTTCATCACTTAAACTCCACTCTCACCTCCTCTGTTTCTTCTACAACTCTGGAAAGGCGCTAGCTAGGTTGAGCAACTGGAGGCAATTTGGAAAGGCACTAGCAATTTGTCCCTCTTCTCTCTCCCTATTCTCTGGAAAAGCGCTAGCTAGTGAGGTTTGTGTTTATTTCTGGTTTCTGGTTTGTGTTTAGTTCCTTTTTTTGCAATTTGTTGCGAGTTATAATCTACAGTGAATTGTGATTCTACGGATAACCTATAGGTTGTTTTACTAGTTAGTTGATTTGTCCTATAGATTTCTTGATACATTCTTGATTTTGTAATTAGATTCCTTTAAAAATAGTTTATCTCCTTGCTGATGTTCTAGAACTACTGATTTGGTATCAATTAGGTTAGTTTCTAGATGCATTTGTGGTTTTAGTGAATCATCCGTTGCTCCTATTCAGATTTCTTGGTTTCAAAGTATTGCTGGATTGCTTTGTATAGCTGTATAATTTCTATTTTTGCATTCTATGTCACATCAATTCCAACAAGTACTCTTTCTAATTAGCTCCCTATTTCTATTTCATTAAACCTTGCCATCTTGTTCTTTTTTTTTCATGAAACTAGATTGGATGTAAGAGTTGTATTTAATCTTTCTTTTGCTTAATTAGTTGAATAAAACTGAAATAAATATATTCAATTTTAAACCCTCGCATGGATAAACCCTTTTCTTAATTCATATTTTATCCTTTTATTCACTTGGGTGTAGTTGTACTGATCTAAAGATTTGATCTTTAATCATTTGGTTTGCTTCAATGGTTTGCAAGTTTAAATGCTGGATTTAATTTTTTTTTTCCAGGTTATTTCAAAGAAAGGACTTATTTTGTCAGAAGAGAAAAATGAAATCATGTATTTGCTCTGAAAATTAGGTTCCTTTGACAAATAACAACTTTTTTTTTTAATTTAATAGGATTGATGAAAACAAGAAGAAAATGGATGGAAATAAGGAACCCAGCCAACAAACGAGGATAAATGACATTGCAAACAACCCGAAAGAACTGTCCATTTTATACAGTATCCTCTGGAGAAACTGGAGGCGCCTGTTTCCCTTCTTCTCTTCTCCGAGGTTTCCCTCTGTACTCTACTCTACCTCGCCTTATTTCTGGTTCATGTTTAGTTATTTTTTTATAGCAATTTGTTGTGAGGTTGTTTTATTAGTTAGTCGATTTGTATTTTAGATTTCTTGACACATTCTTGATTTTGTAACTGGATTCCTTTAAAAATAGTTTATCTTCTTATTGAATTCCATGAAGTATTATTTCTAATTAGCTTCCAATTTCTATCTCCTTTTGCTTAATTATTTGCATAAAACTAAAATAAATATATTCAATTTTAAACCCTCGCATGTGGATAACCCTTCTTTTAATTCTTTCTACCAACAGTTGCATGCTCTTTAGTTGGTGCGCTTTTGACAGGTTTATAATATATCCTTTATTCACCTAGGTTTAGTTGTATTGTTCTAAAGATTTGATCTTGAATCATTTGGTTTGCTTCAATGGTTTTCATGTTTAACTGCTGGATTTAATTAATCTTTTTTCCGGGTTATTTCCAAGAAAGAACTTATTTTGTTAGAAGAGAAAAATGAAAAATGATTTATTTGTTCTGAGAATTAGGGTGCTTTGACAAATAACAACTCTCTTTTTTTTTAAAAAGAAAATTTAATAGGATGGATCGAAAGAAGAAGAAAATTGTGATGGCGAAAGAAATGTCCATTGTATGCATTATCCTCTCAATTGATACCAAGGAGAAGGAAGATCTTGTCTTAGAACCGAATACGTAACTTCTAATTCCTTATCTGTTATCTTTGATTTTGTATATGTTTAGTCCTTGTTTACATTATTTGGTGAAAGAGTAATCTGTGTTAATTCAGGTGTATGAGAAGTAAGCTGGAAGTAATTCAGGTAGACATAATAATCTCTAGTTATTTCAGTATTTTATTTATTTTTAATTTATTCCAATAAGTTTGGCTGTAACTAATATTACTCTGATATAAACATTCTTACTTTACATAAATAGGCTTTAAAAAAAGCCCTCGAATGGACCACCGACCATGAAGAAATCGATGTTCAAAGGTATGAAATGACAATCTTGTATAAGTTTACATTAGTAGTGTTTAGTTTTTGTTGTTATTTTTTAGATCTGTGTGGAATTTTGGGGTACAGATATATTGACAGAGCAGTTTTTGTTTCATGCAGCGCATGAACATTTGAGCAAAAGCAGTGCTTTATATGATTCATGGGCTGCATGAAGTAAAATAGGGCCTAATGAGATTTTATAAAAGAAAGAATAATGTGTGGTTAAGGAAAGACTATCTTGAACATTTTTTTGCGAATTCTCTGAATGTACAGAAAATTAATGGAAGCTTCCAACAAAATTTCAATCGAGCTGGACAGAAAGAAAAAGGAAAAAAATCAGATGAAGTCTATTCTCAGAGACAGAGCCAGTGCCAGTACCGGTGCTGTTCAACATTCATATGATGTGCCATATTGTAGCATACCAACTGTACCAACTGTGATAAATGTCCCCACAAATACTGGTAACATGCTGCCTGAACTAATTGGGGATGATCTGAAGAACTTTTCTCTATTGAACCTTGGGTAATTAGTTTTATCCTTTATTTCGTACCAGTTTTATACCAGTTTGGTCTGGTCAATACTGATGCAAGTGGTATGTGCTAGCCCAATTGAGAAATTGTTTTCTTCATTTAACTTTACATCTTGGTCTAACAGTTTTTAACCAAAATGAACGTAAATCAGATCTTATAAATATTTTATTTAATGGTCTTTTTCAGGGAATATGAAATTTTTGATGCTGTCCTGCAGGTACTATGATCTACTGCTTTTTCCTGTGTTTTGCCAAAATGTATTCCCAAAATATTTTATTTATAGTAATATAAATAAATAATGTCAAAAACCAAATTAATTACAATTTAGTTCCACCCATTGAAGGGACGGCATTTTGGGTTCAATCCTCTAGCTGACGCATTGATCCCACGATGTTTTGTATAATTTATTGTGTTCTATATAACAGTTCCCTATTAATAATTAATATATGTTAAAAGATAATATTTTATTATTATTATTATTGCTATTTATTGACTATAATCTTTCATTACAGGGCCAGCAAAAACAATTTGCCGAGCTTGGGTAATAATTTCACCAATTCTATTAGTTCAACTTATTGTTTCATTTTCCTTTTTTTTTTTTCTTTTGACAGCAATGGAATGCACTTTTTGATAAGCAGTTAAACTTTCTGATAGGAAGTTGAACTAATTATTTTTTCCCCTGTTCTGTGTGTATTAGTATAGCCTAATAACAAATTTGGGTTAAGACAAATCATCTTAATTGAGGTTCAGTTGAACAAATTATGGTTGTTCGTAGAATATAGGATTGTCTTATGTCTTTACAAATTAGGATTAAGGAAAGTTGGTAGAACATTGTATTTATCTTTATTATTATTATTATTTTTATAGCAATGGAGTGCACTTTTTAGTAAGAAGTTGAACTTTTACCTTAACTAATTTTTTCTTTTCCTGTTCAGTGTGTGCATTAGTATAGGCTAACAACAGACTGGGGCTAAGATAAATCATCTTAATTGAGGTTCAGTTGAGCAAATTAGGTTTAGTTTTTGAAAATTGGAATTTTTTATGGCTTTAGTTTCTAAACTGGAGCAAAACAGGGCCTTATGAAATTTCATTACGAGTGAGTTACGTTTCAATGGAATAAACTGTGGTGAAGGAAAGACTTGAACATGTTTTTGTGAATTATCTGTATGTACAGAAGCATAGATAAATTGAAGATCCTGAAAATTGCCTACAAAACTTCAATCGAGCTGATCGAATTTAAGGTGCATACATTTTGAAATTACACAAATGGTCTTTAATTTCTTTCTATAATTGGAGCTACTAGGCTACACTAGAGATTGATTATTTGTTCTTCTTTTGGATAATCAGTTAGAGATATTGAAGCTCAGAGCCAGTGCCAGAGCCAGTGCCAGTACCAGTGCTGTTCAACATTCGGCTCCTCTTAATGGCAATGATCTGATGAATCAGGGAACCAACTTGCTTCAGCCAAACATGTACTTATTTTTGTTTGTAGTTCGACATGTACTTACATACCCCTATTATTACTTGTGTTCTAACAAAAAGTGTTTTATTGAATGGTGTTTCATAGGAATTCGGGTAGCAACTCTGACCCAGTCTCTGACCTCCTACTGGCAGCACCACCGGGGTCCATCGAGACCTGGTAAACATATATACCCATCTGTCTCTGCAATTTTCTTGCTTGGAAATAATTTGTTTGTGTCCATGAAAGGCAGTTGAGGGGTTGTATATATCAGCCCTTTTGTTGGTCCGTTTCAAGTCTGAGCTAATCAACTATTTCCATTTTTATCTCCAGAAAAACTTAAATATTTAATAAACCTCAATCGTTACAATATATTATATATCATACTTTCTCTCTCCTTGCAGTTCAAGGAAGCCAACTGCTGATGGATCAAATTATGTGCAGTGACTTGAATGACTGATGCAACAAAAAACTGCTATTTACTGTTTTATTATTCATTTTCATAATTAGCAGAAAACAAAAATATATTGAGATACTTATATTCATTTTATTAATTATCAACCTGGATTGATTATGTTTCTGGCGTGCCAGTGTAATTTTTTTTTGTCTGAATCTTACACAAATTGAGATTTCTGAAACTAGAACAAGATAACCAAATATACTAGTTTTGAGGTATTATTTTTGTTGGCCCAACAATCACGTTATCTCTACTGAAGCCCAATAGTTCGGCCTTAATGCTTACTTTACGTCAAGAGCATTCCTTTATTTTATGGGGAAATTTTCATGTATACTCAAAAACCTCGAAATTATGTACCCCTCTAAAATTTATGATCTTATATCACTACTGGAATTCTAACTTATTGCATGCCCTGAAAAATGGCTTGTTGCAAGGAGATACCCTTGCAACAAGCCCGAAAACACTTGTTGCATGCGCTTACCCTTGCAACTATACCCTTGTAACAACTTCCCTCACAACTGCTAAGTAATTGCAAGGACTCCCTTGCAACAGACTTGTTGCAAGCCTATACCCTTGCAACAAGGGCGCATGCAACTACTTTTAGAGTTGACCCCGTTTGTGGCATTTGCAAGGGGAGGCAGCATGGGCCCCATCTGGTTATTTGTAAGGGAGCTTTAGTGGGTCCCACTTGACTATATGCAAGGCAAGGAAATATGGGTCCCACCTGACTATTAGCATAGGAAGATTATTAACTTATTACATGGGTGATTGTTGACATGTTTTGAATTTAGTTCATACTATTTGCATGGAGATACCAACGTATATAATAACAGGAAATGGCTAGAAATTAGATTGCTCCAATTCTACAATCCTCCCTCCCTTCCCTGTACCAATCTGGTACCAGCCCAGTGATTTTTTACAATTCCCAGTTTCCCATTCATCAACATTCACATAAAACACATTGAAACATAAGTATAAAGCAACTAGTAATCATTGACCAACATAGTATAGTCATCTTACATTGAACCAAATTTTAAAAAGAAGTAAAACAACATCATTGATAATAAAAGAGTTAACTTCTAAATATATCCAAAATGTGTCTACCTATCAAGCATTAACAAGAGAGCAACTAATAAACATTGACCAACATAGTATAATCGTCATACATAGAACCAAAACTATAAAAGCATTAAAACAACATTGATAATAAAAGACTTCTAAATATACCCAAAATGTAACATCCCAAAGAAGCATTTACAAAATAAACGGCAACATACAAATCTTCAGCTTTAATTTCTCCTTTACCTAGTACTGGTCTGCACTTTTTACTTTAATAATTTCACAAAAAACATAATTAGTTACTTTTATCTAAAATTTCCCAACACCTTTACATAAAGTCCCAGAAATATATTTTCTGAAACAAACAAAAATTTCATCAGAACAAGAATAAAAAAAAAAAAAAACTTA
Organism: Carex kokanica; assembly: GCA_025461125.1. Taxonomy (NCBI): domain Eukaryota; kingdom Viridiplantae; phylum Streptophyta; class Magnoliopsida; order Poales; family Cyperaceae; genus Carex; species Carex kokanica. The sequence goes on along the minus strand of JAJGRX010001293.1, from coordinate 668,014 downwards.
CTCAATTCAGCTAGTTAATATGCCAAGAATTCCAATGCCAAATCCAAACTCTACAAAATTAAAAAATAGACATCAGTTTTAACTTTTTAAGGCATATCGAGATCTGTTTATGAGAAACCAAATTGGACAAGACAGAACTACCTTGCCGTCATCCTAACCAGCCTTTATTCATAAACACCTGTAATCCAACTGTCAGCATATTACCCCTAAAAATGCTAAAGGCTGGTACACTGGCACAAAACCTTAACAACATCAATTAATCCTGGTATTTTACCTTAATCAGAAAACATTTTGGAATTTGAAGATTAATTCATAAGAAGCTGCAAAGATTTCAAGTTGTCAGAAAACTAAGTGTGTAAAAATCACATCTAAGTCCTTGACTTTATTTATTATCATAAAATAAGTTTTGGTTAATATCTGATAAATCTAATTCCTGAGAGTGCAAAGATTTGAACTCCTATTTCAATAAAGAGGTATAGATAAAGTTACTTCCTTCAAAGAAATTTCACCTCTTGTCAGAAAGATACATCAGAGGAGACAATCACAATTCACAAAACATTTACTAAAATAACTACAGCTGAATTGAGCAAGTTTTTTTTTATTAACCATTCTGGTAATTTATAACCTACAACTTAATATTACCAGTATCACTGAATTTATGCATTTCCTTTCTGTTTTCTAGCTTTTACTCAAATCCCGTTCTTGCCATTTTAGTTTCATATTGGTCAAACATTTGACAAAAGTTATAAAAAAGAAATAAAATATATTTTGACTCACCAAGAGAGCTCTAGAGCAGATATGTAAGCTATGAACTCCTGCAAATTAGAAACCCACAAAATCCATTAGGAAAAAGCATAGTAAGGCACCCTTTTCTTTAATTCCGAATCGCCATCCGTCCCACCCTTTTCTTTGGATTTCTAGAGTCCCCTCATCCAATCCTATACAGGAAACATATTAGTTATAAACAATCTATCAATTTACTAAGAAACATAAGCATACAAATTATGAATTTATGATAAAATAGTACATGAAAAGTTGACCCAAAATGTAGGAAAAGCGTGAATGAGTTGTTGCCTTGTTAGCTTAATTTAAGCTAACTTATAAGGACTTGAGCAATAAACTAAATTCAATGAACACTAATATGATAGAATTAATCGTCAAAGAATGGAACAAAATTAAAGAAAAGCTAACCAAAAGAACTTCCCCTTTTCTTTGGAAAATACATGCGACCTAGTCTCATAGAAATAAAAATAAGAAACAAACCGCATTCAGGAGCAGGCTCCATTAATTTGTTCAGAAACAAAAGAGATAGATCACACAACATGATTCTACTGTAAATTGGAAGGCAATTGTATACGACTAATCAATTAGAAATATACGAAGTTTTAGCAGCTCTTCAAGTGTAAGAAGAGCAAAAAAACATACCAATTTTAGCAGCTCTTCAAGTGCTTCTCTTGATCTACACTTTTTCTTTCTCTGTCTACCCTTTTTCCTGTCGATCTGGCAACACCGTTAACTAATCTACTTATAACATAGGAGCTAAGCTACCTTCAGAGAGAGAGAGAGCGAGAGATACAGAGCACGAGCGAGCGAGTTCTCCTCCGCCAAATGACTTTTCTCCTCCGATCAGCACACAAAGAACAAAACAAAACAACACAGTCAGCAAAGAGCCAAGGCTCACGGCCACAATGTCCTGGTACCGATCGGTACCAGAATCAAGAAAACAAGAAAGGCGGCACAAACCATCAACCAAAACATCAACGAAAACAAGCCCCAACTCATCTGGTACTAGTACAGTACCAGTAAAGCCAGAAGGACCAGTACCCCTGCACTGTCAGATCAAAAGAAAACCAACCACAGAACCGGTACAGGCTAGTACTGAACAAGGCAGGAAAAAGAGGCCGAGCCGGGAAAACCAACCACAGGAGCAAGGCATTAACTAAAAGGTGCTTTGAAAGTTTACCCGAGAGAGAGAAAATCGCAACAAGGGTCAAGGATCGGCTGGTACCAATCAAAGGCTCGCCTCACGGCCGTCACAGTATCGCCAACCGGAATAGCACCACAGTCAGCACTAAGAAAACCAACAAGAACACCGAGAGAGGACGCGAGTTTTAGAGGCCAAGGGAGAGAGATGACGTGAGTTTTAGGTTGAGGGAATTTGGGCGAGAGAGGACACGAGTTTCAGAGGTCAAGGGAGAGAGATGACATGAGGGGAATACTTGGTATTTTGTGGGAGAAGGGATAGGTTTAGGGTTCTTAATCTGGGAGGTAAGGCGGCTCAGAGAAATGCGGGACTAAGGAATTGATAAAGGCGGGGACTTGGGAAAAATCAGAGGGAAAGACGAATTTGCTGAAAAAAGTTAGGAGGGAACATGGAAAAAAATAGAGGAACGTGAAAAATCCTCTCTAAATGAGTTAGGCGCCTAAATCCTCTCTGGATGTAATGGGAGAACAAAATATCTGGAAAGTATAGATTTTAATAGAGCAGTTTTAGCTTCAAGCAATGTGTCAAATATTTTGGACGCTCCTTAAATTATATAGGTCGTTCACTGCATAAAATCAAAACTGCTCTGCTAACAAAATCACCTCAAATGAATACATCAGGACCATTTATTACCTATCGGACGGCTTGGAGGTTGATATTTGCTAATTATGTAATGGATGTACATCAAATAATATGAAAAGAAATTAAAATTAAAATTAAAATTATTTACATCTTCAATGGCCAAATTATATTTATAAGTGTCAATTTTAAAGACTTTTATCATTATTTGCCCCTTCAAATTTAGCAAATATTTACAGACCGTTCATTTTTACGTGAGCGATCCATGGTCGATCTGAAATGAAATTATTTCAAATTTGTTTTGAAATGATCAATGAATGATATTGAACACAACCCACATAAAAATTTTGAAGTTTTGTTGTGTCTGAGCTTTGATCCAACGTAAAGTGTTTACAGCCCTTCGATGTTTCAATATTCCGTCAGCTTGATGGATAGGTAAATGAAAATAAAATTTCATCAAAATTTGCTACGAGAGAATAAATGCAGTGCTCTTTAATTTCAACGGTTCGGATCGACCAGGGAACGATGTATTCCCGTGTGTCTTCATTAACTCACAAAGCAAGAGTTTATGTTTCATGAAACCTATACTATTGCTTTGTGAGTTAATGAAGACACACGGGAATACATCGTTCCCTGGTCGATCCGAACCGTTGAAATTAAAGAGCACTGCATTTATTCTCTCGTAGCAAATTTTGATGAAATTTTATTTTCATTTACCTATCCATCAAGCTGACGGAATATTGAAACATCGAAGGGCTGTAAACACTTCACGTTGGATGGAAGCTCAAATACAATAAAACTTCAAAAAAATTAGTTGGGTTGTGTTCAATGTCTTCCGTTGATCATTTCACAAAAAAATTGAAATCATTTCATTTCAGATCGACCGTCGATTGCTCACGTGAAAATGAACGGTCCGCAAATATTAACACATGTTGAAGGGACAAATAATGATGAAATTCTATAAAATTGACAATTATAAGTATGTTTTGGCCATAGAACCGTAAATAATTAGAAAGTATTTTTTTTTGGAATTTTTTCTTATTATTTGCTATACAATTATTACTTAATTTGTATATTTGCAAATCAGAGACGTCCGATGGGTGATGAAGAGTCCTGATTTCAAAGGAGGTCTTCATTTCAGAGGCTGTGGGTGAGATTCGATATTCTCTGTGGTAACATAATATTTCTGTTTAGATCCGCTCTATGTGAAATGCAATGGATCCTTGGATGTTCGATCGAAATCTGATGAGACGGCCACGATCTAAAATGGAGAAATTTTCTTACCTCAGGTGATATACCTCATCTCTCCCTTCATTTCCTTCCTGGAGAACGATGGCTAACCCTCTCTCCATTTACAATTTTGCTCCAAAACTCCAAAACTCCCAAACTAATTTTTTCATTTCGCTCCAAAACTCCTAAGGAGCAAAATCTAATTTTCATTTGCCTCTAAAACTCCCTACTTTTAGCAATTTCTCTCCACATTTTTTGGCTGCCGCCAAACAAAGCTTCACGAGTTCAATTTGTAAGATCAATTTTACTGCTCTCTCTTTTTCTCCCTATCTCTCCCTTCTCTACTTCGCCTTTCTCTCAAATTCCAACAGAGACGCACAAAGAGAGGAGAGAGGCTTAATAAGTTGGTTCATGGATATATCAGAATTGCTTTGTAAATGTGTTGCACATAAGGTATTTGTGGAAATGCCTAAATGTTTTGTTCATGTTGTTTGTCGGTCACTTACTGTACCAGTATAGGTACCACTATTTCCTCTTTAGTCATATGTGAATAAGGCAACTAGTGTGCTATATGTAAAACATGGCTGCTGCCAACTCAAAAATGTAACCTCAAACCTCTCAAATTCCAAACCAAAGTTTTTAATCTCTCTCATGATTTACATTTGATCATTTGTGCCTTTGTTTTAGCTTGGTGGCCCGTTATCTCTGCCTTGAGGATTGTATGTGCTAATAAGCCAGGTAAAGCATAAGAAACCTTGAGTTAAACTATTGCATAATTTGCAAATAGCACCACTAGTGGAAAATATGGAATCAGGATCGGTTATATACGAATATTAGTATCGGAATAAAACCGATCCTGATGAAGGCGATACTGATTACTACAATAATCTGGATCGGTTAAAACACCGATCCAAATAGTTACAATAATCTGGATCGGTAAATGAACCGATCCTGGTAGAAACTATTAGCATCGGCTCTTTAATTTAACCGCTCACATTATTAATAAATCTGGATCGGCCCTTTTTAAAAACCGATGCAGATTAGGATATAGCAGGATCAGTTGTTAAGTAGAACCGCTCCTAATAGCTTTACATAGAACCGATCCAGATAATTATCAGGATCGGTTTTTTAATTAGACCCGATCCGAATAGATTTTTTATTAAAAAACATTTAATAACAATCAAGCTCGGTTCTTTATAAACAAACCGATCCAGATAATTATCAGGATCGGTTTTTAATTAGAACCGATCCCAATATATTTTTTATTGAAAAAACCTTTAATAACAATCAAGCTCGGAGTTTTAAAAAAACCGATCCAGATATTTATCAGGATCGGTTCGTATATTAAAAACCGATCCTGATAGTTATCTGGATCGGTTTTTTACAAAATAACCGATCGTAATTGTTTATCTGGAGGTTTTTTTTTAATAAAAATAGTATCTATATCGGTTTTTTAATAGGACCGATCCTGATGTTATATTGAATCTAAAAAAAACATTTTTATTTATTTGGCCAGCTACCATATACTGCTGGCCATATACATGCACATACACATCCTAAATTGTTGTTTTTTGCATACAAATATGTCACATACAACATCATAAATTAAATATCACACACAAATCAAACAAATCCTAAATTATTACACAAATTAAATTCATGTTTATGCAAATTAAGTATACATCCTAAATTGTTGTACTAGCTTCTTCTCGACTTTAATTCTTTCATCATAAATTGAACCCACGTTTGGCGAAAGTCGCTCAAGCGTTGTAAAGTATGTTTCGCGGGAAGACTCTGCATAATTGAAAAGATAGAAGAATGCACATTTAATTGTGTATTTTGTTATGTTTGAAGCGACGATGCTTATTGAAAAATATATAAATACATATATACCTTTAAGTTCGGAAAGTCATCGAGGAATTCACTTATTATGTCTTGCATGAGAAACATGGCATAATATCCACATTCCCAGCCGGCTGGTTGTTGTGGGCACTATATAACAAGTTTGAAAAAATTCAAATGTACGTTAATGAGAATACAAATGGCTTATTCACAAATTTTTGCATATAGGTCCCTATAATCATATCATAATAGAAACTATTACCTTGCAATCCTTGTGAACCGTTAAAGAAGTACCAATTTCCCTGATGAAGACACTGTTGAAATATGAACACATTGAACAATCAGTACTTACGAGAGATATTTAAAATGATAAAATAATAAAAAAACATTAGCATTCTAAACAAACGTAAAATTTAGGAAGGCACTTACTCCTCGACCGCAGCAGTGATCATTAGCATTTTATTGCTCCTCTTATCCGAATCGTACACGTACAATGCACATTCTCTTGGCATAAGCACGGCCAATATCCAATGATTTCTGCATTTTAGGTTTGTATCATCTCATATTCTATAATTTATATGAATTGAAAGAAATAGAATAAAATTAGAATATATATATATATAACACTAACATCTGATGGTAAGGTATGAATATCAATCTCTTGTCCCGATTTTCTATGAGTGTTTTCCCGATGTATTGAAGTACTACTCCTCGGTTATCATTCAATATCATGGCATTCGTTTGACCGGGGTCCATGAAACCAACCTGCTCATCGGGAAGTTCCTCCTTCATGAATTTGTGCAAATACCTGCAAAAAAAAGGTTTACAAGTGATCTCAATTATGTGAAATTTGGATTTAAATACTAAATTTTGCAATTATTACAAATATTAACTCACAGCATCCAGATCTGAACAACTGGTGCAGTGAGCCACTCCTTTGGTGTAAGCAAGGCAGCATAATCATCTGCAAAAACGGATATGGGGTTTGCTGAGCAGAAAAGATCAAGTGGCGGATCGATTATGACTGGAGCGCCATCTAGCTCCAAGAAATGATCACGCAGCTGCTTGAATGTTCGTCGACCCAGCTTGTCAAAATCGATATGCTCGAGCGCCTTGCAGTGACCCGTTGCTTTTCGACTTCCAGGAACTAATTGTAACTCTTTGCCTGGTTCCTACAAATTTCATAATAAATTGGAATAAAATACAGGATCAACTACAACTATATCATGTAGATACAAATTAAGAAGTAAGGAGTTGTAATAACAATATACCTCATCTGGATCTATCGATATCATGGACATCGGCCATGCAGTGTAACTGCAGAGGACTTCTGCAAGGGTCTGCATCTCGCCATTTGGTACAGGTAAGGCCATTTCTATGAAGTCTGCGTCCTGAATAGCATCCACCGTTACTCTTGCATGGTCGGGCGGCATAGGAATATTGTGAATTGTTCCACCTTGTACAACTGGAACGTGAATTGTCCCTCTGGCCACTACAAGAGTCTTCCCATCTACAACCGCATGGAGTTTGCACTTTAGTTCTGCCTCCTGTACAAATATAAATGTTTTTACTCGAATAAAAAAATATGTGTGAAACTAATTAGAAATGTAACGGGATAGGACTAAGGCATAGGACTACTGATTGAAATATGAATTTGCATTACCTCTGTAAACCCAGAAATATCTGTCCTTGGTTTGACTGACTGGCAGCTGCTCTGAACAACTGTTGGGCTAAACGACTTTTCTTGTTGGCCCATTGTCTGCTGAAGCATAATTGCCATTTCTTCTCTCATTTCTTGTCGTAATTTATCCTCTAGTCCTCTTACTCTCTCCTCCACTCTTTGATCCAGCATTGCGTCAAATTCGTCTTGGGACCTCGAGAAAGTGCGTGTCTTCCTTCTTGAGCCCGTCCCGAATGTTTTCTTCATTGGAACCAGGCCTCCCACTCCTCTCACCCTCCCAGCATGTTCAGGATTTGGCAGAGATTTTCCCAGAACATCGTCGTACCGTTCGACTGCCAACAAGCCTTGTTTCCAAGCCGCTTCTTGTTCTTCCTGAAATGACAACATGCATGTTATAACATAACAAAGTAAAGTTCAATTTAAATGCATGACAATATCTAAATACTCACAATTCTGTTGATGACCGGTACGTATTTCTCGGGATAAAAGCGATCCTTGGTCTCGTCACTGAGCTTCTGTCTTCCTAGTTTCCATGTGACATGCCTATGCTCAATCGACAAATCCAGAACATCGTCTGGTGCCAATGTAGAACTAGTTGACCCTTGGGAAGACGGATCACTAGATGCTTTCTCGTTTGCAATCGCCTGCATAGCATCTCTGACCCTACTCTGGAAACCCTCACCGCTATAACCTCTGGATCCTAGGAAATGCGGATACTCGTTGCGGGCCTGATTCGCCTTTCCAATCTGGCTGGCAGCCTACAATTTGAACAAAGCAACAATTGGCCTCAATTATAAAATCATTTGGATTATTAATTAGAGATAAGCTAGATAGGTGGTAAATAGAAATAAACATACATCAAATGCCTCCGTCTCTCGATACGCGACAAATATTGCCCAGTCTTGTGGTTCAATGTGTTCCTTGGCAAAATCTGGAGTCTCACCCGCGCGCCACACTTTAGTCATCTCGGTTCGCCACTTCCGGTGACTAGTAGCCATTCTCTGATAATAATAATGCTGCACTTGTTTGTCATCCTTTATACCCCAGTCCAACTGCCAAACAAATAGAAATCCAAATATAGAGTTAGTTAATATCAAATGAAAACTTGTGAAATTAATTAGTATCATGTTATTTACCTTAAGTGTTTCCCATATTATCTGCTTCTTCTCTTCTGGAACATCTTTCCATCGTTGGTATTTGATAGAAATATTTTTTCTTACCAATATCCCAAATTCCGTTGGAAAACACGTTGTGTCTCTAGTAATAACCGGCCGGTAAAATCTGTCCATTTCTAGTGTTTTGCCTTTCTCGTTAAACTTCTCCTTTATTTGATTACGCCCTCTTCCTCGTTTCTTATCCGGGACTGTCTCACCACCACCATGACCACTATCACCTTCCATATCTGCTTATCATTCAAAACAGAAACTTACAATTTTTGATTTGCACAAATGGTCAGAACAATTTTACATCTAAGCATTTACATCCTCTCCATCTAAGCAATTTTACATCTAAGCATTTAAGCATTTACATCCTCTCCATCTAAGCAATTTTACATCTAAGCATTTAAGCATTTACATCCTCAACAATTTTACAGATCAGAACAATTTTACAGCCTCAACAAGATCACAACAGATCAGAACAATTTTACATCTAAGCATTTACATCCTCTCCATCTAAGCAATTTTACATCTAAGCATTTAAGCATTTACATCCTCAACAATTTTACAGATCAGAACAATTTTACAGCCTCAACAAGATCACAACAGATCAGAACAATTTTACATCTAAGCATTTACATCCTCTCCATCTAAGCAATTTTACATCTAAGCAATTTTACAGATCAGAACAGCCCCTCCATCTAAGCAATTTTACATCTAAGCATTTACATCTAATGCATTTACATCTAAGCAATTTCCATAAACCAACAGATCAGAACAGCCTCAACAGGCGCAAAACAGTGTCTTTGCCGGGAAAATCAACAACCCGAGCAAATCTAGATAAGCTACTCAAAATCTAACAAGCAAAAACCGACCTAGAGTTAAAGTGTTAACTAACCCGAATTTCAAGGGAAGAGATGGAGAGGCGGCGAGACGGAAGAGAGTTAACAGAGGCCGGCCGATTGCAACTAGGGTTAACGGAGGGGCCGGCACAGACGGCGGCTAGGGTTACGGGCCCGACGGAGGAGAGGGAGTGGCTTGATGGAGACTAAGACTTCAAGGAGGCGATGGCGCTACGGAGGAGGGAGAGATCCCGGCGGAAAAGGACTTTTCGGAGGAGAGGGAGGAGAGAAAGAGAGAGTCCGAGTGGAAATGAAATTCGATAAGTACTCAAGAGGCGCGAATACAAAATTATAAACTGTGAAATAAACAACTGAATCGGTTCTTAGCTAAAAAACCGATCCAGATAACTATCTGGATCGGTTTTTAGGTAAAGAACCGATCTTGCTATTTATCTGGATCGGTTTCTCATCTCAGAACCGATCCAGCTAGTTATTTTTTTTTTTTTGAAATTAAAAAATCAAGATCGGTTTTTTAAAATAACCGATCTTGATAACTATCTGGATCGGTTATTTTAAAAACCGATCTTGATTTATTAATTTCAAAAAAATTAAAAAATAACTAGCTGAATCAGTTCTGAGATTCAGATAGTTATTTTTCAATTTTTTTGAAATAAATAAATCAAGATCGGTTTTTGAAAATAACCGATCCAGATAACTATCAAGATCGGTTCTTTTAAAAAACCGATCTTGATTTTTTAATTTAAAAAAAAAAAAACTAGCTGGATCGGTTCTGAGATGAGAAACCGATTCAGATAAGTAGCAAGATCGGTGCTTTACCTAAAAACCGATCCAGATAGTTATCTGGATCGGTTTTTTATCTAAGAACCGATCCAGTTGTTTATTTCTATTTTGTTATGATTCTGTTGGGATGTGTATGTGTATAATATTTTATAATTTATTTTAGTAAATTACTTTATTATATTAATTATAAATTGTTTTTATAAATTATCTTGTAAATTATTTTAGTATATTATCTTATAAATTTTTTTGGGTATATAATCTTAATAACTTGAAAATTACTTGCAACATGAAATAAGCTCCTAAAAATGAACCTTAAAAATAAAAAAAAAATAAGCTAAAAATTTACATGAATTACAAAAGTCACAAATATTGAAGAATTATAACTTGCATGCTTCCCGTTGTCAAGTGTTACAATGCATATCTGAAGAAAAAAAAAAAATTATTCAATCATCAGTATTGTTGAATATTAAATTTATTTTTATATTTTGATACCAATAAAAAAAGTAGGATGTATGACGTACCAATAAAAATTAGGTATGAATTGTTTCATTTTAATGGTTGCCAATAGGAACTTCTTCAACCCATTCTCCTTCATTGTGATCGTTGCGCACGTGACTTGTTTCATTATCCACACCGGTTGGTAAAGATGTCATGCCTGTGGAAAACGGCGGTATCTCATCAAAATGATCGTACGCTTCTTCGTCTTCCACATTGTCAATCCCAATGATACGTCTTTTTCCAGGGAGGACAACATGTCTTGAACGATCGGCCGGATCAGTTATGTAGAACACTTGCGTGGCTTGTCTTGCAAGTATAAATGGATCATCCTTGTATCCAGCCTTATTGAAATCCACTAAAATAAAACCATCATCGTCGACTTTAACCCCCCTACGGTTATCGACCCATTTACACATAAATAACGGGATGTTAAATCTTCTATAATCTAGCTCCCAAATTTCTTCAATAAACCCGTAATATGACATCGATGCATGCGAAGGTCCGGCACCTTTAGGATCTGAAAGATCGCTTGAGACGGCTACTAACGTCACTCCACTATTTTGCACGGTACTCTTTGAATCTTGATTTCTTGTGTAAAATGTGTACCCGTTGATGTCATATCCTTGGAAGGTCCTCACGACATGGACTGGACCAAGAGCCAATAATTTGATAATTTCCTTGAGGTTTTCTGTTTCCGGAGCTTGCATGACTCTACGTGTAAACCATTCTAGAAACTTGCTATTGTGTTCGCCGATCAACCACTTGTCGGATTTCTTAGGATTCTGTCGCCGCAAGAGAGTCATATGCTCGTCCCAGAAAGGATGAACGTCAGTGAGGTGTTGCAAAACATGGAAATGTGCTAGTGACATGGTTTTATTATCGGGCATGAATAATTTCGCACCGATTGTGCCTACCCCGTGCAGTCTACCCTCGTGCCGAGATTTAGGGATGCCGACAGCTTTGACATCATCCAAATAATTAGTACAGAACTCAATAACCTCTTCGGCAGCATAACATCTTACAATGCTGCCCTCCGGACGATATCGGTTCCTGACATATCCCTTTAACAATCCCATGTATCTCTCGAACGGATACATGTACCGCAAGAAAACAGGTCCACACATCTTAATTTCTCTAACCAGGTGAACGGTTAAATGAACCATGATATCAAAAAAAGAAGGTGGAAAATACATTTCAAGATGACAAAGAGTGACGACAAACTCCTTCTGTAGAGCATCTAACGTGTCAGGATCAGTTACTTTGCAACAAATGGCGTTCAAGAAAAAACAAAGCTTCGTGATGGTCTGCCTAACAGGAGGTGGCAATATGCCCCGAATTGCAACGGGAAGCAGCTGTGTCATTAAAACATGACAGTCGTGAGACTTCATTCCTGTCAATTTTAAATCTTCCAGTGAAACTAGGTTTTTAATATTTGACGAATATCCAGATGGAACCTTGACACCATGAAGGCATCCACATAAGCTTTTTTTCTCTTCTTTCGACAGCGTATGCATTGCGGGTTTTAGATATGTACAAAATTTCCCTTTTGTTCTTTCCTTCTCTGCTGGTTGTAGATCCGGCCGTATGTTCAAGAATTGCATGTCTTTCCGAGCATTGATACCGTCCTTAGTCTTACCCGGGATATTCAATAATGTTCCAACCATGCTGTCACACACATTTTTAACCACATGCATCACATCGAGACAGTGTCGAACATCTAAGTGCTCCCAGTATGGTAGATCCCAGAATATTGACCTCTTCTTCCAACAGATTTTCGGTGCCCCTTTCTTTCTCACCACCCTTTTTTTAAATTTTCCAAATTGAACTTTGATATCCTTCACTTGCAAATAAACAGCTTTACCGGTCAACGGATACTTTACTCTGTTATTCTCGGTCTTTCCATTGAATTCTATCTTTCTCTTTCGGTGTGCGTGGTTGGCAGGAAGAAATCTACGATGACCCATGTACACATTTTTAGAGGAATTAGGTAGCCACAGATCGACTGTATCGTCCAGGCAAACGGGGCACGCTTTCTCTCCTTTGACACTGTAACCCGACAAATTTCCATAAGCCGGAAAATCATTAATGGTGCAGAAAATCATGGCCCGTAACGTGAATTTCTCCTTGCTGTATGCATCAAATATCTGCACTCCGGGTTGCCATAATTCTTTTAAATCCTCGATCAATGGCGCTAGATACACATCTATGTCGTTCCCGGGCTGTTTGGGTCCTGATATGAGCAAGGTCAACATAATGTATTTGCGTTTCATACATAACCAAGGCGGAAGATTATAAATGCACAACAGAACCGGCCAACTGCTATGCTTACTGCTCATGCTACTGTGCGGATTTATTCCATCTGCACTCAGCCCAAGCTTTAGATTTCTCGGGTCACGTCCGAATTCGGGAAACTCTCTGTCAATATTCCTCCACTGAGGAGAATCAGCGGGGTGCCGTAATTTTCCGTCTTTTTTTCGGTTATCGGCATGCCAACGCACTAGTTTCGCATCTTTAGCATTTGAGAACAAGCGTTTGAATCTCGGTTTCACGGGGAGGTACCACAATGCTTTTGCCGGAGGTCCCTTATTCGGTTTACCATCATCACTTTTATCGCCGGTTAACTGCTTTGGCTTGTAACGTGAGGCACCACATTTTGGACACTCATGAAGATCTTTGTACTCATTTCGATATAATATACAATCATTTGGACAGGCGTGTATTCTTTGAACTTCCAAGTCCACTGGACACAATATTTTCTTCGCTTCATAAACATTAGGTGGTATCTCGTTTCCATCCGGAAGCATTTCTTTCAAAGTCTGTAATAACTTAGTAAAACTTCTATCACTCCAACCGTTAGATGCTTTAAGGTTATACAATTTTAATACACCTTTTAGTTTTGAAAATTTAGAACAACCAGGATACAATTCCTTACTAGAATCTTCGTACAAATTCTCAAATAAACAGTACTGCTTATCATTATCAAAATCCTCGTCTAAATCACGTAACATTTGATCAAAATTATCACATTTATCTACCACCGTATCATCATTTTCTTCGGTATGGTATTCCTGATGCTCAGCACGAGTGCCTATGTCGGTTTCCAATCCCCGTAGATCATTCCCGCAGTCATCTCCACCGATATGGTGTTCCTGATGCTCAGAACCAGTACCTATGTCGGTTGGCAAACTCTCACCATGCCATATCCAACACTTATATCCTTGCTTGAATCCACGACGGATTAAATGGTTCCTCACTTGGTTCGGTTTGGAAAATTTTTTACCATTGCTACAGTCACGGCAGGGACACGACATCAGTGCACTCCCATTGTTCGCCATATCTTCCATAGCAACTCTGATAAATTCCTCGACACCCGTCGTATATTCATCCGACAGACGTGATGCTTCGTACATCCAACTGCGGTCCATCTGCAATTATAATAAAACACGTACAATTAATTAAGAACAAGGTTGGTGTACTAAACTACGTTCACAATATGGCTTACATTGGGCCGGTTACCATCCTATCCCACTCTTTGAATACTTTGTCTCAGTAGTGACCACGTGTTAGTCGTGTTTTAGTAGCTAAGAAAATTTCGGCAGCATTTCCTTATTAGTTCCCCGAATAGTCGGAGAACTAATAAGAAAATGCTGCCGAAATTTTCTTAGCTACTAAAACACGACTAACACGTGGTCACCTCCTAATTGAGACAAAGTATTCAAAGAGCAGTCCCAAATCGGGGACTATTCAAAATTAATCCCTAATGGATTAATTTTGAACGGGTATCATGACCTAAAGGCATTAACCATGCGGTTGTGGCTCATAAAACAATACTCTAGGCACATACATAATACAAATACACATTTACGTACTCTAGTTATCTATACTCTTATAAAAAAAACACATTCATGCACAAAACTAATTAAACATGAGTTTTAGGTTGTACTTACAACTTTTTTTTGGATGTCGGATCGAGTGAGATGAAGATCGATGCACCAAATCTCTCAATAATAGCCGATCTACAAATTAAACCATCGATCGGAACCTAATTAAGAGATGTATATACATATCATGCTATTCTAGCTAAAACTTGAAATAAAATAGAAACTCAATAATAGCTCATATATAGCATAAATTAGCTCATATATAGCATATATGCATATAATATCGCATATTCATCATATATTTAACATATATATATATATAGCATATATATATATGTAAATCTCCACATATAAAGAAAAACTTGAAATTAGAAGAGGTATTCAACTTTAAAAGCGTGTGTAATCAATAAGAGAGCTGAATCAAGGCCTATATTTAGATTTTGAGCCGGGATCATAGTCACTTCTTGCATGTAAAGGATTTAGGGTTTTGAGCCAAATCGGATCCAATAAGCTAGCTGATCCATTAAAAGAAAACTTGATAAAAGAGATGACCAATTAATTAATGTACCTGATCAGAAAAGAGAGCTGAGCTAGATAGCTGAATTAATGCAGGGCGAGATAGCGCGCAGCTGGCTGCTATGATAATTAATGGAGGCGAGGACTGAGGAAGAAAGAAAAGGTTCTGTCAAGAATCGGACTTTAAACTTATTATGCACTATTAGGATCGGTTTTAACAAAAAACCGATCCTAATAGTGCATAATAAGTTTCTGATTCGGTTCTTAATAAAAAACCGATCTTAATGCATAATAATCTGGATCGGTTCTTCATTAGAACCGATACTAATACTATCGGGATCGGTTTTCATTAACAACCGATCCAGATTATTATCTTCATTCAATATATATATCCTGATTTATAAACTATTAGGATCAGTTGTTTGGGAGAACCGATGCTGATACTATCAGGATCGGTTTTCATAAACAACCGATCCAGATTATTATTTTCATTAGTTTTTGGAAAGTAATATATCCTGATTTATAAACTATTAGGATCTGTTTTTTGGGAAAACCGATCCTGATACTATCAGGATCGGTTTTCATAAACAACCGATCCAGATTTTTTTTTTTATTCCATAGAATAAACATATGAAACTTGCTCTCTCTCTCTCTTTCCACACTCTGAACGATTGCAATTGAGAAATTATTCTCGGACGACATGTAAGGCGAAGGCGAAATGGCCAAGCGGAGAAAGTAAGTAATTTGAATCCTTCGTCTTCTCAGAGTAAAATCAAGCAAGGACTTTGAATCCTCCGTCTTAGAGTAAAACCAAGGGAGGAAAGACTTTAAGTCCTACATCTCCTCAAAACGAGACTGGAGAAGTAAATGAGAAAGCCACAATCCATACCGACTTCCTGGAGAGCTCAATTTACTTCAAACTCATGTACTCTTCATTAATCAAGTAATTTATTTTTCACTGTTAATCTTTGGACGTACTACTTCAATTGCATCAGTAACGGCATCCACATTGAAATTTTTCGCCATTGCAACCATTCAGAGTGTGGAGAGAGAGAGAGCAAGTGAAATATGTGATATCGGCCAATTTTGCATTTAATGTGTATAACTCAAATGTTTTTTCTATGGAATTAAAAAAAAAAATTCTTTCTAGTTTCTTAAAAAATATACATGTACTACTTTTCTTGTGTAAATCATGTATTAGGATCGGTTATTATTAAAAACCGATCCCAATAGTATCAGGATCGGTTCTAATAAATAACTGATCCTAATTTATGAACTATTAGGATCGGTTTTAAGTTAAAACCGATCCTGATAGTTTCAGCATCGGTTTTATATAAACAACCGATCTTAATTTTTGACTTATTAGGATCAGTTGTGTATAAAAACCGATTCTGATATTATCAGGATCGGTTTTTACTAAAGCCCGATCCTAATAGGTATGAAATTAGGATCGGTTAACATAACAACCCGATCTGATAAGGTTTTAAGATCGGTTTTGTTAAGAAAACGGATCCAGATACTTATTAGAATCGGTTGTTTACTATAGCCGATCCAAATAGGCCGATCCTGATTCCTATTTTTCCACTAGTGCACACAACATTTCTTTTATTGAACTACCACACATTTTGGATTATTTGCGACACATGTTTGATCATTAAGGGTAACAAATGCCAAGTAAGCAAGAAATTGAGCAAGTTGTAAAATAGCAGCACTTGTGAAATTATATTTAGTCGTGTATGGCTTTGATTTGAAGAACCAATTTCAGTTCTCGAAACCGACCTTGACTTGGGCCCCTCGTATGCTTTCTGAACCTAGCTAAATTGCTATATATCCTTGTGCACTTCTTACTCAAATTCCTTCTGGTTCCTTTCTTTTATGGAATAATTTCATATTTGCACAACTGTCCCTCTACTTATCTTTATACTCATCTCATCTGAGAAGTACATAATTTTGTGCAGTTCTCTTGTGTAGATCGAATTGCATAATCAATTAGGTCTTTAATACCTAGAAACAATGCATTGATCTTATAAAAAATTATAAACAAAACGTGACTAAAAGAAATAGTAGAAATTATAGGGGTTTGGTTGCATCTTACCTTCTTCCTTCTTGTTAGACCTTTATATCAGACCTATTATAAAGATGAAGTTTATTATGACCCATTTGCATGTTTTTAAATTTTGGTACTGTGGTGAGTTTCAGTGACTCAGTCCTCTTCCCTATAGGTAATTTTAACTGTTACTTATTCTCAATAGTTTTCTTTGAATTTGTTTTGTTTCAGATAGGCGAGCATCTTAAATTTAATCCATCACTAAAAACATATGAGGATAGAACGGAAGCAGTTGCACATGTCATTAAATGCTTAGGCAACCTTATTCCAAGTATTCGAAATGAGGTACTTCTATACTTTCTCATGATTAGCCTTTTGTGAAATTTGCATAGCATGTTTTATATTATGAGATAACTCTGTCTAATAATATACTTCTTTTCTTATATATAATTTAGTTGTGTCCTGTGACATTAGCATTTGGAGTGCCGCCTTTCTTCTCATTGGAGCATGCAGCTGCCCCTTATTTTGGCATAAAGGTCTAAAATACCCTTCAATTTATTTATTTTTTATTTCAATCCCATAGGTAATTCATTAAACTAAAAGACAATAGTACATATTTCAGAGAAAACTAGAAAATTACATAGATACCAGAAAATACTGGTAATACCAGAAATTACCAGAAAGTACTGGTGAATTCCAGAAATTACCAGAAAATACTGGTAAATACTGGCCATTTTATGTTACCATGCAAGGAACTATTAACATGTATCTTTCTTTGTGCCTTATTACTTCTTATTTATACATTTCCTATTTTGATCAATTAATATATGATTAGGCTTATGGAGTACACATGAATGGATATGTGGAGATTGACAGTGAAGAGTTTTTGTGGGTTGCTAAAAGAAGCGAAGATAAACCTACTTTTCCTGGAATGCTCGATCACATTGTTGCTGGTGGATTGGTTTGTGTTTTAAATAGTATATAATTATATACCCAATATTTTATATTATGCAAATAAAACCCAACAGTAAAAGTCAATAGTTAAGTGAGAACAAGAATGACTGAATTGCCTTATGTTAACTTAACCAAATTACTCACTATTGGTTTGAGTAATTCTTTTTTCTTTTATGAAAGCGGGAATTAATTCACTCTGATTTCTACTAGAAATCATGAAAAAGTTTTGGTACCAACCATCTTGTACCTTTTACAGTATAACAGATATCTCAACATGCAGAACCAAAATTCTCAACAAAATACCTAAAAAGAATAGAGAGTCCTAACTAGCTATGTTGGATGGTATGGCCTCTCAAGAAGACGAGTTCGAGCTAGTAGACGAGGACGATGTAGATGCAAATCTAGAGTTTTTCCAAGATGAAATGCCGGATCATTCACTCGAGGTTTCAATTGATCAAGATTTTGATTGGGATGGTATGGCCCCTCAAATAGATGAGTTTGAGCTAGTAGACGATACAATGTCACAAGGTGAGGAAGAGTTGGAGGACAACCCAATCGAGGGAGGTGACGAAGAGTTGGACATGGACCAAAGTGAGGAAGAGGAGGACAATCCAATAATCGTAAGTGACAATGAGTTTGGCATGGACCAATTAGGTGAGGATGAATTGGTTTCTAGATCCTCGATGCTTCAAATCAAGAGTTTTAATATTGGTGAATCAATATTTGTAAGCGTGTTGTGTCAATTACTTTTGTATTGGAATGTTTGTTCTAACTCCCAAAATTTAAGTTATCAAAGTATTGAATTCTTATAAACTGTTATTATTCATGTTGTTGTGATTTATACCAAATATATTCATTGAAAAATGAGATACAAAATAAACAGAAACAAATCTGTCTCCAGGAACTAAACAGTTGCAAGGGTAGTCCCATGCAATTGCATGAGAACAACAGGTCCAGCCTTTTGCATGTGCATGGGGTTAGATAGTTGCATGGACCTTCAATAAAATATAATATAGTGAGGGGGTTAACTAGTTGCATGGGCATGGGGTTAAGTAGTTGCATGGACCTCTAATAAAATATAGTATCTTTCATGTGGTTAAGTAGTTGCAAGGCAATGATTTGGAGCTGTTGCATGGACCTCCAATAAATTATAATATATTACCTTCAAAATGTAGTTGCAAGGGTACATATAAAACAGTTGCATGGTTGCACATTATACATTTGCATGCGATACATGTTGCATGGGACTACCCTTGCAACAAGTTCGAGTCCTGGTCAAACGCCATTTCTGTTGCAAGGACCGTCTCTACCTTGCAACAAACAGATGCTCCCCTTGCTATAAGTTACGATTCTAGTAGTGTATTTACCCTTCTAAGTTTCAAAAGCTCGTAGATCTACCCAATTTATTGACTTTTTTTAATTAAAACTCGTTTTAAATTTATAAAGTTATCATTTTACCTTTTATTAATAAATAAAAAAATATGTTTGTTGTTTAAGAGAACTTTTAGTCTTCTAATTGGTCAGTTTTGAGAGCTCATGATTCATTTTCTTTATTGTGACACACACACAAGCATATGCTTAAATGATACTGTGTATGTATCACAACTAGAGATATGAACTATTTATTTTCAGATTTCAATCAGTTAGAATCAAGGTTCTAAATAGCGATTATTGCTTCACCGCGGAAAGGCTAAACAAAAAACTATCGCGAATAACATATCTATAGCGATAGCTATCATACATAGTTTTTTTCTCCAAAAATTATATTTTATATTTCCATCGATTATGAACATTATCTAAAGTCTCATACAGCAATAAGTAACACAAAATTTGTAGCCAATTAAAACACACAATTTCAAATGGAATGGTCAAAGTTGCTGCTAAAAAAAAGTTCTTTGGCATCATAGAATATCTATCTTTTTCCATTCAAAATAACCTAAACATCATGGAATCAACTATCTTTTTTTTATTCAAAATAACCTAAGCATCATGGCATAAACTATCTATATTTTTATATTAAAAGAAAAAAACAATCTCGGCCTTGAAAAAATTTGGTCCTTAAAATAAATTTTCAGTATGGGCCTTTAAATAAAAGCCTATATAATATAGCGTGCGCTATAGTGGACCGCTATAGCAGTTGTAGCTGAAATAGCACGCTTTTATCCCATAGCTTAGTATTGAAGGTCTAAAAACGCTATAGCGCCCTACTGCGTCGCAATAGCGTGCTATTTAGAACACTTGTTATAATGCATAACATTTTTCTTACACAGACTACATTTTTTTTTTTATTGTTTTGGTAAGGGATAAAATGCATACTGTATAAATTTAAAATGAATTTTAGTAGAAAAGTCAATCATTTGGATAAATTTGTGAGTTTTAGATATTTAAAAGGGTAAATATGCTATTATGAATTTTACAGGGAGAATATATAATTTTGAAGTTTTTGAGTATACATGAAATTCGGGTGCAGAGACGCTATGTAAATATTTAAGATGAGAGAGATTTTATTTGAAGTGTAATGACCTTCATAAAGGAAACTAACAAAGACCCTATGCAAATATTTAAAATTATAGAAGTTATGGTTTTTTTTAAAGCCTTCGCAGATGTTGCGAAGTCGTGAGGGTGAATCAAACTTTCGACCTTTGAGTAACCAACAATCCTAGAATTTTTTTTCTAGCCAACTGTGCTACCTCCCCTTTCTCTATAGAAGTTATGGTTAATGAGACTCACTGAGCATTAATTGCCTTTGCTATATTTAGAACTTTCATTTTCATATGTAAATTCATTCAAGTTTCACCGGTTCTATGTTCACAGAAGAAATTGCTCTCTCTAGCCTTAAAACTATGCTGTCAAAACATGATAATTCAATAAAATGATACTGAGAAATTTGAGTATTTAAAACTTAAGAAAATAGTGATCAAGTGATAATAATGCATGGAGTGTAGCCAAGTCCTGGACCCCGTGTCCAATCGGTATGGTTCATTGTTCGTTTAGTTCAACCACTGTACTTCCTTCGCCAGGTACTAATATTGCAGTATTAGATGTTAAAGGACCACAAAACAAATTAAGGTGCCTTTGAATAATGAAAAGCATAAGAGGAATTAATAAAACTCTGGTATTAGAACTTTCGAAAGATCTGATGTTGTACAGTAAATTATATAGTGTTGCCATATTAGCAATTGTACCACTGGGTATTATTTGGAACAATAATAGTTATTTATTGATGTATTTCATATTTAACATTAGAAGAATCATACCTTCTCTTGACCTGCTAATATTATAGCCATTTGATCAATGGAGTGGACTCAAAAGAAGACGTGTACTATGGAGATGCTCATCAATTGAATGGACTTGATTTATCATTCACTTAACCTAGTCAACTAGTCAACTGAGAGAGTACCTTTCTTGGTCCCAAATCTACATTTATTGCTGATGTGAGACTAACCAACCAATGGTCATGTTGAATGGTCGTTCTAAATGATTTTCTTGGTCAATATACAGCGTACACAATTTTCTTGGTCATGTTGAATGTTGCACAATTTGTTTGCCAAGAACAAATTACATGTACTGTTTACAGCTTGGTTGCTTATATTCGGTACATAACCAATCATTCTCTACTCTCCTGCATGCTGTTTCTACCAGATCCAACAATTGCGTATTATAATTACAAAATCAAAGTTGTCAACATATAAAAGCTGGTTGATATACAAAAATTGTAAAATTGTCCTATTAAAAAGTTAATTTAAATATTATAATTAACAACTCCTCACACCTTGCAATCTTTATTTTTTTACCCAGCATAATTGCTAGCATGTGGGCGCATAATTACATTACTATTGGGGTCAAGAAGGAGGTAGGCGATTATATTTTAGAACAAAAATTATTTTTTTTATTGTTTTATGATGCTGCATGTAAAATTCTACTTGCATAGTTTTTAAGAGGTGGAATTATCTGACAATGATAATTTTATTTATTTTTTGTAGAGAAAGATGAGATTAAGCCTTCTAATTTAAATATCCGCAAGAAATTTCTCAACTAAATTTTGAACTTACAACACTTCACGCAGAGGATATTGCGTAATGATACACGTTCACTTGTTTACCCTAAAAGCCATAATTTTTCTCTGCTATGTCAATGCTATAAGATGCTAATCTTTTCGTCTCTGCTATGTTTCTCTTGCAAAATATAAGATGGACTTGTTCCCTTAGTCTTCTTCAATTTCTCCTTTACCGTCTCTCCATATGTCCAATTTTCCAATCCCCCAGACAACCAAAAAAAATAATTCTCCAGAATTACAAATAAAACCACAACAACAAAAATAAGAAAACCAAAAAAACAACAACAACAACAAAAAAAAGATAAAAAATAACCTCCATTCATTATCTATTAAAAGAAATTTGTTGTATCCTTCTTTTTTAGTCTTCACTCTTCAGTACAATTATTGCTGGGAGATTGTATAATTAATTTTGTGGAACTGTCGAACTTATTTCATGATAATAATGTTCTTGGCAAACAAATAATGGTCATACAATATTATTGTCTAGGTCCTGTTATTTTTTGTATCTGGTATTTTTTGTGTTGTATCATACAACACAAAAAAAAACCCTAGAAAGCCCAGCCCATACTCTTGCCATATTTATAACGAAATATATATATATTTTTTTTTAAGGAAGTGTACCAGCAGTTTTGGATAGTAGTTAAGTATCTTTACTTTATACTTTATTGGCATTTGTGTCACTCGGTATTATTTGGGACAATAATAGTTTATTATTTATGTATTTCATATTTAACTTTAGAAGAATCATACATAACCCCTCTTGACCTAATATTATAGCCATTTGATCCATGCATGTATGGTTGTAGTTATAGCCATCTGATCTATATATGGAGTCAACTAGTCAACTGAAGAGTACCGACAAAAGGTTTACCGCTGATGTGAGACTAACCAACCAATGGTCATGTTGAATTGCCGCTCTCAAAGGTTTTCTTGGTAAACATACATGAACAAATTACATGTACTGTTTACAGCTGTGTTGCTTATGTATGTTAATAATAAACCACCACTCTCTAATCTCCTGCTGTTTCTACCAGATTCAAATGGATTTTGCTAATTCTTGGCCGAACTCTCTGCACTTGTGTCTCTACACTCTACTCATCATCCACTCATCTCTTGCTTCCCTCTGCTTCTGTTAAGTACATTTTCATATGGAGATCATGTTTAACAGTTCAGATCGTAAGTTTGAACTTTGAAAATAGAAATATATATATCCATAGCATGGGTTAATCAGTAATATACATATTATCATAGCCTCACTCTTTTGTCAATTTATTAGTTCTTTGTCAGTGTAAATTTAGTGTTAAAGAAATTTTAGGATATCATTGAAAATTGAAATGCAATTTCTTTTTATTTACTAAAAAGAACAACTTTACATTTTTTTAGCTGGCAATGTTTACAGAATGAAGTTATGGTAATATGCTTATTACACAACAGCCCATGCTATGAACTCATATTTCTATTTTCAAAGTTCAAACAATCAATCTGTACCGTTCAACATGATCTTTATATGGAAATGTAGTTGAAGACAAAATATAATATTTTTTAGAATTTTTTTTGTTTTATTTTAGATAGGTAAAATATCAATTGATTTGAAAAATCTGGACCATCCAAAAGAACTATTTTCCACATATCTAAAAAAAATAGTAACAAAAATTATGAAAATTATAAAATTTGGTCTACAAGTACATTTCGATACAATCATTATGTCTAACTTTTAGATTGGTTGTTGAATTTAAAAATAGAGACATAGCACGGGTTAGTCCGTAATATGCATATTACCATAGCCTGACTCTGTTTGCAATTTGAATTCCGACTTCAGAAAATATTACAATTTAACCAGTAGTGACATATCTGCATGTCCTTTAAACCTGGTCTCTGAAAAATCCTAGACAATCATTGGATTGTCGGGAAGTGGAGTTACCGGAAATGAAACATCCCATGAAAGGTATGTTGCTTATCGATGGCACATGGAAGACAGTTGATGAAGAGGAGTTGAGGTTGTTACAGTCTGGTATTATAACTTTCGAAAGATCAAATGTTGTATAATAAATTATTTAGTGTTGCCATATTTATGATGAAATAGTGTTTTTTAAGGAAGTGTTTCAGTAGTAGTTTTGGATAGTAGTTGATTATCATTACTTTGTTATATATTGGCATTTGTGTCACTCGGCATTATTTGGGACAATAATATTTTATAATTAGTTATGTATTTCATATTTATCATTAGAAGAATCATACCTCCTCTTGACCTGCCAATATTATAGCCGTTTGGTTTATGTATAGTTGTAGTTGTAGTTGTATACCCACTATCACACATCTCCTGTTAAGCTAGTCAACTAGTCAACTGAAGACTACCTTTCTTGGTCTTTTTGGCTTATTCCAAATCTACATTTATTGCTAATATGAGGATTACCAACTAATGGTAGTGTTGAATGGTCGCTCGATCTAAATGGTTTTCTCGGTCAAGATGCATGACCAAATTACATGTACTGTTTACAGCTTGGTTGCTTATATATATTACTTACATAATCAATCATTCTCTACTCACCTGCTGTTTCGACCAGATCCAACAAATGGATTTTCCTAATTCTTGGCCAAACTCTCTGCACTTGTGTCTCTACTCTCTACTCATCATCCTCTCATCTCTTTTGCTTCCATCTGCTTCTGCGGCAACCCATGTCTCATGCCTTTCTGACCAGAGCTCTTCACTTTTCCAACTCAAAAGAGGCTTCTTCTGTTGGGAATTATTCAGTAAAAAACAAAACACAGAATTGGATTTTTCACACAACTTTATTAATTTATAAACAGATACAAAACACGGTATTTAAGATGGAGCATATTCCTAATTTAGCACCCACTAACTTCATCACAAAGCTGCCATAATTAGCCTACCACTAAACCCACTACATGACTTTAACTAAAAATAAAAGACTACCCTTTTCTAACCAATTCCAGCACACCTATAAACGTGCTGCCTATTTTTTGACAAACCAGAAATAAACCTGCTACTAGAAAAAACTGCTGCTTCTAATCTGCACCTTCTATGCCTTGCTGACTTGGATTACATTTAACACTCCCCCTTAATCCAAAGTCATCTACGTCCATTATTCTTCGACACCAAACAAACTTCTCTCTTGCAAGAGCCTTGGTCATGACATCTGCAACTTGTTCATTCGTATTAACATACTCCAATTCGATTTCCTTTTGCTCAACCAACTCTCGGATGAAGTGTTGCTTCGTATCAATATGCTTCGTACGACTATGAAACACCGGATTTTTGCTCATTGCTATCATTGACTGGTTGTCGCATAGTATTATTGTTGCTCCTTTTTGCTTGCAATTTAACTCTTCTAACATGCGTCTAAGCCAGACACCTTGACGTGCAGCTGAAGTCACAGCATTGTACTCCGCTTCTGCTGTGGAAAGTGCAACAGTTGATTGCTTCTTCGAATTCCAACAAATTGCATTGTCGCCATAGAAGAACACTTGCCCGGATGTGCTCCTTCTATCATCTAGGCTCCCTGCCCAATCACTATCACTATATCCAATTAAGCTCGGATTCTCCACAGATTTGTACCACAGACCATAGCTCGTTGTGCCTGCAACATACCTTAATATCCTTCTTGCTGCACCCATGTGTTGTTTGGTCGGTGTTTGCATGAACCTCGAGATGACCCCAACTGAGTGCGAGATGTCGGGACGTGTGTGTGTCAAATACATCAAGCCTCCAACCAAACTCCGGAATCGTGTTGCATCAATATGTTCTGTGCCATCCTCTGATGTGAGTTTTTCGTTGACATTAGATGGTGTTTGCACGGGATTGCATCCTTTCATTCCGAACTTCTCGACTAGATCTTTGGCATACTTCCTCTGAGAAATGAACATATGACCTATTTCTTGTTCAATCTCCAGCCCTAGAAAGTAGTGCATCTTACCCAAATCTGTCATCTTGAACATACGCATCATTTGTTCTTTAAATGTTTGAACCATTCCTTGATCTGTACCAAAATAGATCATATCATCAACATATAAACAAACAACCAGCAGACTTAGGTTATGTTTAATGTAGAGATTCGGCTCGTTCTTGCTTCTCGTGAACCCCAAGGTCTGAAAGCATGCATCTATCTTGCTATACCACGCTCGTGGGGCTTGCTTCAAGCCATAAAGTGCCTTGTAGAGCCGATACACCCAGTTTTCTTTGCCTCTGATTTTGAAGCCTTCAGGTTGCTCGACATACACCTCTTCCATTAGTTCTCCATTCAAGAAAGCAGACTTAACATCGAGTTGAAAGACCGGTTGCTTTAATTGGACAGCTAGTGCTAACAAGAGTCGAACAGTTTCAAACCTCGCAACAGGGGAGAATGTTTCGTTGTAGTCAATTCCCTGCCTTTGTGCATATCCCTTCACAACTAATCTTGCCTTGTATTTGAGCACCTTCCCATCAGGACCGAGCTTGGTTTTGTAGACCCATTTGACCCCGATTTCCTTGTGATCCTTTGGTAGTTCAACTAACTCCCAAGTGTTGTTTTCCTCAATTGCTCGCATTTCTTCTTTCATCGCTGTAACCCATTCTTCCTTTCCAGCAGCTTCTTCAAAGCACTCGGGATCAGCCACCAAAAGCGCTTGTGTTGTTGCATATAATTCTTGCAAGGTTTTGGTCTTTTGCTGTGGCGGTTGGTTGCTTCTTCTTGTATAAACTTGTAATGGTGTTGGTATGTCTTCGTTTAGGTTTGTTTCAAATTGAGGCTGCTCGCTGTCCTCATCCTCCTCATTTTGTAAAGCAGTCGATACTTCAACACCTTCCGAATTCCATCTCCAACTCGTATTCTCGTCGAACATCACGTTGCGGCTGACAATTGTCTTCTTTGTTTCAGGGTTGTAGAGTCGATATCCTTTCGATTGAATACAGTACCCTATGAATATGCACTTTTCAGATTTGGCATCCAACTTCTTTCGGTTGTGCGAGTTGATAAGAGTGTACGCAACGCATCCAAAGACTCGTAAGTGACTCACAGTTGGTTTCCTTCCGAACCACGCCTCATACGGAGTTTTGTTCATGACTGCCTTTGTCGGTGAAAGGTTGAGGATGTAGACTGCTGTGGCTACGGCTTCTGCCCAAAAAGAATTTGGCATGCCTTTTGATTTCAACATGCTTCTTGCCAACTCAACAACGGTTCGGTTCTTTCGCTCGGCTACACCGTTTTGCTCGGGGGTGTAGGGTGTGGTTAGTTGCTGCAGGATGCCTTCTTGTTCACAAAATTGCTTGAATTCGGTTGATTGATACTCACCTCCCCGATCCGATCTTAACGCTTTCAGTTTCATGCCGGTTTGTGTTTCAGTCATGGCTTTGAACTTCTTGAACATCTTAAATGCTTCGCTTTTATAGGTAATGAAGAATACCCATGTCATTCTACTGAAATCGTCGATGAACAACATGAAATATTTACTTCCTCCCATTGAACTCGTCTCCATGGGCCCACATAGATCGGTATGCACCAATTCAAGTACTCGAGTTGCACGGAGAGATTGATCCTTCGGAAATGATAATTTTGATTGTTTGTCAAGAATACACCCTTCGCATAACCCGACTTCCTCTATCTCTGGTAGTCCTATCACCATATTTTTCTGGTTTAGCAATTTCAAACCATTAATATTTAAATGCCCGTACCTTAGATGCCATAATCTGCTTTGATTAGGTTCCATAACTGCAAGTGCAGTATCATCAACCTCTGTTATTTCCAGCGGAAACAAGTTATTTTGTGTCTTCCGAATGGTTGCCATCACATGCTTTGTTGATGACTCCTCAACTTTACAAGTGTTGCCTTCGAATTTGATCGCATACCCACTGTCCATCATTTGCCCGATGCTTAGGAGGTTTTGTGAAAGTTGTGGGATGTAGTATACATTGTGTAGATACCTTGTATTGTTTGCTGTTTGGACAGCCACCTTGCCGATACCTTCAACTTGTATTTGTTTGTCGTTGCCGAGACTCACAGGCTTCTTGTATGACTCATCCAATTCTTCGAAGAGATACTTGTAACCGGACATGTGATTAGAACATCCGCTGTCCAAAAACCAAACTTGACTCACGTCTGATTTCTCGTCAGTTTTTGCCATGAAGAGCATGGTTTCGGTGCCTTTCTCATTGCCTTTGTCCTCTACGACATTGGCTTGCTCTTCCTCACGCTTCTTCTTGTAGCAATCAGCCTGCACATGGCCGATTCTGTGACAATAGTGGCATTCAACGCCTTGCTTGCCTTGTCCGTCTTCCCTCTTCTTCTTGTAGCAATCTGCCTTGACGTGACCGAACTTGTGGCAATAGTAGCACTCGATATCCTTCTTTGTTGTTTGTTGTTGTTGACGGTTGTCTCCGCTGCTCGTGCCTCTTCCACGGCCTCTACCGCTGCGACCTCTTCCTCTACTTGAGTTGCCTCTGGTGAGGAACGCCTTAGAATCGTCCTTCTCTTCAGATCTGAGAAGTCGTACTTCATGGGCTTGCAGCGAACCCATCAACTCGTCGAAAGAGTATGTGGACAGGTCCTTGGACTCTTCGATTGCTGCCACGACATGGTCGAATTTTGCTGTAAGGCTGCGGAGCACCTTCATAACCACGATCTTTTCTGTGAGATCTTCGCCACAACTCTTGATTTGGTTGACGATGGATGTGACTCTTGTGAGAAATGCTTGAACAGATTCGCCTTGATTCATGTTCAACGTCTCAAAGTCTCTTCTCAAGCCTTGTAGCCTTATCTCGAGAACTTTAGAATTTCCCTAGAAGGCGGTTTTCAGGGTTGTCCATGCCTCCTTTGCTGATGCCGCTGCTGCTATTTTTGTAAACACCGTGTCAACAACGGCTTGTTGAATTAAGAACAACGCCTTCGCATCTCGCTTCGCTGTTTCTGTTGGTGTGGGATCTGTGGCCGGGGCTCCCTTCTCCACCAATTCCCATAGACCTTGCGACTTGAGCAAAGTTCGTATCTTGATGCTCCAGAACTCGTAGTTGTCTCCCTTGAACAGCGGAATCGAGGGATTCGAAACGCTCATGTTCTCTGCCATGGTCGGATCTGCCTTGATCTCTCACCTTTGGCTCTGATACCAATTTTGTTGGGAATTATTCGGTAAAGAAAAGAACACAGAATTGGATTTTTCACACAACTTGATTAATTAATAAACAGATACAAAACACGGTATTTAAGATGGAGCATATTCCTAATTTAGCACCCACTAACTTCATCACAAAGCTGCCATAATTAGCCTACCACTAAACCCACTACATGACTTTAACTAAAAATAAAAGACTACCCTTTTCTAACCAATTCCAGCACACCTATAAACGTGCTGCCTATTTTTTGACAAACCAGAAATAAACCTGCTACTAGAAAAAACTGCTACTTCTAATCTGCACCTTCTATGCCTTGCTGACTTGGATTACATTTAACATCTTCTACTCTGATCTTACCTCTTGGCAACCTGGAACAGACTGTTGTCGTGGCTGGGAGGGAGTGTCTTGCGACAAAGCAACTGGCCATGTCACTGCTCTGGACATCAGCAACCGTAACATTCAAGGTAACCTCAGTGCCGAAATCTTTAATATTTCCTCACTCCAACACCTCAACCTTGCAAACAATGACTTTTCACAAAACCAGATTCCAACTCATGGGTTCGAAAAGCTAACTATGCTCACATATCTCAACTTATCCAACACAAATTTCTTCGGTCAAATCCCAATTATTATTGCAATAGCCAACCTCACAAACTTGATCTCACTTGACCTTTCGTGTGACTATGAAAACTTTATTAATGATTGTGATTTGAAACTGCATGAACCATCTGAGGATATTGGTTAGTCAACTTAGCAATTTAAGGGAGCTTTATCTTGATGGTGCCGATATCTCTGAGAATGGAACCGAGTGGTGCAGTGCTCTTTCTGAGTCGGTCCCCCACTTAGAAGTTCTCAGTATGGTTCATTGTAATCTGTCAGGCCCCATTGAATCATCTCTTTCCCAACTTGGTTCCTTAACTGTCATTCGCCTCGGTCACAACAGTTTGAAAGCCCAGATTCCTGACTACTTTTCTGAATTTTCATTAAAAGATCTCCTATTGCAGAATTGTCTCCTTGAAGGGCTGTTTCCACATGAGATTTTTCACATCCCAACATTGACCAAGCTTGATCTATCTCGAAATGATCTATTTGGAAGATTACCTAACTTTCCAATTGTTAGTTCTTTGGAGAGCTTGGTTCTCAATTTGACCAACTTTTTTGGTAGCATACCAGATTCAATTGGCAACCTCAGAAATTTATCTGAACTCAGTCTTCATGGTTGCAACTTTTCAGGACAAATACCTTCTTCAATCGAAAAACTCCATAAATTAGCAATATTGGACCTTTCCTATAATTCACACTCTGGTTCAATCCCACAAAGTTTGTTTTCTCTTCCAAGTTTGGAAACACTAAATCTTTATTTCAACAAGCTCTCAGGTCAGTTAAGACTAAAAGATTCGTCTGTTTCATTTTCTCCATTGGTTGAGCTTGACATTTCTGAAAATCAGTTGAATGGACCAATTCCCTGGCAAATATTTAAGTTCTCAAATCTCGAAATAATTTATCTAAGTGGGAACCAGTTTAGTGGACCAATTCCAAATTCAATAGTTTGGCTCTCTAGTCTACATGTTCTTCACCTGAGCTCAAACAATTTTAATGGAACATTTGACCTTAACTTACTTCAGCACCTCAGAAACCTCACCACTTTGTTTCTATCAGATAATCAACTATTTGTGGAAGATGTATCAGATGAACAACTACCATTAGCATTTCCAAAAATATTTTCTTTCGGTTTAGCATCGTGCAACCTCACCCAAATGCCACGATTACTGAGATATGTAGGTGATCTGTACTATGTTGATCTCTCAAAAAACCAATTGCATGGAGTTATACCAAGGTGGATATGGAAGAAGTTCATGCATTCCAATGCACAGCTTAACCTTTCACAAAACATGCTTACTAGTGTAGAAGATGTTCCTCCATGCTCTTCCCATCCTTGCGTGTTGTTTGCCAGCATTGATTTTAGTTTTAACAAGCTAAAAGGGGCAGTCCCACTTGTGGCTGCCTATCTTTTGGACTATTCCAAAAATGAATTCTCAGAAATCCCATCCAACTATACACTCTATTTGGAGCAAACTGCATATCTCAGTTTATCCGGAAATAAGCTAACCGGAGAAATCTCATCCTCAATTTGTGAACCAAGTCTTAACGTGCTGGATCTATCGAACAACAACTTGAGTGGATCAATTCCTTCATGCATCATAGGCAGTGCAGACATGCAAATCCTGAGTTTAAGAGGAAACAATTTTTCTGGAATACTATCTCGTCACATAAAAAGGTCTTGTGCACTCGTAATATTGGATCTGAACAGCAATAATATTGAAGGCAATTTGCCAAGATCTTTAAGAAGGTGTAAAGAGTTGGCACTCCTTGACATAGGGAACAACCGTATAGGTGGCACTTTCCCGTTTTCACTTGGAAACCTCCCAAATGTCCAAGTCATTATTCTAAGGTCCAATAGATTCTATGGTACACTAGACCTTCCTTCAAATTTTGGAAAAATGAATTCTCCTTTCCAATTGTTAAGAGTGATTGATCTAGCTTCAAACAACTTCAATGGAAGTTTACCACCACATTGGCTCAGTAATTTCGAGTCCATGCAGAATTTATCCTCATATGAATCTCTTGGCAGAAACCTTGGTGGAGGGTACATTGAAATAGGTTATAATTATATTCGTGGATGGGCTGCTTTAAAAAAATATGGAATCTCTGTTACTATCACAGACAAAGGGGCACAAATGACACTAGAGAATGACATACCTAATTTAATGGTTTTGATTGATTTATCGACAAATAGATTCACCGGTGATATTCCTGAGGCGATTGGAGAACTCAAAGCAATAAAAGCACTAAACATGTCACATAATGCTTTTACGGCATTCATTCCGAATGGACTTGGACATTTGATGCAAATCGAGTCACTCGACCTTTCTTGGAACCAACTCTCCGGAGAGATTCCACACGAACTAATCTCCCTGAATTTTCTATCCACCTTGAATCTCTCATTTAACCATCTGGTCGGGAGAATCCCGCAATCTGGCCAGTTCCTGGTATTTGACAATTCATCGTACGAAGGGAACCCTGGATTATGTGGTGTGCCATTATCTAAGCTGTGCAATGTCACAAGCCCTGGAAACAATACAACCTCTCCTCCCACAAAACCTGCTAAGAACATGACTGCAATTGTTCTCTTGTGCCTTTTCATTGGATTGGGATTTGGTATGGGATTTGGCATAGCAATTATTAGCCCGGTAATCAAAAGAGCAAGAAATACACATGCTACTCGTTAGGGATTTGTTCGTGCATCAACAATGAGAGTGCTTGGGTATATAATTAATACAACTTTTCTTATATTTGATGTTTTTGTTGAGAATACATTCAGCAGCTAAAGATTTAGGAATCAAAAAGATATGCTAAGGATCGGTATCCACTCAAAGAAGGAAAGAACAAAATTGAAGGAAAGATATATATGCGCATCTGATGTAATTTACAATATATAGAGAATGGTTTATTTTCTTCTAAAGTTAGAATAAGGATCCTATGTTTAGCATGTATAATTGATTTGATGGGCTGTACCAAAAATATCTCTCTAGATTGATAAATAGGAGTACACAGCTATGTAATAATTCAATTGACAAAGAAATAAAATTGGGTGGGAAGGGAGATTTCTTGGGAGTTTTGTGTTCTTAGTTATTTCTATTATTCTTGACAGTTTTTTTATTTATAAACATCTTTATCTTTGTTTTATATATAATTAGTATAAGTATATTCAGAGGGTTTGGGTATATATGCGTTTGCTTGTAAGAGGTTGTAACAGGCGTGTAAGAGGTTGTAAAATATATGTGTTTGCATGTACCCAACAAAAGTTTATTCAAGTTATATGTGCTTGCTTGTAAGTAGGCATAATGTGTACCTTAGAACGCAGTCGAGCAAAAATTTCATGGTAAAGACTAAGAGTAAGGCTTAGGTGCTATGGATAGCATAAGGCATTCCGTGCTACGGCCTCAAGAACCTATCGTATAACTTTTAAATTTCGATCTAAGTAGCTCAATAAATTAGTTATATAATGACCTTCTAGAATACCAATTTTTATTATTTTTGAAATTTTTTTACTATTTTTTATGATTTATGAAATATGACAAAAAATAGCCTAAAATATTGGCAATTTTTAAGCTCCAATGACAACAATTGATGAATCTTCAAAATAAACACATGAATCTGAAACAAAAATATATACATAAAGTGAAGTCTGGTAAACATGACTAATTCTTAATTAAGCTCAAACTTTAAAATAGTAGATGATAGACTAAAAAACATAGGATGTATACCTTCTTTGATATCTGATACTTTTTATGCTTCTTTTGCACGACTTGAAACTTCATCCTCACTATCTAATGAACTAGCACTAATAAATTTCATACAGATAGAGCAGTTATTGATATATAATAGCTAGAAGCCATGATTTATTAATGATAATCTGTTGGATTGGGACCAAGATTTATCCTGAATAATTTGCGAATTTTAGGAATTTTTCCAAAATTTTACGAATTATCCACGATTTTTTTTTCTCTATTGTGGAGCCAAGATCTCCGGTCTGGACTCAAACTATAATTTTGAAATATACCCAAATCACAAATTTTGACCCCGCCAAGCCTTTCCCGAATCATTAAGTTGTCACTATGCTCTCCGAGAAGTCATTCTCTCTTGATCCTCTTGTTTGCGCATCGCTCTCTTAATACCAAATTTTTTACGTCATAGTTGAACTCGAAATCCTTTGAACAAACAATATAAATATAGATTAACTAATTGTCTGACAAAATTGAGTATAGAGAGATTAGCTGCCCTCGAAGCTCCAGTGAATTAGCAATTGCTTCACAGAGTTTTGTTTATTAATTTAACTTTTAAAATAATTAAATAATATATTTAATGAACAAAAATGATAGAAAAATAATGTTAAATTTCTATGAGTATACTGAATATAAAATTATTTTCATGAGAAAATCAACTATTTTAAAAGTTTTTGTAAATTTTTCTTTTTAAATTTTGTCTATATTTAGTCATGTGTTGTTTTAAGTCAAAATAGTTCTGTTAATATCCTATTTGGATTTCACTTGAGATATTCTGAATCTGAATCTGAATCCTCCGAGGTACCTAAGTACCTAACTCAAGCAAATTGAAACGGACGGCTCAGATTAACTTAAAAAGGTGCCTATTCGGAAATGGCGCAGAGTCAGCATTATTTGTGCTTTGAGATTCGTGCCAAGTTAAAAGAACGATACTGAGCCATCCGTTTCCAATTTGCTTGAATCAGGTACCTGGGTTGATCCGAATTCTAAGCCCAACCCAGGCCTAATTTACTGTGTCTGGTACAAGAGGCGACAACAATTCACCCTTCAATCTACAACGAAAAAGGCCCAGCCCAAACCAAATCAAGACCCATAATAAAATTTATTATTTCTGAGCAGAGATCGAACCCTTCTAGAAGGCCCAGCCCAAATCAAATCAAGGCCCATAATAAAATTTATTATTTCTGAGCAGAGATCGAACCCTTCCCTTCCTTCTAGATCGTCTCTGTTACGCATCTCTCTCTCTCTCTCTCTCTCTGTGGCCGCCATGGCTGCTTCTTCGACAGCATCTTCCAGCGATTCCTCCTCCTCCTCCTCCAGCGACTCCTCTGGCGAATCATCTCGGAGGAGGCGCCGCCACAAGGAATCCTCGCTGAAGGCGCGCAAGGATCAGCGCACAGGGAAAAAGCGCCGCCACCGCCACCGCCGCCGTAGATCTCTCGTCGATTCTTCTTCTTCCTTCTCTGATAGCCACAGGTTCGTTCTCTTTTCCATGGTTTTTGTCTTGTTAGTTGATTGACTTGTGTCCGTTACTGAAATCTCTTTAGTGCCAGTTCATCTGATAGTGAGCATGAAGCTTCGAGTCGTGGAAAGAAGCATAAAAAGCATCGGAGATCACAGAAGGTATATTTACTTCGTATGGTTTTTACATCAGAGATCAATACCAGTACTGTACTGGTATCTGGTATTGATACTGGCAGGAACTGCTGTAGTCATACCAGTACTGATTTCTTTTTATGTCAGGAAAAGGAGAGAGATAAAACCAAGTCAAGTCACCATAAACGGCACAAGAGAGAGAAAGAGGTAAACTATCATATTACTGTAAAATTATCATTTAATTTCTCTGTCTTGCTGCCCCATGATTTTTATTTATACCATACTGACAGAATCTTGTAGATTAAAGTCTTAAAGTATCATGAATTTCATAACAAAAGAAGCTATGCTGTTCTAGTATATTATAGTATACTAAAGAAGAATATGTACCCTCAAGATAACTAGGAAATTATTTTATTACACAAGTAAATGCATACTTGATGCATAACAAAGAATATGTACCCTCAACATACTTGATGCATGCAATATATGAAAGCTGACAGACCTTTATGCAAACAATACTCAGTATTATATTCACAATTACCACCTAAGCTTGTCACCACCAAATTTCCTCAAAGATATTTGCAGTTGACACCTAACCACTAAGTTGCGGTAGTTGAAGAGGTTTCTTGTTGTGTAAATATTGACTTTGTTAATTCTTGCTCTAATTTTGCCTCTTTCGTCATGCATAAATGAATTAAAATTCATTTTAATTGTACTAAGTACAGAATAGTTATGATATTTCTGTAGTTTCTTTTTAATAGTGGTACTTATAGTTTTTTTTTGGTGCTCCTTATGTTGGGGTGGCTCTTGAAAATTGGAGCTGGGGTTGTTAAACGGGTAACCCGGTCGATGTGTTGTTTCTTTGTTGCTATTTGGGCGATTTTGAGCTTTACACAGAGAAAGGAGAGCAGCCCAGTTCAACTTTCCAAGGTTCTCTCTATCTCTCTCTCTCTGCACCACAGGTGTTATAATTGAGATAAAAAATGTTTCTGTTCTACAATTAGTCTTAATTTGTACTTGTTTCTAAGGTCAAGTTAGCCCTTTAGTGTAATTTAGTCTCAGTTTTACCTGTATAGGCCTTAATGTACCCTCAACTGTGCAATCAAGCGGTAGGTTTTCATAACTACTTCTAAATACTTCATTCTTGAATTAAATTTCAAGAATTGCAATCCTTATTGTTCAATGCATAAAAAGATGAAGGTGTGGTGTGAGCCTTAATTTATTTTTGTGCAAGTTCATGAGCTTATTTGCTTTGTTAACTTAAAAAATGTGCTCTTTTTTTCGTACAGTTCCTGGGACATGACAAAGACGAAGGCGTGCGGCGAAGTGCGATTTCTGGTAAAAAGGTATGGCATTTTATTCATCTCTGCAATTTTTCTTATATCCTCATGTTTTCTAATTGTTTTTTAAGGGGTACAGGAAATCATTTGGAAGTAGTAATTAAAAAATAGTTATGTCCCCAGCAAAAGCCTAATTGTACCCCCAAATTTATAAATACATAAAAAATCGTTATAAATGGAAATAATACACGGATTAGTTTGGACCTGACTATTGACCATTTGGGGGAGTTGTATAGTTTATGGGTTTCTTTTAAATTTTGTTTTGCTTGTAGATTTTGCTGAAGGTGGATAAAACAAAGGAGGACAAGGAGGCAGAGAGCAAGCGAAATGAACTTTTGAAATTTCTCAATGCTAGCTATGATTAATTTGCTGTTTGTGTTTTTCATCAATCTCACAGTAATCATTTTCGTTTTCTTTCCTTTTTGTACCTGAAATGCCTGGTGGTGTAATTTTTTTTAATTATCTTTTACCTACTTTACCATTTACCTCTTAGTCTGTCATTTACTATTTTAAAGTTTTGAGTTTAAAAATTAGTCGGGTTTACCAGACTCCACTTTGTGTGTGTATATATATTTGTTTCAGAGCTTGTGTTTATTTTGGGGATTCATCAATTGTGGCTATTTTTAATTTGGAGTGAGGGGTTCTGCTCATTATTTGTGTTCAAATTATGTTTTTTAATTATCTATAGCAGAGTTGGTGCACATAGTACTTGTCTGGTTGTATTGTTTCGAATGCTTCTATCAAAATTAAAGATGAAAGTAGAATTAGATGCGGAAATTATTTAATTACTTGGCATGTAAAATATATGTATTGTATTATTCTTCACCATGAATTTTTGCTTGATTACGTTTTAAGGTACCAATTGTGCCTGATTACAAGAAAGCTCATATAACTTGAATAAATTTTGTTGGGTACAAGCAAACACATGAATTGGTAAGAATAATGCATGCCTGTTACAACCTCTTACAAGTAAACACACATAACTTGAATAAAAAGAGAAGGAAAAAAAAGAAATGAGTAAAATCGAAAAAAAAGAAAAAAATATTCATATATTAAACATCAAATATATTCGTATATTAAACATTAAGTCCTTCAAAAAGCGAACACTCTTGTTGCTGGTGTGCGGAGTAATTTCTAACGAGTTGCATGTTCATTTCTTGCTCTTTTGATTTTCGGGCCAAATAATTACTATGGCAAATCCGGTACCAAATCCTGTACCAAATCCCATTCCAATGAAAAGGCACAATAGAACAATTGCAGTCATTTCGTTAGCAGGTTTTGTGGGAGGAGAGGTTGTAGCAGGTTTTGTGGGAGGAGAGGTTGTAGCAGGTTTTGTGGGAGGAGAGGTTGTATTGTTTCCAGGGTTTGTGACATTGCACAGCTTAGATAATGGCACACCACATAATCCAGGGTTCCCTTCGTATGATGAATTGTCGAATGTCAGGAACTGACCAGATTGCGGGATTCTCCCGACCAGATGGTTGAATGAAAGATTCAAGTAGGATAGAAAATTCAGGGAGATTAGTTCCTGTGGAATCTCTCCAGAGAGTTGGTTCCAAGAAAGGTCCAGTGACTCGATTTGCGTCAAGCGTCCATGTTGATGCGGAATGGATCCAGTAAAAGCATTATGTGACAGGTTTAGTGCTTTTATTGCTTTGAGTTCTCCGATCGCCTCAGGAATATCACCAGTGAATCTATTTGTCGATAAATCAATCGAAACCATTAAATTAGGTAAG
This sequence comes from Carex kokanica, assembly GCA_025461125.1. Lineage (NCBI taxonomy): Eukaryota > Viridiplantae > Streptophyta > Magnoliopsida > Poales > Cyperaceae > Carex > Carex kokanica. The sequence continues at coordinate 629,825 of JAJGRX010001293.1, read as the reverse complement.
TCATTCTCTAGTGTCATCTGTGCCCCTTTATCCGTGATAGTAACAGAGATCCCATAAGGATCCCAATAAAGCCATGGATTAAGGTCTTTACCAAGAACTGCATTCGAGGATAGATTCTGCATGGACTTGAAATTTCTGAACCAGAGTGGTGGTAAACTTCCATTGAAGTTGTTTGAAGCTAGATCAATCATTCTTAACAATTGGAAAGGAGAATTCATTTTTCCAAAATTTGAAGGAAGGTCTAGTGTACCATAGAATCTATTGGACCTTAGAACAATGACTTGGAGATTTGGAAGCTTCCCAAGTGAAAACGGGAAAGTGCCACCTATGTGGTTGTTCCCTATGTCAAGGAGTGCCAAATCTTTACACCTTGTTAAAGATCCAGGCAAATTGCCTTCAAGATTGTTGTTGTTCAAATCCAATATGACGAGTACACAAGACTTTCTTATGTGACTAGAAAGTATTCCAGATAACTTGTTTCCTCTTAAACTCAGGATCTGCATGCCGGATCTTCCTATGATGCAAGAAGGAATCGATCCACTCAAGTTGTTGTGTGATAGATCCAGCATGATAAGACTTGGTTCACAAATTGAAGATGGGATTTCTCTAGTTAGCATATTTCTAGATAAACTGAGATATATAGTGTTCTCCAAATAGAGTGTATAGTTTAGTGGGATTTCTGAGAATTCATTGTTGGAATAGTCCAAAGAGTAAGCACCCACAAGTGGGACTACTCCTTTTAGCTTGTTAAAACTAAAATCAACGGCGCGAAAGGAAAAACCTGGAGGAACATCTTCTACACTAGTAAACATGTTGTGCGAAAGGTTAAGCACTGCCTCAGAATCCCTCAACCTCTTCCATATCCACCTTGGTATAACTCCGTGCAATTGGTTTTTTGAGAGATCAACATAGGCCAAATTGGTGAGGTTACTGAGGTGCCCAAGTAAGTTAAGGTCAAATGTTCCATTAAAATTGTTTGAGCTCAGGTCAAGTGTTTTGATATTTGAAAACTTAAATATTTGCAAGGGAATTTGTCCATTCAATTGATTTTCATAAAGGTAAAGCTCAATCAATGGAGAAAATACAAGAGAAGACTCTTTTAGTCGGAATTGGCCTGAGAGCTTGTTGTTATAAAGATATAGTCCTTCCAAACTTGGAAGAGAAAACAAACTTTGGGGGATTGAGCCAGAGTGTGAATTATTGGAAAGGTCCAATATTGCTAATTTACCAAGTGTTTCGATTGAAGAGGGTATTTGTCCCGAAAAGTTGCAACGTGAAAGACTGAGTTCAGATAAATTTCTGAGGTTGCCAATTGAATCTGGTATGCTACCAAAAAAGTTGGTGTAATCGAGAACCAAGCTCTCCAAAGAACTCACGATTGGAAAATTAGGTAAAGTCCCAAATAGCTCTCCATTGTTTGATAAATCAATCTTGGTCAATGTTGGGATTTGAAAAATCTCATGTGGAAACAGCCCTTCAAGGTTGGAATGCTGCAATTGGAGAACTTTTAATGGAAATTCAGCAAAGTAGTCAGGAATCTGGGTTTTCAAGGTGTTCCCACTGAGGCAAATGACAGTTAAGGAACCAAGTTGGGAAGAGAAGATTCAATGGGGCCTGACAGATTACAATAAGGCATACTGAGAACTTGTAAGTGGGGGACCGACTCTGACAGAGCTCTGCACCACTCAGTTCCATTCTCGGAGATATCCACACCATCAAGATAGAGCTCCCTTAAATTGCTAAATTGGCTAACCAATATCCGCAGATTTGGTTCATGCAGTTTCAAATCACAATCATAGGCGCATGAAAGGTCAAGTGAGATCAAGTTTGTGAGGTTGGCTATGCCAATTGGTATTTGACCGAAGAAATTTGTGTTGGATAAGTGGAGATATGTGAGCATAGTTAGCTTTTCGAACCCATGAGCAGGAATCTGGTTTTGTGAAAAGTCATTGTTTGCAAGGTTGAGGTGTTGGAGTGAGGTGAGATTAAAGATTGCGGCGCTGAGGTTACCTTGAATCTTACGGTTGCTGATGTCAAGGGCAGTGACATGACCGGTTGCTTTGTCGCAAGACACTCCCTCCCAGCCACGACAACAGTCTGTTCCGGGTTGCCAAGAGGTAAGATCAGACTGGAAGAAGCCTCTTTTGAGTTGGAGAAGGGAAGAGCTTTGGTCAGGAAGGCATGAGACATGGGTTGCCACAGAAGTAGAGTGAAGAGAAAGAGATGAGAGGATGAAGAGTGGAATGTAGAGACACAAGTGCAGAGAGTTTGGCCAAAAATTAGCAAAATCCATTTGTTCAATCTGGTAGAAACAGCAAGAGAGTAGTGAATGGTGGATTATGAAATTAACTTGTATATATAAAAACCCAGCTGTAAACAGTACATGTAATTTTTTCATGCACGTGAACATTGTTTGGTTAGGCTCACATTGACTTGGGTCAACCCAGTCTTTTTTTTTAAAGCTTGGTATTTTCTTTTTGACCAGCCTTAATGGTCCCACCAAAGAAAATGCTTTACCACAATCATCACTGGAAAACAAGAATTTAACAATAAAAAACATAAATTTTCCAAAAATTTTCCTTTCATATGACATCATCATTTATTGGAAATTATTCAAAGATACTCTATATTATAAATAGCGCAGCATTTTTTTGTATGCTTTGTTCTTATAATATTCGTGATATTCTTGAAAGTTTGCCATATATTTATATGTTCTACATATTGTTCTCAACATGAAAAGCTATAATATCAATTATTTGCACTATAAATTACAAAGAAATTGTCCAAAAAGCACAACATTAAATAATAATAAATCAAAATGAGTGACAATTTTGTAACTTTTTCCAACAAAAAGTATTTAGCACTGACAAATGAGTGGGTTTATTCTGTCATAAATTATGTAAATTGGGAGCCCAATAGAGGTCTTTATGAGTGCGTTACCTTCTTAGTGGGCCTCACCATCTACGCCAACCCACTTGTAATGTGAAAGATAAACGTTCAAAGGTGCGTTACAACGAATATTGATACTCACTATGCGAAGACTCACTCAGTCTTTGCCAAATTTCTTTTCAAATTTTTAGCAATAATTCTCACAATCAAGTCTATTTTTTTTCTTCATAATAAGTTTCTAATAATTGTACCGTGATTTTTTTTTAACCCAAAAACAAAATTATTTTAATATAAATAACCAAGTTTCTGAAAAAAATTTATTTCTGCCCAAGCCGTATATATTATTTACGATTTGATTTCTTAATTCAAACCGTAAATATTATGTACAGTTTGAATTAAGAATTCAAACCGTAAATAATATTTACGGCTTGAATTAAGAATTAAGAATTGGAAAAACAGCATAAATTGGGGGTGGATGAGAATGAGGTACATGGTTTGGCACGGAGATTAAAAAAGCTGATGGTTGCATTAAATGATTATGATGGGGCTAGGGCTGTCCTCAAAATGTTTCAACCTAGAGAAGCCCGAGATTTTTATATATAAGAAAATAAATAAATAAAATATTAAAAATAAGAAACTGTTGAACATATTTTGAAAAATAGAAAGGCCGCCATGCGGGATGGCGTCCCACACCCGCGGAAAAAACGTAAAAAAAATATAAAATTTTTTTTTTTTTTTTTTTTTCTGCTGTGTTCAGTCAGAAATCTAATAATTTTGATCAGATTCAAAATTCATTTTAGAGAAAATGGCTACATGGATTTTTGTGTTCTTTATATCAAAATAAAGGTATGAAAGTCTAGTTTCCAGATAATATAATTTATCTATACAAAGATATTACAGATTGGTACAGTTTTAGCGATTAACTGACAGAGGTCAGAATTCAGAAAAGCTGAAATTCCAGTGAGCAGTCCTATAATTTTGACCAGATTCAAAATTCAATTTAGAGAAAATGGCAACATGGATTTTTGTGTTCTTTATATCAAAATAAAGGTATGAAAGTCTAGTTTCCACATAATATAATTTATCTATACAAAAATATTACAGATTGGTACAGTTTTAGCGATTAATTGACAGAGAACTCCTCAGGCAGAACTACGAAAAGTTCAAATTAGAGAAGTATGGTACTGCAAATCCACAACTCCAGAACAGCACAGAGTTTCATTTGAACCCATTGATCAAATTCAAGCCATCATCAAAAGCAGAAGTAAAGATAATAACAAATATGAAATCAGTGACCAGAAAATAACAATTCGAAATGTCACCAATTTGTTATTTTTTTTTTAAGTAATAGTAGAAATAAATGGCTGACAATAAATGAACGTTCGAAATGTCACTAAAGGCTGACAATAACTGTTATTTTTCAAGTGTTTTTAAATGTTCATCAAAACCTTCATAATTTGTTCTAATTAGATATACAGATTGATATACAAAAAATAATAAAAAGAACCTTATCAAGAAAAGAAAATATAACAAACAAAAAATTACCTAGAGTGCTTCTCTGGGTTGAAACATTTTGAGGACAGCCCTTGCCCCATCATAATCATTTAATGCAACCATCAGCTTTTTTAATCTCCGTGCCAAACCATGTACCTCATTCTCATCCACCCCCAATTTATGCTCCGATTTCAAGCCGTAAATATTATTTACGGTTTGAATTCTTAATTCAAACCGTACAGAATATTTACGGTTTGAATTAAGAATTCAAATCATAAATAATATTTACGGCTAGGGCAGAAATAAAAATTTTACAAAATCTTGGTTATTTATATTAAAATAATTTTGTTTTTGGGTAAAAATAAAAATCACGGATAATTGTAATGTCATATCACTCTTAATAAGAAAATTTTCCTTGGTCTTTAATTGCAGTTTAAAATTATTACAGTTGTCTATTTGGTTTTTCTTATGTAGGGTCTCATTTTAATAATCACTTATAGCAAACTTCATATAGTAAGTATGGTTCTGAAACTCGGAATCAGAATCAGAATCGGGTTCTTGACCATGGAATCAGAATCGGATGAATCGGCCGGAATCGGCCGAGTTGACTCAGAAACTCGAATTTTTTTGATAGAAACTTGTTTTGTAGCCAAAAAGTTGGAAACATTGGTAAAAAAAATAATTTGTAGAAAAACTATTTTAAAACAAAATATTACACTCAAATAATCCACTTATTATATAATGTAATCATAGAAGGAAAAATTAGAATCGGAATCGGGATCGGTCTTTTGACCGTGGAATCGGAATCGGGTGAATCGGTCAGAATCGGATCGGAAAATCGGAATTTTTTGCCAGAAGCTTGTTTTATACTAAAAATATAGGAAAAAATTGATAAAAAAATAATTTGTCAACAATTTCTGTTTTGACAAATAATTACAATCAAATAATCCACTAATATAATATAATACAAGCATTACAACTAAAAACACACTCTTTGATATAATACAAATTACAATTGTTATATATAAATTAATGTTGTTTTCTAACAACAAAGGTTGTATGGTGTGGTGGTAGTTTGCTTTGGTTGCTTAGCTAGAGGTCATAGGTTCGATTCACGTAGAGCTCAAAAATTTTTGGAGTTTGTTTAATTTACGTTTTGATGGAATCGTCCATTTCGGTCGAAATTTGGCTGGAATTGAGTCGAAACGTCTGAAATTGGATGAAATCTACACTAACTGCGTACCATCCGCTCCGGAACGGCCGATTTTTCCTTCTACGAATGTAATACAAGTATTACAAATATAACACACTTTTTATTGCCAGAATCTATACAGAGATGGCTAGATCATCTCATTGTCCTTTGTATTAAAATACGAATGGAGATATTGTTATACAGAGCCAAAAAATGAAGACATTAATGTAGTGTCAAATGAAAAATTATTAACATTCTCATATCCAACATATGGATTATAAATAGATGTCAATGATGTAATATTTAAACATATTAACTTTGTTATCAATTATGTAATATTTTATTGTTTATGCATTTTTTTTGTTTGTCAATGCAGTCAGTTCATGATTATTAATAGATACAATGAATTATATATTGGCGAAAAGCTCAATCAGTTTCTTTCCTTTGAGTCGGTTATTTTACAATGCACTTATCAACCACCAGAATTTGGAACGTATAGTAATTCACTGGTGGTTTTTGGTTTCATGCTCATTATCTATTGGGCATTATTCTCATTTAATTGAGTAAGAATTTAAAAATAATTGAAAAAATTGTTGACTCGATCAGACACGCCTAGACTCGTCCAGACTCGGGTTGACTCGGCCGAGTCAAACACTGTTCAACCGAGTTTTAATTGCTGAAAAAATCGCATGGGCGCGAGACTCGGGTAAAACTCGGACCGGACACGGCCGATATCGAGTTGACACGGACTCGTCCGAGTTTCCAAACCATGATAGTAAGGATAGTGTGTATTATGCTTACTAAAAGGGTTTGGGGAGTATAGCTCCAAAATCTATCGGATTTACTTTAAACGATGAATCGAAACTGTTAAAACCAATTTACTTCATTAGTAATGCGTGTACAAAGTTTTGAAATTTTCACATTCATTTAGTACAAAGTGATCAAGTGGGAAAAAATAATTTTCTGGACTTCGATATAAGGTACCAAATGTGCCTACTTACAAGCAAACACATACAACTTGAATAAAATTTGTTGGGTACAAGCAAACACATACAACTTGAATAAAATTTGTTGGGTACAAGCAAACACATAAATAGTTTAAGAATAATACACGCCTATTATGACCTCTTACAAGCAAACCCATTAAATGGTAAGAGTAATACACGCCTGTTAGGACCTCTTACAAGCAAACACATAAATAAAAAGAGAGAAAAAAAAGGAGAGAAGGATAGATTGAAAACAAAGAAAAAGATTAATATATATAAGATCAAGTAGGAGAATAGTTGTACTAATCCCTAACGAGTTGCATGTGCAATTCTTGCTCTTTCACGACCAGGATAACAATTGCTATGGCAAATCCGGTACCGAATCCCAATCCAACGAAAAGGCACAAGAGAACAATTGCAGTCATTTTCTTAGCAGGTTTTGTGCAAGGAGAGGTTGAATTGCTTCCAGGACTTGTGACATTGCACAACTTAGATAATGGCACACCGCATAATCAAGGGTTCCCTTCATATGATGAATTGTCGAATGCCAGGAACTGGCTAGATTGCGTGATTCTCCCAACCAGATGGTTAAATGAGAGATTCAAGATGAATAGAAAACTCAGGGAGGTTAGTTCTTGTGGAATCTCTCCAGAGAGTTGGTTCCAAGATAGGTCCAGTGACTCGATTTGCGTCAAGCGTTCAAGTTGAGGCGGAATGGATCCAGTAAAAGCATTATGTGACAGGTTTAGTGCATTTATTCCTTTGAGCTCGCCAATCGTCTTAGGAATATCACTAGTGAATCTATTTGTTGATTTACACATCATTAAATTAGGCAAGTTATTCTCTAGTGTCATTAGTGCCCCTTTATTTGTGACAGTAACAGAGATCCCATCAATTTCAAAATAAATTAAAGCAGTGGACCAAGGACTTTACCAAGAACTGCATCCGAGGATAAAATATGCATGGACCTGAAATTTCTGAACCAGAGTGCATGGTGGTAAACTTCCATTGAAGTTGTTTGAAGCTAGATCAATCATTCTTAACAATTGGAAAGGAGAATTCATTTTTCCAAAATTTGAAGGAAGGTCTACTGCACCATAGAATCTATTGGACCTTAGAATAATGACTTGGAGATTTGGAAGCTTCCCTAGTGAAAACGGGAAAGTGCCACCTATCTGGTTGTTCCCTATATCAAGGAGGGACAAATCTTTACACCTTGTTAAAGATCTAGGCAAATAGCCTTCAAGATTATTGCTGTTCAGATCCAATATGATGAGCGTGCAAGACCTGTTTATGTGATGTGATACTGTTCCAGAATTACCGAAATCCATTTGAGTCTGGTAGAAACAGCAGGAGAGTACGTAGTAAATGGTGGATTATGAAATTAACTTGAATATAAAACCCAGCTGTAAACAGCACTTGTAACTTCATGCACGTTGACTGAGTAAGTCATTTAGAGTAGTTAGGCCATTCAATATGAACATTGTTTGGTTAGGCTCACATTGACTTGGGTCAACCCAACCTTTCTTTTTAAAGCTTGGTATTTTCTTTTTGACCAGCCTAAATGGTCACTCCAAAAAAAATTATTTACGACAGTCATCACTGGCAAACAATAATTTAACAATAAAAAATATAAATTTTCCAAAAAATTTCCTTCATATGACATCACCATTTATTGGAAATTATTCAAAGATATTCTATATTCACTACTACAAAAATGGTAATTCTACACTGCACATTGTACACGGTTTTCCCTATCTTATATAAAAACCGTGTACCAAATATGAATTTTTGAAAGCCCAAAAAATCTGCGAGAATTATACACGGACATTTAGTTAAGAATCAGTGTAGAATTGTTTGAGAGAGCTACACGGTTTATTAGGGATCAAAAATCCGTGTGCAAAGAAGACCGTGTGGAAAAAATTGAGAGAGCTACACGGATTTTTGTTAAATATCCGTGTAGGAATATATACACGGATTTTTGATAATATATCCGTGTAGAAATGGTAGAAATGTACACGGATTTTATTATAAATAGCCGTGTATGATTATTTGGAGAGCTACACGGATTAATAAGTATAAATCCGTGTATAAAAGGCTGTGTAGGGTTTTAATTAGTATAAAAGGCCTTCTCCTTCCAGCGCCGTTTTGATCAAGTTTTTTATACTGTCTCTCTCTCGCTCTCTCTGTATTGAATGTTGATCTGATTTCTGCAAAGGCTAGCAACTGGGATCAGAGATCTTTGAAGTTTTTATTTTCTCCTCTCTATATTTCTAAGGTTAGTATATATATATATATATATATTTCTTTTCTCCTCTCTATATTTCTAAGGTTAGTTTTTATTTTCTCCTCTCTATATTTCTGCCACGTTTGAAAAAAATTTGAAATTTGAAAAAAATTTGAAATTTGAAAAAAAATTGAATTTAAAGGAGAATTTTTATTCTCTATTATGCATGCATGCACATATATGTTGATAAAATGTATTTTTTATTGGAGATGCAATATGTTGGAGACCTTTAACAAAGAGGCATCATGTCATGGATCACATGGCCACTCATCCTTTATGATATGTTGGATCTAATACACCTTAGTTTGTATGAAATTCTTGTCCAAACTAGATCATAACCAAGTGTTTTGGCAACATGAGCCCAACTTGGCGAAATTGGGCCAAACCTCCATCACATGGTTACTAAGTGGTAAGGACATAACTTGATCTACAAATATTGTATTGGATCTTGAAGAGTATATGTTATATGTGGATCACATGGGATTGTATATGTACAAAAAGCAATGTCTATATATGTTGTGCCTTTATGCTTTCTTTTGTTATATATGTTGATGCTTTCATGCTTTTATGTTTTTTTGTTATATATGTTGATATTATAATTTTATGCTTTTATGGTTTCGGTTAGAATTTTGTAATGATAAATATGGATTTGTGTAATTTTGTATAATTTTGTAATGCTAAATATGAATTTGTATAATTTGTATAATTTCATGTACATGAATTTTAAATTGCTATCTGAAAAATTTAAATACTGGCTAGCAAAACAGGAGGCTAGCCAAAAAAAAAAAAAATTATAAGACAATCCTACACGGATATTTAACAAAAATCCGTGTAAGAAGAGTAATTTCAAAAATAATCGCGCGCGAATACAAAAAAAAAATTTAGTTAATTCTACACGGATATTTAACTAAAGTCCGTGTATGATAGTTCAAAGAGCTACACGGATATTTAGTTAAAAATCCGTGTAGAAAGAGGAGAGCTACACGGATATTTAGTTAAATGTCCGTGTAGAAAGAGGAGAGCTACACGGATATTTAGTTAAATGTCCGTGTATAAAAAGAATTGTACACGGTTATTTAGGTAATATCCGTGTAGCTCGGTAACATGGAGAGCGACACAAGCAGGTCTTTGTACACGGCTGTTTATAAAGTAATCCGTGTAGAAATCGTTATAATTGCACACGGGCAAATGTCCGTGTGTAGTTATTGACCTATTCGTACACCCTCGATTTAAACACGGTAGGAAATCCGTGTAGCTCTTCCATTTATGTCCGTGTGCAATCTCTTTTTTTGTAGTAGTGATTATAAATAGCGCAGCATTTTTTGTATGTTTTGTTCTTATAATATTCGTGATATTCTTGAAAGTTTGCCATATATTTATATGTTCTACATATTGTTCTCAACATGAAAGCTATAATATCAATTATTTGCAGTATAAATTACAAAGAAATTGTTCCAAAAAGTACAACATTAAATAATAATAAATCAAATTGAGTGACATTTTTGTAACTTTTTCCAACAAAAAGTATTTAGCACTGACGAATGAGTGGGTTTATTCAGTCATAAATTATGTAAATTGGGAGCCCAACAAAGATCTTTATGAGTGCGTTACCTTCTTAGTGGGCATCACCATCTGCACCAACCCACTTGTAATGTGAAAGATAAACGTTCAAAGGTGCGTTACAACGAATATTGACACTCACAATGCGAAGACTCACTCGGTCTTTACCAAATTTCTTTCCAAAATTTTAGCAATAATTCTCACAATCAAGTTTATTTTTTTCTTCAGAATAAATCATAATAATTGTAATGTCATATCACTCTTAATAAGAAAATTTTCCTTAGTCTTTAATTTCATTTTAAAATTGTTTCATATGTCTATTTGGTTTTTCTTATGTAGGGTCTCATTTTAATAATCACTTGTAGCAAATTTCATATAGTAAGGATAGCATATATTATGCTTACTAAGAGGGTTTGGTGAGTATAACTTCAAAAATCTATGGGATTTACTTTAAACGATGAATCCAAACAAAATGCTTTACGACAATCATCACTGGCAAACAAGAATTTAACAATAAAAAACATAAATTTTCCAAAAATTTTCCTTCATATGACATCATCATTTACTGGAAATTATTCAAAGATATTCTATATATATTATAAATAGCACGGTATTTTTTGTATGTTGTGTTCTTATAATATTCTTGATATTTTCGTTAACTTGAAAGTTTGTCATATATTTATATGTTCTATATATTGTTCTGAACATGCAAATAAAGGTCAAAATCTGCTAAAAAAAAGCTATTATACAAATATCAATTACATTTGCAGTATAAATTACAAAGAAATTGTTCGAAAAAGCACCACATTAACTAAATTCTCACTTGAGGATATGTGCACATGCTAATATCATAGGTGTCTGGTCCGTTAGAAACCAACCAGGAGGGTAATTTCATCAAGGGAGTGTACTGATTTTATCTAGGCAGTAGGCACTGTACTGAGTTTCTGGAGAAAGAGAGATTCTAACTTTAGGAGGGTTTTAACAAGAAAGAATGAAAGTCATTGGTGAATCCGATGTAGCAAGAAAAGTAATGATGAAGGAGAGGAATTAATTAATTGTACACTGAAGCTCTATCATGAGAAATTGATTGGTTCATCATGTGAGGCGTCATGGACCCTGTTCATGGATGGATATGGTGAACATGTTGTAGCGTATGTATGTAGGCTTAAAGAAAAAAAAAAAAAAGACTTGAAAAAAGACTTTTGCAAGTGCATCGATCAAACAGGACCCATCCATGAAAAAAAGAAGAAAAAAGACTTAAAGAAAAAGGAAAAAAAGACTTAAAGAAAAAAGAAAAAAGACTTAAAGACTTGGGCCCTGTTCGGACCGCAATTTTTATATATAAGAAAATAAATAAATAAAACATTAAAAATAAGAAATGTATCGGGGTAATTTGGAAAATGAGAAGGCAAGCATGTGCCATGGCGTCCAACAAGGACGCCATGGCATACTCAAACCCATGGAAAAAAACAGAAAAAAAAAGAAAAAAAGAGGAAGGGACGCCATGGCTCAGGCTGACCCAGAAAAAAAATTAAAAAATTAAAATTTAAACGGGCCGCTTTGGCTCAGGCCAGCCCAAAACAAAATTCAATTTTTTTTTATGCTATGTTCAGTGAACAATCCAATAATTTTGATCATATTCAAATTCAATTTAGAGAAAATGGCTACATGGATTTTTGTGTTCTTTATATCAAAATAAAGGTATAAAATTCTAGTTTCCAGATAATATAATTTCTCTATACAAAAATATTACAGATTGGTACAGTTTTAGCGATTAATTGACAGAGGTCAGAAATCAGAAAAGCTGAAATTCTAGTGAGCAGTCCTATAAATTTGACCAGATTCAAAATTCAATTTAGAGAACATGGCTACATGTATTTGTGTTATATTTATATCAAAATAAAGGTATGAAAGTCTAGTTTTCAGTTAATATAATTTCTCTATACAAAAAATATTACGGATTGGTACAGTTTTAACGATTAATTGACAGAGGTCAAAATTATTGGACTGCTCACTGAAATTTCAGTTTTTCTGATCTCTGACCTCTGTCAAAAAAAATCACTAAAACTGTACGAATCTGTAATATTTTTGTATGGAGAAATTATATGATCTGAAAAATATACTTTCATACCTTTATTTTGATATAAAGAACACAAAAATCCATGTGGCCATGTTCTCTAAATTGAATTTTGAATATGGTCAAAATTATAGGACTGCTCACTGGAATTTCAGCTTTTCTGATTTCTGACCTATGTCAATTAATCGCTAAAACTGTACCAATCTGTAATATTTTTGTATAGGGAAATTATATTATCTGGAAACTAGACTTTCGTACCTTTATTTTGATGTAAAGAACACAAAAATCCAAGTAGCCATTTTCTCTAAATTGAATTTTGAATCTGATCAAAATTATTAGATTGCTCACTGAACATAGCATAAATGAAAATTGAATTTCGTTTTGGGCTGGCCTGGGCCATGGTGGCCCGTTTAATTTTTTTTTTTCCTTTTTTTTGGGTCAGCCGGAGCCATGACATCCCTTCCTCTATTTTTTTTCTGTTTTTTTCCATGGGTTTGAGTATGCCATGGCGTCCCTACTGGTCGCCATGGCGCCCGCCTGCCTTCCCATTTTTCAAATTACCCCGATACATTCTTATTTTTAATTTTTTTTATTTATTTTCTTATATATAAAAATTGTGGTTGTTGGGATGTTTGGTTTTAAGTAGGAATTCATACTCAATGGGGGCTGCTTTCCTAGAGCCATTCGGAGGCCCAGTAATTTCCCAATTTGTTCCCAACTTTATTTCTATGATGCACCCGCCAACAACCGAATTCATGGGGAAAAAAAAGCTCTCGAAGTGAATAATTTTTTTCCCAACTCCCACTTTCTTCTTCTACGTGGGTGGGTCCCATCTACTCTCTCTCTCTTTTTCCTCAAAAACAAACATGTGGCACATTCCATTAGTGGAGATTTATCGGTTCTGACCGACTTTATCCCCCCTGGAATTTTTTTTGCCCCTCTCTGGACGTTTGATTTGTAATTCGGGTTAAATTTAGAGTTAAAATTGAAATAAATTTGTTGAATTTTGATTGGTAATTAGAATTATAAGTCAGAGAATCAGAAATTATAAGTTAAAGCATTGGAAAGTATAAGTTAAAGCATTGTTTTTTTATCGAAGACCCAATTGGTTAATGGATTTAAACCCGATTAGGTAATTAAATCCGATTCGATATTTTTTTGCCCCCCCAATGAAAATCCTAAATCCGCCCCTGGCACATTCTATATATAAAGAGCTACACTTTATATAACTTCTCATTGTGGGACTAATGTTACTATCCAAAGATCCAAACCGATATATATATATATATATATATAGAGTAGGGCTATTGTACTTCGCGAAGTAAAACTTCGTTTTACTTCACGCTCATACACCCATTTCCAAAATTCAAATCGTCAATCCGACCGTTCAAGTTGTTCTCCATATTGAAATGTACTTGGAGACCAAATTTTACATTTTTTGGAATTTTTTTACTATTTATTAAGCCACTTTGAAAATCGCTAATCCATTGTGAATAGTAAAAAACAGTAAAAAATTCTGGACCAATGGATCAGCGACTTTCAAAGTGGCTTAATAAATAGTAAAAAAATTCCAAAAAATGTAAAATTTGGTCTCCAAGCACATTTCAATATGGAGAACAACTTGAACGGTCGGATCGACGATTTGGATTTTGGAAATGGGTGTATGAGCGTGAAGTAAAATATTGGTTTTACTTCATGAAGCACAATAGCAAAATTCTATATATATATATATATATATATATAGAGAATGGCTAATATCAAAACGTTTGTTCCTGAGCTCAGGAACAAACGATTCCGTTCTCCAATTTTCGAAGTTCAAACAACAAATCTAAACTGTTAGATGTTTAATCTATATTAAAATGTGCTTGGAGACCAAATTTTACATTTTTTGGAATTTTTTTACTATTTATTAAGCTGGTTTGAAAACCGCTGTTTTTATGACATTTCTGCAGCATTGAAAAACAACGGTTTTCAAACTAGCTTAATAAATAGTAAAAAAATTCCAAAAAATGTAAAATTTGGTCTCCAAGCACATTTTAATATAGATTGAACATCTAACGGTTTGGATTTGTTGTTTGAACTTTGAAAATTGGAGAACGGAATCGTTTGTTCCTGAGCCCAGGAACAAACGTTTTGATATTAGCCATTCTCTCTATATATATATATATATATATATATATATATATATATATATATATATAGAGAGAGAGAGAGAGCTGGGCTATGGTGAGTTGCGAAGTAAGAGGTCATTTTTACTTCACGCTCATATTCTGTTTTTGAAAATCGAAACAACCAATCCGACCCGCTCAGCATGATCTCCATATTGAAATGTGCTTGGAGACCAAATATTACATTTTTTTGAACTTTTTTACTATTTATTAAGCTACTTTGAAAATCGCTGATCGAATAGTCCAGAATTATTTTCTATTTTTACTATTCACCCGGATCTGCGATTTTCAAAGTGGCTTAATAAATAGTAAAAAATTCCAAAAAATGTAAAATTTGGTCTCCAAGCACATTTCAATATGGAGATCATGTTGAGCTGTTCGGATCGATGGTTTGGATTTTCAAAATGGAATATGAGCATAAAGTAAAACAACGTTTTACTTCACAACTCACCATAGTCTATCTCTCTCTCTCTCTCTCTCTCTCTATATATATATATATATAGTGTTGCTACGGTGCTTTGGGAAGTAAAGATGGTGTTTTACTTTCGGCTCATATCTCTATTTGTAAAAAAGGGTCGGTGTAGGGTATGTGCAACACTGACTGTTTTCTTAATAAAAGGGTCGATGTAGGGTATAAGCAACACTGACTGTTTTCTTAATAAAATGGTCGGTGTAGGGTATAAGCAACACTGACGCTTCTCTTAAAAAATATTCAGTAAAGGTACCAACACTGACAGTTCCGTAATAAAAATAGTCAGTGAATCCAAAATTACAAAAAAAAATGACAATAAAATAAACATAAAAAAAAGTTTGGAATTGGACCGTTCATATTCTCGCGGGAAATCAACAATTGATTTGCAATCAAATCATTTCAAATCTATTTTAAAATGATCAAGGGAAAACATTGAACGTAACCAACATAAAAGTTTGGTAGTTTTATTGTATATGAGTTTCGATCCAACACGAAATGTTTATGGCCATACGATGCTTCAATTTTCAGTCAACTAGATGGATGGGTAAATAAAAACAAATTTTGATCAAACTTGAATGCAAGACAATAAATGCAGTGCTCTTTAATTTAAACTATTTCGATCGACCCACGGACGACATATTCCTGTGCGTCTTCATTAACTCATGAAACAGGAGTTTATGTTTCATGTTCATGCATAGAAGATGTGCGTCATATATGCAACATGCATGTAATGCTATATAATTTAATGTGTTCAAATCATTTAATTAAGTAATAAACATGTTATAACATTAATTATTGTATAAATAATACTAATATAATTTTCATTACAAAATATTTTCTAAAATTAAAGTCAAAATTTGATGTTAATTGCCTAAATTTCACTAATCACGCAAATTACTAATCATACTTATTCAATAGAATATGTTCATTCTAATAAACAAGCATTGCAATTTTTCGATGGAACAATTAATTAGTAATTTATTGTTTTAGGTTTTTCATTCAATCATTAACAAACTTTTAAACACTATACAACGAACGTCTTACCATATATAATTTCAACCCTATTTTATGAATAACAACGATAAAATACTTATTGCATCTATAAATTCAATTTAAACAAATAAACTTAATTATTAAATATCTTACAAAATATACACAATGCATAAATTTTTATTCTCAAATAGTTATACATTTTATTCTCAAATAAATTTAATTATTGCTCAACACTGACTGTTGTTTAAAAAAAAAGGGTCGGTGTAGGTATGAGCAGCACTGATTGTTTTCTTAAAAAAAGGGTCGGTGTTGGTACACTGCTCAACACTGATGGTTTTATCAATAAAAGGGTCGGTGTAGGTATGAGGAACACTGACTGTTTTTATAAAAAAAGGGTCGGTGTAGGGTATGTGCAACACTGACTGTTTTCTTACAAAAAGGGTCGGTGTAGGTATAAGCAACACGGATTGTTTTCTTAAAAAAAGGATCAGTGTTGGTACACTGCTCAACACCGACGGTTTTATCAATAAAAAGGTCAGTGTTGCTCGTACCCTACATCGAACCTTTTATTAAGAAAACAGTCAGTGTTGAAGTTCTTCATAATTATGATTTTGCCACGCAGTCTCTACACTGACTGTTACATATTAAAATAGTCAGTGGTTGAGGGTCAGTGAAGGGGTTTTTTGTACTAGTGCATGCTGATATCTGAAATAAAATCACCAGAATTAAACCCCACACAAACACACACACGCACACATATATAGAGGAGATATCCACTTGCAATATTTGAAAGTTACAACATCTTACAACGATTTAATTTTGTGATTTTTAAAGTCCAAACAGTCGATCCAAACCGTTCAACATGTAATCTGTACTAAAATGTGTTTGAAGATCAAATTTTATATTTTTTTGAATTTATTTACTATTTATCAAGTATTTTACAAAACTGTTGTTTTTCAGTGATCCAAAATTATCTAAAATTCATAATATCATATCTACCCCTCTAAAATTTATCCAATTTTCTGGATTTTCTATTATTAATCATTTTAAATTTATAAAATATCCGTTTTGCCCTTTATAAAAAAATGAAAAATATGTAACCTATTTAACATAAATGCTTAAGAGAAATTTTTGAGGGGTATACATGAAATTCCCCCTTAATAAATAGAAATATTATCGTTGGAGAGTAGTTGAAACAGATTTGGAGGAAGGAGAAGAGAAGATGGTTTCTCTGACAAAGTTCTACTGGTCCCAGTTTGACCATGGTACCAGTTCGTGCCCTGCTGAGAGCTCCCTCGCAGCTGCTATCACTTCCTCCATTGAAAGTTTCTAAAGAGAACCACCGAATCGGAAACAAAAACCCTAAACCCTTATACCTTACAAGCCTGAACCGGTCAAATTTGAAGGCAGTTCATTCGAGAAACGAGGAACCGAAGTCGTCTCTTTAGCTTCGGGTCAAGATATTAACAGAGTAGTTCTAGCATTATACACCGCACCTACCATATGCAGTGCTGCTTATATTCTATGCCTCTTGCGCTGTATGATGCTAAAACTACTCTGTTACAATAATGTCTTAGAAGGTTGTAGCAGAGAGAATAAATTGGGCCTGCCTGAGTTGGGCTTAAACAAAATTAACACATTTCTCAAATCACATTACTCGATTTAAATTTGGATGTTTTTTCTATCATGGAAACAATTTTTTTAAGCAAAACAAAATAAAAAAGAGAAAAAACTATTTTAGGGCCCTTGAACTTTCATATTTGGTTCAATTGAATCTTTATCAATTAAAAGAGAAGGACAAACAAACATAGTCATAACAAAAGGAAATCAAGATATGCTATCATCCAAATCATCAGATTATCATTAATTAATCTGATTATATATCAATAACTGCTCTATTTGATTCCATAGATCATGGACATGTTTCTTATATAGGAGCAAAATTTGAACATTCCCTGTTACCATTTTTTTTATCAGAATAACACAGTGTTTTGAATTATGTGTGGTTCATCCAATTTAAATTCAGTTTTATTGTGCCTCAGTTTATGCAAATAAGCTTCACATGCATTTTATATAAAAAAAAGATAAGCACTCTTAATTTTTTCAAACAACAAATTCATAGTTCCCTATTGCTAGTTAAAGTCATACAATCAAGCAATAATAAGTCCTAATAATATCTAACAAGATATTAATACCAAATCTAAAGTAACATACATTTGTGTCAGTCAATATTTGCATGAATCAGATATCTTCATGCCAGTATCTGATAATGCCAGTATCAGTCAGGGGAAATGAAACTCCATGTAATCCCTTTTCGCACCAGCAGCCTTACTGATATAAACCCAAAGCAGCGATATAACAATCGAAAGCAGCCCCACGAACACAATTGTCGGTACCTTCCCTCTTCGCCCCATCAGCCCCTTTGCAAATGGATACAAATGGCACAAAAACCAGAAACTAAAGAACACTCCGCTGAGCAGTTCACTCCATCTCGGAAACATACTGTAAACTGTTCTCATAACTGCTACTGCTATTGCGATTGCACTAACCATAGAGGTCAGCGTACATGTCTGTTGGAAACTTGGCTGATTGCAGCAGCCATTTTCAGGTACAATCTGGTAAACTTGCTGGTACGAAAATAGAGTTTTGACAGAAAATTCTGGTAAACAGAAAACTGCTGCTGAACCGAACAATAACTTCTCAATATGCTGGAATTTTATTTTCTTACACCTTGCAATCAATTACATAACATGCTTACATATTTATAACAAGTACATCTATCTAATTTTAGATCCCACTTCTTTCTATAACTGCACTACAATCTAAATTTAGCTTCTGTGACCATAAATATCCCTGCTGACCAGAACTTCAGTTCATGCTAATTTACGCACATCCTGCTTCTAATTACTGAATTTACTATAATAGAAATTGCTAATTATAGAATAGAAGGCAAAATCGGCCGTTCCGGAGCGGGATCGGACGGTGCTGATCCGATTTCAGGCCGATTTACGCGGATAGTACAGATTTCGGCCAATTTCACCCGTTCCGCCCTATTTCGGGTCGTTCTGGCCCGTTCCAGTCAAATTTCGGCCGAAACGCGAATTAATAAAGAAACATAAATTTTTTTTTGAGCTAGCGTGGATCGAACCCTTGCCCTTTAGTGGAGAGCAAAACTATTTACCACCACACCAACCAACCTTTGTTGGTATATAACACAACTCATTTATATATATATCAATTATAATTCACTAATTTGTAGCAATTCATTCACTAATTATAATTCACTTAGTTGTAATGCTTGTATTATATTGTATTAGTGGAACAGCTGCTGGGTGCGCACTGGTGCCACCAATCAGCCAGAACTGTCCATTGCGCCACCACTCGTGAAGTGTTATCCCGCTCCACTTTACCTCCAGCAATGCCAAGAGGCACATAGCGGTAGTGATTATCAGGAGAAATACCAGAAAGGTTACATTTAGACTCTGTACTATGAATTTACCGCTGAGCAGAGAAACCGCTGGTAGGATGCACTAGAGCAGGGGAAACACTGATGTGAAAGGATACGTTTCTCCATTGAAGTAAGAATATCTCGACTGAACCCGTAAAAAAATGTTTCGGGAGAAGAATATCTCGACTGAACCCGCAAAGCTGTCTTTCTAAAGATGCATCCGGTACCGACATACATGGGTCCCTGAAGCCCATCCATGGCCCGTATGGTTACATTCAAATTGCTGCGGAAACTGCACGTAGCAGATGCCTTCACGGAGGGCACGTGAGTTGGCCACATAATGGTCACAGTCGAGGTTTAGAATGAACGGGCCATTTGACATCACTGCACTTGTGCACACCAAAGCATTCATAGCCCCGGCTTTCTTGTTGTGATCGTAGCATTCACGTGTGTTAATAGAGCATGTGGTAGTTTCAGGCGAGGAATCACCTCCCATGACGGGTTCAGATGGCGGTGGGGCCAGCAGGACCTGAAACATAAGTCCAGATGTGGTTAATTCATAGTCTGCTTTTGCTACATTTGGAAGTACAGTGGGAACAGAGTTTGATACTGGTAATAATTTGTTGAATAAAATGTATGTACTACGTTGATTTCAGTTGTTGCATTCTGTAAATTCTGGTAATAACAAAAAACACTAGTTACTGATATGTACTACTACTGTTTAAAGAAGGGTTTTGTTACTTGTTAGTGGGGCTTATTTATAAAATTAATAGCTGCTTAACAGACTATAAATTCAGGTCCATATAATTACCAAATTCTAATTTACAAAAATATTACATTTCTATAATAATGTCCACATAGCATGGTAAAATAGTAAAAAATAGTAAGAAATTCTAACCTGAATGATACCAGCATGGTCGCCTATTGAGTGATCGGGCTCAGCCGAAAGTCAATATTTGTTGAATAAATGCATACTTGATGCATACATAGAAGAAGGATACCTCACACGCAATATATGAAAGCTGAGGGACCTTTTTGCAAACAATACTCAGGTTTAAATTCACAATTAACTCCTAAGTTTTTCTCAAATATGCTTGCAATTGACACCTAACCACTAAGTTGCAGTAGTTAAAGATATTCTTATTGCGCAAATATTGACTTTCTTAATTCTTGCTCTAATTTTGCCATTTTCGTCATGCAGAAATGAATTAAAATTAATTTTAATTGTACAAAGTACAGAGTAGTTATGATATTTCTGCAGTTTCTTTTTAATAGTGGTACTTATATTTTTTTTTTTTTGGTGCTCCTTATTTTGGGGTGGCTCTTGAAAATTGGAGCTGGGGTTAATTGTTAAACGGGTAACCCGGTCGATGTGTTGTTTCTTTGTTGCTATTTGGACGATTTTGAGCTTTACCTGGTCGATGTGTTGTTTCTTTGTTGCAAACCAGACGTAGGTTTTCTTGATTACTTCATTCTTGAATTAAATGTCAAATTACCATTTTTGTGCCCTTGATTTTAACAAATGATCCCTATTGTTCAAACTTCAAAGCATTAAAACAAACTTATTAATTATCTTATTTGCATTATTAACTTAAAAATGGGCTCTTTTTTTTCGTACAGTTCCTGGGGCATGACAAAGACGAAGGCGTGCGGCGAAGTGCTATTTCTGGTAAAAAGGTATGGCATTTTATTCATCTCCTCTGCAATTTTTCTTGTATCCTCGTGTTCTCTAATTGTTTTTTTTAGAGGGTGTGGGAAATCATTTGGAAATAGTAATTTAAGAGTTGTTTTATGTCCCCAGCAAAGCCTAATTTTACTCCCAAATTTTCAATACATCAAACATCCCTCTTAAGAACGCAAATTTTTTTATACTTCTCCAAAAAAAAAAAAAATTCTTTTGGAAACCAATTAATGACCAGCTCTGAACAAAAATTTAGTTTGGACCTTACTATTGACCATTTGGGGCGACTATAATTTATTCGTTTCTTTTAAATTTGTTTTGCTTGTAGATTTTACAGAAGGTGGATAAAACAAAGGAGGACAAGGAGGCAGAGAGCAGGCGAAATGAACTTTTGAAATTTCTCAATGCTAGCTATGATTAATTTTCTGTTTGTGTTTTTCATCAATCTCACAGTAATCATTTTCTTTTTCTTTCCTTTTTGTACCTGAAATGCCTGGTTGTGTAATTTTTTTTAATTATCTTTTACCTACTTTATCATTTACCTCTTAGTCTGTCATTTACTATTTTAAAGTTTTGAGTTCAAAAATTAGTGGTGTTTTACCAAACTCCACTTCGTGTGTATATATATATTTGTTTCAGAGCTTGTGTTTATTTTGGAGATTCATCAATTATGGTTATTTTTAATTTGGAGTGAGGGGTTCTGCTCATTATTTGTGTTCAAATTATGTTTTTTTAATTATCTATAGCAGAGTTGGTGCACATAGGTCTTGTCTGATTGTATTGTTTCAAATGTTTCCATTGAAATTAAAGATGAAAGTAGAATTTTCTGCTGAAATTATGTAATTACTTAGCATTGTTATTGCATGTAAAATATATGTATTGTATTATTCTTCACCATGAATTTTAACTTGATTTCGTTTTAAGGTACCAATTGTACCTAATTACACGGATTGCTATAAATTTGGTGGTGCAGGAGATCTGGGTGCCAAATTCGAATTAATTCGTAGGTATCACGTGGGTGGGTGCCTGGGGAATTCGCATCCTCTGAGATATGACTGGTTTCACACTTTCAGGTGGGTGGGTGTCAAATTTTTTTTCGAATAAAACGCGAGAAAAATGCGATTAATTCGTAAAATTCGTGTTTTATTTGCGTTTTATTTGGTCAAAAGTACGGTCAACGAATAATACGTCATTCGGTTCGGAAACACTCCAAAAATGAATTATTCACGAATTAAACGCGAATAATTCGCGTACCTTGTTACTATGATTACAAGAAAGCACATATAACTAGAATAAATTTTGTTGGGTACAAGCAAACACATGAAATGGTAATAATAATACACGCCTGTTATGACCTCTTACAAGTAAACAAACATAACTTGAATAAAAAGAGAAGAAAAAAAAAGAAATGAGTAAAATTGAAAAAAAAAAATATATATATATATTCATATATTAAACATCAAGCCCTTCAAAAAGCGAGCACTCTTGTTGCTGGTGTGCGGAGCAATTCCTAATGAGTTGCATGTTCATTTCTTGCTCTTTTGATTTTCGGGCCAATAATTACTATGGCAAATCCGGTACCAAATCCTGTACCAAATCCCAATCCAACGAAAAGGCCCAATAGAACAATTGCAGTCATTTTCTTAGCAAGTTTTGTGGGAGGAGCGGTTGAACTGTTTCCAGGGATTTGAACATTGCATAGCTTAGATAATGGCACACCACATAATCCAGGGTTCCCTTCGTACGATGAATTGTCGAATGCCAGGAACTGGCTAGATTGCGGGATTCTCCCAACCAGATGGTTAAATGAGAGATTCAAGATGGATAGAAAATTCAAGGAGATTAGTTCCTGTGGAATCTCTCCAGAGAGTTGGTTCCAAGAAAGGTCCAGTGACTCGATTTGCATCAAGCGTCCAAGTTGATGCGGAATGGATCCAGTAAAAGCATTATGTGACAGGTTTAGTGCTTTTATTGCTTTGAGTTCTCCAATCACTTCAGGAATATCACCAGTGAATCTATTTCTCGATAAATCAATCAAAATCATTAAATTAGGCAAGTCATTCTCTAGTGTCCTTTGTGCCCCTTTAACCGTGATAGTAACAGAGATTCCATTATTTTGAAAAATTATCATTGCCCCTTTATCCGTGATAGTAACAGAGATCCTAGAATGACCCAAGTAAAGCCATCGATTAAGGTCTTTACCAAGAACTACATTCGAGGATAAATTCTGCATGGACTTGAAATTTCTGAGCCAGACTGGTGGTAAACTTCCATTGAAGTTGTTTGAAGCTAGATCAATTATTCTTAACAATGGGAAAAGAGAATTCATTTTTCCAAAATTTGAAGGAAGGTCTAGTGTACCATAGAATTTATTGGACCTTAGAACAATGAATTGGAGATTTGGAAGCTTTCCTAGTGAAAACGGGAAAGTGCCACCTATGTGGTTGTTCCCTATGTCAAGGAGTTTCAAATCTTTACACCTTGTTAAAGATCCAGGCAAATTGCCTTCAAGATTGTTGTTGTTCAAATCCAATATGACGAGTGCACAAGACCTTCTTATGTGACTAGAAAGTATTCCAGATAAGTTGTTTCCTCTTAAACTCAGGATCTGCATGTCGGGTCTTCCTATGATGCAAGAAGGAATCGATCCACTCAAGTTGTTGTGTGATAGATCCAGCATGATAAGACTTGGTTCACAAATTGAAGATGGGATTTCTCTAGTTAGCATATTTCTAGATAAACTGAGATATGTAGTGTTCTCCAAATAGAGTGTATAGTTCAGTGGGATTTCTGAGAATTCATTGTTGGAATAGTCCAAAAAGTAAGCACCCACAAGTGGGACTGCTCCTTTTAGCTTGTTAAAACTAAAATCAACGAAGCCAAAGGAAAAACCTGGAGGCACATCTTCTACACTAGTAAACATGTTGTGCGAAAGGTTAAGCCTTGCCTCAGAATCCCTCAACCTCTTCCATATCCACCTTGGTATAACTCCGTGCAATTGGTTTTTTGAGAGATCAACATAGTACAGATCACCTACATATCTCAGTAATCGAGGTATTTGGTTGAGGTTGCACGATCCTAAACCAAAATATCTGATTTGTGGAAATGCTAATGGCAGCTGCTCATCTGATACATCTTCCACAGATAGCTGATTATTTGATAGAGACAAAATGGTGAGGTTGCTGAGGTGCCGAAGTAAGTTAAGGTCAAATGTTCCATTCAAATTGTTTGAGCTCAGGTAAAGAGTACGTAGACTAGATAGCCAACCAATTGAATTTGGAATCGGTCCACTAAACTGGTTCCTACTTAAATCAAGTGTTTCAAGATTTGAGAATTTAAATATTTTCCAGGGAATTTGTCCATTTAATTGATTTTCATAAAGGTCAAGCTCAATCAATGGAGAAAATACAAGTGAAGACTCTTTTAGTCGGAACTGGCCTGAGAGCTTGTTGTAAGAAAGATCTAGTGTTTCCAAACTTGGAAGAGAAAACAAACTTTGGGGGATTGAGCCAGAGTGCAAGTTATTCGAAAGGTCCAATATTGCTAATTTACCAAGTTTTTCAATTGAAGAGGGTATTTGTCCTGAAAAGTTGCAACTTGAAAGAATGAGCTCAGATAAATTTCTGAGGTTGCCAATTGAATCTGGTATGCTGCCAAAAAAGTTGGTCCAATCGAGAACCAAGCTCTCCAAAGAACTCACAATTGAAAAATTAGGTAAAGTCCCAAATAGCTCTCCATTTTCTGATAAATCAATCCTGGTCAATGTTGGGATTTGAAAAATCTCGTGTGGAAACAGCCCTTTCAAACTGTTGTCACTGAGGTGAATGACAGTTAAGGAACCAAGTTGGGAAAGAGAAGATTCAATGGGGCCTGACATATTACAATTAACCATACTGAGAACTTGTAAGTGGGGGACCGACTCAGACAGAGCTCTGCACCACTCTGTTCCATTCTCAGAGATATCAACATAATCGAGATAAAGCTCCCTTAAATTGCTAAGTTGGCTCACCAATATCCGCAGATTTGGTTCATGCAGTTTCAAATCACAATCAAAGCTGACTAACCAATAGTCGCATGAAAGGTCAAGGGAGATCAAGTTAGTGAGGTTAGCTATGGCAATTGGGATTTGACCAAAGAATCCTGTGCTGGATAAGTTGAGATTGGTAAGCATAGTTAGCTTTTCGAACCCATGAGCTGGAATCTGGTTTTGTGAAAAGTTACTGTTTGCAAGGTTGAGGTGTTGGAGGGAGGTGAGATTAAAGATTGCGGCACTGAGGTTACCTTGAATGTTACGGTTGCTGATGTCAAGAGCAGTGACATGGCCGGTTGCTTCGTCGCAAGACACTCCCTCCCAGCCACGGCAACAGTCTGTTCCGGGTTGCCAAGAGGTAAGATCAGAGTGGAAGAAGCCTCTTTTGAGTTGGAGAAGAGAAGAGCTCTGGTCAGGAAGGCATGAGGCATGGGTTGCCACATAAGCAGAGGGAAGCAAAAGAGATGAGAGGATAATAAGTAGAGTGTAGAGACACAAGTGCAGAGAGTTTGGCCAAGAATTAGCAAAATCCATTTGTTGGATGTGGTAGAAACAGGAGGGGAGTAGAGAATGATTGATTATGCAAGTAATGTATATAAGCAACACAGCTTTAAATGTGAACATTGTCTGGTTAGGCTCACATCAGCTTGACTACTTGACTTGAGTCAATCCTAGTGACTTGGGTCAACCCTAGTGATGAAGACCATAGATACAGTACAATTGACTTGGGTCAGCCCTAGCGATGAAGACCATGAAAGGTACTCTTCAGTTGACTTGGGTCAACCCTAGTGATGAAGACCATCAATGGTACTCTTCTGTTGATTACTTTACTAGATTAACTGAATGATAAATTAAGTGCCTTCAACTAAATATGAAATATGAAATACATAAATAATATACTATCATTGTCACAAATATTACCTGGTGGTACGCAATGGTAATAAAATACAAAGTAAAAAGATAATTAACACAGCCTTCCAAAACACTATTTCATCAATATTTAACACAGTTCTCAAATCACATTACTCAGTCACAGACAGCAAAAATGCAACTTTTATGTATTTAAATTTGGTGTTTTCTTTTATGAATGTAAACAATTTTTTGGGCAAAACACAAAAAGAGAATTTTGTTTAGGGCCCTTGAACTTTCATATTTGCTCCATTACCCCTTATTGTTTGCAAATTTGGGATCATTATTTTCTATCATCCAGATAACAGTTAACACATGAGTAGGGCAATGCCATATTGTTTTAGTGTCCCAGTCATGTTTCACACGTTTATTTTTATTTTTAAAATTTGCAAAGTCAATTTGAACCACTCAATGTGATCTCCATATTAAACTGTTCTTGGAGACCAAATTTTTATAATTTTTGAAAATTGTTTACTATTTTTTTTTAGATATGTACAAAATCGACTACAAAACATTTAAAAAAGGAACCAATAAGACATTTTAACCCTAATTTTAATACATTTTAACCCCACCATATTATCATTAATTAATCGTGGATGCTAGCTATTAAATATTATATATTATTAACTGTTCTATCTGATTCTATAAATCATGGATGAAATCCTGAGAATTAAAATATAGGGGGAATGTCATATATATCCCTCAAAAGTTTCAATATTACATATTTATCCTTGAAAATTGTACAAACTCACATATTTGTCCAATCTAACTCTATAACATATCAAATATCTCCAAAAATAATTAAATAATATTTTTTTAAACATTAAAATTTATTTTACAATATTAATTAAGAATATGTTGACCATTATGCTCTTCGTTTCAGTCATGAGTTCTTTTCTCTTTAAGGCGCCAAACCTCTCGCATCTCTCTCCAAATGTGCCAAATTACAAATTTCTCCTCGTCTTTCCTCGTTGCCTCCCCTCTCATAATTTTTTGTCATATCTCCTTGCTTTAATTTTTCCATCTTCGTTTAGAGAGAGAGGCGGGAGGTTTGATGTCTTAAAGAGAAAATAACTCAGGCAAACTAAAATGACAGAAACGAAGGGGCATAATGGTCAATATATTATTAATTAATATTATAAAATTAATTTTAAAGTTTAAAAAAATATTATTTAATTATTTTTGGAGGTATTTGGTATGTTATAGAGTTAGATTGGACAAATATGTAAGTTTCTACAATTTTCAAGGATAAATATGTAATTACTGATTTTGGATAGATAAATGTGTAATATTGAAACTTTTGAGGGATATACATGAAATCCCCCCTAAAATATATACAGATATGTTCCTCAATTAGGAGCAAAATTTGAACATTCCCTGTTACCATTTTTTATCAGAAAAACACAGTGTTTTGAATTCTGTGTGGTTCATCCAATTTAAATTCAGTTTTATTGAGCCTCAGTTTATGCAAATAAGCTTCACATGCATTTTATATAAAAAAAAGATAAGCACAAAAAATAATATTTAGTTTACAGGAGTTGGAAGGAAACCATCTCAATTTTTTCAAACAACAAATTCATAGTTTCCTATTGCTAGTTAAAGTCATACAATCAAGCAATAATAAGTCCTAATAATATCTAACAAGATATTAATACCAAATCAAAAGTAACATACATTTGTGTCAGTCAATATTTGCATGAATCAGAGATCTTCATGCCAGTATCTGACACTGCCAGTATCAGTCAGGGGAAATGAAACTCCATATAATCCTTTTTCGCTCCAGCAGGTGGGCTGATATAAACCCAAAGCAGCGATATAACAATCGAAAGCAGCCCCGACCAAACGAACACAATTGTCGGTACCTTCCCTCTTCGCCCCATCAGCCCCTTTGCAAATGGATACAAATGGCACAGCACCCAGAAACTAAAGAACACTCCACCGAGCAGTTCACTCCATCTCGGAAACATACTGTAAACTGTTCTCATAACTGCTACTGCTATTGCGATTGCATTAACCATCATGATCGTGACAGGTGGCACCATCAGAAAGCTCCATTTGACTATGTATAGGTCAGCGTATAAGTCGTCAGTGTCGTCTCCTGCTGATTTGCTTGTCAGAGTGAAGGATATCTCGACAGCAGCTATCACTTTTAAAAGGCCTTGTAGAAGTAGAACCGCTGCTGGGTGTGCACTGGTGCCACCAATCAGCCAGAACTGTTCATTACGCCACCACTCGTGGAGTGTTATCCCGCTCCACTTTATCTCCAGCAATGCCAAGAGGCACATAGTGGTAATGATTATCAGGAGAAATACCAGAAAGGTTACATTTAGACTCTGTACTATGAATTTACCGCTGAACAGAGAAACCACCGGTAGGATGCAGTAGAGCAGGAGAAACACTGATGTGAAAGGATACATTGCTCCGTTGAAGTAAGAAACCTGCTGTAGAAAATTAGAAATTTCATGCGGGGAGATGCAAAAAGAGCGTTGTTTCGGGAGAATAATATCTCGACTGAACCCGTGGCCCACCGGAGAACCTGGTGGAGCCGGTCAGTGAGGTTGATCGGTGCGGTCCCACGGAATGCATCCCTACCAGCAGTTACACAGTAAACTGACCTCCAGCCTCTGTTGTGCATGCGGTAACCGGTTACCACATCCTCAGTTACCGACCCGTATATCCACCCGACCCGACGACCCCACTCGGTGCGGTCTTCATAGAGCATGAAATCACACTGATTGCCTCAGCAACAGTTGCAGCATCAAGTGGTTCCCGTGGTACAGCCAAGGCTCCAGCCGGGCGGCCTTGATGGGTTCCGGGCATATCCTGCAGCAACCGACCTTGAAACTCGGCCACTGGTATCGACGCAGCCAGAGCAGCCGAGCTGCCGAATTGTTTGGGCAGAAGCGAGGCCGACTCGATATCGTCATCCACTTCACTGTTTGCACCAGCAACACTGCCATTTTGAATCATAACCTCGTCTTCTCTCTTTCTGTCATGTTTATTTCCCATGGTTTGCTGCCGTTTAAAAAACAGCTTGATTTTCCTCCTACCAAACCATCCCGAGTGCTCGGTTGCACGTGGCGGGTTGAACCCGTAAAGCGCTGTCCTTCTAAAAATGCACCCGGTACCGACATACATGGGTCCCTGAAGCCCATCCATGGCCCGCATGGTTACATCGAAGAAAACAAGGTTGTGGTTAGCGTACCGGTCACTGGGATCAATGCCGTCAAATCGCTGCGGAAACTGCACGTAGCAGATACGGTCCCCGCCACAGTCAAGCATGAAGCACATGCCTTCACGGAGGGCACGTGAGTTGGCCACGTAATGGTCACAGTCGAGGTTTAGAATGAATGGGCCATTTGACATCACTGCACTTGTGCGCACCAAAGCATTCATTGCACCGGCTTTCTTGTTGTGATCATAGCCCGGCCACTTTTCCCGTGAAACGTATACCAGCATAGGGAGACGCGTATTAACCCCACGTGTGTCAATGGAGCATGTGGTGGTTTCAGGCGAGGAATCACCTCCCATGACTGGTTCAGATGGCGGTGGGGCCAACATGATCTGAAATATAAGTCAAGATGTGGTTAATTCATAATCTGCTTGTGCTACATTTGAAAGTACAGTGGGAACAGAGTTTGATACTGGTAATAATTTGTTGAATAAAATGTATGTACTACATTGATTTCAGTTATTGCATTCTGTAAATTCTGGTAATAACAAAAAAAGACAAGTTAATGAGATGTACTACTACTGTTTAAAGAACGGTTTTGTTACTTGTTAGTGGCGCTTATTTATAAAATTAATAGCTGCTTAACAGACTACAAATTCAGGTCCATATAATTACCAAATTCTAATTTACAAAAATATTACATTTCTATAATAATGTCCACATAGCATGGTAAAATAGTAAAAAAAATAGTAAGAAATTCTAACATTAATGATTTATACCAGCATGGTCGCCTATTGAGTGATCGGGCTCAGCCGAAAGTCAATATTTGTTGAATAAATGCATACTTGATGCATACAAAGAAGAAGGATACCTCACACGCAATATATGAAAGCTGAGGGACCTTTTTGCAAACAATACTCAGTTTTAAATTCACAATTAACACCTAAGTTTTTCTCAAATATGTTTGCAATTGACACCTAACCACTAAGTTGCGGTAGTTAATGATGTTCTTATTGCGTAAATATTGACTTTCTTAATTCTTGCTCTAATTTTGCCATTTTCGTCATGCATAAATGAATTAAAATTCATTTTAATTGTACAAAGTACAGAGTAGTTATGATATTTCTGTAGTTTTTTTCATGGTTCTGAAACTCGGAATCGGAATCGGAATCGGGTTCTTGACCGTGGAATCGGAATCGGGTGAATCGGCCGGAATCGGCCGAGTTGACTCGGTAACTCGGATTTTTTTGCCAGAAGCTTGTTTTGTAGCCAAAAAATAGAAAAAAATTGGTAAAAGAATAATTTGTAAAAACACTATTTTAATACAAAATATTAAACTCAAATAATCCACTAATTATATATGTTAAGACAAAATATTACACTCAAACACTATGTTATATTCCGCAAATTTTAATCTCAATTAAATGACTAATAATCAAAATTTTCAACTAATAAAAAATTTGTTTTAGTTAATTAATTAAGCTAGACATTAGTTAATAAATTAGAATATAAATTGGTGATTATGAAATCAATTTATAAATTTATTATTTTATAAATTGATTATGCGAATTTAAAACGTTAATAAATTTAAAATATATTTACGTAAACGATTAGTAATTTAACAAAATTAGATATGATGATAAATTAACTTAGATTTCGTGAAGTGTTACAAATTTGATTATATCGCGAAATCTAATTAATTAATTAAGTCTAATAACTAAGATTTTACAACTAAATGAAATTTTAAATTGAATAAATTAGTTATATAAATTAGTTAATAAACTAGTTAGTAATTTTAAACAAATTCTAGATTTAATTTAACAAATAAAAAAAAATCTCTAAATAAGAATGCAAATGTGAACGAAATTATTAATTAAACTTCGATGGAGATACAAATGAATTCGAACGTTAAATTCTGATCAGTCGAAACATTCGTATTAAATTTTAAATGCAAGCATCGTTAATTTTTGTTGATAGAATGCAATTGATTAGGTTATTAAACAAAACCAATTCAATTCGCTCCTTAATTTTTGTGAGATCTCAACCATTCAAAATATTCTGCACGAATCTCAATGTCCCTGGATTTTCCCGTTGAAAGTTGTAAATCCTTTGTTTTAATCAAATTGAAGAATATTTCGCTGATTATTGAACCCCCGCGCCCTCTCCTCTTCCTCTCTCTCTCTCGCTGATTATTGAACCCCACCCCAGCCCTGCGCCCTCTCCTCTTCCTCTCTTATTTCACTTCCAATCGGCCTCCATCCCTTTCCCTTCCTTCCTGGAGAAGGCAACGAAGCCCCGCTTTTCTCTCTGTGAAATCGGTCCAGAGAATCGGCTCAGCAACTTCAAATCGCCTCCGCCTCAGCAACTTCAAATCGGTCCAGGTTGGTCAGAATCGGCCGGAATCGGCCTTGAATCGGCTTGACTCGGCCTAAAAATCGGCTAACTCGGCCGAGTCAAGCACTGTTCATCCGAGTTTGGCTGAAAAAATCGCACGGGCGAGGAAATCGGGTGAAAATCGGATCGGACACGGCCGATTCCGAGTTGACTATTTTTTTAATCGGGTGAAAATCGGCCGAGTTTCGGAACCATGGTTTCTTTTTAATAGTGGTACTTATATTTTTTTTTTTGGTGCTCCTTATTTTGGGGTGGCTCTTGAAAATTGGAGCTGGGGTTGTTAAACGGGTAACCCGGTCGATGTGTTGTTTCTTTGTTGCTATTTGGACGATTTTGAGCTTTACACAGAGAAAGGAGAGTAGTCCAGTTCAACTTTCCAAGGTTCTCTCTCTCTCTCTTTCTCTCTGCACCATTATGTGTTATAATTAAGAAAAAAATGTTTCTGTTCTACAATTAGTTTTAATTTGTACATGTGCTATTCTAAGGTCAAGTATACAACTCAAACTCAGTGGCCCTTTATAGTGTAATTTAGCCTCAATCTTACCAGTTTAGGCCTTTATGTACCCTCAATTGTGCAAACCAGACGTAGGTTTTCTTGATTACTTCATTCTTGAATTAAATGTCAAATTACCATTTTTGTGCCCTTGATTTTAACAAATGATCCCTATTGTTCAAACTTCAAAGCATTAAAACAAACTTATTAATTATCTTATTTGCATTATTAACTTAAAAATGGGCTCTCTTTTTTCATACAGTTCCTAGGGCATGACAGAGACGAAAGCGTGCAGCGAAGTGCTATTTCTGGTAAAAAGGTATCGCATTTTATTCATCTCCTCTGCAATTTTACTTGTATCCTCGTGTTCTCTAATTGTTTTTTTTTTTTAGAGGATGTGGGAAATCATTTGGAAATAGTAATTTAAGAGTTGTTTTATGTCCCCAGCAAAGCCTAATTTTACTCCCAAATTTTCAATACATCAAACATCCCTCTTAAGAACGCAAATTTTTTTTTATCTCTTAAAAAAAAAAAAGAATCTTTTGGAAACCAATTAATGACCAGCTCAGAACAAAAATTTAGTTTGGACGCTACTATTGACCATTTGGGGGGACTATAATTTATTCGTTTCTTTTAAATTTGTTTTGCTTGTAGATTTTACTGAAGGTGGATAAAATGAAGGAGGACAAGGAGGCAGAGAACAAGCGAAATGAACTTTTGAAATTTCTCAATGCTAGCTATGATTAATTTGCTGTTTGTGTTTTTCATCAATCTCACAGTAATCATTTTCTTTTTCTTTCCTTTTTGTACCTGAAATGCCTGGTGGTGTAATTTTTTTTAATTATCTTTTACCTACTTTACCATTTACCTCTTAGTCTGTCATTTACTATTTTAAAGTTTTGAGTTTAAAAATTAGTCGGGTTTACCAGACTCCACTTTGTGTGTGTATATATATTTGTTTCAGAGCTTGTGTTTATTTTGGGGATTCATTAATTGTGGCTTTTTTTAATTTGGAGTGAGGGGTTTTGCTCATTATTTGTGTTCAAATTATGTTTTTTAATTATCTATAGCAGAGTTGGTGCACATAGTACTTGTCTGGTTGTATTGTTTCGAGTGCTTCTATCAAAATTAAAGATGAAAGTAGAATTAGATGCAGAAATTATTTAATTACTTGGCATTGTAGTTGCATGTAAAATATATGTATTGTATTTTTCTTTACCATGAAGTTTTGCTTGATTGCGTTTTAAGGTGCCAATTGTGCCTATTTACAAGCAAACACATAACTTGAATAAAATTTGTTGGTTACAAGCAAACACATAAAATTGTAACAATAATACACGCTGGTTACAACCTCTTACAAGTAAACACCCAAAACTTGAAAAAAAGAGAAGAAAAAGAAAGAAATGAGTAAAACTGAAAACAAAGCAAAATATATTCATATATTAAACATCAAATAGAAGAAAAATTATTCTAATTTTATAGTCAAGCCCTTCGAAAAGCGAGCACTCTTGTTGCTGGTGTGCAGAGTAATTCCTAACGAGTTGCATGTTCATTTCTTGCTCTTTTGATTTTTGGGCCAATAATTACTATGGCAAATCCGGTACCAAATCCTGTACCAAATCCCAATCCAATGAAAAGGCACAATAGAACAATTCCAGTCATTTTCTTAGCAGGTTTTGTGGGAGGAGAGGTTGAATTGTTTCCGGGGCTTGTGACATTGCACAGCTTAGATAATGGCACACCACATAATCCAGGGTTCCCTTCGTACGATGAATTGTCGAATGCCAGGAACTGACCAGATTGCGGGATTCTCCCGACCAGATGGTTAAATGAAAGATTCAAGTAGGATAGAAAATTCAGGGAGATTAGTTCCTGTGGAATCTCTCCAGAGAGGTTGTTCCAAGAAAGGTCCAGTGACTCGATTTGCGTCAATCGTCCAAGTCGATGCGGAATGGATCCAGTGAAGGCATTATGTGATAGGTTTAGTGCTTTTATTGCTTTAAGCTCTCCAATCGTCTCAGGAATATCACCAGTGAATCTATTTCTCGATAAATCAATCAAAATCATTAAATTAGGCAAGTCCTTCTCTAGTGTCATTTGTGCCCCTTTATCCGTGATAGTAACAGAGATCCCATAAATTTGAAAATTATTAGACCATTGAGAAAGACGATAATCAAAAGAGCCATATGAGGATAAATTATGCATGGACTTGAAATTATTGAACCAGAGTGGTGGCAAACTTCCATTGAAGTCGTTTGAAGCTAGATCAATTATTCTTAACAATGGGAAAAGAGAATTCATTTTTCCAAAATTTGAACGAAGGTCTAGTGTACCATAGAATTTATTGGACCTTAGAACAATGACTTGGAGATTTGGAAGCTTTCCTAGTGAAAACGGGAAAGTGCCACCTATGTGGTTGTTCCCTATGTCAAGGAGTGCCAAATCTTTACACCTTGTTAAAGATCCAGGAAAATTGCCTTCAAGATTGTTGTTGTTCAAATCCAATATGATGAGTGCACAGGACCTGCTTATGTGACGAGATAGTATTCCAGAAAATTTGTTTCCTCTTAAACTCAGGATCACCATGCCTGGTCTTCCTATGATGCAAGAAGGAATCGATCCACTCAAGTTGTTGTGTGATAGATCCAGTATGTAAAGACTTGGTTCACAAATTGAAGATGGGATTTCTCTAGTTAGCATATTTCTAGATAAACTGAGATATATAGTGTTCTCCAAATAGAGTGTATAGTTCAGTGGGATTTCTGAGAATTCATTGTTGGAATAGTCCAAAAAGTAAGCACCCACAAGTGGGACTGCTCCTTTTAGCTTGTTAAAACTAAAATCAATTTCATCAAAGGAAAAACCTGGAGGAGGCACATCTTCTACACTAGTAAACATGTTGTGCGAAAGGTTAAGCATTCCCTGATAAACACTCAACCTCTTCAATATCCACCTTGGTATAACTCCGTGCAATTGGTTTTTTGAGAGATCAACATATTGCATATCACCTACATATCTCAGTAATCGAGGAATTTGGTTGAGGTTGCACGATCCAAAACCAAAATATCTGATTTGTGGAAATGGTAATGGCAGCTGTTCATGTGATACTTCTTCCACAGATAACTGATTATCTGATAGAGACAATTTGATGAGGTTGCTGAGGTGCCGAAGTAAGTTAAGGTCAAATGTTCCATTAAAATTGTTTGAGCTCAGGTCAAGAGTAATTAGACTTGGGAGCCAAACTATTGAATTTGGAATTGGTCCACTAAACTGGTTCCTACTTAAATCAAGTGTTTCAAGATTTGAGAATTTAAATATTTTCCAGGGAATTTGTCCATTTAATTGATTTTCATAAAGGTCAAGCTCAATCAATGGAGAAAATACAAGTGAAGACTCTTTTAGTCGGAACTGGCCTGAGAGCTTGTTGTAAGAAAGATCTAGTGTTTCCAAACTTGGAAGAGAAAACAAACTTTGGGGGATTGAGCCAGAGTGCAAGTTATTCGAAAGGTCCAATATTGCTAATTTACCAAGTTTTTCAATTGAAGAGGGTATTTGTCCTGAAAAGTTGCAACTTGAAAGAATGAGCTCAGATAAATTTTTGAGGTTGCCAATTGAATCTGGTATGCTGCCAAAAAAGTTGGTCCAATCGAGAACCAAGCTCTCCAAAGAACTCACGATTGGAAAATTAGGTAAAGTCCCAAATAGCTCTCCATTTACTCTTAGATCAAGCTTGGTCAATGTTGGGATTTGAAAAATCTCGTGTGGAAACAGCCCTTCAAGGTCGGATTGGCACAATTGGAGATCTTTTAATGGAAATTCAGCAAAGTAGTCAGGAATCTGGGTTTTCAAGCTGTTGTCACTGAGGCGAATGACAGTTAAGGAACCAAGTTGGGAAAGAGAAGATTCAATGGGGCCTGACAGATTACAATTAACCATACTGAGAACTTGTAAGTGGGGGACCGACTCAGACAGAGCTCTGCACCATTCGGTTCCATTCTCAGAGATATCAACATCATCAAGATAGAGCTCTCTTAAATTGCTCAATTGGCTAACCAATATCCGCAGATTTGGTTCTTGCAGTTTCAAACCATAACATGAAAGGTCAAGTGAGATCAAGTTTGTGAGTTTGGCTATGGCAATTGGAATTTGACCGAAGAAATCTGTGTTGGAAAAGTTGAGATATGTGAGCATAGTTAGCTTTTCGAACCCATGAGCTGGAATCTGGTTTTGTGAAAAGTCGTTGTATGCAAGGTTGAGGTGTTGGAGTGAGGTGAGATTAAAGATTGCGGCACTGAGGTTACCTTGAATGTTACGGTTGCTGATGTCAAGGGCAGTGACATGACCGGTTGCTTTGTCGCAAGACACTCCCTCCCAGCCACGACAACAGTCTGTTCCGGGTTGCCAAGAGGTAAGATCAGCGTAGAAGAAGCCTCTTTTGAGTTGGAGAAGGGAAGAGCTTTGGTCAGGAAGGCATGAGACATGGGTTGCCACAGAAGTAGAGTGAAGAGAAAGAGATGAGAGGATGAAGAGTAGAGTGTAGAGACACAAGTGCAGAGAGTTTGGCCAAGAATTAGCAAAATCCATTTGTTCAATCTGGTAGAAACAGCAGCAGAGTAGTGAATGGTGGATTATGAAATTAACTTGTATATATAAAAACCAAGCTGTAAACAGTACATGTAATTTTTTCATGCACGTTGACTGAGAAAGTCATTTAGAGCTGTTAGGCCATTCAATATGAACATTGTTCATTTGTTTGGTTAGGCTCACATCAGCTTGACTACTACTTGACTACTGTTCAGTTGACTTGGGTCAACCCAGCCTCTTTTTGGAAATCTTGGTATTTTCTTAATGGTCACTCCAAAGAAAATGCTTTACGACAATCATCACTAGCAAACAAGTATTTAACAATAAAAAACAATAATTTTCAAAAAATTTCCTTCAAATGACATCATCATTTATTGGAAATTATTCAAAGATATTCTTGATTATAAATAGCGCAGCATCTTTTGTATGTTTTGTTCGATATTCTTGAAAGTTTTCCATATATTTATATGTTCTACTTATTGTTCTCAACATGAAAGCTA
Source organism: Carex kokanica (assembly GCA_025461125.1). Lineage (NCBI taxonomy): Eukaryota > Viridiplantae > Streptophyta > Magnoliopsida > Poales > Cyperaceae > Carex > Carex kokanica. The sequence goes on along the minus strand of JAJGRX010001293.1, from coordinate 592,496 downwards.
TAATATCAATTATTTGCAGTATAAATTACAAAGAAATTGTTCCAAAAAGCACAACATTAAATAATAATAAATCAAAATGAGTGACATTTTTGTAACTTTTTCCAACAAAAAGTATTTAGCACTGACGAATGAGTGGGTTTATCCAGTCATAAATTATGTAAATTGGGAGTCCAACACAGGTCTTTATGAGTGCGTTACCTTCTTAGTGGGCGTCACCATCTGCACCAACCCACTTGTAATGTGAAAGATAAATGTTCAAAGGTGCGTTCAAAAGTTCTCAAATTTTTAGCAATAATTCTCACAATCAAGTTTATTTTTTTCTTGAGAATAAGTTTCATAATAATTGTAATGTCATATGACTCTTAATAAGAAAATTTTCCTTGGTCTTTAATTGCATTTTAAAATTGTTTCAGCTGTCTATTTGGTTTTTCTTATGTATGGTCTCATTTTAATAATCACTTATAGCAAACTTCATATAGTAAGCATGGTTCTGAAACTCAGAATCGAAATTGAAATCGGGTTCTTGACCGTGGAATCAGAATCGGATGAATAGGTCGGAATCGGCTGAGTTGACTCAGAAACTCGGATTTTTTTGGTAGAATCTTGAAATATTATACTCAAATAATCCTCTAATTATATAATGTAATACAACTATTACAAATAGAACACACTTTTTATTGCTAGAATCTATACAGAGCTGGCTAGATCATCTCATTGTCCTTTGTATTAAAATACAAATGGAGATATTGTTATACAGAGCCAAAAAATGAAGACATTAATGTAGTGTCAAATGAAAAATTATTAACATTCTCATATCCAACATATGGATTATAAATAGATGTCAATGATGTAATATTTAAACATATTAACTTTGTTATCAATTATGTAATATTTTATTGTTTATGCATTTTTTTGTTTGTCAATGCAGTCAGTTCATGATTATTAATAGATACAATGAATTATCTATTGGCGAAAAGCTCAATCAGTTTCTTTCCTTTGAGTCGGTTATTTTACAATGCACTTATCAACCACTAGAATTTGGAACGTATAGTAGTAATTCGCTGGTGGTTTTTGGTTTTCATGCTCATTATCTATTGGACATTATTCTCATTTAATTGATAAGCATTTAAAAATAATTGAAAAAATTGTTGACTCAGCCAGACTCGGTCAGACACGCCCAGACTTGCCCAAACTCGGGTTGACTCGGTTAAACAAGTGCAGAGAGTTTGGCCAAGAATTAGCAAAATCCATTTGTTCAATCTGGTAGAAATAGCTTTAAATGTGAACATTGTCTGGTTAGGCTCACATCAGCATGACTACTTGACTTGAGTCAATCCTAGTGATGAAGACCATCAAAACTACAGTAAAATTGACTTGGGTCAACCCAAGTGATGAAGACCCTGAAAGGTACTCTTCAGTTGACTTGGGTCAACCCTAGTGATGAAGACGATCAATGGTACTGTTCTGTTGATTACTTTACTAGATTAACTGAATGATAAATTAAGTCCCTTCAACTAAATATGAAATATGAAATACATAAATAATATACTTTCATTGTCACAAATATTACCTGGTGGTACGCAATGGTAATAAAATACAAAGTAAAAAGATAATTAACTACTATCCAAAACTGCTGATACACAGCCTTGAAAAACACTATTTCATCAATAAATATGGCAACACTAATTTTTTTTTCTGCCTTTCTATTAAAACTCATTTTAAATTTATATAATATCCATTTTAACCTTTAATAGAAAAATATAAAAAATATGTAACCTGTTTAAGATAAATGCTTAAGAGAAATGGTTGAGGGGTTTACATGAAATTCCCCCTTATAAAAAGGAAAAAATTACTTGTTGGAGGGCAGTTGAAACAGATTCAGAGGAAGAAGAGAAGATGGTGTCTCTGACAAAGTTCCACTGGTACCAGTTCGACCATGGTACCAGTTTCTGCCTGGCTAAGAGCTCCCTCTCAGCTCCAATCACTTCCTCCACCGAATCGGAAACAAAAGCCTAAACCCTTGTACGCTATACCTTAGAATTATTAACCGGTCGAATCCGAACCCGGTTCATCCGAGAACAGAAGACGACTCTTTCTTAGCTTCGGGTCAATATATTAACAGAGTAGTTTAGGGCCCTTGGACTTTCATATTTGCTCCATTACCCCTTATTGTTTGCAAATTTGGGATCATTATTTTCTATCATCCAGATAACAGTTAACACATGAGTAGGGCAATGCCATATTGTTTTAGTGTCCCAGTCATGTTTCACATGTTTACTTTTATTTTTTAAATTTGAAAAGTCAATTTGAATCACTCAACGTGATCTCCATATTAAACTGTTCTTGGAGACCAAATTTTATAATTTTTTTTTAGATATGTACAAAATCGACTACAAAACATTTAAAAAAGGAACCAATAAGACATTTTAACCCTAATTTTAATACATTTTAACCCCACCATATTATCATTAATTAATCATGGATGCTAGCTATTAAATATTATATATTATTAACTGTTCTATCTGATTCTATAAATCATGGATGAAATCCTGAGAATTAAAATATAGGGGGAATTTCATGTAAATCCCTCAAATGTTTCAATATTACGTATTTATCTCTTCAAAATCAATAATTACAAATTTATCCTTGAAAATTGTACAAACTCACATATTTGTCCAACCTAACTCTCTATCATATCAAATATCTCTCAAAAAATAATTAAATAATACTTTTATAAACTTTAAAATTTATTTTACAATATTAATTAAGAATATGTTGACCATTATGGCCTTCGTTTCAGTCTGCCAGAGTTCTTTTCTCTTTAAGGCGCCAAACCTCCCGCCTCTCTCTCCAAATGTGCCAAATTATAGATTTCTCCCCGTCTTTCCTCATCGCCTCCCCTCTCATAAATTTCTATCGTCCCTTGTTGGTTTAATTTTTCCATCTTCGTTTGGAGATATATTATTAATTAATTAATATTATAAATTAATTTTCAAGTTTAAAAAAATATTATTTAATTATTTTTGGAGATATTTGGTATGTTATAGAGTTAGATTGGACAGATATGTAAGTTTCTACAATTTTCAAGGATAAATATGTAATTACTTATTTTGGAGGGATAAATATTTAATATTGAAACTTTTGAGGTATATACATGAAATTCCGCATATAAAATATATACAGATATGTTTCTCAAATAGAAGCAAAATTTGAACATTCCCTGTTATCATTTTTTATCAAAAAAACACAGTGCTTTGAATTCTGTGTGGTTCATCCAATTTAAACTCACTTTTATTGAGCCTCAGTTTATGCAAATAAGCTTCACATGCATTTTATATAAAAAAATATAAGCACAAAAAATAAGATTTAGTTTACAGGAGTTGGAAGGAAACCATCTCAATTTTTTCACACAACAAATGCATAGTTCCCTATTGCTAGTTAAAGTCATACAATCTGGCAATAATAAGTCCTAATAATATCTAACAAGATATTAATACCAAATCAAAAGTAACATACATTTGTGTCAGTCAATATTTGCATGAATCAGAGATCTTCATGCCAGTATCTGATAATGCCAGTATCAGTCAGGGGAAATGAAACTCCATGTAATCCCTTTTCCCACCAACAGGCGGACTGATATAAACCCAAAGCAGAGATATAACAATCGAAAGCAGCCCCGACCAAACGAACACAATTGTCGGCACCTTCCCTCTTCGCCCCATCAGCCCCTTTGCAAATGGATACAAATGGCACAAAACCCAGAACCTAAAGAACACTCCGCCGAGCAGTTCACTCCATCTCAGAAACATACTATAAACTGCTATCATAACTGCTATTGCGATTGTATTAACCATCATGATTGTGACAGGTGGCACCATCAGAAAGCTCCATTTGAAACATAAGTCAAGATGTGGTTAATTCATAATCTGCTTGTGCTACATTTGAAAGTACAGTGGGGAACAGAGTTTGATACTGGTAATAATTTGTTGAATAAAATGTATGTACTACGTTGATTTCAGTTGTTCCATTCTGTAAATTCTGGTAATAACAAAAAACACTAGTTACTGAGATGTACTACTACTGTTTAAAGAGGGTTTTGTTACTTGTTAGTGGGGCTTATTTATAAAATTAATAGCTGCTTAAGAGACTATAAATCATAAAAGGCAAAATCGGCTGTTCCGGAGCGGAATTGGCCATTCCGGAGCGGGATTGGACGGTGCCTCTTTCGTCATGCATAAATGAATTGACGTTCATTTTAATTGTACTAAGTACATAATAGTTATGATATTTCTGTAGTTTCTTTTTAATAGTGGTACTTATATTTTTTTTTTTTGGTGCTCCTTATTTTGGGGTGGCTCTTGAAAATTGGAGCTGGGGTTGTTAAACGGGTAACCCGGTCGATGTGTTGTTTCTTTGTTGCTATTTGGACGATTTTGAGCTTTACACAGAGAAAGGAGAGTAGTCCAGTTCAACTTTCCAAGGTTCTCTCTCTCTCTCTCTCTTTCTCTCTGCACCATTATGTGTTATAATTAAGAAAAAAATGTTTCTGTTCTACAATTAGTTTTAATTTGTACATGTGCTATTCTAAGGTCAAGTATACAACTCAAACTCAGTTAGCCCTTAATAGTGTAATTTAGCCTCAATCTTACCAGTATAGGCCTTTATGTACCCTCAATTGTGCAAACCAGACGTAGGTTTTCTTGATTACTTCATTCTTGAATTAAATGTCAAATTACCATTTTTGTGCCCTTGATTTTAACAAATGATCCCTATTGTTCAAACTTCAAAGCATTAAAACAAACTTATTAATTATCTTATTTGCATTATTAACTTAAAAATGGGCTCTTTTTTTTCGTACAGTTCCTGGGGCATGACAAAGACGAAGGCGTGCGGCGAAGTGCTATTTCTGGTAAAAAGGTATGGCATTTTATTCATCTCCTCTGTAATTTTTCTTGTATCCTTCTGTTCTCTAATTGTTTTTTTTTTACAGGGTGTGGGAAATCATTTGGAAATAGTAATTTAAGAGTTGTTTTATGTCCCCAGCAAAGCCTAATTTTACCCCCAAATTTTCAATACATCAAACATCCCTCTTAAGAACTCAAATTTTTTTTATACCTCTTAAAAAAAAAAATTTCTTTTGGAAACCAATTAATGACCAGCTCAGAACAAAAATTTAGTTTGGACCTTACTATTGACCGTTTGGGGGGACTATAATTTATTCGTTTCTTTTAAATTTGTTTTGCTTGTAGATTTTACTGAAGGTGGATAAAACGAAGGAGGACAAGGAGGCAGAGAGCAAGCGAAATGAACTTTTGAAATTTCTCAATGCTAGCTATGATTAATTTGCTGTTTGTGTTTTTCATCAATCTCACAGTAATCATTTTCTTTTTCTTTCCTTTTTGTACCTGAAATGCCTGGTTGTGTAATTTTTTTTAATTATCTTTTACCTACTTTATCATTTACTATTTTAAAGTTTTGAGTTTAAAAATTAGTGGTGTTTTACCAAACTCCACTTCGTGTATATATATATTTGTTTCAGAGCTTGTGTTTATTTTGGAGATTCATCAATTATGGTTATTTTTAATTTGGAGTGAGGGGTTTTGCTCATTATTTGTGTTCAAATTATGTTTTTTAATTATCTATAGCAGAGTTGGTGCACATAGTACCTGTCTGGTTGTATTGTTTCGAGTGCTTCTATCAAAATTAAAGATGAAAGTAGAATTAGATGCAGAAATTATTTAATTACTTGGCATTGTAGTTGCATGTAAAATATATGTATTGTATTTTTCTTTACCATGAAGTTTTGCTTGATTGCGTTTTAAGGTGCCAATTGTGCCTATTTACAAGCAAACACATAACTTGAATAAAATTTGTTGGTTACAAGCAAACACATAAAATTGTAACAATAATACACGCTGGTTACAACCTCTTACAAGTAAACACGCAAAACTTGAAAAAAAAGAGAAGAAAAAGAAAGAAATGAGTAAAACTGAAAATAAAGAAAAATATATTCATATATTAAACATCAAATAGAAGAAAAATTGATCTAATTTTATAGTCAAGCCCTTCGAAAAGTGAGCACTCTTGTTGCTGGTGTGCAGAGTAATTCCTAACGAGTTGCATGTTCATTTCTTGCTCTTTTGATTTTTGGGCCAATAATTACTATGGCAAATCCGGTACCAAATCCTGTACCAAATCCCAATCCAATGAAAAGGCACAATAGAACAATTTCAGTCATTTTCTTATCAGGTTTTGTGGGAGGAGAGGTTGAATTGTTTCCGGGACTTGTGACATTGCACAGCTTAGATAATGGCACACCACATAATCCAGGGTTCCCTTCGTACGATGAATTGTCGAATGCCAGGAACTGACCAGATTGCGGGATTCTCCCGACCAGATGGTTAAATGAAAGATTCAAGATGGATAGAAAATTCAGGGAGATTAGTTCCTGTGGAATCTCTCCAGAGAGGTTGTTCCAAGAAAGGTCCAGTGACTCGATTTGCGTCAATTGTCCAAGTCGATGCGGGATGGATCTAGTAAAACCATTATGTGACAGGTTTAACACTTTTATCCCTTTGAGCTCGCCAATCGTCTTAGGAATATCACCAGTGAATCTATTTGTCGATAAATCAATCGACATCATTAAATTAGGTAAGTTATTTTCTAGTGTCATTTTTGCCCCTTTATCCGTGATAGTAACAGAGATCCCATAATGATCCAAATAATGCCATTGATTAAGGTCTTTACCAAGAACTGCATTTGAGGATAAATTATGTATGGACTTGAAAATATTGAACCAGAGTGGTGGCAAACTTCCATTGAAGTTGTTTGAAGCTAGATCAATTATTCTTAACAATGGGAAAGGAGAATTCATTTTTCCAAAATTTGAAGGAAGGTCTAGTGTACCATAGAATTTATTGGACCTTAGAACAATGACTTGGAGATTTGGAAGCTTTCCTAGTGAAAACGGGAAAGTGCCACCTATGTGGTTGTTCCCTATGTCAAGGAGTGCCAAATCTTTACACCTTGTTAAAGATCCAGGCAAATTGCCTTCAAGATTGTTGTTGTTCAAATCCAATATGACGAGTGCACAAGACCTTCTTATGTGACTAGAAAGTATTCCAGAAAGTTTGTTTCCTCTTAAACTCAGGATCTTCATGCCTGGTCTTCCTATGATGCAAGAAGGAATTGATCCACTCAAGTTGTTGTGTGATAGATCCAGCATGTTAAGACTTGGTTCACAAATTGAAGATGGGATTTCTCTAGTTAGCATATTTCTAGATAAACTGAGATACTCAGTTTTCTCCAAATAGTGTGTATAGTTCAGTGGGATTTCTGAGAATTCATTGTTGGAATAGTCCAAAACGATAGCACCCACAAGTGGGAGTGCTCCTTTTAGCTTGTTAAAACTAAAATCAACGGAGTCCAAGGAAAAACCTGGAGGAACATCTTCTACACTAGTAAACATGTTGTGCGAAAGGTCTAGCACTGCCTCAGAATCCCTCAACCTCTTCCATATCCACCTTGGTATAACTCCGTGTAATTGATTTTTTGAGAGATCAACATAGGACAAATTGGTGAGGTTACTGAGGTGTCCAACTAAGTTAAGGTCAAATGTTCCATTAAAATTGTTTGAGCTCAGGTCAAGAGTAACTAGACTTGGGAGCCAAACTATTGAATTTGGAATTGGTCCAGTAAACTGGTTCCCACTTAGACCAAGGGTTTCCAGATTTGAGAATTTAAATATTTTCCCAGGAATTTGCCCATTCAATTGATTTTCATCAAGGTTAAGCTCAATCAATGGAGAAAATACAAGAGAAGACTCTTTTAGTCGGAACTGGCCTGAGAACTTGTTGTTAGAAAGATCTAGTGTTTCCAAACTTGGAAGAGAAAACAAACTTTGGCGGATTGAGCCAGAGTGTGAGTTATATGAAAGGTCTAATCTTGCTAATTTACCAAGTTTTTCGATTGAAGAGGGTATTTGTCCTGAAAAGTTGCAATATGAAAGACTGAGTTCAGATAAATTTCTGAGGTTGCCAATTGAATCTGGTATGCTACCAAAAAAGTTGGTCCAATCGAGAACCAAGCTCTCCAAAGAACTCACGATTGGAAAATTAGGTAAAGTCCCAAATAGCTCTTGATTTCCTGATAGACCAAGCTTGGTCAATGTTGGAATTTGAAAAATCTCATGTGGAACCAGCCCTTCAAGGTCAGAAATGTCCAATAGGAGATCTTTTAATGGAAATTCAGCAAAGTAGTTAGGAATCTGGGTTTGGAAACTGTTGTAACTGAGGCGAAGGGCAGTTAACGAACCAAGTTGGGAAAGAGAAGATTCAAAGGGGCCTGACAGATTACAATTAATCATACTGAGGACTTGTATGTGGGGGACCGAGTTAGACAGAGCTCTGCACCACTCAGTTCCATTCTCAGAGATATCAACATCATCGAGATAGAGCACCCTTAAATTGCTAAGTTGGCTAACCAATATCCGCAGATTTGGTTCATGCAGTTTCAAATCACAATCAAAGTATTTGACAAAATGATCGTAAAAATCGTTGCATGAAAGGTCAAGGGAGATCAAGTTTGTGAGGTTGGCTATGCCAATTGGTATTTGACCAAAGAATCCTGTGTTGGATAGGTTTAGATGGGTAAGCATAGTTAGCTTCTCGAACCCATAAGCTGGAATCTGGTTTTGTGAAAAGTTGTTGTATGCAAGATTGAGGTGTTGAAGCGAGGTGAGATTAAAGATTGCAGCACTGAGGTTACCTTGAATGTTACGGTCGCTGATGTCAAGGACAGTGACATGACCGGTTGCTTTGTCGCAAGACACACCCTCCCAGCCACGGCAACAGTCTGTTCCGGGTTGCCAAGAGGTAAGCTCAGAGAGGAAGAAGCCTCTTTTGAGTTGGAGAAGAGATGAGCTCTGGTCAGGAAGGCATGAGACATGGGTTGCCACAGAAGCATAGGGAAGCAAAAGAGATGAGAGGATAATAAGTAGAGTGTAGAGACACAAGTGCAGAGAGTTTGGCCAAGAATTAGCAAAATCCATTTGTTGGATCTGGTCGAAACAGCAGGTGAGTAGAGAATGATTGATTATGGAAGTAATATATATAAGCAACACAGCTTTAAATGTGAACATTGTCTGGTTAGGCTCACATCAGCTTTACTACTTGACTTGAGTCAATTGACTTGGGTCAACCCTAGTGATGAAGACCATGAAAGGTACTCTTCAGTTGACTTGGGTCAACCCTAGTGATGAAGACCCTGAAAGGTACTCTTCAGTTGACTTGTGTCAACCCTAGCGATGAAGACCGTCAATGGTATTCTTCTGTTGATTACTTTTCTAGATTAACTGAATGATAAATTAAGTCCCTTCAACTAAATATGAAATATGAAATACATAAATAATATACTATCATTGTCACAAATATTACCTGGTGGTACGCAATGGTAATAAAATACAAAGTAAAAAGATAATTAACACAGCCTTCCAAAACACTATTTCATCAACAATTAACACAGTTCTCAAAATCAAATTACTCAGTCACGGACAGCAAAAATGCAACTTTTATGTATTTAAATTTGGATGTTTTCTTTTATAATGTAAACAATTTTTTGGGCAAAACACAAAAAGAGAAAATTTTGTTTAGGGCCCTTGAACTTTGATATTTGCTCCATTACCCCTTATTGTTTGCAAATTTGGGATCATTATTTTCTATCATCCAGATAACAGTTAACACATGAGTAGGGCAATGCCATATTGTTTTAGTGTCCCAATCATATTTCAAATGTTTATTTTTATTTTAAAATTCGAAAAGTCAATTTGAACCACTCAACGTGATCTCCATATTAAATTGTTCTTGGAGATCAAATGTTATAATTTTTGAAGTTTGTTTACTATTTTTTTTAGATATGTACAAAATCGACTACAAAACATTTTAACATTTTTTTTTAGTTGATTGACTTGTTTCCGTTACTGAAATCTCTTTAGTGCCAGTTCATCTGATAGTGAGCATGAATCTTCGAGTCGTGGAAAGAAGTATAAAAAGCATCAGAGATCAAAGAAGGTATATTTAATTCCTATGGTTTTTACATGAGAAATCAATACCAGTACTGTGCTGAAATTGATCCTGTACTGATACTGATCCTGGCAGGAACTGCTGTAGTCATACCAGTACTAATTTCTTGTTCTCCCAGGAAAAGGAGAGAGGTAATACCAAGTCAAGTCACCATATACGACATAAGAGAGAGAAAGAGGTAAACTATCATATTAATGTAAATTATATTATAGTATATTAAAGAAGAATATGTACCCTCAACATAACTAGGAAATTATTTTATTACGTAGGTAAATGCATACTTGATGCATACAAAGAACAAGTATACCTCACACGCAATATATGAAAGCTGAGGGACCTTTTTGCAAACAATACTCAGTTTTAAATTCACAATTAACACCTAAGTTTTTCTCAAATATGTTTACAATTGACACCTAACCACTAAGTTGCAGTAGTTAAAGATGTTCTTATTGCGTAAATATTGACTTTCTTAATTCTTGCTCTAATTTTGCCTTTTTCGTCATGCATAAATGAATTAACATTCATTTTAATTGTTCAAAGTACAGAGTAGTTATGATATTTCTGTAGTTTCTTTTTAATAGTGGTACTTATATTTTTTTTTGGTGCTCCTTATTTTGGGGTGGCTCTTGAAAATTGGAGCTGGGGTTGTTAAACGGGTAACCTGGTCGATGTGTTGTTTCTTTGTTGCTATTTGGACGATTTTGAGCTTTACACAGAGAAAGGAGAGTAGTCCAGTTCAACTTTCCAAGGTTCTCTCTCTCTCTTTCTCTCTGCACCATTATGTGTTATAATTAAGAAAAAAATGTTTCTGTTCTACAATTAGTTTTAATTTGTATATGGGCTATTCTAAGGTCAAGTATACAACTCAAAGTCAGTTAGCCCTTTATAGTGTAATTTAGCCTCAATCTTACCAGTATAGGCCTTTATGTACCTCAACTGTGCAAACCAGACGTAGGTTTTCTTGATTACTTCATTCTTGAATTAAATGTCAAATTACCATTTTTGTGCCCTTGATTTTAACAAATGATCCCTATTGTTCAAACTTCAAAGCATTAAAACAAACTTATTAATTATCCTATTTGCATTATTAACTTAAAAAATGGGCTCTTTTTTTCGTACAGTTCCTGGGGCACGACAAAGACAAAGGCGTGCGGCGAAGTGCTATTTCTGGTAAAAAGGTATGGCATTTTATTCATCTCCTCTGCAATTTTTCTTGTATCCTCGTGTTCTCTAATTGTTTTTTTTTTTAGAGGGTGTGGGAAATCATTTGGAAATAATAATTTAAGAGTTGTTTTATGTCCCCAGCAAAGCCTAATTTTACTCCCAAATTTTCAATACATCAAACATCCCTCTTAAGAACGCAAATTTTTTTTATACCTCTCCAAAAAAAAAAAAAATTCTTTTGGAAACCAATTAATGACCAGCTCATCAGAACAAAAATTTAGTTTGGACCTTACTATTGACCATTTGGGGGGACTATAATTTATTCGTTTCTTTTAAATTTGTTTTGCTTGTAGATTTTACTGAAGGTGGATAAAACGAAGGAGGACAAGGAGGCGGAGAACAAGCGAAATGAACTTTTGAAATTTCTCAATGCTAGCTATGATTAATTTGTTGTTTGTGTTTTTCATCAATCTCACAGTAATCATTTTCTTTTTCTTTCCTTTTTGTACCTGAAATGCCTGGTTGTGTAATTTTTTTTAATTATCTTTTACCTACTTTATCATTTACCTCTTAGTCTGTCATTTACTATTTTAAAGTTTTGAGTTTAAAAATTAGTGGTGTTTTACCAAACTCCACTTCGTGTATATATATATTTGTTTCAGAGCTTGTGTTTATTTTGGAGATTCATTAATTGTGGCTTTTTTTAATTTGGTCATTATTTGTGTTCAAATTATGTTTTTTTAATTATCTATAGCAGAGTTGGTGCACATAGTACTTGTCTGGTTGTATTGTTTCGAATGCTTCTATCAAAATTAAAGATGAAAGTAGAATTAGATGCAGAAATTATTTAATTACTTGGCATTGTAGTTGCATGTAAAATATATGTACTGTATTTTTCTTTACCATGAAGTTTTGCTTGATTGCGTTTTAAGGTGCCTATTTACAAGCAAACACATAACTTGAATAAAATTTGTTGGTTACAAGCAAACACATAAAATTGTAACATAAAATTTGCTGGTTACAACCTCTTACAAGTAAACACGCAAAACTTGAAAAAAAAGAGAAGAAAAAGAAAGAAATGCGTAAAACTGAAAACAAAGAAAAATATATTCATATATTAAACATCAAATAGAAGGAAAATTGTTCTAATTTTATAGTCAAGCCCTTCGAAAAGCGAGCACTCTTGTTGCTGGTGTGCAGAGTAATTCCTAACGAGTTGCATGTTCATTTCTTGCTCTTTTGATTTTTGGGCCAATAATTACTATGGCAAATCCGGTACCAAATCCTGTACCAAACCCCAATCCAATGAAAAGGCACAATAGAACAATTCCAGTCATTTTCTTAGCAGGTTTTGTGGGAGGAAAGGTTGAATTGTTTCCGGGGCTTGTGACATTGCACAGCTTAGATAATGGCACACCACATAATCCAGGGTTCCCTTCGTATGATGAATTGTCGAATGCCAGGAACTGACCAGATTGCGGGATTCTCCCGACCAGATGGTTAAATGAAAGATTCAAGTCGGATAGAAAATTCAGGGAGATTAGTTCCTGTGGAATCTCTCCAGAGAGGTTGTTCCAAGAAAGGTCCAATGACTCGATTTGCGTCAATCGTCCAAGTCGATGCGGAATGGATCCAGTGAAGGCATTATGTGACAGGTTTAGTGCTTTTATTGCTTTGAGTTCTCCGATCGCCTCAGGAATATCACCAGTGAATCTGTTTGTCGATAAATCAATCGAAACCATTAAATTAGGTAAGTCATTCTCTAGTGTCATTTGTGCCCCTTTATCCGTGATAGTAATAGAGATCCCATACAGTTGCAAATAAAACCATCCACGAAGGGCATTAGGAAGAAAGGCATCCGAGGATAAATTATGCATGCACTTGAAATTATTGAACCAGAGTGGTGGTAAACTTCCATTGAAGTTGTTTGAAGCTAGATCAATTATTCTTAACAATGGGAAAGAAGAATTCATTTTTCCAAAATTTGAAGGAAGGTCTAGTGTACCATAGAATTTATTGGACCTTAGAACAATGACTTGGAGATTTGGAAGCTTTCCTAGTGAAAACGGGAAAGTGCCACCTATGTGGTTGTTCCCTATGTCAAGGAGTGCCAAATCTTTACACCTTGTTAAAGATCCAGGCAAATTGCCTTCAAGATTGTTGTTGTTCAAATCCAATATGACGAGTGCACAAGACCTGCTTATGTGAGGAGACAGTACTCCAGATAATTTGTTTCCTCTTAAACTCAGGATTTCCATGTCTGGACTGCCTATGATGCATGAAGGAATTGATCCCCTCAAGTTGTATGATAGATCCAGCACAACAAGACTTGGTTGACAAATTGAAGATGGGATTTCTCCGGTTAGCATATTTCTAGATAAACTGAGAAATGCAGTTTCCTCCAAATAGAGTGTATAGTTGGATGGGATTTCTGAGAATTCATTGTTGGAATAGTCCAAAAAGTCAGCACCCACAAGTGGGACTGCTCCTTTTAGCTTGTTAAAACAAAAATCAACGGCCCCCAAGGAAAAACCTGGAGGAACATCTTCTACACTAGTAAACATGTTGTGCGAAAGGTTAAGTTGTGCACCAAAATAAACGAACTTGTTCCATATCCACCTTGGTATAACTCCGTGCAATTGGTTTTTTGAGAGATCAACATAGTGAAGATCACCTACATATCTCAGTAATCGAGGTATTTGGTTGAGGTTGCACGATGCTAAACCAAAATATGTGATTTGTGGAAATGCTAATGGCAGCTGCTCATCTGATACATCTTCCACAGATAGCTGATTATTTGATAGAGACAAACTGGTGAGGTTGCTGAGGTGCCGAAGTAAGTTAAGGTCAAATGTTCCATTAAAATTGTTTGAGCTCAAGTAAAGATTAATTAGACTTGGGAGCCAAACTATTGAATTTGGAATTGGTCCACTAAACTGGTTCCGACTTAGACCTAGGGTTTCCAGATTTGAGAATTTAAATATTTTCCAGGGAATCTGTCCATTCAATTGATTGTCACGAAGGTCAAGCTCAATCAATGGAGAAAATACAAGTGAAGACTCTTTTAGTGGGAACTGGCCTGAGAGCTTGTTGCTAGAAAGATGTAGTGTTTCCAAACTTGGAAGAGAGAACAAACTTTGGGGGATTGAGCCAGAGTGTGCGTTATAGGAAAGATCCAATATTGCTAATTTACCAAGTTTTCGATTGAAGAGGGTATTTGTCCTGAAAAGTTGCAACCTGAAAGATGGAGTTCAGATAAATTTCTGAGGTTGCCAATTGAATATGGTATACTACCAAAAAAGTTGGTTTCTGTGAGAACCAAGCTCTCCAAAGAACTCATGATTGGAAAATTAGGTAAAGTCCCAAATAGCTCTCCATTTTCTGATAAGTCAATGTTGGGATTTGAAAAATCTCTTGTGGAAACAGCCCTTCAAGGTCGGAATACTGCAATTGGAGATCTTTCAATGGAAATTCAACAAAGTAGTCAGGAATCTTGGTTTGCAAACTGTTGCCGCTGAGGGAAAGGACAGTTAACGAACCGAGTTGGGAAAGAGAAGATTCAATGGGGCCTGCCAAATTACAATAAGCCATACTGAGAACTTGTAAGTGGGGACCGACTCAGACAGAGCTCTGCACCATTCGGTTCCATTCTCAGAGATATCAACATCATCAAGATAGAGCTCTCTTAAATTGCTCAATTGGCTAACCAATATCCGCAGATTTGGTTCTTGCAGTTTCAAAGCATAACATGAAAGGTCAAGTGAGATCAAGTTTGTGAGTTTGGCTATGGCAATTGGAATTTGATCGAAGAAATCTGTGTTGGAAAAGTTGAGATATGTGAGCATAGTTAGCTTTTCGAACCCATGAGCTGGAATCTGGTTTTGTGAAAAGTTGTTGTATGCAAGGTTGAGGTGTTGGAGTGAGGTGAGATTAAAGATTGCGGCACTGAGGTTACCTTGAATGTTACGGTTGCTGATGTCAAGGGCAGTGACATGACCGGTTGCTTTGTCGCAAGACACTCCCTCCCAGCCACGACAACAGTCTGTTCCGGGTTGCCAAGAGGTAAGATCACAGAGTAGAAGAAGCCTCTTTTGAGTTGGAGAAGGGAAGAGCTTTGGTCAGGAAGGCATGAGACATGGGTTGCCACAGAAGCAGAGTGAAGAGAAAGAGATGAGAGGATGAAGAGTAGAGTGTAGAGACACAAGTGTAGAGAGTTTGGCCAAGAATTAGCAAAATCCATTTGTTCAATCTGGTAGAAACAGAAATAGCAGAGTAGTGAATGGTGGATTATGAAATTAACTTGTATATATAAGAATTAGGCTCACATTGACTTGGGTCAACCCAGTCTTTTTTTTTAAAGCTTGGTATTTTCTTTTTGACCAACCTTAATGGTTGCACCAAAGAAAATGCTTTACCACAATCATCACTGGAAAACAAGAATTTAACAATAAAAAACATAAATTTTCCAAAAATTTTCCTTTCATATGACATCATCATTTATTGGAAATTATTCAAAGATACTCTAGATTATAAATAGCACAGCATTTTTTGTATGTTTTGTTCTTATAATATTCGTGATATTCTTGAAAGTTTGTCATATATTTATATGTTCTACATATTGTTCTCAACATTAAAAGTTATAATATCAATTATTTGCACTATAAATTACAAAGAAATTGTTCCAAAAAGCACAACATTAAATAATAATAAATCAAAATGAGTGACATTTTTGTAACTTTTTCCAACAAAAGTATTTAGCACTGACAAATGAGTGGGTTTATTCTGTCATAAATTATGTAAATTGGGAGCCCAACAGAGGTCTTTATGAGTGCGTTACCTTCTTAGTGGGCGTCACCATCTGCACCAACCCACTTGTAATGTGAAAGATAAACGTTCAAAGGTGCGTTCAAAAGTTCTCAAATTTTAGCAATTATTCTCACAATCAAGTCTATTTTTTTCTTGAGAATAAGTTTCATGATAATTCTAATGTGATATCACTCTTAATTAAGAAAAATTTTCTTAGTCTTTAATTGCATTTTAAAATTGTTTCAGTTGTCTATTTGGTTTTTCTTATGTATGGTCTCATTTTAATAATCACTTATAGCAAACTTCATATAGTAAGCATGGTTCTGAAACTCAGAATCGGAATTGAAATCGGGTTCTTGACCGTGGAATCAGAATCGGATGAATAGGTCAGAATCGGATGAATAGGCCGGAATCGGCCGAGTTGACTCAGAAACTCGGATTTTTTTGGTAGAATCTTGTTTTGTAGCCAAAAAGTAGGAAAAAATTGGTAAAAAATAATTTGTAGAAAAACTTTGTTAAAACAAAATATTACACTCAAATAATCCTCTAATTATATAATGTAATACAACTATTACAAATAGAACACACTTTTTATTGCCAGAAGCTATACCGAGCTGGCTGGATCATCTCATCGTCTTTTGTATTAAAATACGAATGGAGATATTGTTATACAGAGCCAAAAAATGAAGACATTAATGTAGTTTCAAATGAAAAATTATTAGCATTCTCATATCCAACATATGGATTATAAATAGATGTCAATGATGTAATATTTAAACATATTAACTTTGTTATCAATTATGTACTATTTTATTGTTTATGCATTTTTTTGTTTGTCAATGCAGTCAGTTCATGATTATTAATAGATACAATGAATTATATATTGGCGAAAAGCTCAATCAGTTTCTTTCCTTTGAGTCGGTTATTTTACAATGCACTTATCAACCACCAGAATTTGGAACGTATAGTAATTCGCTGGTGGTTTTTGGTTTCATGCTCATTATCTATTGGACATTATTCTCATTTAATTGAGTAAGCATTTAAAAATAATTGAAAAAATTGTTGACTCAGCCAGACTCGGTCAGACACGCCCAGACTCGCCCAAACTCGGGTTGACTCGGTCAAACAAGTGCAGAGAGTTTGGCCAAGAATTAGCAAAATCCATTTGTTCAATCTGATAGAAACAGCTTTAAATGTGAACATTGTCTGGTTAGGCTCACATCAGCTTCACTACTTGACTTGAGTCAATCCTAGTGATGAAGACCATCAACGCTACAGTAAAATTGACTTGGGTCAACCCTAGTGATGAAGACCATCAATGGTACTCTTCTGTTGATTACTTTACTAGATTAACTGAATGATAAATTAAGTCCCTTCAACTAAATATGAAATATGAAATACATAAATAATATACTATCATTGTTATCATTGTTAACTACTATCCAAAACTGCTGATACACAGCCTTGAAAAACACTATTTCATCAATAAATATGGCAACACTAAATTTTTTTTTATTGGACAGAATCTGATATTTCGAAAGTTCTAACACCAGACTGTAACAAACTCAACTCATCTTCACTGACATTCTTCCATGTGCCATCAATAAGCAACATACCTTTCATCAGATGTTTCACTTCCGGCAACTCCACTTCCCGGCAATTCAATGATTGTCTAGGTTTTTTCAAAGAACTCCCAAGCAACACACGCTCATCAGCACATGGAGTTTTACTCCTCCTATTGTTCTCATTAATCAAAGGCACCAAATTTTCTTTTGTGACCCTTTAACTTCTAATACTGCAGTGATAGTACCCGAATAAAGGGAAGGAAGTACAGCTGTTGAACTAAACGAACAAGGAATCATGATTTGAAGGCATGGTTTTGTGGCTAGAGAGAGCTATATCTTCTGTGAACCCACTTTGTGAGCCTAGAAAGAGAAGCTTCTTTAGCTTGTCTTTTACAGTGTGAACTCGTACCATATCAACTAGTAAAAGTGCTGAGCTAACAATGTTTTTATCACCGAAAACTGTTAAACTCAGACATTTCTCAAGCAGCATTGAAAGGGAGAATGCAGGTACTGAGTTTTTTTCTGAAGAGGTTTTCTCACTGTGGCTGCATTCAACTACAAAATTAGAGTCAGTGCAACTTCCAAGATTGAAAAATATATTTCGAGTAAAGATGGGGTGAGTTTAAAATCAGAAATGGAGGAGAATCAGGAGCTTAACCTAAAAAAAAATGCTTTTCGAGCAGCTTCAAACAACGAATTAAAACTGTTGATCTAAATCTACTTATTTTAGTTCAGTGACGTTCATTTCGCAACAATTTTCGACCTCTTGATCAACGAAAAGGAAATTGCACTGTTGTACAATGGGAACATAAATGTATGGTTTGTGAAGTAGATCAAGATCAATGACTAGAATTCATAATGTGAAGCACACTAAGGTAAACTCCATAGTGAGTTGAAGCTCATCCCAGCTTTACTAAAAAAGTACTCAAAAAATCTTTCTAGGTCTGGTTTGTTACATCAGAGGATAATTTTAAAGGATGTGCATATATGTTACTACTGGTAAAATTGTAATACTGTCTAAAGTCGGAATTCAAATTTCAAACAAAAGTGAGGCTACGGTAATATGCATACTACGTATTTCTATTTTCAAAGTTCAAATAAGGGCGAGCATCTCTTCAGAGACTGAGACACTATCCGCTGTTCCCTTCCTAAATAACCAAAGGATTCAAAAGGTAAATTCAACTAATTTAACATTTCAAGTATACAAATACACCAAATTAAATCAAATTGATTGATACCAAAAGAAAGGGTCTTGTTGTTGGATCCCAACAAATGCCGCAGTGACATCAATTGGAATTGGTAAACAGCCCCGACTCCACCATGCCGATATCTGAAACAAAATCACCAGAATTAAACCTTAAAACTTCAAAATTACGTATTCCCTCCTCTCCCCTCTAAAAATCAAAATATCATATCTACCTCTCTAAAATTTACCCAATTTACTGCCTTTTCTATTAAAACTCATTTTAAATTTATATAATATCCATTTTAACATTTAATAGAAAAATATAAAAAATATGTAACCTGTTTAAGATAAATGCTTAAGAGGAATGGTTGAGGGGTATACATGAAATTCCCCCTTATAAAAAAGAAAAATTACTTGTTGGAGAACCGTTGAAACAGATTCAGAAGAGAAGAGGTGTCTCTGACAAAGTTCCACTGGTACCAGTTTGTGCCCTGCTGAGAGCTCCCTCTCAGCTCCTATCACTTCCTCCACCGAATCGGAAACAAAAGCCCTAAACCCTTATACGTTATACCTTACAATTATTAACCGGTCGAATTCAAACCCGGTTCATTCGAGAATAGAAGACATCTCTTTCTTAGCTTCGGGTCAATATATTAACAGAGTAGTTTAGGCTTCATGCAGCGCACCAACCATGTGCAGTGCTTCTTATATTCTATACCTCTTGCGCTGCATGATGCTAGAACTACTCTGTTAAAATACTTCCCAAAAAGTTTGTTCCCGAAAAGAGGAACCAAAGTCATCTCTTATTTAGCTTCGGGTCATTAACAGCGTAAGTTTCACTTCATACAGAGCACCAACCATATGCAGTGCTGCTCATATTCTATATCTCTTGCGTTGCATGATGCTAAACCTGTTCTGTTAAAATAACTTCTTAAAAGGTTATAACAAGGAAAATAAATTGGGCCTGCCTGAATTGGGCTCAAACAAAATTAACACAGTTCTCAAATCACATTACTCAGTCACGGACAGCAGAAATACAACTTTTATGTATTTAAATCTAGATGTTTTCTTTTATATTGTAAACAATTTTTTAGGCAAAATACAAAAAGAGAAAATTTTGTTTAGGGCCCTTGAACTTTCATATTTTCTCCATTACCCCTTATTGTTTGCAAATTTGGGATCATTATTTTCTATCATCTAGATAAAAATTAACACATGAGTAGGACTTATGCCATATTGTTTTAGTGTTCCAGTCATGTTTCACACGTTTATTTTTATTTTTAAAATTTGAAAAGTCAATTTGAACCACTCAATGTGATCTCCATATTAAACTGTTCTTGGAGACCAAATTTTATAATTTTTGAAAATTGTTTACTATTTTTTTTAGATATATACAAAATCGACTACAAAACATTAAAAAAGGAACCAATAAGACATTTTACCCTAATTTTAATACATTTTAACCCCACCATATTATCATTAATTAATCATGGATGCTAGCTATTAACTATTATATATTATTAACTGTTCTATCTGATTCTATAAATCATGGATGAAATCCTGAGAATTAAAATATAGGGGGAATTTCATGTATATCCCTCAAAAGTTTCCATATTATGTATTTATCCCTTCAAAATCAATAATTACATATTTATCCTTGAAAATTGTACAAACTCACATCTTTGTCCAATCTAACTCTATAACATAACAAATATCTCCAAAAATAATTAAATAATATTTTTTAAAACTTTAAAATTTATTTTACAATATGAATTAAGAATGTTGACCATTATGTCTTTTGTTTCAGTCTGCCTTAGTTTTTTTCTCTTTAAAGCGCCAAACCCCCCGTCTCTTTCTCCAAACTTGCCAAATTATAGATTTCTCCCCATCTTTCCTCGTCGGCTACCCTCTTATAAATTTATGTCGCCTCTCGTTGCTTTAATTTTTTCATCTTCGTTTGGACAAAGAGGCGGGAGGTTTGACGTCTTAGAGAGAAGAGAACTCAGGCAGACTAAAAAGACGGAAACGAAGGGGCATAATAGTAAATATATTATTAATTAATATTATAAAATTAATTTTAAAGTTTTAAAAATATTATTTAATTATTTTTGGAGGTATTTGGTATGTTATAGAGTTACATTGGACAAATATGTAAGTTTATACAATTTTCAAGGATAAATATGTAATTACTGATTTTGGAGGGATAAATATGTAATATTGAAACTTTTTAGGGATATACATGAAATTCCCCCTAAAATATATACAGATATGTTCCTCAAATAGGAGCAAAATTTGAACATTCCCTGTAACCATTTTTTGTTAGAAAAACGCAGTGCTTTGAATTCTGTGTGGTTCATCCAATTTAAATTCAGTTTTATTGAACCTCAGTTTATGCAAATAAGCTTCACATGCATTTTATATAAAAAAAGATAAGCACAAAAATAAGATTTAGTTTACAGGAGTTGGAAGCATAGAAGGCAAAATCGGCCGTTCCGGAGCGGGATCGGACGGTGCCGATCCGATTCCAGACCGATTTACGCGGGTAGTGCAGATTTCGGCCAATTTCGGCCGTTTCGGCCATATTTCGGCCCATTCCAGTAAAATTTCGGCCCGTTCCAGTAAAATTTCGGCCGAAACGCATATTAATAAAGAAACATAAATTTTTTTGGATCAAGTGGGAATCGATCCCGTGACCTATAACTATGGGTCTTGGATAGTTACCACTACAAGGTTGTGGTTAGCGTACCGGTCACTGGCATCGTTACATTGAAGAAAACAAGGTTGTGGTTAGCGTACCGGTCACTGGCATCGATGCCTTCAAATCGCTGCGGAAACTGAACGTAGCAGATGCGGTCCCCGCCATGGTCAAGCACGAAGCACATGCCTTCACGGAGGGCACGTGAGTTGGCCACATAATGGTCACAGTCGAGGTTTAGAATGAATGGGCCATTTGACATCACAGCACTTGTGCACACCAAAGCATTCATAGCCCCGGCTTTCTTGTTGTGATCGTAGCCGGGCCACTTTTCCTGTGACACGTAAACCAGCATAGGGAGCCGCGTATCGACTCCACGTGTGTCAATAGAGCATGTGGTGGTTTCAGGCAAGGAATCACCTCCCATGACGGGTTCAGATGGCGGTGGGGCCAGCATGACCTGAAACATAAGTCAAGATGTGGTTAATTCATAATCTGCTTGTGCTACATTTGAAAGTACAGTGGGAACAGAGTTTGATACTGGTAATAATTTGTTGAATAAAATGTATGTACTACGTTGATTTCAGTTGTTGCATTCTGTAAATTCTGGTAATAACAAAAAACACTAGTTACTGAGATGTACTACTATTGTTTGAAGAAGGGTTTTGTTACTTGTTAGTAGGGCTTATTTATAAAATTAATAGCTGCTTAACAGACTATAAATTCAGGTCCATATAATTTCCAAATTCTAATTTACAAAAATATTACATTTCTATAATAATGTCCACATAGCATTGAGTAATCGGGCTCAGCCAAAAGTCAATATTTGTTGAATAAATGCATACTTGATGCATACAAAGAAGAAGGATACCTAACACGCAATATATGAAAGCTGAGGGACCTTTTTGCAAACAATACTCAGTTTTAAATTCACAATTAACACCTAAGTTTTTTTCAAATATGTTTGCAATTGACACCTGTTGAGAAAAGGGACTAATCGGATCCAATAACCCTCAGACCCGTTTAGGATATCCATCATTGGGTTTAGATATACAAAAAGAGAGCTACTGTTTATAAAAAAAGCAACTCAATCTTTATGTACAGTATTTCTGTAAAGTTACCGTTAGAACTTTTGTATAGGGTCAGAATATAGGCAATAGGCAACCGTTACTTTTCTTCACATAAATAGAACACACTGTAACAAAGAAAGATCACAGAAAATATACAATTTTCCTTCTCATTCAAACCTTCTGTTTCAATTCTTATTTTCATCATGGTATCAGAGCAGGATTAAAATCCTGACTCAAGACAAAAATCAGCAGCAGTACCAGCAACTGCAACAAATACAGATCAACTTTGATCTCGCCAGAAAAAACAAATCAGCATACCAGTAGTGCTGTTCTTTACCAGAAAAGGCCAGAAAAATCACAATGTCACAAAATAACGAAAAACTCACAGGAGTGATGCTCAGTGGTAAAAATTACCACGTATGGGCAAGACAAGTCATCTTTGCCTTAAGCGGCCGAGAAAAAAGTGATCATATCAATACAGAAGGCAAAGCTCCCAAGCAATCAGACCCTCCAACTAAACCCGAAAAGAGAACATTAGCAAGATGGAAAGTAAGCGATCATACCGTGATCACATGGTTACTCGCAACAATGGAACCACAGGTAGCCGATTTGCTCTCATACAAAGATACCGCATTGGAAATTTGGCAAAGAGCCGAAAAACTATATGGCCACAAGAAAAACTATGCTCATATTTACCAAATTCAAAGAGAAATGCAACAAGGTCAACCAGCCATGGACCTGTTCGGATTTCTCCAAAAGAAAAAAGATGAAATTAGGGTTTATCGACCCCCTACCACTGACCTTGCTGAAATTCAAAAACGAGAGGAACAAGATGAGGTTTTTCAGTTTCTAGCTTGCCTTGACTCAACCTATGAGGCTGTGAGATCGCAAATTCTCCTCCTAGCCGAACTTCCATCTCCTGATGAAGTGGCTTCCATGATTCAAGGAGAAGAAACGAGAAGAGAAGTAATGAGGTCACAGCCACCTGAAAACCCAGAATCAAAGGGGTTCATATCCACCAGACCAAACCACAATCAAAACCCTAGCTATCGGGCGGAGGCGAGAGGAGACCAAGCAGCCGAAAAATATGAGCATTGCAAAAGAGAAGGGCACCGCAAGGAGGCTTGCTGGTTTCTCCACCCTCACCTCCGGCCAAAGTGGCACAACAAAGGTGGAGATCGCAAGGGGGAGAGAGGCGGCTGGGAACGAAACAGGGGCGGAGACAGGGGTGAAAAAAAGAAAGGTTTTCTCACGGAAGGAAGTGAGGGTTCCGGATCCGAACCAGCTGTTAAAACCCCTTCATCCGACTCTCTGGATCCCGTGCGGCAACTACTCCAACAGCTATCCGTGATGCTAAATCAAAAAACAAAAATTAAAAAGACCTCTAGTATGATTTCCATCTCAAATTTGTCAACTTTTCCTAAAAATTCTAGATGGATATTGGATTCGGGTGCAACTAACCATATGACCGGTAATATAAATTTATTGACCTCATTTAGAAAATTTGAAACCAAACAATTTGTTACGGTTGCAAATGGTGAACAAATGGAAATTCTTGGAGAAGGCTCAATAAATATTTTTTCAAAAATAATTAGAAATGTCTTGTATATAAAAGATTGCTCATCAAATCTATTATCCATTAGTAAAATCACAAAAGAGTTGAATTGTGAACTTATTTTTTTGACAAAAAATGTGATTTTTCAGGATCGGATGACAAAAATTATGATTGGTGAAGGATTTCTAGAAAATGGGATTTATTTTATGAATGAAGAAAAATTCAATCTCAATACAACCAAAAAAGAAGAATTAAGCATACTTTGGCATAGAAGAATTGGACACCCTTCCGACAAGATTTTAAAGAGTCTATTTAATTTTTCAAAATTAGATAATAGTAGTTGTGAGACATGTAAGCTAGGAAAGCATACTAGATTACCTTTTAATTTATCAAGTTGTAAAAGTGAAAAACCTTTTGATTTGGTCCATTCGGATGTTTGGGGTCCCGCCCCAATTAATTCTTATAATGGATACATATATTTTGTTATTTTTATTGATGATTTTTCTAAAACAACTTGGTTATATTTACTAAAAAATAAAAGTGAAGTATTCTCACAATTTTTAGATTTTTATAACTTCATAGAAAACCAATATGAAGCAAAAATTAAAATTTTTAGATCCAATAACGGAACGGAATTTGTAAACCAAAATTTTTCAAACTTATTTAAAGAAAAATGAATTTTACATCAAACAACATGTGTTTATACACCACAACAAAACGGGGTTTCCGAAAGAAAAAATAGGCACTTGCTTGAAATGACTCGAGTACTTTTATTTCAAAACAATGTACCAAAAACTTATTGGTCGGATGCCGTTCTCACCGCAACATATTTGATAAATAGATTGCCAAGTATTAATTTGAATTATAAAAGCCCATTAGAAATTATTTATCAAAGAAAACTTAATATTGAACACTTGAAAATTTTTAGGTGCACATGTTATGTACATAAGAATAAACAAGACAAGTTGGATTACATTTCTATTAAGGTTATTTTCTTAGGGTATTCATCATAAAAAAAAAGATATAAATGTTATGATCCCAAGGAGAAAAAATTATACATTTCTAGGGATGTAACTTTTTTAGAAAATGAACCATATTACAAAGAAAAAAATAATGAGGAATTTATTAGAGAGTTCTCCAAGGAAAGTACATTACCCCAATTCAATCCATCAATAGAAGAGGTAAGACCAATGGAAGTTGAAATACCAGTCGAAAATGAAAATGAAAATGAAAGTGAAAATGAGGAAGAAATAGAAGAAATCTCCTCAAATAGAGGAGATCAAATCATAGGAGAAACACCGATAAGAAGGTCGATTCGAACAACTCAACCCTCAACAAGGCTAAGGGATTTTATAACCTACAAGGTATAATATCCTATCCAAAATTTTATTCAATATGATAATGTCTCCTCCAACCATAGAACCTTCTTGACCTCAATTGAAAAAGAACAAGAGCCAAATCACTATGAAGAGGCCATAAAAAATCCCGTATGGAACAATGCCATGAAAGAAGAATTAAGAGCCCTTGAAAAAAATGAAACTTGGGTAATCGTTCAATTACCGAAAAATAAAAAGCCCGTAGGATGCAAATGGGTATACAAAATTAAATATAAAAGTGATGGTACTGTGGAACGGTACAAGGCTCGCTTGGTTGCTAAAGGCTACACACAAACATACGGTATAGATTATTATGAAACATTTGTGCCCGTTGCAAAAATGAACACCGTAAGAATTTTATTTTCCGTTGCAATAAACCAAGAATGGAAATTGTACCAAATGGATGTTAAAAATGCATTCTTCAAGGAACACTTGAAGAAGAGATATATATGTCATTACCACCCGGGTACAAAAAAGACCAAAAATGTGACTTAGTTTGCAAATTAAAGAAGTCAATTTACGGATTGAAGCAATCTCCAAGAGCATGGTATGAAAAATTAAGCTCTCATTTAATCTCTTGTAATTTTAAAGTTAGTAATGCCACTATTGTTTTAGTATATGTAGATGATATTATTATCACCGGAAACAATTTAGATAACATTAAAACCATAAAACTTCAATTAAAAGAAAATTTTGACATTAAAGACTTAGGCTATTTAAAATATTTTTTGAGGATAGAGGTAGCATATTCAAGCCAAGGTTTATCTATATCTCAAAGAAAATATACTTTAGAATTGTTGAAAGAAACCGGTAAAATAGGGTGTAAACCAACTTCTACACCAATAGATGGTAAATACAAACTAAACACCGAGGATGGTGAACCTTTAGATGATATAAATCAATTCCAACGACTTGTAGGAAAATTAATCTACCTCACGGTAACTCGTCCGGATATATCATACTCGGTAAGCCAAATTAGCAAGTTTATGCATAGTCCAAGAACTCCGCACATAGAGGCTATAAATAGAATATTGAAGTATTTAAAAGGGACACCCGGTATGAGAATTTTCATCAAATGCAATAACTCTAACAAAGTGTGTGGCTATTCCGATGTAGATTGGGCCGGTAGCTTTGATCGAAAATCAACAACCGGTTTTTGCACGTTTGTAGGCAGAAATTTAGCCACATGGAAAAGCAAGAAACAAACCGTGGTGGCTCGATCAAGTGCCAAGGCGGAATATCGTGCCATGGCGTCAACCGCTAGCGAATTAATATGGATCAAACAACTCCTTGAGGATATGGGAATTAAAATTCAAGAACCAATGGAGATGTTTTGTGATAATCAAGCGGCACGGCACATTGCATCCAACCCGGTATTTCATGAAAGAACAAAACACATCGAGGTGGATTGTCATTTTATTCGAGAAAAAATTCAAGCAAAAGAAATCAAGACTCCATATGTACAAAGTGAAGACCAATTGGCGGATGTTTTCACCAAGGGTCTTGATCCGAAACCATTTGCTAATAATACAAGCAAGCTAGGGTTAATCGATATCTACAACCCTAGCTTGAGGGGGAGTGTTGAGAAAAGGGACTAATCGGATCCAATAACCCTCAGACCCGTTTAGGATATCCATCATTGGGTTTAGATATACAAAAAGAGAGCTACTGTTTATAAAAAAAGCAACTCAATCTTTATGTACAGTATTTCTGTAAAGTTACCGTTAGAACTTTTGTATAGGGTCAGAATATAGGCAATAGGCAACCGTTACTTTTCTTCATATAAATAGAGCACACTGTAACAAAGAGAGATGACAAAAAATATACAATTTTCCTTCTCATTCAAACTTTCTGTTTCAGTTCTTAATTTCATCAACACCTAACCACTAAGTTGCAGTAGTTAATGATGTTCTTATTGCGTAAATATTGACTTTCTTAATTCTTGCTCTAATTTTGCCATTTTCGTCATGCATAAATGAATTAAAATTCATTTTAATTGTACAAAGTACAGAGTAGTTATGATATTTCTGTAGTTTCTTTCATGGTTCTGAAACTCGGAATCGGAATCGGAATCGGGTTCTTGAAGGTGGAATCGGCCGGAATCGGCCGAGTTGACTCGGTAACTCGGATTTTTTTGCCAGAAGCTTGTTTTGTAGCCAAAAAATAGAAAAAAATTGGTAAAAGAATAATTTGTAGAAACACTATTTTAATACAAAATATTAAACTCAAATAATCCACTAATTATATAATCAAACACTATGTTAAGACAAAATATTACACTCAAACACTATGTTATATTCCGCAAATTTTAATCTCAATTAAATGACTAATAATCAAAATTTTCAACTAATAAAAAATTTGTTTTAGTTAATTAATTAAGCTAGACATTAGTTAATAAATTAGAATATAAATTGGTGATTATGAAATCAATTTATAAAATTATTATTTTATAAATTGATTATGCGAATTTAAAACGTTAATAAATTTAAAATATATTTACGTAAACGATTAGTAATTTAACAAAATTAGATATGATGATAAATTAACTTAGATTTCGTGAAGTGTTACAAATTTGATTATATCGCGAAATCTAATTAATTAATTAAGTCTAATAACTAAGATTTTACAACTAAATAAAATTTTAAATTGAATAAATTAGTTATATAAATTAGTTAATAAACTAGTTAGTAATTTTAAACAAATTCTAGATTTAATTTAACGAATAAAAAAAAATCTCTAAATAATAATGCAAATGTAAACAAAATTATTAATTAAACTTCGATGGAGATACAAATGAATTCGAACGTTAAATTCTGATCACTCGAAACATTCGTATTAAATTTTAAATGCAAGCATCGTTAATTTTTGTTGATAGAATGCAATTGATTAGGTTATTAAAGAAAACCAATTCAATTCCCTCCTTAATTTTTGTGAGATCTCAACCATTCAAAATATTCTGCACGAATCTCAAAGTCCCTGGATTTTCCTGTTGAAAGTTGTAAATCCTTTGTTTTAATCAAATTGAAGAATATTTCGGGTCGGCACCTCTCTCCCTCTCTGACTCCGCAGCCCCATCTCTTCCTCTCTCTCTCGTTGCCTTCGTTGCCTTCCTTGCCCTCTCCTCTCTCTCTCTCGCTGATTATTGAACCCCACCCCACCCCCGCCGAAATTTTTATATATAAGAAAATAAATTAAAAAAATATTAAAAATGAGAAAGTGTTCTCGGGATTTCAAAAAATAAGAAGGCAGGCGTATGCCATGGCGTCCCACTGGGACGTCATGGCATACTCCAGCCCGTCGGAAAAAAACGGAAAAAAAAAAAAAAATTAATAATACGGGACGCCATGGCATATCCCGACCCTGGGAAAAAAAAAAACATATAGGGACGCCATGGCATATCCCGACCAGGGGAAAAAACGTAAAAAAAAAAAAAAAAAAAAAAAAAAAATTAAAAAACGGGACGCCATGCCATACTCCGGCCCTAAAAAAATAAAAAATAAATTAATTTTTTTTTTCTGCTGTGTTCAGTTAGAAATGCAATAATTTTGATCAGATTCAAAATTCATTTTAGAGAAAATGGCTACATGAATTTTTGTGTTCTTTATATCAAAATAAAGGTATGAAAGTCTAGTTTCCAGATAATATAATTTCTCTCTACAAAAATATTACAGATTGGTACAGTTTTAGCGATTAGATGACAGAGGTCAGAATTCAGAAAAGCTGAAATTCCAGTGAGCAGTCCTATAATTTTGACCAGATTCAAAATTCAATTTAGAAAAAATGGCTACATGAATTTTTGTGTTCTTTATATCAAAATAAAGGTATGAAAGTCTAGTTTCCAGATAATATAATTTCTCTATACAAAAATATTACAGATTGGTACATTTTTAGCGATTAATTGACAGAGGTCAGAATTCAGAAAAGCTGAAATTCCAGTGAGCAGTCCTATAATTTTGATCAGATTCAAAATTCATTTTAGAGAAAATGGCTACATGGATTTTTGTGTTATTTATATAAAAATAAAGGTATGAAAGTCTAGTTTCCAGATAATATATTTCTCTATACAAAAATGTTACAGATTGGTACAGTTTTAGCGATTAATTGACAGAGGTCAGAATTCAGAAAAGCTGAAATTCCAGTGAGCAGTCCAATAATTTTGATCAGATTCAAAATTCATTTTAGAGAAACTGGCTACATGGATTTTTGTGTTCTTTATATCAAAATAAAGGTATGGAAGTCTAGTTTCCAGATAATATAATTTTCCTATATAATAATATTATAGATTGATACAGTTTTAGCGATTAATTGACAGAGGTCAGAATTATTGGATTTCTGACTGGAATTTCAGTTTTTCTGAATTCTGACCTCTGTCAATTAATCGCTAAACCTGTACCAATCTGTAATATTTTTGTATAGATAAATTATATTATCTGGAAACTAGACTTTCATACCTTTATTTTGATATAAAGAACACAAAAATTCATGTAGCCATTTTTTCTAAATTGAATTTTGAATCTGGTCAAAATTATAGGACTGCTCACTGGAATTTCAGCTTTTCTGAATTCTGACCTCTGTCAATTAATCTCTAAAACTGTACCAATCTGTAATATTTTTGTATAGAGAAATTATATTATCTGGAAACTAGACTTTCATACCTTTATTTTGATATAAAGAACACAAAAATCCATGTAGCCATTTTCTCTAAAATGAATTTTGAATCTGATCAAAATTATTGGATTTCTAACTGAACACAGCAGAAAAAAAAATTGATTTTTTTTTATTTTTTTTAGGGCCCGAGTATGGCATGGCGTCCCGTTTTTTAATTTTTTTTTTTTTTTTTTTTTTTTTTTACGTTTTTTCCCCTGGTCGGGATATGCCATGGCGTCCCTATATGTTTTTTTTTTTCTCGGGTCGGGAATGCCATGGCGTCCCGTATTTTTAATTTTTAATTTTTTTTTTCCGTTTTTTTCCGACGGGCTGGAGTATGCCATGGCGTCCCACTGGGACGCCATGGCATACGCCTGCCTTCTTATTTTTCGAAATTCCGGGAACAGTTTCTTATTTTTAATATTTTTTTAATTTATTTTCTTATATATAAAAATTTCGGCCACCCCCGCACCCTCTCTCTCTCTCTCGCTGATTATTGAACCCCCGCGCCCTCTCCTCTTCCTCTCTTATTTCACTTCCAATCGGCCTCCATCCCTTTCCCTTCCTTCCTGGAGAAGGCAACGAAGCCCCGCTTTTCTCTCTGTGAAATCGGTCCAGAGAATCGGCTCAGCAACTTCAAATCGCCTCCGCCTCCGCCTCAGCAACTTCAAATCGGTCCAGGTTGGTCAGAATCGGCCGGAATCGGCCTTGAATCGGCTTGACTCGGCCTAAAAATCGGCTAACTCGGCCGAGTCAAGCACTGTTCATCCGAGTTTGGCTGAAAAAATCGCACGGGCGAGGAAATCGGGTGAAAATCGGATTGGACACGGCCGATTCCGAGTTGACTATTTTTTTAATCGGGTGAAAATCGGGTGAAAATCGGCCGAGTTTCGGAACCATGGTTTCTTTTTAATAGTGGTACTTATATTTTTTTTTTTGGTGCTCCTTATTTTGGGGTGGCTCTTGAAAATTGGAGCTAGGGTTGTTAAACGGGTAACCCAGTCGATGTGTTGTTACTTTGTTGCTATTTGGACGATTTTGAGCTTTACACAGAGAAAAGAGAGTAGTCCAGTTCAACTTTCCAAGGTTCTCTCTCTCTCTCTCTTTCTCTCTGCACCATTATGTGTTATAATTAAGAAAATAATGTTTCTGTTCTACAATTAGTTTTAATTTGTACATGTGCTATTCTAAGGTCAAGTATACAACTCAAACTCAGATGGCCCTTTATAGTGTAATTTAGCCTCAATCTTACCAGTATAGGCCTTTATGTACCTCAATTGTGCAAACCAGACGTAGGTTTTCTTGATTACTTCATTCTTGAATTAAATGTCAAATTACCATTTTTCTGCCCTTGATTTTAACAAATGATCCCTATTGTTCAAACTTCAAAGCATTAAAACAAACTTATTAATTATCTTCTTTGCATTATTAACTTTAAAATGGGCTCTTTTTTTCGTACAGTTCCTGGGGCATGACAAAGACGAAGGCGTGCGGCGAAGTGCTATTTCTGGTAAAAAGGTATGGCATTTTATTCATCTCCTCTGCAATTTTTCTTGTATCCTCGTGTTCTCTAATTGTTTTTTTTAGAGGGTGTGGGAAATCATTTGGAAATAGTAATTTAAGAGTTGTTTTATGTCCCCAGCAAACCCTAATTTTACTCCCAAATTTTCAATACATCAAACATCCCTCTTAAGAACGCAAATTATTTTTATACCTCTTAAAAAAAAAAAAAAAAATCTTTTGGAAACCAATTAATGACTAGCTCAGAATAAAAATTTAGTTTGGACCTTACTATTGACCATTTGGAGGGACTATAATTTATTCGTTTCTTTTAAATTTGTTTTTCTGGTAGATTTTACTGAAGGTGGATAAAACAAAGGAAGACAAGGAGGCCGAGAACAAGCGAAATGAACTATTGAAATTTCTCAATGCTAGCTATGATTAATTTTCTGTTTGTGTTTTTCATCAATCTCACAGTAATCATTTTCTTTTTCTTTCCTTTTTGTACCTGAAATGCATGGTTGTGTAATTTTTTTTTAATTATCTTTTACCTACTTTACCATTTACCTCTTAGTCTGTCATTTATTATTTTGAAGTTTTCAGTCTAAAAATTAGTCGGGTTTACCAGACTCCACTTTGTGTGTATATATATATTTGTTTCAGAGCTTGTGTTTATTTTGGGGATTCATCAAATTGTGGCTATTTTTAATTTGGAGTGAGGGGTTCTGCTCATTATTTGTGTTCAAATTATGTTTTTTAATTATCTATGGCAGAGTTGGTGCACATAGTACTTGTCTGCTTGTATTGTTCCGAATGCTTCTATCAAAATTAAAGATGAAAGTAGAATTAGATGCGGAAATTATTTAATTACTTGGCATTGTAGTTGCATGTAAAATATATGTATTGTATTATTCTTCACCATGAATTTTTGCTTGATTACGTTTTAAGGTACCAATTGTGCCTGATTACAAGAAAGCACATATAACTTGAATAAATTTTGTTGGGTACAAGCAAACACATGAAATGGTAAGAATAATACATGCCTGTTACAACCTCTTACAAGTAAACACACATAACTTGAATAAAAAGAGAAGGAAAAAAAAGAAATGAGTAAAATTGAAAAAAAAGAAAAAAATATTCATATATTAAACATCAAATATATTCATATATTAAACATTAAGTCCTTCAAAAAGCGAACACTCTTGTTGCTGGTGTGCGGAGTAATTCCTAACGAGTTGCATGTTCATTTCTTGCTCTTTTGATTTTCGGGCCAAATAATTACTATGGCAAATCCGGTACCAAATCCTGTACCAAATCCCATTCCAACGAAAAGGCACAATAGAACAATTGCAGTCATTTCCTTAGCAGGTTTTGTGGGAGGAGAGGTTGTATTGTTTCCGGCAGGTTTTGTGGGAGGAGAGGTTGTATTGTTTCCAGCAGGTTTTGTGGGAGGAGAGGTTGTATTGTTTCCAGGGCTTGTGACATTGCACAGCTTAGATAATGGCACACCACATAATCCAGGGTTCCCTTCGTACGATGAATTGTCGAATGCGAGGAACTGGCTAGATTGTGGGATTCTCCCGACCAGATGGTTAAATGAGAGGTTCAAGATGGATAGAAAACTCAGGGAGATTAGTTCCTGTGGAAGCTCTCCAGAGAGTTGGTTCCAAGAAAGGTCCAGTGACTCGATTTGCATCAAGCGTCGAAGTTGATGCGGAATGGATCCAGTAAAAGCATTATGTGACAGGTTTAGTGCTTTTATTTCTTTGAGCTCTCCAATCGTCTCAGGAATATCACCAGTGAATTTATTTGTCGATAAACTGAGAAATCCAATTTTCTCCAAATAGAGTGTACAGTTCAGTGGGATTTCTGAGAATTCATTGTTGGAATAGTCCAAAAAGTAAGCACCCACAAGTGGGACTGCTCCTTTTAGCTTGTTAAAACTAAAATCAACGGTCGCAAAGGAAAAACCTGGAGGAACATCTTCTACACTAGTAAACATGTTGTGCGAAAGGTCAAGCATTGCCTCAGAATCCCTCAACCTCTTCCATATCCACCTTGGTATAACTCCGTGCAATTGGTTTTTTGAGAGATCAACATAGGACAAATTGGTGAGGTTACTGAGGTGCCCAAGTAAGTTAAGGTCAAATGTTCCATTAAAATTGTTTGAGCTCAGGTCAAGAGTATCTAGACTTGGGAGCCAAACTATTGAATTTGGAATTGGTCCGCTAAACTGGTTCATACTTAGATCAAGTGTTTTGATATTTGCAAACTTAAATATTTGCAAGGGAATTTGTCCATTCAATTGATTTTCATAAAGGTAAAGCTCAATCAATGGAGAAAATACAAGAGAAGACTCTTTTAGTCGGAACTGGCCTGAGAGCTTGTTGTTATAAAGATATAGTGTTTCCAAACTTGGAAGAGAAAACAAACTTTGGGGGATTGAGCCAGAGTGTGAATTATTGGAAAGGTCCAATATTGCTAATTTACCAAGTTTTTCGATTGAAGAGGGTATTTGTCCTGAAAAGTTGCAACCTGAAAGAATGAGCTTAGATAAATTTCTGAGGTTGCCAATTGAATCTGGTATGCTGCCAAAAAAGTTGGTCCAATCGAGAACCAAGCTCTCCAAAGAACTCACGATTGGAAAATTAGGTAAAGTCCCAAATAGCTCTCCATTTTCTGATAAATCAATCTTGGTCAATGTTGGGATTTGAAAAATCTCTTGTGGAAACAGCCCTTCAAGGTCGGAATGCTGCAATTGGAGATCTTTTAATGGAAATTCAGCAAAGTAGTCAGGAATCTGGGTTTTCAAGCTGTTCCCACTGAGGCGAATGACAGTTAAGGAACCAAGTTGGGAAAGAGAAGATTCAATGGGGCCTGACAGATTACAATTAACCATACTGAGAACTTGTAAGTGGGGGACCGAGTCAGACAGAGCTCTGCACCACTCGGTTCCATTCTCAGAGATATCCACACCATCAAGATACAGCTCCCTTAAATTGCTCAATTGGTTAACCAATATCCGCAGATTTGGTTCATGCAGTTTCAAATCAAAATCATAGACACATGAAAGGTCAAGTGAGATCAAGTTTGTGAGGTTGGCTATGGCAATTGGTATTTGACCGAAGAACTCTGTTTTGGATAAGTTCAGATAGGTTAGCATAGTTAGCTTCTCGAACCCATGAGCTGGAATCTGGTTTTGTGAAAAGTAATTACATGCAAGGTTGAGGTGTTGGAGCGAGGTTAGATTAAAGATTGCGGCACTAAGGTTACCTTGAATGTTACGGTTGCTGATGTCAAGAGCAGTGACATGGCCGGTTGCTTCGTCGCAAGACACTCCCTCCCAGCCACGGCAACAGTCTGTTCCGGGTTGCCAAGAGGTAAGATTAGAGTAGATGAAGCCTCTTTTGAGTTGGAGAAGGAAAGAGCTTTGGTCTGGAAGGCATGAGACATGGGTTGTCATAGAAGCATAAGGAAGCAAAAGAGATGAGAGGATGATGAGTAGAGTGTACACACACAAGTGCAGAGAGTTTGGCCAAGAATTAGCAAAATCCATTTGTTCAATCTGGTAGAAACAGTAGCAGAGTAGTGAATGGTGGATTATGAAATTAACTTGTTTATATAAAAACCCAGCTGTAAACAGTACATGTAATTTTTTCATGCACGTTGACTGAGAAAGTCATTTAGAGCTTGACTACTACTTGACTACTCTTCAGTTGACTTGGGAAAGCTTTGTATTTTCTTTTTGACCCACCTTAATCGTCAAGAAAATGCTTTACAACATTCATCACTAGCAAACAAGTATTTAACTATAAAAAACAAAAAAATTCCAAAAAATTTCCATCGAATGAAATCATCATTTATTGGAAATTATTCAAAGATATTATATATTATAAATAGCGCAGCATTTTTTGTATGTTTTATTCTTATAATATTCGTGATATTCCTGAAAGTTTGCCATATATTTATATGTTCTACATATTGTTCTCAACATGAAAAGCTATAATATCAATTATTTGCACTATAAATTACAAAGAAATTGTTCCAAAAAGCACAACATTAAATAATAATAAATCAAAATGAGTGACATTTTTGTAACTTTTTCCAACAAAAAGTATTTAGCACTGACAAATGAGTGGGTTTATTCTGTCATAAATTATGTAAATTGGAAGCCAAATAGAGGTCTTTCTGAGTGCGTTACCTTCTTAGTGGACCTCACCATCTGCACCAACCCACTTGTAATGTGAAAGATAAACGTTCAAAGGTGCGTTACAACGAATATTGACACTCACTATGCGAAGACTCACTCAGTCTTTGCCAAATTTCTTTTCAAATTTTAGCAATAATTCTCACAATCAAGTCTATTTTTTTCTTCATAATAAGTTTCATAATAATTGTACCGTGATTTTTATTTTTACCCAAAAACAAAATTATTTTAATATAAATAACCAAGTTTCTAGAAAAAATTTATTTCTGCCCAAGCCGTATATATTATTTACAGTTTGAATTCTTAATTCAAACCGTAAATATTCTGTACGGTTTGAATTAAGAATTCAAACCGTAAATAATATTTACGGCTTGAATTAAGAATTAAGAATTGGAAAAGCAGCATAAATTGGGGGTGGATGAGAATGAGGTACATGGTTTGGCACGGAGATTAAAAAAGTTGATGGTTGCATTAAATGATTATGATGGGGCTAGGGCTGTCCTCAAAATGTTTCAACCCAGAGAAGCCCGAGATTTTTATATATATGAAAATAAATAAATAAAATATTAAAAATAAGAAACTGTTGAACAGATTTTGAAAAATAGGAAGGCCGCCATGCGGCATGGCGTCCCTGTGGGACGCCATCCCAGACTACGGCCCACGGAAAAAACGTCAAAAAAAAAAAAAAAAAAAACGGGACGCCATCCCAGACTCCGGCCCAAAAAAAAAAAAAAATAATAATTTTTTTTTTCTTGCTGTGTTCAGTCAGAAATCTAATAATTTTGATCAGATTCAAAATTCATTTTAGAGAAAATGGCTACATGGATTTTTGTGTTCTTTATATCAAAATAAAGGTATGAAAGTCTAGTTTCCAGATAATATAATTTATCTATACAAAGATATTACAGATTGGTACAGTTTTAGCGATTAACTGACAGAGGTCAGAATTCAGAAAAGCTGAAATTCCAGTGAGCAGTCCTATAATTTTGACCAGATTCAAAATTCAATTTAGAGAAAATGGCTACATGGATTTTTGTGTTCTTTATATCAAAATAAAGGTATGAAAGTCTAGTTTCCACATAATATAATTTATCTATACAAAAATATTACAGATTGGTACAGTTTTAGCGATTAATTGACAGAGAACTCCTCAGGCAGAACTACGAAAAGTTCAAATTAGAGAAGTATGGTACTGCAAATCCACAACTCCAGAACAGCACAGAGTTTCATTTGAACCCATTGATCAAATTCAAGCCATCATCAAAAGCAGAAGTAAAGATAATAACAAATATGAAATCAGTGACCAGAAAATAACAATTCGAAATGTCACCAATTTGTTATTTTTTTTTAAGTAATAGTAGAAATAAATGGCTGACAATAAATGAACGTTCGAAATGTCACTAAAGGCTGACAATAACTGTTATTTTTGAAGTGTTTTTAAATGTTCATCAAAACCTTCATAATTTGTTCTAATTAGATATACAGATTGATATACAAAAAATAATAAAAAGAACCTTATCAAGAAAAGAAAATATAACAAACAAAAAATTACCTAGAGTGCTTCTCTGGGTTGAAACATTTTGAGGACAGCCCTAGCCCCATCATAATCATTTAATGCAACCATCAGCTTTTTTAATCTCCGTGCCAAACCATGTACCTCATTCTCATCCACTCCGAATTTATGCTCCGATTTCAAGCCGTAAATATTATTTACGGTTTGAATTCTTAATTCAAACCGTACAGAATATTTATGGTTTGAATTAAGAATTCAAACCATAAATAATATTTACGGCTTGGGCAGAAATAAAATTTTTACAAAATCTTGGTTATTTATATTAAAATAATTTTGTTTTTGGGTAAAAATAAAAATCACGGATAATTGTAATGTCATATCA
Organism: Carex kokanica; assembly: GCA_025461125.1. NCBI lineage: Eukaryota > Viridiplantae > Streptophyta > Magnoliopsida > Poales > Cyperaceae > Carex > Carex kokanica. The sequence goes on along the minus strand of JAJGRX010001293.1, from coordinate 554,751 downwards.
CTCTTAATAAGAAAATTTTCCTTGGTCTTTAATTGCATTTTAAAATTATTACAGTTGTCTATTTGGTTTTTCTTATATGTAGGGTCTCATTTTAATAATCACTTATAGCAAACTTCATATAGTAAGCATGGTTACTGAAACTCGGAATCAGAATCGGAATCGGGTTCTTGACCATGGAATCAGAATCGGATGAATCGGCCGAGTTGACTCAGAAACTCGAATTTTTTTGATAGAAACTTGTTTTGTAGCCAAAAAGTAGGAAACATTGGTAAAAAAATAATTTGTAGAAAAACTATATTAAAACAAAATATTACACTCAAATAATCCACTAATTATATAATGTAATCATAGAAGGAAAAATTTGAATCGGAATCGGGATCGGTCTTTTGACCGTGGAATCGAATCGGGTGAATCGGTCAGAATCGGATCGGAAAATCGGAATTTTTTGCCAGAAGCTTGTTTTATACTAAAAATATAGGAAAAAATTGATAAAAAAATAATTTGTCAACAATTTCTGTTTTGACAAATAATTACAATCAAATAATCCACTAATATAATATAATACAAGCATTACAACTAAAAACACACTCTTTGATATAATACAAATTACAATTGTTATATATAAATTAATGTTGTTTTCTAACAACAAAGGTTGTATGGTGTGGTGGTAGTTTGCTTTGGTTGCTTAGCTAGAGGTCATAGGTTTGATTCACGTAGAGCTCAAAAATTTTTGGAGTTTGTTTAATTTACGTTTTGATGGAATCGTCCATTTCGGTTGAAATTTGGCTGGAATTGAGTCGAAACGTCTGAAATTGGACGAAATCTACACTAACCGCGTACCATCTGCTCCGGAACGGCCGATTTTTCCTTCTATGAATGTAATACAAGTATTACAAATAGAACACACTTTTTATTGCCAGAATCTATACAGAGCTGGCTAGATCATCTCATTGTCCTTTGTATTAAAATACGAATGGAGATATTGTTATACAGAGCCAAAAAATGAAGACATTAATGTAGTGTCAAATGAAAAATTATTAACATTCTCATATCCAACATATGGATTATAAATAGATGTCAATGATGTAATATTTAAACATATTAACTTTGTTATCAATTATGTAATATTTTATTGTTTATGCATTTTTTTGTTTGTCAATGCAGTCAGTTCATGATTATTAATAGATACAATGAATTATCTATTGGCGAAAAGCTCAATCAGTTTCTTTCCTTTGAGTCGGTTTTTTTACAATGCACTTATCAACCACCCAGAATTTGGAACGTATAGTAGTAATTCGCTGGTGGTTTTTGGTTTCATGCTCATTATCTATTGGACATTATTCTCATTTAATTGAGTAAGCATTTAAAAATAATTGAAAAAATTGTTGACTCAGCCAGACTCGGTCAGACACGCCCAGACTCGCCCAAACTCGGGTTGACTCAGTCAAACAAGTGCAGTGAGTTTGGCCAAGAATTAGCAAGGGAAGTGGGGCTCACAACGGAACTTTGTCAAAATATTTAGAAGGGAATATTTTGTTTGATGATTTTGAAAAAAGGGTACTTTGTAAAATTTCTCATTATAGGACTAATTTATGTCCTATGTAATTGAATGGGGCGTCCTAAACAGAACAACTGTTGATTTTAGATCCTGTTCATATGTAATTTATAATCTTTAATGGATATCGGTTTGGACCTAAATGTGTAGCTAATATATTGGCTAATGAATGAGATAAAAAGTACATATCGATCTGATTTATCTTTAACGGATATTGGTTTGGATGATAAACATTTTAAAAGCATGACACAAATGACTAATTTGGTCAATTATTTTGCTTTGAACAATCTGATCTAGTACAGGTGTATTTCGCACATTCCTAAATGTGTAACTAATATATTGGCTAATTTTGAAAATATGGACTAGTTCATAAAATTACGGAAATGGAGAAAGAGGTAATAGATTGTTTAAGTGTATACAAGTAAGATTAGTTGGTTAGAGTAGTTTCCGAGATTTTATGAGAATAAAAAAATTTAGATCTAGGTAAGAGGGTCATTTGACTCATTGTAATCCGTTTTTTTATCAATGAAATTGTTAGTAGGCATTTAAAGCTACTAACCTTCAAAAAATTATGGCCGGAACGAACCAATATGGAGCGATTTGGGAAAATATGATACTGGGGAGATAGAAGGGAATGAAGGAGAAGGGGAGATGAATGAAATTTCTGCTCTTCTAAAATATAACTTGGTAGGACCGAATTTGAAGATTTAATCAATCCTTGTTGGCCCTTGTTATGGCCGTATTAGAAAAAAATATAAGAAAATGAAGTCCTTGTTGGCCATTGTTATGGACTTATTAGAAAAAAATATAAGAAAATGAAGTCCTTGTTGGCCATTGTTATGGCCTTATTAGCAAAAAATATAAGAAAATGAAGTCCTTGTTGGCCATTGTTATGGCCTTATTAGAAAAAAATATAAGAAAATGAAGTCCTTGTTGGCCATTGTTATGGCCTTATTAGAAAAAAATATGAGAAAATGAAGTCCTTGTTGGCCATTGTTATGGCCTTATTAGAAAAAAATATAAGAAAATGAAGTCCTTGTTGGCCATTGTTATGGCCTTATTAGAAAAAAATATAAGAAAATGAAGTCCTTGTTGGCCATTGTTATGGCCTTATTAGAAAAAAATATAAGAAAATGAAGTCCTTGTTGGCCATTGTTATGGCCTTATTAGAAAAAAATATGAGAAAATGAAGTCCTTGTTGGCCATTGTTATGGCCTTATTAGAAAAAATATGAGAAAATGAAGTCCTTGTTGGCCATTGTTATGGCCTTATTAGAAAAAAATATGAGAAAATGAAGTCCTTGTTGGCCATTGTTATGGCCTTATTAGAAAAAAATATAAGAAAATGAAGTCCTTGTTGGCCATTGTTATGGCCTTATTAGAAAAAAATATAAGAAAATGAAGTCCTTGTTGGCCATTGTTATGGCCTTATTAGAAAAAAATATAAGAAAATGAAGTCCTTGTTGGCCCTTGATATGGCCGTATTAGAAAAAAAAAATGAGGTCAGTAGCTTGATAGAGAAAAATAATTATATAAATAATTGTCTTAAAAGAAGAGATTTGAGGGTAGGCTCCAAATTGGGTGGGTTGTCAATTCCCACCTCCTACGGGCTACATACAATTGGAGTTAGAGAGGTTACATTATCCTGTGCAACATGCATGCAGTAGCTAAGAATGTGATTATTTTAGTTACCACCTTAAAATTTTCAAAATTCTGATCTGAACACCGCTTTAGGAAAAATTTCAAAACTTGACATATTCGCAGACTACTATTTTTGGCGCGCGCGCAGACTCAATCTGCGCACCATTTTGGTGTTTTTTTTCTGTTATGTTCTCTTTCTGCACGTAAGAACAAAATTTTGGTGTGCAGACTCAGTCTGTGCACGTGTCAAGATCTGAATTTCCAAACAAATAGTGATAAAGTCAGAATTTTTAAAGTTTAGGGTGGTAACTAAAAATATTTCGGTCCAAAGTTTAGTCAATTCCCTACTCCTACCAGCTACAATTGGAGTTACAGAGCTCACATGATTATAATCTTGTGCAGCATGCATGCTGTATTGCTGTGGCGAAGAATGTGATTTAACTCGACAGCATGCTTATGCTTCAACGGTACAACATCTAGTGACTGTGTGGCTTGACCTCTACGTACCACAGACTGTGTTGTACACTCTAGCCAGAGCAAATTTATATGTCACACGATTAATTCAATAATTTATTAGTTCTATGCAGTCCATTTTTGCATGCAGCACATGCTATCACTAGTGGTAGTCATGTGACCGACATTTTTATTAATATCCAAAGTTAATTACAAATTAATAAATATACTCAGCTCAGATGAGTTTTGTTAAAAATGTCCAAACTGGCCATTAAATGGCCGGTTCACATTTTAATTCAAAACCGGCTATTTAATAGCCGGTTCCCAATTTTTTTTTAGAGAGAGAGGGATTGGGAGAGAGAGGGACTGGGAGAGAGAGATTCTTAAGATGGGCATAGCATAGTTGGCTAGAATAAAAAGTCTTAGAAAACTCGGATTGAAGTTTGCACTCGTTTTGGCCAAGATCAAACAAATGCATTTGGTTGGATGTGTGTGTTACATCAGTTGCATGTATCGGTGCATCATTGATATTTTATTAGCCTTAGAATTGACAATTAGGCAGGCTAGTGCTGATGTTTTTGTAATGAAACATCGATGCACTTCTGCCGATGTTAAGCCATGCATAAAGCATCGGTGCGTCATCGGTGTTTTTGCACGAAAGCATTGTTTTTTATAACTTTAAACGGCCATAACTTTGGCTAGGAAACTCAGATTTGCGCATACGACTCTAAAGAGTTGACGGAATCAGAATTGCAAAAAAACGTCGTTTAGTGCCTAAAAAATTGAGTTAAAGCTTTTTATCATCAGTAGACACACAACGACCTGTATGTGGCTAGTGACAATGTCGAATGCAGCATAGTAAAAAGTTAGAACTTGTATCAAAATTACTGATTATTAGGAAGAAGAGGAAACTTGAATCACATTAAACCAACTGGATCAACCTGAAATAGTGAAATTGTTAAAACTTAGTATCTAAAAAAAACGTAGTTTAGTGTTCGCATGCGGCTAGTGAATTTAATTCGAATTTAATTTAAATTGAGTATTTTTAATTTTGTAAGATGCTAAAATCTAGCATGATACTGAAGAGAACAATGCTGAAATCTAACATCTCTCTCCTAGTCCCTCTCCTCAACCAACCACTATGAAGAGCAAGATGCTGAAATTTAACATTAAAAATTTGATTTTTTTTTAAATATTTGTTAAATTACTTCTTTTGATATATAATTAGCATATTTATACTAAATTATTTGAAATTATATTAGTCAAATTTTGCGTATTTCAGTATAATTATTGTAATTTTGCGTATTTCAGTGTAATTAGTGAAATTAGTGTAATTTAACGTAATTTAACGTAATTTAGTGTAATTTAGCATAATTTAACATAATTTCAAGTAAATTAATATGCTAATTCAAGTAAACGCACTCAGTACTTGACAGGCAATTCACACAAGAGAAATCCCTATTCCTTATTGCTAACTTTGTCATATGGAGGGAACGAAGGGCAAGAGTATTCAGAGATTCAGAATGTGAAGTACCGGATCTCATGATTCAGATAAGGGAGCAATGAAACTTTAGCTCAGGCGCATACCAGCAAAGCTTAAGGCGGGGTGGCAGGAGCGTTACCTGATATCCACAGAGCTTCAGCTGCCATTCTAGCTGTCAGCACAAGCGGGGTGGCAGGAGCTTCATCGGGAGATAGAAGGGAATGAAGGAGAGGGGGAGGCGAATAAGATTTCTTCTCTTCTTTATTTAATTAATCCTTGTCGACTCTTGTTATGGCTGTATTAGAAAAAAAAAATTGTCTTAAAAGAAGAGATTCGAGGGTAGGTACATAGAAAATTGACTGGCATGGCCACATGGCTGACTTGTATTGTTTGCTTATTTTCACAACAACACTAGTTGCTAGCTACATTGTATAATTGGTTTTATGTCATAAAAGAATAATTGCATAAATGGTCTTATTTAGCATTTTTCTATTTTTCTCCCCACAAAATTAGTCACTAAAAAATTGGCATTTGCATAATGAATGATTCAATCAACCAAATATATGATGATTTTTTTGTTTCACACCAATTGTTATATAAACTGTTTAAAAACTTTTTTTTATATAGAAATGTAGATGTCTAGCATATCAACTTCAATTTAATATCCATAAAGGACTCCCATCTTGATTTCAAACTCATGAACTCTTGCACGGAGGGTTGGTCTTTGCCACTAGACCAATGGCTGGTTCTTTAAACTATTTAAAAATTTATTAATCAATTGAGTTATTATTGAGGGTAGTTTAGTAACTTATTTACAAAAAACAATGCTAATTTCGCAATAAATGACACAGTACATGACATGTATCTAGCTAATAACAGACAAAATGTTACAAATCTACAGCTATTAACTGGGTATAAGAGTCTTCACATATTAAACCCAAACTAATTTGTTTCTTTCATTTTGTCCTTCTGCAATAAAGGAAACTGACAATACAAAGATAATTCCTGCTGCTTTGATCAAAGTAGGAATTATTGACAGTTTCATCTAGAGATAAACAGGCCCAACCAAAATCAGGTCCCAAATAATGAGAAAGGAACTCACTCTAAAGACAGCTAACAACGGCCCAAATTACATATGGTACCTAGTGGATAAATAATTATTTTCTTTCTGGATTTCAAATGCACATGAGTCCTGTCAGGGATTGTCGACCCTTGTTATGGTTGTATTAGAAAAAAAATGAAGTCTGTATCTTGATAGAGAAAAATAATTAGATAAATAATTGTCTTAAAAGAAGAGATTGGAGGGTAGGCTCCAAATTGGGTGGGTTGTTAATTCCCACCTCCTACCGGCTACAATTGGAGTTGGAGAGGTTTCATTATCCTGTGCAGCATGCATGCAGTAGCGAAGAATGTGATTAAACATACTCTACCACAGATTGTGTTGTACAGAATGGCCACAGGAAATTTGTATGTCACAAGATAGATTAATTAATAAACAATTAATTAGTGATAGTCATGTGAAGGGATTTCTTTTATTTTGTTGTACAGACAAAGCAGAACGCACTTCTAAAAGTTTCAGATTATTATAAGCTCTTTCCTCTATCCACCCACAGAATTTAATACATTACTATCTCATGTGGTACCATTCCTTTCCACTTTCCTCACAACAGTCAACATGCGTCAACTTCCTTTCTACTTCTAAAGTAAAAAAAAGAAAAAAAAAGAAAAAGAAAAAGAGAGAACATAGAAAGAACCATTGAACTCGATCAGATCGAAGTTTGTTTCCCCTAGCTACCCACCCACAAAATTTCCCACATTACCATCTCATCTCGAACCATTAATTCCTTTCTACTTTTCTCAACTTCTTTCAATTCTCTCCAAAACTAAGTGACACAACTTTCCTTAAAGCCCGTACGAAGAGAAGCCCAGCCATGGTGGCTGAGGCGGCTCTTCTCACCTCCTTAGGGTGGTTGGCATCCCCCTTGTTCAAAACACTATTCGACAAAGCGCATCACCACCTTGGCACCGGCATCGATGAAAAAATGAAGATACTTCAGGCCACAGTACTTCCACGACTCTCTCTGGCAATTGAGCAAGCAGAAAAGAGCCCCAACAAAGAGAAGGTAGAGGAATGGCTCAAAAGGCTCAAGGGTGCATACTATGAGGCTGAGGAAGCAATCGACCTATGTGAGTATGAACGGCTTAAACAAAAGGTAAAGGATGATAGAAACACAGTAGAACAAAAGGCAAAGAATGAAAGGGTAATCCCAATTAGTTTAAAATATGGCTTATCTGTATTATCTACGGAAAAAAAAATGCTAAAGCGTTGTATAGACAACCTTATAAAAATTGCCGAGGATGCCAAGCATTTCTGTGAATTGTTAGGGGGCCCAGAAAATGCTGATAGGGAAACAAGCTCAAATCCTCCCGTCAGAGTTTTCGGTCGTGATATAGATAAAGAAAAAATAGTGAGCTTACTCATGCAAAACCCATCAAATTCTGAGCCTGGACCAAGCACTAGGCCACCTATCCCTATAATTGCCATCACAGGTCGTTCTGGTGCTGGGAAAACTGCACTTGCCCAGTATGTTTATAACCATATGGATGGACAAGAGCATTTTGATCTTCTTGTGTGGGTGTATGTTCCTCGCGAATTTAAGGCCACTGAGGTTATTAAGAAAATGATTGAAATCATAAATGGAGAAGAATGTGTTAGTAATGAGGTAACATCTCTTGAAGCTCTATTAAAAAAAATAAGAAAAATGTTAGTGTCTAAGAAATTTCTACTTGTGTTAGATGATTTTTGGAGTGTTACTGAGGATTTTGTTGAACAATGGGAGAAATTCATCGGTTGCTTAAGTAGTTGTTTACCAGGGAGCAAAATTCTACTTACAACTCAATCCAAAAATGTTGCACAACAAGCTGGCCTTAACCATTATTTGGAAGTAGAGACCTATAGTTTAGAGGAGATAGAGGAGGCTCAATTTTCGGAACTCTTTATGCATCATGCTTGGCCAAGCAATTGTCATTTTCAAAAAGAGGAATTCGAAAAAATAGGTCGAAAAATAGCTGTGAAGCTAAAAGGAGATCCTGGTGCAGCAAAGCTAGTGGGTGATCAATTGAGGGGAAAACTTGACCTAAGGCATTGGGAGGAAGTAGCAAAAAAAGATTGGTTGGGAGATAACATGAAAGCGAGGATCTGGAGCTATCAACAGCTGCCTCCAGATCTCGAACGTTGTTTTGCAATCTGTAGCTTATTTCCAAAAGGCACTACGTTCCCAAGAAAGTTTTTAATTAATTTATGGATGGCAGAAGGTTTTATAAGGCCAAGAGATAAGGAAGAAAGGTTGGAAGATATCGGTGGAAATTACTTGGATGAGCTCGTATCGAGGTTTTTTATTCAAGAAGTTGAAGTTGAAAAGGAAAAACAATATCAACTTCATGACCTGTTTCATGATCTTGCAGTGTGGGTTCAAGGTGATGATTTTATCAGAATAGAGTCAACTAATTACAGAGAAGTTTCGTCCCACATAAGCAACATCTTATCTAGAAGTGAGAACATTCGCCACATCCTTTTGCCCTCAAGCATGATAAACAAACTAAAAGAAAAATTATGCCTCATGAAAAATATACGCACTTTTTGGGTTGAACCTGACAGAGTTGTCCCAAAGAATGTATTGCAAGAGATATTGAAACATATGGAAAAACTACGGGTGTTACATCTTTCCATATGTTTTGATGATTTGCCAGACTCTATTGGCAATTTAAAACATCTCCGTTATCTCAATATTATTGGCTCTCAGTCTCTTAAGAAGCTACCTGATTCCATATGCAAACTTTACCACCTCAAAAGGCTTGACCTGCAAAATTGTAAATCCCTACCCAAGTATTTTTGTGAACTCATTAGCTTGAGGTGGTTTTATACAAGTAGGGAGACAATGTCCCATATTTCTCATGTTGGAAGGCTGACGTCCCTCCAAGAGCTTAATCATTTCGTTGTAAGGAAGGAATGTGGGTATGAATTGCACCAACTAGAAAATTTAAATCAGCTTCGAGGTGAAATGCACATTGCAGGTCTTGAGAATGTAGTGAGTATAGAGGATGCTATAAAGGCCAATATGCAAAATAAAACGCATCTCACGACACTAGAATTTGAGTGGAACTCTGATGAAAGAGACACTAATAATGCTACATGTCTCTCTACTCCACATGTTGAATTATTGGATACATTACAACCTCATCCGGATATAAGTGGTCTGACACTTAAAGGATTTGGAGGAGATAGAATTCCAAATTGGCTCCAAAGTCAGAATTCACTAAAGCATCTCACGTCGCTAACATTAATGGATTGTGATAAAGTAAAAGAAATCTCATCCATTAATGAATCACTTCCCAATTGTGAAAGATTTATACTACGGGGGCTTAAGAACCTTAATAAAATGCCTACCTTTCCACCAAATCTCACTTCTTTAGAGATTAGCAATATCCCTCAAGTTAGTTATTTCTCTGAGGATGATTTGTTGAAGAAGGAAGAAAGAAACCAATCCAAACATGAGGTCATGAAGCAAATAGTAGGGTACCTGAAACCAGAGGATGTACTACTACACAGAAATTTTGAGTCAAATGTGAACCTTTTTTTTCTGTTCGTGAAACACAGATTGGAAGGTGCATTTGATGATTCTACGGATCCACTTTTAGATGAGTGGGCAGAGATATTGACATTTGACCCTCGGAATAAAGATTATTCTCTATGTCAGCTTATGGAGGAGTGGGTTATGTTCATGCATTGTCACATGGAAACCATGTTCTATAAAAATGAAGAGTCCAAGTTGGTTTTACTGTCTTCACTCACTTACCTTCAGATATCATCATGTAGCATTACTGATGATGCATTATCGACCTGCATACAATGCCTTGTTTCCCTGTCTAAACTAGAACTATCTGATATTATGACAATAACCTCTCTTCCTTCCAAGGAAGTCCTATGTTTATTGAAGAACCTCCTGTCACTTACCATTGAAGGATGCTATTTGCTCAGTTCCTTAGGAGGTATTGGAGCCTTGACCTCTTTGATAGAGCTCAAATTGGAGAACTGCCCCAATTTGAACACATCAAATGAACCTTTGCCTTCCTCCTTGGAGACGCTAATATTCCGTTATTGCTCAACTACTGATGTTCTTCATGCCCTTAATGTCTCACATACTATTCGTGCCCTTGATGTTGGTAACCTGTCTCTTCTCAAGGAGCTGGTTTTAATGGGATGGTTTGGTCTTTTGGAGGGATTGCATTCATTAACTTCACTTCATATTCTACATGTAGCGCAGTGCCCTGCGATCAAGCTCTCATCTCGCATGGACAAGTACGCATTTGCACTTCAATTTGTTTTGGTTGATGACTTGAAACTATTGAAGTTCATACTATCAAATGAAACTATTTCCTCAATAGAATATTTGTCAATTATTGACTTTCAAGGAGATTCCTTAGATGATGAGGTTTGGCAATCTCTTACCTCTCTAAAACAGTTGAGCTTTTGTATTTGTGAAACTACCCATCTGCCCAAGAGCTTAAAAAATCTTGCATCTGTCGAGTATCTGCAGCTAGATGACTGTGCAAACCTATGTAAACTGGAAGGACTACCCAGGAATCTTTGTGTGTTGGAAATTGAAAACTGTCCAAACCTTATATGTGAATTGGAAGAACTTCCCAGGAATCTTCGTCTTCTGGAAATTAAAGAATGTCCAACTCTGCTGGAGAAGTTCAAGAAGGGTGGCCCTAAATTCCAGGTCTGGTTTGACGAACGAAGCATCATTGTGAGATTTCCAACAGAAGGTAAGCTACTTTTGACACCCCACAGTAAACCACTTCTATTTGTAATTTTATATCTTCTCTTTATTGATGGATACATCATTTTGATCAGTCCTTAAGAGGGAAGGAATCATAATCTAAAATAAATGTTTTTAGCGCCCTCTATCCTTTTGGTTCGCCAAAGCATATAAATTCCTGTTGTTTTTCTGTGACTGGAAAATCAATAATCTCATTAAAAAAACCTTATTGGCACGACCTTGGCACTTGACATTAAGAAACATAATTGCCCATATTTTGGCAAAAGCTATTAACTAACAGTGGAGACAAGGCATCCTCGTGCTGGTCTGGTTTTGTGCTGGACTTCTAGTATGGTTTAGCACTCATGAACGGTACCACTGTACCAGACCTCTTTTCCTTTTTCCTTTCTCATACTCTGATCTCTGATTTGTTGGTATACCGTGCTTATTCTTCCTTGGCCCTTTATTTAAAGTCTCAATGTGTTTGTTCCGAACTTGCAACTTCTATTCAGTAAACGTTTACATATTTAAATATATATCTATTTTCACAAACACAATGGTACATTTACGTTGTTAGTAATTAATGCTGGCATTGCAATATTTATATATTATCAATCTGATAGCCATAAATTTCCTCTGCTATGCTAATGCTATAAGATGCTAATCTTTTCTTCTAAACTCTGTTTCTTTTGCAGAATGAAGGTACCTTTTGTATTAGCCTCACTCTCTCGAGTTTCTTCTACACTGTCTCTCCATATCTCCAATATTCCAATCTCCCATACCACCTCATCCACAAAATAAAATAAAATAAAAAAGAACAAAAAAAAGACAAAAAAAAAGCAAAAAAAGATTCTCCTTTGATTATCGGTTAGAAGAAATTTGTTGCATCCATCTTTTTTAAGTCTTCACTCTCCAGTACAATTATTGCAGGGAGATTGTATAATTTCGTGTAACTGTCGAATTTATTTGATGCTTTAATTGTTCTTTGCAAACTATAGAAAAAACCAAAAAAAAAAGGAAAAGAAGGAAAAGGAAAAAAAAGGAAAAAAGAAAAAAGAAAAAAAAATTGTACCCTAATTTAAGTCCGGGTGATACAATATTATTATTGTCTATGTCCTATTTATTTGTATTTGGTACTTTTTTTGTTAGAGTGAATATTACGTTCTATATCTTGTATGACTTTCTATGTTTTGATAAAGATGATATATGAAGGTGTGTTGCTCATATATTTGATCATCTGAAAATACTCTGTAATATTTTTTCTAAATTAATAAAAATAAGGGAGGGAAGGGAGCTTCATGGGAGTGCTTGTGTTTGTGTTCTATTTTATATAATTATAATATTTTTGTGACTGTCTATGTCATATTTATTTGTATGTGGTACCGTTTTGTGTGTGTTGTATGTTTAATATTGTTTTGAGTTATCAACTTGTGCTAGTCACTTTATGCGGTGTGCATTTTATATGTGTGTATTGTGAGTTTATTTATGTGAACATTTGTATGATAAGACAGACTGCTTGTCGATTTTACATGGGACAAAATCCTAACGGTTGATTCAAACCATTCAACATGATCTTCATATGAATATGTATTTGTAGACTAAATTTTACACTTTTTAAAACTGTTTTACTATTTTTTTAAATAAGTAGAAAATCACTGTTTTTGAATGGTCCAAAAATATGACATCAAGTGATTTTCGACCTTTCTAAAAAATAGTAAAGAAATTTTAAAAAATATAAAATTTGATTTGCAAGTACATTTTCATATGGATATCATGTTAAATGGTTGAGATCGATCGTTAGAACTTTCAAAATGAAGATATGAATTCATAGCATGGGTCAATGTGGACTATACATAGTACCATAATCTCACTCAAGAAGAGAAATAAACTTGATATTGTTACCACTCCTTGCTTGATTTATAGCATAAGAGAGAGGGGAACAAAATCGAATTCAGATCCAGTGAAGTAACTCAATTTTGGGTTTTAGATCGGGACCATCCGATTCGAATCCGCGATAATCTATTCTGGAGTGGAGCGCACACATCTCATGTGACGGATTCGAATCCCGAGGTGATCTTGAACGACGGATTTGAATTGGACAGTCCCAATTCAAAACCCAAAAATTGGGTTACTTTAGGGGATCCGTACCCAACAAAATCAGTACAGTGTCTTGAATCTACAAAGAATTTGATGACAATTTATTTCCGTTCAATCTAGAACAAAAAAGGCCCAGCCCAAACCCAAATCAGGGCCCATAATAAATTTATCAATTCTCACTAGAAAGCGAAGCCAGAACATCGATCTATTTCTAGTGTGCGTCTCTCTCCGGCCGCCATGGCTGCTTCTTGCGATACCTTCCTCCTATGGCGAATCATCTCGAAGGAGACGCCACCACAAGGATCTCCTGTCGATTCTTCCTCTTCCTTATCGAATAACTACAGATTCTTCCTCTTGCTCTTCATCTCGAGTGGTGACAAGTAATCTATTCCATGGGAGCCCGCAGCATAGGAGTAGATTAGTTGTTCCACTCGAGATGAAAGAGTTACGAACGGAATGAGGAAACAAAATCACTTCAAGTGGAGAAGTTATCTGACGAGGATGGCTGGTTCTTTTTAATTAATCAGGTATCACTGCAAACTATTATGGTTCTTCATAAATTTCTCTTCCAAATTAATTACCAGGAGCCTACCTACCTCGATCCGACGAGGTGTTGCCGATTAGAACTGGTCTTGCATTTAGAGCTGGTATGCTTTCCGTCTTGTACTGAAAATTTGCCTGATTTCGCACAAAGTTAATAGCAGTCGGTTTGCTACCAGACTAGGTGTAACACTGACTGTTTTTTGGTATGAGAGATAATTGAATTGAATTAACTTACAAACTTTTGAATGTTCCCATCCACAATTGTCAGAAAAGGAGCAACATTGAATACCATCTCCAATTTGCCATCATCTGAACTGAGAGCTGATCTCTTTGCATCTCCCTAGGCATTTTCAGAACTGTCCACACTGGTAAAATTTCTCTACCAATATAATCTCAGAATAGTATTATCAAAAACCAATGGAGATGGAGATCTCTTGTCTATTCCTCCTCTTCTTTCTCTGAAAACTGAGCATTTGTTGCTATGATTGTAGATGTTGTTGAAGTTGGCTAAAACACAGCAGGACAAGGAGGAACACAGCAAGTGAACTAAGCTGTTGACATTTCTTAACTATGATTAATTTACTATTTGTGTGTTTCATCAAGTTTGACACAGGTGAAGTATGTATTTTCACAAATGGTTATTGGATTAGATTGGATCATAAATAATACCTGTGATAATATAATTCTGATTCATTCCCATTGGTTTCTTACAAGAATATACTGATCAAAGTATGACAATATTTATTACATCTGCAATTGAAACCCAACAATTTCTGAGATAACTGATAGCTCTGTGTTGTGGGTTAAGTATACTTCATTGAGTATTAATAAATTTGGCTCAATCCGTTGACCACTAATTGGTAAATGCTTTAAGGTGTCATTTGCAATTTATAAAAAACAATTAATAATGCTGGGTGATAATTGCAAATGTGATTTACTTCGGGTTTTATATCTAGAAGTTGCAATACTTTCGGTATGAATTATAGGACTGTTATCCTGATCTTGAGATTCTGGAGTTAATATATTTTGAACCAACAAGATAATTTAAAAAAAAAAAGTTCTTATTACCTGATTAAGATTGTTGTAGGTTTTGCATATTTGGGAAAAATGAAATTAGTGGTGGTATGTCCTCATTTCTATCAGATTAAATTGGTGAACTTGTTAGAGAATACACGACGACACTATTAATTTTCGCTTCCTTAGAACCGTGGAGTCGTGGACTTAGTGCAGTGGTACGAGTCCTCGGGTCTCTACAGAGAGTAGTACTCGAGGGTTTAGTCTGGTTCTACGTAGCCACTGGAGGGCGACGAGTTCAATGGCCACGATCTTCATATCGACTTGCTGGACGATTTGGAAGCCGAGGAACAAAAAGATCTTTGAACGAAAAGAATTCCCTTTGAAGATGATTGAGGAATGTGTGTTACAAGGTGCAAAGTTGTGGATGCAATACTGCTAGAAGCTGTTTGATCGATGTTTCTCTTTTTGTTTGTGGTTGTAATTGTAGTTTTAAAGATTGTCCAACCCTGACGAAGAAGTTCAACAAGGCTGGCCCTTATCGAGTTTTCGTTCACAAAGGAACCACCTTTGTGACATTTCCATCAGAAGGTAAGCTAATTTTGCAACCCCATGGTAAAGCACTTCTATTTTTATATTTATTTCTTCTATTTATTGATGGACAGTTGGATACATCATTTTGATTAATCGTAGAGGGATATAAAGAAATGTAATTAGACTCCCTCTATCCTTTTGGTTCACCAAAGCATTTAAGTTGCTGTTCTTTATCCGTGGCATGAAAATCGATACAGTTTCCACCTGGAATAAATATGATAAAACAAGACCTTATTGTTGACCTTGGTACTTGACATTAAGATGCATATATATATAGAGATGGACTTGGCTAAGCCATGGAGTAAAACGCTTTGTACTCCACGTCATATTTCCATTTTGAAAATCCAAACTACCGATCCGAACCGCTCAAGTTGTTCTCCATATTGAAATGTGCTTGGAGACCAAATTTTACATTTTTTGAAATTTTTTTACTATTTATTAAGCCACTTTGAAAATCGCTGATCCGGATGAACAGTAGCAAAACAGTAAAAAATTCTGGACCAATGGATCAGCGATTTTCAAAGTGGCTTAATAAATAGTAAACAAATTCCAAAAAATGTAAAATTTGGTCTCCAAGCACATTTCAATATGGAGATCATGTTGAGCGGTTCGGATCGGTAGTTTGGATTTTCAAAATGGAAATAATGAGGCGTGGAGCACCAAGTCGTTTTACTCCATGACTTAGCTAAGCCCAGCTCTATATATATATATATATATATGAGATAGGCTACCATGCTTTGCAAATTAAAGAGCCTGTTGTGCTTTGGGCTCCTTTTCGGATTTTCAAAGTCCAAACAGTCAATCCGAACCGTTCAAGTTGATCTACATATTGAAATGTGCTTGCAAACCAAATTTTACATTTTCTGAAATTTTTTTACTATTTATTAAGCCACTTTGAAAATCGCTGATCCATTGTGAACAGTAGCAAAACAGTAAAAAATTCTGGACCAATAGATCAGCGATTTTCAAAGTGGCTTAATAAATAGTAAAAAAATTCCAAAAAATGTAAAATTTGGTCTCCAAGCACATTTCAATATAGAGAACAACTTGAGCGGTTCGGATCGACTGTTTGAACTTTGAAAATCCGAAAAGGAGCCCAAAGCACAACAGGCCCTTTAATTTGCAAAGCATGGTAGCCTATCTCTATATATATTATAATTGTCTAGATTTTGGCTGAACCCATAACTAACAGAGGAGACAAGGCATCCTCCTCCCTCCTGGTCTGGTCTTTCTGCTGGACTGCTTGTATGGTTCAGCCCTCATGAACAGTACCAGTTTACCAGACCTCTTTCCTTTTCCCTTTTTCTTGTTTTAATTTTTGGCTTGTTGATATACCGTACTTAAGCCTCATTGTGTCTGTTCCGATCTTGCAACTTCTATTCAGTAAACAGATTCTTTAATTAATTTTTGTGCATATTGATTTCAGTCACAGATTCTACTACATTTTTCTCCAGAAAATAGTATATGAGTTGTCTTTGAAAATACAAATAATTTAATTTATAGAAATCTTGTATTTCAAGTTTTCAACCATCAGCTCTGCAGAGCAAGAACTTTAAAAAATTTTGATTCATTTTTGAACTGTTTCCGTTTACATATTTCAATATATCTATTTTAACTTATACGTCCATGTAACGAGTAAAAGCATGAGAAAGAAATATTGACGTGCTTTTGAGACCCCACAATAAACCACTTCTATTTTAATTTTATATCTTCTATTTATTGATGGATACATCATTTTGATCAGTCCTTGAGAGGGAAGGCATCATTATGTAAAATAAATGTTTTTAGCGCCCTCTATCCTTTTGGTTCGCCAAAGCATTTAAATTCCTGTTGTTTTTCCGTGACTGGAAAATTGATAGTCTCATTAAAAAAACCTTATTGGTACGACCTTGGTACTTGACATTAAGGAACATAATTGCCCAAATTTTGGCAAAAGCTATAACTAACATAGGAGACAAGCCATCCTCCTGCTGGTCTGAATTGTTGGTATACCGTACTTATAATTCCTTAGCATTCATTTTTAATCTCATTGTGTTTGTTCCGAACTTGCAACTTGTATTCGGTAAACCAATTCTTTAGTTCATTTCTGTGCCAGTGGATTTCAGTTACAGATACTCTGACAATTTTCTCCAAAGAAAAAGTATAAGAGTTGTCTTTCCAGGCCAGTGGAAACTATTAATTTACTGCTATCTTGTTTTCTTCTGAATGAAAGGCAAAAGAGCCCATTTTATTGCCATTATACTGTTACAACTATTTCATTTACAACAATCTTCTGAACGAAAAGCAAAAGAGCCCATTTTAGAGCAATAACTTTTGAAAGTTTTTGATTCATTTTTAAACTATACTTCCGTTTACATATTTAAATATATATCTATTTTCACAAACACGTCCATGTAACAAGTAAAAGGATATCAGAATGATACATTTACGTTGTTAGTAATTAATGTTGGCATTGCAATATTTATATATTATTATCCATCTGATAGCAATAATTTTTCTTTGCTCTGCCGATGCAATAAGATGCTAATTTTTTTCTTCTCAACTCTGTTTCTTTTGCAGAAGAAAGGAATCGTTTTTAGGCTGGACTCGTTTGCTCACTCTCTTCAGTTTCTTCTCTGCTCTCTCCATATGACCCCACCTTCTCCAATTCCGCAACCCTTCACACCACCTCTTCCACAAAATAAAAATAAAACCACAACAAAAAAACTAAAAAACCAAAATAACAACAAAAAACAAAAAAACAAAAAGCAAAAAAAGAATGTCCTTTGATTTTCTATTAGAAGTAATTTATCTTCTTAAGTCTTCTCTGTCCAAAACAATTATTTTCTGGGACATTGTATAATTTTTTGTAACTGTCGAACTTATTTGATGCTTTTAATATTCGGGGAAGAGTAGAACTAGGGTGTTCCTAAGCTCACCAAGCCTCTTGTGAACTCAACTCTAAAACCTATCGAATTGACTTCAAACGACATTTTCAAACCGTTAGATGTTCAATCTATATTAAAATGTGCTTGGAGACCAAATTTTTCATTTTTTGGAATTTTTTACTATTTATTAAGCTGGTTTGAAAACCGCGGTTTTTCAATGCTCCAGAAATTTAATAAAAACAGCGGTTTTCAAACCAGCTTAATAAATAGTAAAAAAATTCCAAAAAATGTAAAATTTGGTCTCCAAGCACATTATAATATAGATTGAATATCTAATGGTTTGGAAATGTCGTTTGAAGTCAATTCGATAGGTTTTAGAGTTGAGTTCACAAGAGGCTTGGTGAGCTTAGGAACACCCTAGTTCTACTCTTCGGGGAAAACTATAACAAAACCAAAAAAAGGGGAAAAAAACGAAAAAAAGGAGAAAAGAAAAAATGAAAAATAAAAAAGGTTGTACAATAATTTCAGTCCGGGTGATACAATATTATTGTGTATATGTCCTTTTTATTTTTATATGGTACTTTTTTGTGTGTTGTATGTTCAAGAGCTCGTACTTGTCACTTTATACGGTGTGCATTTTATATGGTGTGTATTTTTATACCAAACCAGAAACAATAACAATATACAAAGTGACAACATGTATTTTTATATGGTGTGTATTTTTATACAATTTTGGGGACTTTTGTATAGACTGAAGAGACTGCTTGTAGATTTTTATATGGGACAATTTTGGTTTGGTATATATTGTTATTGTTTCTGGTTGCAAAAGATTCTGGAGAAGAGTTTTATAAGGTGTGTATTATCATTGTAATTTTGTCCTATATTTTTTTCTTTTTTGAAGCACATTTTTAATAAAGATTTATGAGGTTGTTTGCCTAACTGAACCATTTTTAAAGGAATGATTAATTTTTTTGTAGAAAGTCCTATTGTACTTTTGCTATTTAGTGAGAACTGTGGTATTTTCACTATTTTTCGTGCAAAATTAAAGAAAAAAAAGGTGATATTGTTTAGGTTCCTTGCTTGATTTTATAGCATAATGGAGATGGGCTCCATTCATTCTTCAATCACCAAAGAAATGAGTACATAATTTAATGCTAACAGAAATAATTCACTATTCAAATAAGAGCCCATGATAAATTTATCATTTCTGAGCAGAGATCGAGGCTACCACGAAGCCTTCCAGATCGTCTCTGCTTCTTCGACATCTTCCTCCAGTGATTCCTCCTCCGGCACATCATCTCAGCGTATTTGCGGTGGTATTTGGCACGCTGGAGAAGATTGATGAAATGAAAAACAGGAAAAATAGAGAAAGGTAGCAAAAAAAAAAGAAAAAAAAAGAGGAGAGATGTTGATTGTTATTTCCATGAATGAAGGCAAGAGCTATGGCTGACTTGTATTGTTTTATTATTTTCACAGCAACAATAGTAGCTACATTGTATAATTGGTTTTATGTCATAAGTATAATTGCATAAATGATCTTATCTACAATTTTTCTATTTTGCTCCCTACAAATTAAATTAGTCCCTAAAAATTGGTTTTATGTCATAAGAAATAATTGCATAAATGGTCTTATCTAGCTTTTTCTAATTTGCTCCCATGAAAACTAGTCCCTCAAAAATTGGCATTTGTATAATGATGAAATCAACCAAATATATATGATGAAACCATTTTTTTTTGTTTCACACCAATTGTTATTTAAACTATTTAAAAACTTAATAATAATTGAGTTCTTATATACAAAAAATCATGCTAATTTAACTATAAATGACACAGTACATGACATGTATATATCTAATAACATGCACAATGTTACAGCCTACATGAAAATTGTACAAAAAGAAGAAGGAAAAAGAGATGCTCAACAGCATTTTTCTGTGATAAACACAAGTTCACTGATAATCATATACTAATCTACAGTGTTATTAAGAGTCTTCACATATTAAATCGCAAACTAATTTGTTTCTTTCACTTTCCTCTCCTACATTAAAGGAAGCTGACTATACAAAGAAATAATTCCTGATGCTTTTATCCAAGTAGGAATTATTGACTGTTTAATCTAGAAATAACCAGGCCCAACCCAAAAGACAGCTAACAACGGCCCAGTTTACATATTGTACGTAGTGGATAAGTAATATGAGAGAGAGGCACGGAGAGGAGGCAATATGAGAGAACGAAGGGAGATAGGCGAGCAATTTGAGAGAATATTTCATTGGGGAGATAGATGGGAATGAAGGAGAAGGGGAGCCGAATAAGATTTCTTCTCTTCTTAATTTAATTAATCCTTGTTGACCCTTGTTATGGCTGTATTAGAAAAAAAAAAATTGTCTTAAAAGAAGAGATTCGAGGGTAGGTACATAGGAAATTTCACCTTAATAACAAAATTACCATATCTGTTTCTTATGACCTGGTTAACATTATTGTATTTTTTGGATATTTGGGAATAATGAAATTAATTATTTGGGAGAATACATGACCATTCCTACTAGCTTTCACGGATATTATTGGTTTGGATGATACACATGTTAAAAGCATGACACAAATGACTAATTTGGTCAATTATTTTTCTTGTAACAATCTGATCTAGTACAAGTGTATTTTGCACATTCCTAAATGTGTAACTAATATATTGGCTAATATATATGGACTAGTTCATAAAAATTACAGAAATGGCGAAAGAGGTAATAGATTATTTAAGAGTATATAAGTAAGATTAGTTGATTAGAGTAGTTTCCGATATTTGATGAGAACAAAAAAATTTAGATCTAGGTAAGAGGGTCATTTGACTCGTTGTAATTCATTTTTTATCAATGAAATTGTCAGTAGGCATTTAAAGCCACTAACTTTCAAAAAATTATGACCTGAACGAAACAATATGGAACGATTTGGGAAAATATGATACTGGGGAGATAGAAGGGAATGAAGGAGAAGTGGAGGTGAATAAAATTTCTGCTGTTCTAAAATATATTTTAGTAGGACGAAATTTGATGATTTAATCAATCCTTGTTGACCCTTGTTATATATGGTCGGATTAGAATATAAAAAATGAAGTCGGTAGCTTGATAGAGAAAAATAATTAGATAAATAATTGTCTTAAGAGAAGAGATTCGAGGGATAAAAATTAATCATCCAGCGTATGAGCTTCAAAGTACAGAATTTTTTTAGTTACCACCCTAAATTTTCAAAATTCTGACCTTATCACTGGTTTAGGAAAAATTTCAAAACTTAACATGTTTGCAGACTAGATCGATCTGCGCACTATTTTTTACATGTGCACAGACAATCAAGTGGTGATAAGATCAGAATTTTGAAAGTTTAAGGTGGTAACTAAAAATATTTCAGTCCAAAGTTTAGTCAATTCCCTACTCTTACCAGCAACAATTGGAGTTACAGAGCTTACATGATTATAATCTTGTGCAGCATGCATGCTGTGACGAAGAATGTGATTTAACACGATAGCATGCTTATTCTTCAACGGTACAACATCCAGTGACTGTGTGGCTTCACCTCTACGTATCACACTGTGTTGTACAGTCTAGACAGAGCAAATTTATATGTCACTCGATTAATTAAATAATTTATTAGTTCTATGCTATCACTAGTGGTAAGAGTCAGCACATGCTATCACTGTGTTGTATTTTGCGTGCAGCAGATGCTATCACTAGTGGTAGTCACGTGACCGACATTTTTATTATATCCAAAGTTAATTACAAATTAATAAATATACTCAGCTCAGATGAGTTTGCTAAAAATGTCCAAACTGGTCATTAAATGGCCGGTTCACATTTTAATTCAAAACTGGCCATTTAATGGCCGGTTCCCAATTTTTTTTAGAGAGAGAGGGACTCGGAGAGAGAGAGATTCTTAAGATGGGCATATCATAGTTGGTTAGAAGAAAAAGTCGCAGAAAACTTGGATTGAAGTTTGTACTCAGTTTAGCCAAGATCAAACAAATGCATTTGGTTGAATGCGTGTGTTACATTGGTTGCATGTATCGGTGCATCATCGATGTTTTATTAGCCTTTGCATTGGCAATTAAGCAGGCTAGTGGTGATATTTTTGTAACGAAATATCAATGCACTTCTGCCGTCGTTATGCCATGCATAAAGCATCGGTGCGTCATTGGTGTTTTTGTACAAAAGCATCGTTTTTTTTTTACTTTAAACGGTCATAACTTTGGCTAAGAAACTCGGATTTGCACGTATGACCCCTAGGGAGCCGACGGAATCAGAATTGCAAAAAAATGTCGTTTAGTGCCTAAAAAATTGAGTTAAATTTTTTATTATCGGTAAACACACAACGACCCGTATGTGGCTAGTGACAGTGTCATATGCAGCATAGTAAAAAGTCAGAACTTGTATCAAAATTACTGATTATTAGAAATGATAGGAAACCTGAATCACATTAAGCTAACTTGATTAACCTGAAATAATGAAATTGCTAAAACTTAGTACCTAAAAAAAACATAGTTTAGTGTTCGTATGCGGCTAGTGAATTTAATTTGATAATAACCAACAGCATAAAATTGATTATCTTTAATTTTGTAAGATGTTAAAATCTAACATGATACTGAAGAGCACGATGCTAAAATCTAACATATCTCTCCTAGTCCCTCTCCTCAACCGGCCACTATGAAGAGCAAGATGCTGAAATCTAACATTAAAAATACAATTTTTTAAATATTTGTTAGATTACTTCCTTTGATGTAAAATTAGCATAATTATACTAAATTACTTGAAATTATGTTTGTGAAATTTTGCGTATTTCAGTATAATTATTGTAATTTTGCGTATTTCAATGTAATTAGCGAAATTAGTGTAATTTACTGTAATTTAATGTAATTTAGTGTAATTTAGCATAATTTAACATAATTCAAGTAAATATGCTAATTACAAGTAAACGCACCCACTACTCGACAGGCAATTCACACAAGAGAAATCCCTATTCCTTATTGCTTACTTTGTCATATGGAGGGAACGATGGGCAAGAGTATTCAGAGATTCAGAATGTGAAGTACCGGATCTCATGATTCAGATAAGGGAGCAATGAAACTTTAGCTCAGGCGCATACCAGCAAAGCTTAAGGCGGGGTGGCAGGAGCGTTACCTGATATCCACAGAGCTTCAGCTGCCATTCTAGCTGTCAGCAAAAGCGGGGTGGCAGGAGCTTCATCGGGAGATAGAAGGGAATGAAGGAGAGGGGGAGGCCAATAAGATTTCTTCTCTTCTTTATTTAATTAATCCTTGTCAACTCTTGTTATGGCTGTATTAGAAAAAAAAAATTGTCTTAAAAGAAGAGATTCGAGGGTAGGTACATAGAAAATTGACTGGCATGGCGACATGGCTGACTTGTATTGTT
The DNA here is from genome assembly GCA_025461125.1 of Carex kokanica. Classification (NCBI taxonomy): domain Eukaryota; kingdom Viridiplantae; phylum Streptophyta; class Magnoliopsida; order Poales; family Cyperaceae; genus Carex; species Carex kokanica. Next base: position 531,269 of record JAJGRX010001293.1, on the reverse strand, counting down.
TGCTTATTTTCACAACAACACTAGTTGCTAGCTACATTGTATAATTGGTTTTATGTCATAAAAGAATAATTGCATAAATGGTCTTATTTAGCATTTTTCTATTTTTCTCCCCACAAAATTAGTCACTAAAAAATTGGCATTTGCATAATGAATGATTCAATCAACCAAATATATGATGATTTTTTTGTTTCACACCAATTGTTATATTAACTATTTAAAAACTTTTTTTTATATAGAAATGTAGATGTCTAGCATATCAACTTCAATTTAATATCCATAAAAGACTCCCATCTTGATTTCAAACTCATGAACTCTTGCACGGAGGGTTGGTCTTTGCCACTAGACCAATGGCTGGTTCTTTAAACTATTTAAAAATTTATTAATCAATTGAGTTATTATTGAGGGTAGTTAGTAACTTATTTACAAAAAACAATGCTAATTTCGCAATAAATGACACAGTACATGACATGTATCTAGCTAATAATAGACAAAATGTTACAAATCTACAGCTATTAACTGGGTATAAGAGTCTTCACATATTAAACCACAAACTAATTTGTTTCTTTCATTTTGCCCTTCTGCAATAAAGGAAACTGACTATACAAAGATAATTCCTGCTGCTTTGATCCAAGTAGGAATTATTGACAGTTTCATCTAGAGATAAACAGGCCCAACCAAAATCAGGGCCCAAATAATGAGAAAGGAACTCACTCTAAGGACAGCTAACAACGGCCCAAATTACATATTGTGCCTAGTGGATAAATAATTATTTTCTTTCTGGATTACAAATGCACATGGGTCTTGTCAGGGATTGTCGACCCTTGTTATGGTTGTATTAGAAAAAAAAACGAAGTCTGTATCGAGAAAAATAATTAGATAAATAATTGTCTTAAAAGAAGAGATTGGAGGGTAGGCTCCAAATTGGGTTGGTTGTCAATTCCCATCTCCTACCGGCTACAATTGGAGTTTCATTATCCTGTGCAGGGGCCAAGAATGTGATTAAACATTCTCTACCACAGATTGTGTTGTACAGAATGGCCACAGGAAATCTGTATGTCACAAGATAGATTATTTAATAAACAATTAATTAGTGATGGTCATGTGAAGGGATTTCTTTTATTTTGTTGTACAGACAAACCAGAACGCACTTCTAAAAGTTTCAGATTATTATAAGTCGTTTCCTCTATCCACCCACAAAATTTAATACATTACTGTATCTTTCCACTTTCCACTTTCCTCTCAACAGTCAACATGCGTCAACTTCCTTTCTACTTCTAAAGTAAAAAAAAAAAAAAAAAAAAAAAAAAAAAAATGAGAGAACATAGAAAGAACCATTGAACTCGATCAGATCAAAGTTTGTTTCCCCTCGCTACCCACCCACAATATTTCCCACATTACCATCTCATCTCGAACCATTAATTCCTTTCTACTTTTCTCAACTTCTTTCAATTCTCTCCAAAACTAAGTGACACAACTTTCCTTAAAGCCCGTACGAAGAGAAGCCCAGCCATGGTGGCTGAGGCGGCTCTTCTCACCTCCTTAGGGTGGTTGGCATCCCCCTTGTTCAAAACACTATTCGACAAAGCGCATCACCACCTTGGCACCGGCATCGACGAAAAAATATATGAAGATACTTCAGGCCACAGTACTTCCACGACTCTCTCTGGCAATTGAGCAAGCAGAAAAGAGCCCCAACAAAGAGAAGGTAGTGGAATGGCTCAAAAGGCTCAAGGGTGCATACTATGAGGCTGAGGAAGCAATCGACCTATGTGAGTATGAACGGCTTAAACAAAAGGTAAAGGATGATAGAAAAACACTAGAACAAAAGGCAAAGAATGAGAGGGTAACCCCAATTAGTTTACCTTTAAAATCTGTAGCCCGGCCTATTAAGATTGCTGCGGATAAGTTAAAATATGGCTTATCTGTATTATCTACGGAAAAAAAAATGCTAAAGCGTTCTATAGACAACCTTATAAAAATTGGCTAGGAGGTGAAGGATTTCTGTGATTTGTTAGGGGGCCCAGAAAATGCTGATAGGGAAACATACTCAGATCCCCACGTCAGAGTTTTCGGTCGTGAGATAGATAAAGAAAAAATAGTTAGCTTACTCACGCAAAACCCATCAAATTCTGAGCCTGGACCAAGCACTAGGCCACCTATCCCTCTAATTGCCATCACAGGTCGTTCTGGTGCTGGGAAAACTGCACTTGCCCAGTATGTTTATAACCATATGGATGGACAAGAGCATTTTGATCTTCGTGTGTGGGTGTATGTCCCTCGCAAATTTAAGGCCACTGAGGTTATTAAGAAAATGATAGAAATCATAAATGGAGAAGAATGCGTTAGTAATGAGGTTACATCTCTTGAAGCTCTTTTAAAAAGAATAAGAAAAATGTTAGGGTCTAAGAAATTTCTACTTGTGTTAGATGATTTTTGGAGTGATACTGAGGATTTTGTTGAACAATGGGAGAAATTCATTGGTTGCTTAAGTAGTTGTTTACCAGGGAGCAAAATTCTACTTACAACTCAATCCAAAAATGTTGCACAACAAGCTGGCCTTACCCATTATTTGGAAGTAGAGACCTATAGTTTAGAGGAGATAGAGGAGGCTCAATTTTCGGAACTCTTTATGCATCATGCTTGGCCAAGCAATTGTCATTTGCAAAAAGAGGAATTCGAAAAAATAGGTCAAAAAATAGCTGTGAAGCTAAAAGGAGATCCTGGTGCGGCAAAGCTAGTGGGTCATCAATTGAGGGGAAAACTTGACCTAAGGCATTGGGAGGAAGTAGCAAGAAAGGATTGGTTGGGAGATAACATGAAAGCGAGGATCTGGAGCTATCAGCAGCTACCTCGAGATCTCCAACGTTGCTTTGCAATATGTAGCTTAGATGTAAAAGCCACTATGTTCAGCATACGGTATTTAATTGATTTATGGATGGCAGAAGGTTTTATACGGCCAAGAGATAAGGAAGAAAGGTTGGAGGATATCGGTGAAAATTACTTGGATGAGCTCGTATCGAGGTTTTTTATTCAAGAAGTTGAATTTAAAGAGAAAAAACGATATCAACTTCATGACCTGTTTCATAATCTTGCAGAGCGGGTTCAAGGTGATGATTTTATCAGAATAGACTCAACTAATTCCAGAGAAGTTTCTTCCCACATAAGAAACAGGTCATCTAGATGTGAGAACATTCGCCACATCATTTTGCCCTCAAGCATGATAAATGAACTAAAAGAAAAATTATACCTCATGCACAATATACGCACTTTTTCGGTGGAACCTGATGGTGGTATTGTCCCAAAGAATGTATTGCAAGAGATATTGAAACACATGAAAAAACTACGGATGTTACATCTTTCCAAATGTTTTGATGATTTGCCAGACTCTATTGGCAATTTAAAACATCTCCGTTACCTCAATATTGATGGCTCTCAGTCTCTTAAGAAGCTACATGATTCCATATGCAAACTTTACCACCTCAAAAGGCTTGACCTGCAAAATTGTAAATCCCTACCCAAGTATTTTTGTGAACTCATTAGCTTGAGGTGGTTTTATACAAGTAGGGAGATAATGTCCCATATTTCTCATGTTGGAAGGCTGACGTCCCTCCAAGAGCTTAATGACTTCGTTGTAAGGAAGGAATGTGGGTATGAATTGCACCAACTAGAAAATTTAAATCAGCTTCGAGGTGAAATGCACATTGCAGGTCTTGAGAATGTAGAGAGTCCAGATGATGCTAAAAAGGCCAAGATGCAAAATAAAATGCATCTCACGACACTAGATTTTGAGTGGAACTCTGATGGAAGAGACACTGATAATGCTACATGTCTCTCTACTCCACATGTTGAATTATTGGATGCATTACAACCTCATCTGCATATAAGTCTTCTCTCACTTAAAGGATTTGGAGGAGATAGATTTCCAAATTGGCTCTTAAGTCAGAATTCAGAAATACATCTAAGAGGGTTAAGATTAATGGATTGTGATAAAGTAGATGAAATCTCATCCATTGAAGAATCACTTTGCAATTGTGAAGCTCTTGTACTACAGAGGCTCGAAAACCTTAAAGAATTGCCTTCCCTTCCTCCAAACCTTACTTATTTAGTGATAGACCATCTCCCAAAGCTTAGTTATTTCTCTGAGGATGATTTGTTGAAGAAGGAAGAAAGAAACCAATCCAAACATGAGGTCGTGAAGCTAATAGCAGAGTACCTGAAACCAGAGGATGTACGATTACCCAGAAATTTTAAGTCAACTGTGATGCATCTTTTCGTGAAACACAGATTGGATGCAGCATTTGATGATTTTCCAGATCTGGTTTTGGCTGATTTAAAATTTCATGATTATTCTCGAGAGTTGTTTTTGGATGCCTGGGTTAAGTTAATGCATTGCCACATGGAAACAATGTTCTATAAAAATGAAGAGTCCAAGTTGGTTTTACCATCTTCACTCACTGACCTTGAGATATCATCATGTAGCATTACTGATGATGCATTATCCACCAGCATACAATCCCTTGTTTCCCTTTCTAAACTAAAACTATCGGATATTATGACAATAACCTCTCTTCCTTCCAAGGAAGTCCTATGTTTATTGAAGAACCTCCGGTTTCTTACCATTGAAGGATGCTATTTGCTCAGTTCCTTAGGAGGTATTGGAGCCTTGACCTCTTTGATAGAGCTCAAATTAGAGAACTGCCCCAATTTGAATATATCAGATGATTCTTTGCCTTCCTCCTTGGAGATACTGCAATTTCAATATTGCTCAATTGCTGATGTTATTCATGCCCGTAATGTGCTTGATGTTGGTAACCTGTCTCTTCTCAAGGATCTGGTTTTAATGGGATGGGACGGTCATTTGGAGGGATTGAATTCATTAACTGCACTTGGTACTCTACTTGTATTGGACTGCCCTGCAATCAACCTCTCATCTCCCATGGACAAGTACGCATTTGCACTTCATATTGTTTTAGTTGATGACTTGAAACTATTGAAGTTGATACTATCAAATGAAACTATTTCTTCAATAGAATTTTTGTCAATTTTGGGCTTTCAAGGAGATTTCTCAGATGATGAGGTTTTTCAATCTCTTACCTCTCTAAAATGTTTGGTCTTTCATGGCTGCAAAACTACCCATCTGCCGAAGAACTTGAAAAATCTTGCATCTGTCGAGTATGTGAGGCTAGATGACTGTCCAAACCTATGTAAACTGGAAGAACTACCCAGTAATCTTTGTTGGTTGACAATTGTAAACTGTCCAAACCTTATATGTGAATTGGAAGAACTTCCTAGGAATCTTCGTCTTCTTAAAATTAAAGAATGTCCAACTCTGATGGAAAAGTTCAAGAAGGGTGGCCCTAAATTCCAGGTCTCGTTGGACGAAGGAAGCACCATTGTGAGATTTCCAACAGAAGGTAAGCTACTTTTGTAATTTTATATCTTCTCTTTATTGATGGATACATCATTTTGATCAGTCCTTAAGAGGGAAGGAATCATAATCTAAAATAAATGTTTTTAGCGCCCTCTATCCTTTTGGTTCGCCAAAGCATATATATAAATTCCTGTTGTTTTTCTGTGACTGGAAAATCAATAATCTCATTAAAAAAACCTTATTGGCACGACCTTGGCACTTGACATTAAGAAACATAATTGCCCATATTTTGGCAAAAGCTATTAACTAACAGACGAGACAAGGCATCCTCGTGCTGGTCTGGTTTTGTGCTGGACTTCTAGTATGGTTTAGCACTCATGAACGGTACCACTGTACCAGACCTCTTTTCCTTTTTCCTTTCTCATACTCTGATCTCTGATTTGTTGGTATACCGTGCTTATTCTTCCTTGGCCCTTTATTTAAAGTCTCAATGTGTTTGTTCCGAACTTGCAACTTGTATTCAGTAAACGTTTACATATTTAAATAGATATCTATTTTCACAAACACAATGGTACATTTACGTTGTTAGTAATTAGTGCTGGCATTGCAATATTTATATATTATCAATCTGATAGCCATAAATTTTCTCTGCTATGCTATTGCTATAAGATGCAAATCTTTTCTTCTAAACTCTGTTTCTTTTGCAGAAGGAAGGTACCATTTTTATTAGGCTCACTCTCTCGAGTTTCTTCTATGCTGTCTCTCCATATCTCCAATATTCCAATCGCCCATACCACCTCATCCACAAAGCAAAACAAAAATAAAACCACAACAAAAAAAACTAAAAAATCAAAATAAGAACAAAAAAAGACAAAAAAAAAAAAGCAAAAAAAGATTCTCCTTTGATTATCAGTTTGAAGAAATTTGTTCTATCCATCTTTTTTAAGTCTTCACTCTCCAGTACAATTATTGCCGGGAGATTGTATAATTTCGTGTAACTGTCAAATTTATTTGATGTTTTAATTGTTCTTTGCAAACTATAGAAAAAACAAAAAAAAAAAGATAAAAAAAAGAAAAGGAAAAAAAGGAAAAAACAAAAAACAAAAAAAAATATTGTACCCTAATTTAAGTCTGGGTGATACAATATTATTATTGTCTATATATGTCCTATTTATTTGTATTTGGTACTTTTTTTGTTAGAGTGAATATTACGTTCTATATCTTGTATGACTTTCTATGTTTTGATAAAGATGATATATGAAGGTGTGTTGCTCATATATTTGATCATCTGAAAATACTCTGTAATATTTTTTCTAAATTAATAAAAATAAGGGAGGGAAGGGAGCTTCATGGGAGTACTTGTGTTTGTGTTCTATTTTATATAATTATAATATTTTTGTGACTGTCTATGTCATATTTATTTGTATGTGGTACCTTTTTGTGTGTGTTGTATGTTTAATATTGTTTTGAGTTATCAACTTGTGCTAGTCACTTTATGCGGTGTGCATTTTATATGTGTGTATTGTGAGTTTATTTATGTGAACATTTGTATGATAAGACAGACTGCTTGTCGATTTTACATGGGACAAAATCCTAACGGTTGATTCAAACCATTCAACATGATCTTCATATGAATATGTATTTGTAGACTAAATTTTACACTTTTTAAAATTGTTTTACTATTTTTTTAAATAAGTAGAAAATCACTGTTTTTGAATGGTCCAAAAATATGACATCAAGTGATTTTCGACCTTTCTAAAAAATAGTAAAGAAATTTTAAAAAATATAAAAATTTGATTTGCAAGTACATTTTCATATGGATATCATGTTAAATGGTTGAGATCGATCGTTAGAACTTTCAAAATGAAGATATGAATCCATAGCATGGGTCAATGTGGACTATACATCATAGAAGGCAAAATCGGCCGTTCCGGAGCGGGATCGGACGGTGCCGATCCGATTCCAGGCCGATTTACGCGCGTAGTGCAGATTTTGGCCAATTTTGGCCGTTTCGGCCATATTTCGGCCCGTTCCAGTCAAATTTCGGCCGAAACGCATATTAATAAAGAAACATAAATTTTTTTGGATCAAGTGGGAATCGATCCCGTGACCTTTAACTATGGGTCTTGGATAGTTACCACTACAACATTCAAATTTTATTGTTAAATATCACAACTAATTTATATATATATTAATTCTAATTCACAAATTTGTAGCAAATTTGATTGAAAGAGTATGTTTTTAGTTGTTAATGCTTGTATTATATTGTATTAGTGGATTATTTGATTATAATAATTTTTCTAAATTCTTTTTATCAATTTTTCAATTTTTTTAGTATAAAACTAGCTTCTAGCAAAAAAGTCCGATTTTCCAATCCGATTCGGCCGATCCCGACCGATTTTTCCGATCCGGATCGGGATCGGACGGGGTTGATCCCGATTCCGATTCCGATTTTTCCTTCTATGCTATACATAGTACCATAATCTCACTCAAGAAGAGAAATAAACTTGATATTGTTACCGCTCCTTGCTTGATTTATAGCATAAAAGAGAGGGGAACAAAATCGAATTCAAATCCAGTGAAGTAACACAATTTTGGGTTTTAGATCGGGACCATCCGATTCGAATCCGCGATAATCTATTCTGGAGTGGAGCGCACACATCCCATGTGACGGATTCGAATCCCAAGGTGATCTTGAACAACGGATTTGAATTGGACAGTCCCAATTCAAAACCCAAAAATTGGGTTACTTTAGAGGATCCGTACCCAACAAAATCAGTACAGTTTCTTGAATCTACAAAGAATTTGATGACAATTTATTTCCGTTCAATCTAGAACAAAAAAGGCCCAGCCCAAACCCAAATCAGGGCCCATAATAAATTTATCAATTCTCACTAGAAAGCGAAGCCAGAACATCGATCTATTTCTAGTGTGCGTCTCTCTCCGGCCGCCATGGCTGCTTCTTGCGATAGCTTCCTCCTATGGCGAATCATCTCAAAGGAGACGCCACCACAACGATCTCCTGTCGATTCTTCCTTTTCCTTATCGAATAACTACAGATTCTTCCTCTTCCTCTTCATCTCGAGTGGTGACAAGTAATCTATTCCATGGGAGCCCGCAGCATAGGAGTAGATTAGTTGTTACCACTCGAGATGAAAGAGTTACGAACGGAATGAGGCAACAAAATCACGTCAAGTAGAGAAGTTATCTGACGAGGATGGCTGGTTCTTTTTAATTAATCAGGTATCACTGCAAACTATTATGGTTCTTCATAAATTTCTCTTCCAAATTAATTACCAGAAGCCTACCTACCTCGATCTGATGAGGTGTCGCCAATTAGAACTGGTCTTGCATTTAGAGCTGGTATGCTTTCCGTCTTGTACTGAAAATTTGCCTGATTTCGCACAAAGTTAGTATCAGTTTGTCTGGTACCAGACTAGGTGTAACACTGACTGCTTTTGGTGTGAGAGATAATTGAATTGAATTAACTACTACTGTCAGAAAAGGTGCAACATTCAATACCATCTCTAATTTTCCATCATCTGAGCTGAGAGCTGATCTCTTTGCATCTCCCTAGGCATTGTCAGAGCTGTCCACACTGGTAAAAATTCTCTACCAATATCCTCACAGAATAGTGTTATCAACAACCAGTGGAGATGGAGATCTCTTGTCGATTCCTCCTCTTCCTTCTGTGAAAACTGAGCATTTGTTTTTATGATTCCTCCTCTTCCTTCTCTGAAAACTGAACTGGATAAAGTATACTGATTAATACCTGTGATAATATAATTCTGATTAATACCCATTGATTGCTAACAAGAATATACTGATATAAATATGACAATAATTATTACATTTGCAATTGAACCCAACCATTTCTGAGATAACTGATAGCTCAGTGTTGTGGCTTAAGTATACTTCATACTATATTAATAAATTTGTCTCAATCCGCGGATCATTAATTGGTAAAAGCTGTGAGGCGTCATTTGCAAATCATCCAAAAAACAATTAATAATGCTGGGCGATCATTGGAAATGTGATTCACTTGGGCTTTTTTATCTAAAAATTGCAATACTTTGTGTATGAATTATAGAACTATTATCTTGATCATAGAAGGAAAAATCGGCTGTTCCGGACCGAAATCGACCGATTCGGATCAGAATTGGACTGTACCGGTAGGCGATTTTTCGTCGAATTTCATCCGAAACGGTCCGATTCCAGTCAAATTTCGGCCGAAATGGTCCCATTCCAGTCAAATTTCTGCCGAAGAGGTCTTATTCTGAAAAATTCCAACTGTTTCAGCTCCAAATATGCTGTGTGTTCATAGTGAACTTTACGCCTACAACTGCTCATTTTTGTTGTTAGATCATGTAACTATAATACTTAAACTATGGTTTGAGACTAACCCCATATTGTGACCATCGAGACACAATTTCTTTTTAAATTACAAATTTCTCTTAGTTCCCCTATCCATCCTACTTATAGGACTCTGAATTGTACTAATTACTTTTTAGAGTTTATTTTAATTGTAATAATTGTATTATATTATATAAATAAACTATTAGTGTGTAATATTTTGTTTCATTATAATTTTTTTAACATATTATTTTTTTACAATCTTTTTTACAATTTTTTAGTACAAAACAAGTTTCTGATCCGATTCGACCGATTCTGACCGATTCATCCGATTCCGATTCCACGATGAAGTGACTGATTCCGATTCCGATTTTTCTTTCTATGATCTTGATCCTGAGTTTCTGGAGTTTATTTATTTTGAATCAAGGAAATAATTGAAAAAAGTTCTTATGACCTGGTTAACATTGTTGTAGGTTTTGGATATTTGGGAATAATTAAATTTGTAGTGGCATCTCCTCATTACTATCAGATTAAATTGGTGAACTTGTTGGAGAATGCATGACTGTTTTAATTATTATAACCATTATCACAATACTATTTTATTCACTTCTATCAAAGTATAAAATGCTGTGTTTTGATCATTTTTCTTCTTCTCTTGTTTGTTAGTTTTCCTTTTCTAAACCATTTGAAGATCGCTTGTACGTTAAGAAGGTTCCTGTGTTGATAAAAATAAGCTGCCGCATATCATATTATGCCCTCTCTTTGTTTTGTTTTGTTTTTTTTTTTAAATTAAATGAATAAATATGCCACAAAGGTCTAGCTTGGCTTAATATTGTTTCAACTTGTTAAATTTTTCTAGTTACTTTTTCTAACCATAAAACCCTGATAAGGGAGGTTGGGAGCAATCCTGGCTGAAACAAAGCTCTTCAATTATCACTTTTTCTAAATCATACTGTTTAGTGTCTTCAATCATGTCTAGTAATTTAACTACCGAAGATAATTGTCATCAATTGCATAATTCGGTAGCAAGCTTGTGACAATCCAAAAATTTCAAAGCCCTTCATAACACATTATCCCTAAAAAATTAAGGACCGTTATGTTTAAGTCCGTTTCTTTTTCTTCTTCCTTTTAATTAGAAAAAAAAAAAATCAAGTTTGTAGGATGAAATTTTAAACTTAACTCTTATTATTGCCGGATTTTGGTAGCGTGCCAGAAAAAAATAATTAGATGAATAAAGAAGAGATTCCAAGGATATATAGGCAAATTAACCTTTGATTATGGAGTGACCCAGCATGTGGTGGGCTCCAGAGTGGGTGGGTAGTCAAGTCAATTCCCTCATACTGGCTAAGTCCATATCCCACACAGCCATGCTTATATTATCTTTTTCTTTTTAGTTGAAGAGAGCTTACATTATCCATTGCAGCATGCTTGCAGTAGCCAAGAATGTGATTTGATTTTATCAATGAATCTTGTTACCTTCAACGCTACAACTTCCACTGACAGGCATAGTGACACAACTCGCGATAAATTCGCAAATAATTCACATTTTATTCGTTTTTTAGACGTTTTCAAACCGAAATACCGAATAAAATGCAAAAAAACGTATAATACGTTTTATTCACGAATATTTTCTTCATCTTTCCCTTCTTCTCTTTCTCTCTCTCTTATGGTGAGTTTGTGTGAGTTGTGAGGGGGAGGAGAGAGAAATGGGGGTATTTATAGTGCCCGAAACAGAAACAAAAATACCTGACCGACTATTTTTGAGTTGGTCCTAATTTTAAATCCAAACGGCCAAAAAATGGCCAGTCTGAATATTTTTAAAATTTCCCACGAAACCTAAGTATATTTCATATTTTTTATTTAATGTTGGATATTAATAAAAAAATCGGCATAAATTAGCATAACTGCCGGTAAACTAATGTTAATAAATTAGCATAACTCTTGAATAAGTAACTTACCAATAAAATAGATAAAAATTGCAAAGTAATAAAATAGATAAAACTATTTAAACAAGGATAAAAATGTTAACTTCATGAAAAGTCTAGAAGATGAAATTATACCTTAAACTCATGGCTCTTCATGCATGGGCCTTGCTTTAGAATTTCGGCTCTTCAAAGACTGAACTAAAATTCCAACTCTTCTTCTTCATTTTAATTAGAAAAAGAAAAATCAAGTTTATAGGACGAAATTTGAAATTTAACCCTTATTATGGCTGGATTTTGGTAGCTTGACAGAAAAAATAATAGTTAGATGAATAAATGTCTGAAAAAAGAGATTCCAAGGGTATATAGGCAATTTCAGCTTTAATTATGGAGTCCCACTAGCATGTGGGATGGGCTCCAAAGTGCGTTAGTCAAGTCAATTACCTCTCATACAGGCTACAGCCAGGCTATACAGTCCTACTTGAAGAGCACGTTATCCTTTGCAGCATGCATGCAGTAGCGAAGCATGTGATTTGATTTTATCAGTGTATCTTGTTTACCTTCAACGCTACAACTTCTAATTTTAATGACTGGTGTGGTGTGGCTTCACCTCTTCCTACCACAGCTGTGCTAGCATGGCTAGAGAAAATCTATATGTCTCACACTTGATTAGTTCTTGTCAGTGCTTTTTCGTACGCTAGCTGCACATGGCATCATTTACTGTTCGTCCTGTGAACGCATTTCTCTCCTTGGCAAACCAGAACGCGCTTGTAATTCTAAGTAAAAAAAAAAGGGGAAAAAAAATGAGCCATTGAACTCGATCAAATATCCCACGATACCATCTAATTTTGGAGTCCGAATCTGCTGCGATTCCGAGACGGATCGCAGGATCCTAAAATTCCGAATCAATGGTTCAAAATTTTCTGTGCACGGATCTCGAAAACTTTTTAGAAAAGTAAATGTTCATGCACGCATCTCGAAAAATATCAACAGTTGAGATCGGAGATCGCAGGGTCCTGTGATTCCCGAGAATCACAGCAGATTTATTTTCCTAATTTTGTACCATTCCTTCCCACTTTTCTGAACTTTTTTAAAATTTCTTCAACTTTCATTGTACGAAAATAAGAGAAGAGAAGAGAAGGCCAGCCATGGTGGCTGTGGCGGCCGTTCTCACCCCCTTTGGGTGGCTGGCGGCCCCATTGATGAAAATGCTATTCGACAAAGCGCATGACCATCTCGGCACTGACATGGACGAAAGAAGGAAGATACTTGAGGCCACAGTACTTCCTCGCCTCTCTCTAGTGATTGAGAAAACGAAAATACTTGAGGCCACAACACATCTCAACCCCTTTGCGGGATGCCATGGCACATCTCAACACTGTGAAAAAAACAAAAACAAAAAATTCTAAGTGAGCCATGACACATCTCAACACCGGAAAAAAGAAAAAAAAAAAATGGCGGTGTATCCCAACCTTAGCCCATTTTTGTTTTTTTCTATTGGTTTCTTTGGTTGGGCTAGGCAATGGCGGCTCACTTTTTTTTTTTTTTAGTGTTGAGATGTGCCATGGTGTTCTACTTTGATTTATTTTATTTTTTTCATGATGTAGCTCGTTATTGCCTTTCCATTTTTAAATTATCTACGCAACAATTCATATTTTTAATATATTTTTTTAATTTTCTTATGAATAAAAATTTCGGCCTCATCTCTATCAGATTAAATTGGTAAACTTGTTGGAGAATACATGACCATTCCTACTAGCTTTAACGGATATTATTGGTTTGGATGATACACATGTTAAAAGCATGACACAAATGACTAATTTGGTCAATTATTTTGCTTGTAACAATCTGATCTAGTACAGGTGTATTTCGCACATTCCTAAATGTGTAACTAATATATTGGCTAATTTTGAAAAATATGGACTAGTTCATAAAAATTACAGAAATGGAGAAAGTGGTAATAGATTGTTTAAGAGTATATATATAAGTAAGATTAGTTAATTAGAGTAGTTTATGAGATTTGATAAGAATAAAAAAATTTAGATCTAGGTTAAGAGGGTCATTTGACTCGTTGTAATCCGTTTTTTATCAATGAAATTGTTAGTAGGCATTTAAAGCCACTAACCTTCAAATTATGGCCAAAACGAAACAATATGGAGCGATTTGGGAAAATATGATACCGGGGAGATAGAAGGGAATGAAGGAGAAGGGGAGGTGAATAAAATTTCTGCTCTTCTAAAATATAAGTTGGTAGGACCAAATTTGAAGATTTAATCGGTCCTTGTTGACCCTTGTTATGGGCTTATGGCCGTATTAGAAAAAAAAAAAATGAAGTCGGTAGCTTGATAGAGAAAAATAATTAGATAAATAATTGTCTTAAACGAAGAGATTTGAGGGTAGGCTCCAAATTGGGTGGGTTGTCAATTCCCACCTCCTACGGGCTACAATTGTTGTTAGAGAGGGTACATTATCCTGTGCAACATGCATGCAGTAGCTAAGAATGTGATTAAACATTCTCTACCACAGACTGTTGTACAGAATGGCCACAGGAAATCTGTATGTCACACGATAAATTAATTAATAAACAATTAATTAGTGATAGTCATGTGAAGGGATTTCTTTTATTTTGTTGTACAGACAAAGCAGAACGAGCGCACTTCTAACAGTTTCAGATTATTATATGTCCTTTCCTGTACCCACCCACAAAATTTAATACATTACTATCTCATGAATGTGGTATTATTCCTTTCCACTTTCCTCTCAACATGCGTCTGCTCACTGTTTCCAGCAGAACACTGTTGTTTTAATTTTAAAGTAAAAAGAAAAAAGAAAAAAAGAAAAAAAGAAAAAAAGAAAAAGAGAGAACATAGAAAGAACCACTGAACTCGATCAGATCAAAGTTTTTTCCCGTAGCTATCCAACCACAAAATTTCCCACATTACAATCTCATCTCGAACCATTAATTATTTTCTACTTTTCTCAACTTCCTTCAACTCTCTCCAAAACTAAGTGACACAACTTTCCTTAAAGCCCGTACGAAGAGAAGGCCCAGCCATGGCTGAGGCGGCTCTTCTCACCCCCTTAGGGTGGGTGGCATCCCCCTTGATCAAAATACTTTTCGACAAAGCGCATCACCATCTCGGCACCGGCATCGATGAAAAAACAAAGACACTTGCAGCCACAATACTTCCTCGCCTCTCTCTGGCGATTGAGAAAGCAGAAAAGAGCCCCAACAAGGAGAAGCTAGTGGACTGGCTCAATAGGCTCAAGGGTGCGTACTATGAGGCAGAGGATGCAATTGACCTATGTGAGTATGAATGGCTTAAACAAAAGGTAAAGGATGATAGAAAAACACTGGAACAAAAGGCAAAGAATGAAAGGGTAACCCCAATTAGTTTACCGTTAAAATCTGTAGGCCGGCCTATTAAGATTGCTGCGGATAAGTTAAAATATGGATTATCTGTATTATCTACGGAAAAAAAAATGCTGAAGCGTTGTATAGACAACCTTATAAAAATTGCCGAGGAGGCCAAGGATTTCTGTGATTTGTTAGGGGGCCCAGAAAATGCTGATAGGGAAACAAGCTCAAATCCTCCCACCAGAGTTTTCGGTCGTGAGATAGATAAAGAAAAAATAGTCAGCTTACTCACGCAAAAAACATCAAATTCTGAGCCTGGACCAAGCACTAGGCCAGCTTTCCCTATAATTGCTATTACAGGCCGTTCTGGTGCTGGGAAAACAGCACTTGCCCAGTATGTTTATAAACATATGGATGGACAAGAGCATTTTGATCTTTGTGTGTGGGTGTATGTCCCTCGCAAATTTAAGGCCACTGAGGTTATTACGAAAATGATAGAAATCATAAATGGAGAAGAATGTGTTAGTAATGAGGTTACATCTCTTGAAGCTCTTTTAAAAAAAATAAGAAAAATGTTAGGGTCTAAGAAATTTCTACTTGTGTTAGATGATTTTTGGAGTGATACTGAGGATTTTGTTGAACAATGGGAGAAATTCATTGGTTGCTTAAGTAGTTGTTTACCAGGGAGCAAAATTCTACTTACAACTCAATCCAAAAATGTTGCACAACAAGCTGGCCTTACCCATTATTTGGAAGTAGAGACCTATAGTTTAGAGGAGATAGAGGAGGCTCAATTTTCGGAACTCTTTATGCATCATGCTTGGCCAAGCAATTGTCATTTGCAAAAAGAGGAATTCGAAAAAATAGGTCGAAAAATAGCTGTGAAGCTAAAAGGAGATCCTGGTGCGGCAAAGCTAGTGGGTCATCAATTGAGGGGAAAACTTGACCTAAGGCATTGGGAGGAAGTAGCAAAAAAAGATTGGTTGGGAGATAACATGAAAGCGAGGATCTGGAGCTATCAACAGCTGCCTCCAGATCTCCAGCGTTGTTTTGCAATCTGTAGCTTATTTCCAAAAGGCGTTGCGTTCGCAAGAGAGTTTTTAATTGATTTATGGATGGCAGAAGGTTTTATAAGGCCAAAAGATAAGGAAGTAAGGTTGGAGGATATCGGTGAAAATTACCTGGATGAGCTTGTATCGAGGTTTTTTATTGAAGAAGTTGAAGATAAAGAGGAAAAACTATACCAACTTCATGACCTGTTTCATAATCTTGTAGAGCGGGTTCAAGGTGATGATTTTATCAGAATAGACTCAACTAATTCCAGAGAAGTTTCTTCCCACATAAGCAACATGTTATCTAGATGTGACAACATTCGCCACATCCTTTTGCCCTCAAGCATGATAAACGAACTAAAAGAAAAATTATGCCTCATGCACAATATACGCACTCTTTTGGTGGAATATGATGGTGGTATTGTCCCAAAGAATGTATTGCAAGAGATATTGAAACACATGGAAAAACTACGGGTGTTACATCTTTCCAAATGTTTTCATTATTTGCCAGACTCTATTGGCAATTTAAAACATCTCCGTTACCTCGATATTGATGGCTCTCAGTCTCTTAAGAAGTTACCTGATTCCATATGCAAACTTTACCACCTCAAAAGGCTTGACCTTCAAAATTGTAAATCCCTACCCAAGGATTTTTGTGAACTCATTAGCTTGAGGTGGTTTTATACAAGTAGGGAGATAATGTCCCATATTTCTCATGTTGGAAGGCTGACATCCCTCCAAGAGCTTAATCATTTCGTTGTAAGGAAGGAATGTGGGTTTGAATTGCACCAACTAGAAAATTTAAATCAGCTTCGAGGTGAAATGCACATTACAGGTCTTGAGAATGTAGCGAGTACAGAGGATGCTATAAAGGCCAATATGCCAAATAAAACGCATCTGACTACACTAGAATTTGAGTGGAACTCCGATGAAAGAGACACTAATAGTGCTACATGTCTCTCTACTCCACATGCTGAATTATTGGATGCATTACAACCTCATCCTCATATAAGTGGTCTGACACTTAAAGTATTTGGAGGAGATAGATTTCCAAATTGGCTCCAAAGTAAGAATTCACTAAAGCATCTCACGTCGCTAATATTAATGGATTGTGATAAAGTAAAAGAAATCTCATCCATTAATGAATCCCTTCCCAATTGTGAAAGATTTATACTACAGAGGCTCGAAAACCTTAAAGAATTGCCTTCCCTTCCTCCAAACCTTACTTATTTAGTGATAGACCATCTCCCAAAGCTTAGTTATTTCTCTGAGGATGATTTGTTGAAGAAGGAAGAAAGAAACCAATCCAAACATGAGGTCGTGAAGCTAATAGCAGAGTACCTGAAACCAGAGGATGTACGATTACCCAGAAGTTTTGAGTCAACTGTGAACCTTTTTTTTCTGTTCGTGAAACACAGATTGGAAGGTGCATTTGACGATTCTACAGATCCTCTTTTAGATGAGTGGGCAGAGATATTGACATTTGACCCGCAGAATAAAGATTATTCTCGAGGTCAGCTTTTGGATGAGTGGGTTATGTTCATGCATTGTCACATGGAAACAATGTTCTATAAAAATGAAGAGTCCAAGTTGGTTTTACCGTCTTCACTCACTGACCTTGAGATATCATCATGTAGCATTACTGATGATGCATTATCCACCAGCATACAATCCCTTGTTTCCCTTTCTAAACTAAAACTATCGGATATTATGACAATAACCTCTCTTCCTTCCAAGGAAGTCCTATGTTTATTGAAGAACCTCCAGATTCTTACCATTGAAGGATGCTATTTGCTCAGTTCCTTAGGAGGTATTGGAGCCTTGACCTCTTTGATAGAGCTCAAATTAAAGAACTGCCCCAATTTGAACACATCAGATGATTCTTTGCCTTCCTCCTTGAAGATACTAGAAATTTTGTATTGCTCAACTGCTGATGTTATTCATGCCCGTAATGTCTCAGATGTTATTCGTGTCCTTGATGTTGGTAACCTGTCTCTTCTCAAGGAGCTGGTTTTAATGGGATGGGACGGTCATTTGGAGGGATTGAATTCATTAACTGCACTTTGTAGTCTACTTGTATCGGACTGCCCTGCAATCAACCTCTCATCTCCCATGGACAAGTACGTAAATGCACTTCCTATTGTTATAGTTGATGACTTGAAACTATTGAAGTTGATACTATCAGATGAAACTATTTCTTCAATAGATAGATTGGCAATTTTTGGCTTTCAAGGAGATTCCTCAGATGATGAGGTTTTTCAATCTCTTACCTCTCTAAAAGGTTTGTGCTTTCGTTGCTGCAAAACTACCCATCTGCCGAAGAACTTGAAAAATCTTGCATCTGTCGAGTATGTGATTCTAGATGACTGTCCAAACCTATGTAAACTGGAAGAACTACCCAGTAATCTTTGTGTGTTGGAAATTGAAAACTGTCCAAACCTATGTGAATTGGAAGAACTTCCCAGGAATCTTCATGAGCTGGAAATTAAAGACTGTCCAACTCTGACGGAGAAGTTCAAGAAGGGTGGCCCTAAATTCCAGGTCTCGTGTGACGAAGGAAGCACCATTGTGAGATTTCCAACAGAAGGTAAGCTACTTTTGTAATTTTATATCTTCTCTTTATTGATGGATACATCATTTTGATCAGTCCTTAAGAGGGAAGGAATCATAATCTAAAATAAATGTTTTTAGCGCCCTCTATCCTTTTGGTTCGCCAAAGCATATAAATTCCTGTTGTTTTTCTGTGACTAGAAAATCCATAATCTCATAAAAAAAACCTTATTGGTACGACCTCGGCACTTGACATTAAGAAACATAATTGCCCATATTTTGGCAAAAGCTATTAACTAACAGTGGAGACAAGGCATCCTCGTGCTGGTCTGGTTTTGTGCTGGACTTCTAGTATGGTTTAGCACTCATGAACGGTACCACTGTACCAGACCTCTTTTCCTTTTTCCTTTCTCATACTGTTTTTTGATTTGTTGGTATACCGTGCTTGTTCTTCCTTGGCCTTTTATTTCAAGTCTCAATGTGTTTGTTCCAAACTTGCAACTTGTATTCAGTAAACGTTTACATATTTAAATATGAGTGAGGCTATGGTGCTATGCATAGCACCAATGGCTAGTGTACTACGGCTCAATATGGTACTTTTTAAAATCCTAACGGTCGATCCGACCGTTCAATGTGATATCCATATGAATATGTACTTGCAAACTAAATTTTATATTTTTTTTGAATTTTTTTACTATTTTTTCAGATAGGTAGAAAAATCAGT
Source organism: Carex kokanica (assembly GCA_025461125.1). NCBI lineage: Eukaryota > Viridiplantae > Streptophyta > Magnoliopsida > Poales > Cyperaceae > Carex > Carex kokanica. Next base: position 511,939 of record JAJGRX010001293.1, on the reverse strand, counting down.
GTTTTTTGAAAATTCTGGACCATCAAAATTCTACCTATCTGAAAAAATAGTAAAAAAATTCGAAAAAATATAAAATTTAGTTTGCAAGTACATATTCATATGGTTATCACATTGAACGGTCGGATCGACTGTTAGAATTTTAAAAAGTACCATATTGAGCCGTAGTACACTAGCCATCCGTGCTATGCATAGCACCATAGCCTCACTCTTTAAATATATATCTATTTTCACAAACACAATGGTACATTTACGTTGTTAGTAATTAGTGCTGGCATTGCAATATTTATATATTATCAATCTGATAGCCATAAATTTTCTCTGCTATGCTATTGCTATAAGATGCTAATCTTTTCTTCTAAACTCTGTTTCTTTTGCAGAAGGAAGGTACCTTTTTATTTAGGCTCACTCTCTCGAGTTTCTTCTATGCTCTCTCTCCATATCTCCAATATTCCAATCGCCCATACCACCTCATCCACAAAACAAAAAAAAAAACAAAAAACAAAAAAAAAGAACAAAAAAATCAAAATAAGAACAAAAAAAGACAAAAAAAAAAGCAAAAAAAGATTCTCCTTTGATTATCAGTTTGAAGAAATTTGTTCTATCCATCTTTTTTAAGTCTTCACTCTCCAGTACAATTATTGCCGGGAGATTGTAATTTATTTGATGTTTTAATTGTTCTTTGCAAACTATAGAAAAAACCAAAAAAAAAGATAAAAAAAGGAAAAGGAAAAAAGGAAAAAAGAAAAAAGAAAAAAAATATTGTACCCTAATTTAAGTCCGGGTGATACAATATTATTATTGTCTATGTCCTATTTATTTGTATTTGGTACTTTTTTTGTTAGAGTGAATATTACGTTCTATATCTTGTATGACTTTCTATGTTTTGATAAAGATGATATATGAAGGTGTGTTGCTCATATATTTGATCATCTGAAAATACTCTGTAATATTTTTTCTAAATTAATAAAAATAAGGGAGGGAAGGGAGCTTCATGGGAGTGCTTGTGTTTGTGTTCTATTTTATATAATTATAATATTTTTGTGACTGTCTATGTCATATTTATTTGTATGTGGTACCTTTTTGTGTGTGTTGTATGTTTAATATTGTTTTGAGTTATCAACTTGTGCTAGTCACTTTATGCGGTGTGCATTTTATATGTGTGTATTGTGAGTTTATTTATGTGAACATTTGTATGATAAGACAGACTGCTTGTCGATTTTACATGGGACAAAATTCTAACGGTTGATTCAAACTATTCAACATGATCTTCATATGAATATGTATTTGTAGACTAAATTTTACACTTTTTAAAACTGTTTTACTATTTTTTTAAATAAGTAGAAAATCACTGTTTTTGAATGGTCCAAAAATATGACATCAAGTGATTTTCGACCTTTCTAAAAAATAGTAAAGAAATTTTAAAAATATAAAATTTGATTTGCAAGTACATTTTCATATGGATATCATGTTGAATGGTTGAGATTGATCGTTAGAACTTTCAAAATGAAGATATGAATCCATAGCATGGGCCAATGTGCACTATACATAGTAACATAATCTCACTCAAGAAGAGAAATAAACTTGATATTGTTACCACTCCTTGCTTGATTTATAGCATAAGAGAGGGGAACAAAATCGAATTCAAATCCAGTGAAGTAACTCAATTTTGGGTTTTAGATCGGGACCATCCAATTCGAATCCGCGATAATCTATTCCGGAGTGGAGCGCACACATCCCATGTGACGGATTCGAATCAGGAGGTGATCTTGAGCAACGGATTTGAATTGGACAGTCCCCATCCAAAATTCCAAAATTGAGTTACTTTAGGGGATCCGGACCCAACAAAATCAGTACAGTATCTTGAATCTACAAAGAAATGAGTACAGAATTTGATGACAATTTATTTCTCTATAACAAAAAAGGCCCAGCCCAAACCCAAATGAGGGCCCATAATAAATTTATCATTTCTCACTAGAAAGCGAAGCCAGAACCCTTCCAGATCGATCTCTTTCTACTTTCTAGTGTGCGTCTCTCTCTCCAGCCGCCATGGCTGCTTCATAGCTTCCTCCTATGGCGAATCATCTTGGAGGAGCTCCCGTTGATTCTTCCTCTTCCTTATTGAATAGGTACAGATTCTTCCTCTTCCTCTTCGTCTCGAGTGGTGACAAGTAATCTACTCCATGGGAGCCCGCAGCATAGGAGTAGATTAGTTGTTACCACTCGAGATGAAAGAGTTACGAACGGAATGAGGCAACAAAATCACGTCAAGTGGAGAAGTTATCTGACGAGGATGGCTGGTTCTTTTTAATTAATCAGGTATCACTTCAAATTATTATGGTACTTCCTAAATTTCTCTTCCAAATTAATTACCAGAAGCCTACCTAGCTACCTCGATCTGATGAGGTGTAGCTGATTAGAACTGGTCTTCCATTTAGAGCTGGTATGCTTTCCATCTTGTACTGAAAATTTGCCTAATTTCGCACAAAGTTAGTATCAGTTTGTTCGGTACCAGACTAGGTGTTACACTGACTGCTTTTGGTGTGAGAGATAATTGAATTGAATTAACTTAGTACTTGCAAACTTTTGAATGGCCCCGTCCCACTACTGTCAGAAAAGGTGCACCATTCAATACCATCTCTAATTTTCCATCATCTGAGCTGAGAGCTGATCTCTTTGCATCTCCCTAGACATTGTTAGAGCTGTCCACACTGATCTCTTTTCTCTGCTCTTAAATTTATCTTTCGTTGAATTACAATTAATTTTGAAATAAAAATTTTGAAAGAATATATTTTTAATATGCATGTCATTTGGAGTGGGTGGATTTTGGTGAGCATAAATAAGAGAGAGAGAGAGGGAGAGAGAGAGGAGAGAGAGAAGCATGGTAGTGCGCATCCCATGTGGGATGCCAGGGAGGCGGTGGGACCCACACTCAATCATGCTCCGCCGGTGCTAGCCTGGCCATTTTTTTCTTCTACTTCTCTGCCTTTTTTTCTCTATCCAAATATGTAGTGGGTCATCTAATCATTTCACACGGTAATGCTTGTCCCAGGAACAATTTGGTCATATGGGTTCTGCGTCTGTCCGATCAGCTTTGGAATCCATGCACGTGACTATTAAAGCGGACACACATAACCCGCGTTCATCCGATCCACTTTGGAATCCATGCACATGATAATTAAAGGGGACACAATTATTGAAGCAGATCAGACATACGCAGAACACATAAGAACCAAATTATTACTTGTGTTCTAACAAAAAGTGTTTTATTGAATGGTGTTTCATAGGAATTCGGGTAGCAACTCTGACCTCCTACTGGCAGCACCCCGGGGGTCCATCGAGAACTGGTAAACATATATACCCATTTGTCTCTACAATTTTCTTCCTTGGTAATAATTTGTCTGTCCTTGCAAAGCAGTTAAGGGGTTGTATCAGCCCTTTTGTTGGTCCGTTTCACGTCTAACCTAATCAACTATTTCCATTTTTATCTCCAGAAAAACTTAAATATTTGGTAAACCTCAATCGTTGCAATATATTATAGAGTGATGCTTCTATGGACATAAGGACCTATTTGTAAAATGAACATATTTTCATTTTCAAAGTTCAAAAAGTCGATCCGACCGTTCACATTATCTCCATATTAAAATGTACATGGAGGTCAAATTTTACATTTTTTTGAATTTTTTTACTATTTATTAAGTATTTTACAAAACTAGTCAAATTCGGACCATTGAATTTTGTAAAATACTTAATAAATAGTAAAAAAATTCAAAAAAATGTAAAATTTGACCTCCAAGTACATTTTAATATGAAGATAATGTTGAACGGTCGGATCAACTGGTTGAACTTTGAAAATGAAAATATGTTCATTTTACAAATAGGTCCTTATGTCCATAGAAGAATTTGCCTATATTATATATCATAGTTTCTCTCTCCTTGCAGTTCAAGGAAGCCAACTGCTGATGGATCAAATTATGTGCAGTGACTTGAATGACTGATCGATGCAACAAAAAACTGCTATTTACTGTTTTATTATTCATTTTCATAATTAGCAGAAAACAAAAATATATTGATTATCAACCTGGATTGATTACGTTTCTGGCGTGCCAGTGTAATTTTTTTTTTTTCTGAATCTTACACAAATTGAGATTTCTGAAACTAGAACAAGATAACGAAATATACTAGTTGTGAGGTACTATTTGTTGGCCCAACAATCATGTTATCTCTACTGAAGCCCAATAGTTCGGCCTTAATGCTTACTTTACATCGAGAGCATTCCATTATTTTATGGGGAAATTTTCATGTATACTCAAAAACCTCGAAATTACGTACCCCTCTAAAATTTACGATCTTATATTTACCCTTCTAGTTTCAAAAGCTCGTAGATATACCCAATTTATTGACTCTTTCTAATTAACACTCGTTTAAAATTTATAAAGTTATTATTTTACCTTTTGTTAATAAATAAAAAAAAATATGTTTGTTGTTTAAGAGAACTTTTAGTCTTCTAATTGGTCAGTTTTGAGAGCTCATGATTCATTTTCTTTATCGTGACACACACACAAGCATATGCTTAAATGATACCGTGTATGTATCACAACTAGAGAAATGAGCTATTTATTTTCAAATTTCAATCAGTTAGAATTAAGGTTCTAAATAGCGATTATTGGTTCATCGCGGAAAGGCTAAACAAAAAACTATCGCAAATAACGTATCTGTAGCGATAGCTATCATACATAGTTTTTTTTTTCAAAAATTATATTTTATATTTCCATCGATTATGAACATTATCTAAAGTCTCATAGAGCAATAAGTAACACAAAATTTGTAGCCAATTAAAACACACAATTTCAAATGGAATGGTCAAAGTTGCTGCTAATAAAAGTTCTTTGGTAGCATAGAATATCTATCTTTTTCCATTCAAAATAACCTAAACATCATGGAATCAACTATCTTTTTTTTTATTCAAAATAACCTAAGCATCATGGTATAAACTATCTATCTTTTTCGATTCAAAAGAAAATAGCTATCTCGGCCTTGAAAAAATGTGGTCCTTAAAATAAATTTTCAGTATGGGCCTTTAAATAAAAGCCTATATAATATAGCGTGCGCTATAGTGGACCGCTACACGCTACGCGCTATAGCGGTTGTAGCTGAAATAGCATGCTTTTGTCCCATAGCTTAGTGTTTAAGGTCTGAAAACGCTATTACCCCTACTGCGTCGCTATAGCGTGCTATTTAGAACACTTGTTATAATGCATAACAGTTTTCTTACACAAACGACACATTTTTTTTTATTGTTTTGGTAAGGGGAAAATGCGTACTGTATAAATTTAAAATGAATTTAGTAGAAAAGTCAATCATTTGGATAAATTTGTGAGTTTTAGATATTAAGAGGGTAAATATGCTATTATGAATTTTACAGGGAGTGTAATTTTGAAGTTTTTGAGGAGTATACATGAAATTCAGGTGTAGATTTTAACAACAACATTTTGGCTCATGCAGCGCTAAGATGAGAGAGATTTTATTTGAACTGTAATGACCTTCATAAAGGAAACTAACAAAAATGCTATGCAAATCTTTAAAATTATAGAAGTTATGGTTTTTTTTAAAGCCTTCACAGATGTTGCAAAGTCATGAGGGGGAATCAAATTTTCGACCTTTGAGTAACCAACAATCCTAGAATTTTTTTTCTAGCCAACTATGCTACCTCCCCTTTCTCTATAGAAGTTATGGTTAATGAGACTCACTGAGCATTAATTGCCTTTGCTATATTTAGAACTTTCATTTTCATATGTAAATTCATTCAAGTTTCACCGGTTCTATGTTCACAGAAGAAATTGCTCTCTCTAGCCGCAAAACTATGCTGTCAAAACATGATAATTCAATAAAAAAGGATACTGAGAAATTTGAGTATTTAAAACTTAAACAAATAGTGATCAAGTGATAATAATGCATGGAGTGTAGCCAAGTCCTGGACCCCGTGTCCAATCAGTATGGTTTGTTGTTCGTTTAGTTCAACCGCTGTACTTCCTTCACTTTATCCAGGTACTAATATTGCAGTTTTAGATGATAAAGAGACCACAAAACAAATTAAGGTGCCTTTGAATAATGAAAAGCATAAGAGGAATTAATAAAACTCTGGTATTAGAACTTTCGAAAGATCTGATGTTGTACAATAAATTATTTGGTGTTGCCATATTTAATTATGATGAAATACAGAAATAGTGATTCTTAAGGCAGCGTTTCAGTTGTTTAATTTTGAAAGTAGTGGATTATCATTACTTTGTCAATTATTGGCATTTGTGCCACTGGGTATTATTTGGAACAAGAATAGTTAATTATTTATGTATTTCATATTTAACATTAGAAGAATCATACCTACTCTTGACCTGCTAATATTATAGCCATTTGATCAATGGAGTGGACTCAAAAGAAGACGTGTACTATGGAGATGCTCATGAATTGAATGGACTTGATTTATCATCACTTAAGCTAGTCAACTGAAGACTACCTTTCTTGGCCTTTTTTGCTTATCCAAAATCTACATTTATTGCTGATGTGAGGCATACCAACCAATGGTCATGTTGAATGGTCGCTCTAAATGGCTCAGTAATTTCAAGTCCATGCAGAATTTATCCTCATATGAATTTCTTGGCAGTAACCTTGGTGGTAGAGAGTATTATCGAAGTGGTCCTGCTCTTTTTCCTGGATGGGCTTCTTTAAAAAATTATGGGATCTCTGTTACTATCACGGATAAAGGGGCACAAATGGTACTAGAGAATAACTTACCTAATTTAATGATGTCGATTGATTTATCAACAAATAGATTCACTGGTGATATTCCCAAGTCGATAGGCGAGCTCAAAGGGATAAAAGCGTTAAACCTGTCACATAATGCTTTTACTGGATCCATCCCACATCGACTTGGGCAATTGACGCAAATCGAGTCACTGGACCTTTCTTGGAACCAACTTTCTGGAGAGATTCCACAAGAACTAATCTCCCTGAATTTTCTATCCATCTTGAATCTTTCATTTAACCATCTGGTCGGGAGAATCCCGCAATCTGGTCAGTTCCTAGTATTAGACAATTCATCGTACGAAGGAAACCCTGAATTATGTGGTGTGCCATTATCTAAGCTGTGCAATGTCTCAAGTCCTGGAAACAATACAACCTCTCCTCCCACAAAACCTGTTAAGAAAATGACTGCAATTGTTCTCTTGTGCCTTTTCATTGGATTGGGATTTGGTACGGGATTTGGCATCACAATTATTTGCCCAGTAATCAAAAGAGCAAGAAATGCACATGCTACTCGTTAGGGATTTGTTCGTGCATCAACAATGAGAGTGCTTGCTTTTCACTGTGTTTGGGTATATAATTAGTACAACTTTTCTTATATTTGATGTTTTTGTTGAGAATACACTCAGCAGCTAAAGATTTAGGAATCAAAAAGATATGCTAAGGATCGGTATCCACTCAAAGAAGGAAAGAACTCAGCAGCTATGAAAGGAAAGCATAAAATTGGAGGAGGAAAGATATATATGCGCATCTGATGTAATTTACAATATATATAGAATGGTTTATTTTCTTCTAAAGTTAGAATAAGGATCATATGTTTAGCATGTATAATTGATTTGATGGGCTGTACCAAAAATATCTCTCTAGATTGATAAATAGGAGTACACAGCTATGTAATAATTCAATTGACAAAGAAATAAAATTGGGTGGGAAGGGAGATTTCTTGGGAGTTTTGTGTTCTTAGTTATTTCTATTATTCTTGACATGGTATCAGAGCATGGTTGCCTGACGGTATAGCTAGAGAAATTGTTGCCCTTCTTGTCTTTAACTTCAATTTCTCGTGCTATACTGCTCTTAGGAGCTATCCATATTTGGTAGAACAATGTCTGAAGTTGAATCCCAAGAATCGACCACCAATACTGTGCTGATTGAGCAGATGGTGAGAATGATGACTCAAATGGCAGCTATGCAAACTGCTGTCATAAACAATCCTCAACTGGCGACACAAATCATACCTCAACTTGTTTCCATGACCGAGGGTATAATTCATTCAAGTGCTATTGATGTAAAATTCGATGGCACAAACTACTCTTTTTGGAGCCAAGCGGTGGCGATGTACGTTCTTGGCAGAGAAAGAATGAAGCATCTCATAGGAGAACCAGCTCCACCATCCCCAACCGAACCATCATTTCAAAAGTGGGCAACTGACGATGGGTGGTGAAAGGGTGGATTATTAACTCCCTCGAACCACGACTGAAGGGGAGTTATATTCGATACCTTACTGCTAGAGACGTATGGAAGGCAATTGCTACAACCTACTACGATGAAAGTGATGAGGCTCACGTTTATGCTCTCAACCGCAAGAGAAGCTACTCGCCAAGGTATCATGATCAAGGGAGGAGTGGACTCAAACTCATTGGCTATGATCTCCAAAGGGTACAAGTCTGGTAAGGGGTATGATTTCCAAAACAAAAATTACTCACAGTCCTCTTATAATGACAAGGCAAAGATGAGATGCACGAACTGTGGCAAAAATTGGTACACAAAGGAACAATGTGATATCTCGCTTTCTTATCTATATTCCGACCAAACTTTGTACCAAAACATGTGCCTAAAACTGTCAAATCGTGTTTATTTCATTGAATATCTATAGAATGTGGTACTGCTACGCATTTGTTCTTACTTTGCAGAAAACGGGCAAAACCGAGGAAGAATCTGGAATTTGAAGGTTTATATACGGTCCGTGTACCTTCTTATGCGGACCGTACAACCCTCTGCCCGACCATAGACACGACCAGGACACCATCCACACGACCTGTATATGATGCTGAAATTTCAGCACCTGAAATTAAAACAGTCATAGATTTTGACTCGTAACTCCGTTTTGAGTGTATGACTACTTTTCGGAAAGTTTGAGAGAAGATCTACAATCTGAGCCGGAGACACAGGCACATGGTCCGTACACATTTGTGTGCGGACCGTACCTTAACTACCCAACCATACAGAGAGTTTCACACAAGAGACTAAATCTCTACAACACAGGCATACGGTCCGTACACATTTGTGTGCGGACCGTACACAAAAAATCTGGAAAATCCAGACTGGCGATGGAAAGAGATGCTAGCTGGGGGAGGTCGAAAAGGAAGGCTTTTAATACGCGATTTTGGGCATTAAAAGGGGGGATTGCAGACCTAAGAAAGGGGGCTGGATCTTGGGAGAGCAACTTAGGGTTAGGAGAAGACGGCTAAGCGAGGAGGCGAAGAAGAGAGGAGGAAAACGCGAGTTTTGCGACGAATCTTCATTGTTCTTCGAGTTTTTCTATGAACTCCTTTATCTTTATTTGTTTTATTTGCTTTTTAACTATGTTTGAGTAGACTTTTTCTGTTTCTAGGGTTATGATGTAGTCGAATGCTTAGTTTTATTTGCTAGTTACTTGGATTTGTGTTGAATGCTTTTGTTTTTACTTGTTGAGTAGTATTTCAATTGCTTGGTTTGTGCTTGCTTGAATGGATTGGTCAACCCGTTAGATGAATGCGCACATCTAGATGTTAGGTTACATGGCTATGACATTTAAACCAACCGAACTAAGTACATGAGGTAGGTTTGTGAGCCAAAAGGTGAAACCAAGAAGTACCCGAAAGGCAAAACTTTCCTCGAGTCGAAAGACCTTGGATACCTTTAGTAAACCGACAAGTCACTTAGGATAATTAAGCCAACAAGCGAAAGTTGAGGTTTAAGGACCCTAAGAGGGGAGTATTTGAATTCCGTATCGAATTATTAGGCCAAGAAGCGACAACTGCGGTTTAGAAATTTAGGTATGGTCAATAGAAACCCTAAACAAAAGAATTGACACAGAAACAGTAGATGCTGTATCAACTTGAGGTTCTGTACAGACCGTACATGAAAGTGTGCGGGCCGTACACTTTGGGGCTAAACTGAAACAAAGTCAGAAACCCTTTTTATTAATTGAAAACAAATCTAAAAATTTCTTTATTGTTTTGAATTTTGTTATTGAACTGTTAGGACGCTAAATACGCCCAAACAACATTTGCAGACTTCTAGAATCTCTGTAGTTTAAGTAAAGTCCGGTAATTGTCAAACCGTCCCTGTGATCGATACCCGATAATATACTACGCGATAGGACTGTGCACTTGCAGTCTGAACCGAAAGTGTATTTAAGGTTTAAAAGGTACAGTTTATTGTACTGAAACTTTGTGCATTACCTTTTGGTGCAACACAATGCTTTGAATGCTTTGAAGTGGTGGGCTATCTGGAGTGGTGGAAAGGAGATAAAAAGAAAAAAAATATGAGGAGAGAGGCAAAGGTGTAGTAGCCACAGCTATAGCTGTGGGCAGCCGGGAGGCCAGCAAGAAGCAGCCAGAGCCGAACCATTTTGGTCAGCAACAACTAGCGGCAACAACCAGAACCGAGGAAGAGAACCATAACTGTGAAGGTAAAAATAGTTTTTTTTAAATAAGCATGGGTAAGTGTAATATCTTAGATGTGAACAGAAATAGAGAAAACGAAGGTTGGGTTATCGATTCGAGTGCAACCGACCACATGACACACGAAAAAACTACTTTAAAAACCTTGTGTACACCACGTAAAACCGGAATAATTAATGCAAGTGGGAAGTCTATCCCGTAGAAGGTGCAAGGGAGATTATGTTATCAAATCAAATCAAGCTAAAAAACACGCTTGTGGTTCCTTCCCTTGCAACAAAGCTGATATCTGTCAGTCAACTTACAAAGGATCAAAATTGCGTTGTGCTTATGTTCCCTGACCATTGTGTATTCCAGGATATTATCACGAAAAGGATCATTGGCCATGGTACTAGACGAGATGGGTTGTATTACTTGGATGAATCTAAAACTGGGAGCAATTACGTAGCAAGGAGAGATTATATATCTACTAAGAATAAAATTTGGGTATGGCATAAAAGACTAGGTCACCCATCTTTTGGATACATCAAAAAACTTTTACCCAATTTATTTTTGAATTTAGGTCCTACAGATTTTGTTTGTGAAACTTGTATCAAATCTAAGAGTCATAGAACAACTTATTATAGCAGTCCAAATAAATGTAAAAACCTTTTGATTTGATACATACAAATGTTTGGGGACCATCCCCTATAATTTCCAAATCTGGTTGTAGATGGTATGTTTCATTTATTGATGATTGCTCCGGAATGACTTGGCTCTATTTACTTAAAACAAAAGACGAGGTTTCTAAAGTTATTCAAGATTTCCATAAATTGGTAAAGACTCAATTTGGGAAAGAAATAAAAACCATAAGGAGCGATAATGGGACAGAATACTTGAACCGAAGTGTACAAAATTTTTTTAGAGAAAATGGGATTATTCATGAGACAACATGTGTAGGAACACCTCAGCAAAACAGCATTACCGAACGAAAAAACAGACATCTCCTTGAAATGACCCGATCACTACTACTTGAAAATAAAGTACCTCCTATGTTTTGGGATGCCCTTTCATTTGTTGTATACCTCTCAAATCGTACACCCACAAGTGCAAATGATTATAAAACTCCCATCTAAGTCCTATCTGAAAGTTTTGATGCTTAGATAGCAAGGAATAAAACAAAAATTTATTCAACTCAAAACAAACGATCTAGTTATTGTAAATGCAAGAAACAATCTTCATTAGCCTAATCAATAAGGGAATAACATAATACCTTGGATTTGATCTCCAAATCAAATCAAGAAGAGTTGTCTTGCTTAGCAACTTCTTATTCCCTTTCTCTTTCAGTGGTGGTTGTGCTTAGCCCTTCAAATGACGAGCCTCCTTAGGTATCCACCGAAAGATTAAAGAAATACTTGTATCTCTAAGGCTAGTAAGAGATTAACAAGTAGAACCATAATTCTAGTTTAACCCTCTTGTTAATTCCTGAAAATTTCTTAGAGGATTTCTAGATCTCAACTCATGAGAGAAAAATGGGAGAGAGGAGAAAAGAGCAAAATTTCGGCCAAGATATAATTCACTGAATTTTGACCTTTCGGTACTAAAACCCTTATATCTTTTTCTTGGTAACTCCAAATGACTTGAAATCTTCACCATTGGATTCAAGACTCCAAGGGCTACATATTACATAGGTCATACGTCCAGAATGGTTAAGATTTTCCCTTTCAAATTCCAGTTCAAACTTACCAAAAAAAATCTGTCCAGAAATTTCTTTTCTCTTTAATGAGATTGATTAGATTTAATGACATATTTAAATATTCCTTAAATCATGCCATTACTAATCAATTCTCCCCAGCATATATTTGGGCTTTGGGCTTAAACATACTAATCATATTAATATTTAATTAAGTCCACAATCCCATACATTAAAAGGCCAACATATAAATTAATATTCTATATTAATTTATATGCATCTCTCATGTGTCAAAAGTCATTTAAAATATGTCACACATACTTTAAATATTACTAGGATTATTTTACAACATCTCCATGTTATAAAAAAATTATTCATATATTAATAACATATAATTTGTACAAATTAATTATAACTCCTTATAATTAACATAGCACATATTATATACATATCACATATGCTTTATTAATATATTTTCTTTTAATCTTTCATATGGTGTGACCCTATGGGATCCCATCATTATGGCAATGAAATTAAACATTTTAATTCCATAAATCAATGATACAACTAGCCATGGTATATTGATTACCCAAATGATGTGGATGAAAAAGCACAATGCAAAATCACGATCCCTGTAACATTAAAAAATGTTGTTGTGTCAATTCCTTGCCACATGATATCCAAATAATCGTAAGGTAGGAATGTGTCATCCTTACCAATTATTCTTTCTTGATTTCCTGAAGTTTAATTATGATATGATTATCATATAATCATATTGCATGCACATAATACAAACTTTATCAAGGGGCCCAGAGATATCATCGCTTATATTAACATATAAGGGACAATGGTTTCTTGATACGTATCGTTCTTCCGCATAAGTTATATGCACTGCAGTAACTGCCTATATAACTCCTGGTTAAAGAGAGCGTTGGACAGTACCAACAATACACATCCCTTATATAAGAAAAATAAATATCTCAACCAAAGAATTCTAGACACAATGAAATATCAATGACACAGAACACAATCCATATGATATTTCATTCTTAGGTCTGTCCAGTGCCATACATCTCCATGTATGCACATGTGTGATTAGATCGATAACTCCTTATCTATAACCTGTAGAACATGGCCATCATCTAATCACTACACTTATCTTATATGGTCAACCAGTGTACCTTGCTGATTGCCAAAATAAGGGACATTTAAGAGTAAACAAATTTATTCATTGTGAAGTTCTACAATTTAAGTCATCAACTCAAATGATCCACTAATATGAATACTCAAGGTACAAAATGATAAAAATCATTCACTAATAAACTAAACATATCATAGATATGATATGGGTCTAGGACACCAACACTAACACTATCATCTCATATGACCATACCATCTGTCTTAAATTTGCCTCCTAAAATATTTGGGTGTGTTGCTTATATCCATATACAAAAACATTTCGCACAGAGTTAGAACCTAGGGCTAAAAAATGTGTTTTTTTGGGAATGGGAGCGAATCAGAAAGGTTATAAATGTTATAATTCAGGTACTAGAAAATTCCATACTACCATGGATGTTACTTTTTTAGAAAATGAGTCATTTTTTAACAAAATCCAAGATCCGATTCAAGAGGGAAGCAGTCATGATGAATCGGACTTTGATCTGACCTTTTTATCCAGTCCAGGCTCAGCAGTTGATTCAGGTCCAAGCCCAATAGCTGATTCAGGTCCAGGTCCAGCAGCTAAATCGGGTCCAGCAGCAGCTGATTCAGGTCCAAGCCCAGCAACTAATTCGGTCCAGCAGTAGCTGATTCAGGACCAAGCTCAGTAACTAATTCGAGTCCAGCAGTAGCTAATTCAGGTACAGATCCAGCAAATAACTCGAGTCCAGTAGCATTTGACTCGGGTTTGGAAAATGATGAAGGCTCTGAGCAAAAAAAATCTAGCAGAAATAGGTCAGTCGGGCTCTTCGCCAAATGGAATTAAGCTATGGATAGATCTTACTGAGGCAATATCACGAGAGGATACAACGAGGTATGTTCTTCTGAAACCCAGCCTAGATTTCTTTCACGTGTTAATCGTGGCAAACCACCAAGAAGATATATCTCGGAAGATGGGACGAGTAAAGAAATAACATATCCAATTGCAAACTATACCTCAACAGAAAAATTGCCACAACCATTAAAGAATTTCGCAGACCAACTATCTTCTATTGCCATACCTGAAAATGTTGAAGATGCCAAAAAGAGTGAGAAATGGACTAGAGCAATTAATATAGAAATCGAGGCTCTCAAAAAATATTGTATGTGGAAAATAGTTAATTTACCACCGGGAAAAAGGACAGTTGGGTGTAAATGGGTGTATTCAATTAAGTACAATGCAGAGGGAAAGATCGAAATATATAAAGCTAGGTTAGTAGCGAAAGGGTATACACAAACGTATGGGGTTAACTTCCAGGAAACCTTTTCCCATGTTGCAAAACTAAATCCGGTTCGAGTTTTACTGTCTCTTGCAAGTAACTTTGGCTGGCCATTACATCAATTCGATGTTAAAAATACATTTCTTCATGGCGATTTGGAAGAAGAAATTTATATGGATCTACCCCCCGGTTACGAGCACATTGGACCAGCAAACAATGTGTGCAAGCTGGAGAAGGCATTGTATGGCTTGAAACAGTCACCTAGGGCATGGTTTGGAAGGTTCTGCAGGGCCATGAAGAGCTATGGTTATAGTCAGGGTGACTCCGATCACACCATGTTCTTTAAAAGAAGTGAAGGTAAAATTGCAATCCTTATTATCTATATTGATGACATGATTATTACAGGTGATGATAGAGCTGAAATTGAAAGACTTGAAACAAAGCTCTCGAAGGAGTTTGAAATGAAAAATATGGGAGGTCTAAAATATTTTCTAGGAATTGAAGTGTCAAGAACTAGAAAAGGCATGCTTCTTTCTCAAAGGAAATATGTTCTTGATCTCTTGGCCAAAACTGGAATAATGGAATGTAAATCGGTTAGTACCCCAATGGAACAAAATGTGAAATTTGAAATCTGTCCTGAACAATGTCCCACAAACAAAGAAAGATACCAGAGGTTAGCTGGTAAACTAATATACCTATCGCACACTCGACCAGACATAGCATATGCAGTAGGGGTAGTGAGTCAATTTATGCACAACCCAAGTGAAGATCACATGGGAGCTGTCATACGAATATTGCGATATCTCAAAGGGACACCTGGTAAAGGAATCAAGTTTGAGAAGTATAAACATATACAGATGCAGATTGGGCAGGAAACATCATGGATAGAAAATCAACTTCGGGCTACTTTCCATTTGTTGGGGGTAACTTGGTAACATGGAGAAG
The DNA here is from genome assembly GCA_025461125.1 of Carex kokanica. Lineage (NCBI taxonomy): Eukaryota > Viridiplantae > Streptophyta > Magnoliopsida > Poales > Cyperaceae > Carex > Carex kokanica. The sequence goes on along the minus strand of JAJGRX010001293.1, from coordinate 496,445 downwards.
TAAAAAACAAAATGTGGTTGCCCTATCCAGTGCTGAAGCCGAATTCAGGGGGATGATGAAAGGAATATGTTGTGAGCTACTCTGGTTGAGAATGTTGATTACTGAATTAGGAGTGGAATACGAAGATGAAATGAGATTGTACTGTGATAACATGGCTGCCATAGACATCTTGCACAATCCAGTACAGCACGACAGGACCAAACACATAGAGGTAGATCGACATTTTATTAAAGAAAAACTTGATTCTAAAATTATCTCTCTACCATTTGTTAGATCCACAGAACAAGTAGCTGATATCTTAACTAAGGCAGTGGCAACTAAACCTTTCAAAGAAATGCTAGAGAAGATCGGAATGGTGGATATTTACTTGCCTTCGTGAGGGGGAGTGTTGAGAATACACTCAGCAGCTAAAGATTTAGGAATCAAAAAGATATGCTAAGGATTGGTATCCACTCAAATTAAGAAGGAAAGAACTCAGCAGCTATCAAAGAATCTGTATCCACTAAAAGAAGGAAAGAATAAAATTGAAGGAGGAAAGATATATATATATATGCGCATCTGATGTAATTTACAATATACAGAGAATGGTTTATTTTCTTCTAAAGTTAGAATAAGGATCCTATGTTTAGCATGTATAATTGATTTGATGGGCTGTACCAAAAATATCTCTCTAGATTGATAAATAGGAGTACACAGCTATGTAATAATTCAATTGACAAAGAAATAAAATTGGGTGGGAAGGGAGATTTTTTGGGAGTTGTGTTCTTAGTTATTTCTATTATTCTTGACAGTTTTTTTATTCATAAACATCTTTATCTTTGTTTTATATATAATTAGTATAAGTATATTCAGAGGGTTTGGGCATATATGCGTTTGCTTGTAAGAGGTTGTAACAGGCGTGTAAGAGGTTGTAAAATATATGTGTTTGCATGTACCCAACAAAAGTTTATTCAAGTTACATGTGCTTGCTTGTAAGTAGGCATAATGTGTACCTTAGAACGCAGTCTTGCAAAAATTTCATGGTAAAGACTAAGAGTAAGGCTTAGGTGCTATGGATAGCATAAAGCCTTCCGTGCTTCGGTATCAAAAACCTATCATATAACTTTTAAATTTCGATCTAAGTAGCTCAATAAATTAGTTATATAATGACCTCTAGAAAACCAACTTTTACTATTTTTGAAACTTTTTTACTATTTTTTATGATTTATGAAAGATGGCAAAAAAATAGCCTAAAATATTAGCAATTTTTAAGCTCCAGTGACAGCAATTGATGAATCTTCAAAATAAACACATGAATCTGAAACAAAAACATATACATAAAGTGAAGTCTGGTAAACATGACTAATTCTTAAGCTCAAATAACTTTAAAATAGTAGATGATAGACTAAAAAACATAGGATGTATACCTTCTTTGATATCTGATACTTTTTATGCTTCTTTTGCACGACTTGAAGCTTCATGCTCACTATCTGATGAACTAGAACTAATGGATTTTGATAGGCCCATGTGTCAATGACTTTTGACTAAATCTAATATTGGCCAACAAAGACTTGGGATTCAGACCCTGCCAAGGGCCAACCCGAGGTTAAATAAGATAAGGCCATTAAAGAGCCACACATGGCCCGAAAAGAAAGCCCGGACTCGGACCCCCTTCCGGGGACGGTCCGAGGCCGAAAGCAACAGGGCCTGAGGCCCTACCTTAAAACGGTCGGAGGCCGAAAACAATAGGGCCCGAGGCCCGACTATAAACCAGTCCGAGGCCTAAAGCCACAGGGCCCGAGGCCGGACTCCTTCACGGGACCAGCCCAAAATCGAGAGCGCCAGGCTTCTGGCTCGGCGACTCAGCAACCTGGCGAGGCCCAAGTAAGGCCTCGCCCATTCAAGCCCAAAGAAGTTGCGGAACCTAATTGGGTCAAGTCCGACAGAATCCGACCTCAAGCTCGGGTTCCCGTCGCCGCTGTCTATGCGGATATCGCCGCTGTCTGTGCGGATGTCACCGCTTCTATGCAAACTCCCCTAACCGCTCTGACAACGCGTACTAGCGGTCAGAGGGACGACCTATTTAATGCAAACAGTTCCTTGAATTCTGGGTCGCACAATTTCTTAAGCAAGGTATTACAGAGGATAGAGCACTTATACCTTCACAACTTCCCACTTTATTCAACCTCGGCCAGTCAACTCGAGATGGGACAAGCCCAGAATTACTCCTTAACTCCCCATACAGCCTACTCCCCCACGATAGGACGTATCAGATTCATCCATGATTTATAGAATCAGATAGAGTAGTTATTGATAAACAATAGCTAGCAGCCATGATTTATTAATGATAATCTGTTGGATTGGGTTAATTAGGTAGATAGTATTTATGTATGAATTCAGATTGAGGGCAATATTACCTGACCGTGTAGAATGAAATCTGAGTCGTCCGTTTTAATCTGGCATGAATCTCAAACGAAAACTCCTATATCAAATAGATATATAGGATTACTTTTGATCCGGTAGAAAGTACAGTCTAGTATCTTATGTGATTTGAGCACTGTGTTAATTTTGTTAGGACAGTACTGAAAGAAGATATTGACAGAGTTACTTTGACTTTATACAATACATTTGTTATATATTTTTTTATTGGAAAAATTTCTGGTCTACTCATAAAAATTATAAAAAGTCAATTTCTCTATGAAAACATCTTAATATTCAATATACCCATAAAAATTTAACATTATTTATTTTTCTCCTTTTATTCATTAAATTTATAATTTAGTTATTTTGAAGTTAAATTAACAAATACACCTCTTTCTTTCAAATGGAGCTCAAGTCTAGTTGATGATTCAGAAACTATAGCAAGCTAAATACAGTTCAATTCTATAATGTAAACTAATAATTTGGAAACTCACCTAATCATTTCATTGTTTTAAAAATAAATAAATATAAGTTCTCTCCAATTGCGCAGACTTAATATCAAATTTGCACAAATAGTGAAGAAAAGATAACTAATTGTGAAAAAAAAAACTAGCATGAGAAACACAAATCACATATGGTTCTCAATTAATCTTTTCTGCTCAAACTGTTCATAGATGGTCAAATCAGCACCGGTCCTGTTGTTAATTACACTTCGATTAGAGCTCACTCTGCCATTGTTATAGCTCTCCCGAGCATAGTAACTAGATTCGAATTCGTGAATTATTCGGATTTGAGCTGTTGGCGAATCAATCCGCGTACTATTCGGTTTCCCGAATTTTACGAATTATCCACGATTTTTTTGTTCTCTTGTGGGACTCAATGTATAATTTTGAATTATTTCCGAAACGCCGAACCTTTCCCGAATCATTAAGTTGTCACTGTGCTCCCGGGAAGTCATTCGCTCTTGATCCCAAATTTTACGTCATGGTTGAACTCGAAATCCTTTGAGCAGACAATATAAATACATATTAATTAATTGTTTGATAAAATTGAGTATGGAGAGAGGAAGAGAGATTTGATTAGCTGCCCTCAAAGCTCCAGCGAATTAGCAATGGCTCCACAGGTTATTTATTAATTTAACTTTTAAATAATTAATTAACATATTTAATAAATAAAAAGGATCAAAATATAATATTAAATTTCTATGGGTTTATTGAATATTAAAAGATTTTTTCATGAGAAAATCAGCTATTTTAAAAGTTTTGTTGGATACACTAAATTTTTCTTCACTAAATGTATTGTTTTAGGTAGGAGTGAAAACGGAGCGAATACGGAGCAAATAGTGGTAAAACCATATCCATATCTCTTTTTAATTTTTCAGTTACGGATATGGATCGGATATCAGCCGGATATAGATACGGATATGGATCGGATCAGATGTTTATTAAAATAATATTAAAAAAATACCAAAGTTCATACTATTTATCTAATTTTAATGATGAATAATAATATTTTTTTCATAATATATATTAAAATATATGATGGCTGTGGCTAATTTGCTGCTGGCAGCAGTTCGGCCGAGGTGCTGCCGGGGCTATATTTAGCCGTGTGATGTCCAAACAACAAATTCAAACCGTTAGATGTTTAATCTATACTATAATCTACTTGGAGACCAAATTTTACATTTTTTGGAATTTTTTTTACTATATATTAAGATGGTTTGAAAACCGCTGTTTTTAACGTTGCGGAAATTTACTAAAAACAGCGGTTTTCAAACCAGCTTAATATATAGTAAAAAAATTCCAAAAAATGTAAAATTTGGTCTCCATAGATTATAGTATAGATTAAACATCTAACGGTTTGAATTTGTTGTTTGGACATCACACGGCTCAATATAGCCCCGGCAGCACTTGGCCGAACTGCTGCCGGCAGCAAATTAGACAGACCCATATATGATATATATCTACTATTCGGATACAGATAGTTGAAATGTAAAACCATATCAGTATCCATTTTCACACAGATATTCGGATATCAGATATCCACATCTAATTTTTTGAATACAGATCGAATATGGATTGGATATTATCCATACCGTTTTCACCCCTAGTTTTAGGTCAAAATAACTCTGTTAATATCTGGATTTCACCTGAGATATTCTTTAAGCCCAACCCAGGCCTAATTTACTCTGTCTGGTACAAGAGACGACAACAATTCACCCTTCAATCTACAACAAAAAAGGCCCAGCCCAAACCAAGTCAAGGCCCATAATAAATTTATTATTTCTCAGCAGTGATCGAACCTTCTAGAAGGCCCAGCCCAAATCAAATCAAGGCCCATAATGAATTTATTATTTCTGATTAGAGATCGAACCTTCTAGATCGTCTCTGTTTCGCGTCTCTTTTTCTCTCTCTTTGTGGCCACCATGGCTGCTTCTTCGACAGCTTCCTCCAGCGATTCCTCCTCCTCCTCCAGCAACTCCTCTGGAGTATCATCTCGGAGAAAGCGCCACCGCAAGGACTCCTCCCTCAAGGCACGCAAGGATCAGCGTTCAGGGAAGAAGCGCCGCCACCGCCACCGCCGCCGTAGATCTCCCATCGATTCTTCTTCTTCCTTCTCTGATAGCCACAGGTTCGTTCTCTTTTCCATGGTTTTTGTCTTGTTAGTTGATTGACTTGTTTCCGTTACTGAAATCTCTTTAGTGCCAGTTCATCTGATAGTGAGCATGAAGCTTTGAGTCGTGGAAAGAAGCATAAAAAGCATCAGAGATCAAAGAAGGTATATTTACTTCCTATGGTTTTTACATGAGAAATCAATACCAGTACTGTGCTGGTATTGATCCTGTACTGGTATTGATCCTGGCAGGAACTTCTGTAGTCATACCAGTACTGATTTCTTGTTATGTCAGGAAAAGGAGAGAGATAAAACCAAGTCAAGTCACCATAAACGACACAAGAGAGAGAAAGAGGTAAACTATCATATTAATGTAAATTATAATTTAATTTCTCTCTGTCTTGCTGCCCTATGATTTTTATTTATACCATGCTGAGAACTTTGTAGGAGTGAAGTCTTAAACATAAAATACATATTTTCTCTGCATTAAGTGCATGAATTTCATACAAAAAATCTCTGTTGTTCTAGTATATTATAGTATATTATAGAAGAATATATATCCTCAACATAACTAGGAAATTATTTTATTACATAAGTAAATGCATACTTGATGCATACAAAGAAGAAGTATACCGCACATGCAATATATGAAAGCTGAGGGACCTTTTTGCAAACAATACTCAGTTTTAAATTCACAATTAACACCTAAGTTTTTCTCAAATATGTTTGCAATTGACACCTAACCACTAAGTTGCGGTAGTTAAAGATGTTCTTATTGCGTAAATATTGACTTTCTTAATTCTTGCTCTAATTTTGCCTTTTTCGTCATGCATAAATGAATTAACATTCATTTTAATTGTACAAAGTACAGTGTAGTTATGATATTTCTGTAGTTTCTTTTTAATAGTGGTACTTATATTTTTTTTTTGGTGCTCCTTATTTTGGGGTGGCTCTTGAAAATTGGAGCTGGGGTTGTTAAACGGGTAACCCGGTCGATGTGTTGTTTCTTTGTTGCTATTTGGACGATTTTGAGCTTTACACAGAGAAAGGAGAGTAGTCCAGTTCAACTTTCCAAGGTTCTCTCTCTCTCTTTCTCTCTGCACCATTATGTGTTATAATTAAGAAAAAAATGTTTCTGTTCTACAATTAGCTTTACAACTCAAACTCAGTTAGCCCTTTATAGTGTAATTTAGCCTCAATCTTACCAGTTTAGGCCTTTATGTACCTTCAATTGTGTAAACCAGACATAGGTTTTCTTGATTACTTCATTCTTGAATTAAATGTCAAATTACCATTTATGTGCCCTTGATTTTAAAAAATGATCCCTATTGTTCAAACTTCAAAGCATTAAAACAAACTTATTAATTATCTTCTTTGCATTATTACTTAAAAATGGGCTCTTTTTTTTTCGTACAGTTCCTGGGGCATGACAAAGACGAAGGCGTGCGGCGAAGTGCTATTTCTGGTAAAAAGGTATGGCATTTTATTCATCTCCTCTGCAATTTTTCTTGTATCCTCGTGTTCTCTAATTGTTTTTTTTTTTAGGGTGTGGGAAATCATTTGGAAATAGTAATTTAAGAGTTGTTTTATGTCCCCAGCAAACCCTAATTTTACTCCCAAATTTTCAATACATCAAACATCCCTCTTAAGAACGCAAATTATTTTTATACCTCTTCAAAAAAAAAAAAAAAATCTTTTGGAAACCAATTAATGACCAGCTCAGAACAAAAATTTAGTTTGGACCTTACTATTGACCATTTGGAGGGACTATAATTTATTCGTTTCTTTTAAATTTGTTTTGCTGGTAGATTTTACTGAAGGTGGATAAAACGAAGGAGGACAAGGAGGCAGAGAGCAAGCGAAATGAACTATTGAAATTTCTCAATGCTAGCTATGATTAATTTGCTGTTTGTGTTTTTCATCAATCTCACAGTCATCATTTTCGTTTTCTTTCCTTTTTGTACCTGAAATGCCTGGTTGTGTAATTTTTTTTTAATTATCTTTTACCTACTTTATCATTTACCTCTTAGTCTGTCATTTACTATTTTAAAGTTTTGAGTTTAAAAATTAGTGGTGTTTTACCAAACTCCACTTCGTGTGTGTATATATATATTTGTTCCAGAGCTTATGTTTTGTTAAAATCAGCACCGTAAATAGCAGGCCCAAGCCCAATTTGGTAATGAAATCAAAAGATTAATCTAGAAAATTCAATACCGACTTAGAAGAAGGATTGTGCTAGAAAATTCTAGGTTATTTTAATATCTTATCTTGTATCATGTAAAATATTCTAGAGTATTCAATAACCGACATGGTTCTAAGTATAAATAGGTTAGAGGCTCATATGTATTAAGAGTGAGAGACATGTATGAATGAGTGTGAGAAATATATATTACTCTTTGTACTCTCTCCATTTATAATAGTAGTTTAATACTCAACAAGTGGTATCAGAGCGGGTTAGGTCCTGTTGGCTAGAAGGTTCGTATAATCCGTTAGTTTGTCGTTGCGTCGAAGGTCCTGTTAGCTAGGAGGTTTGTGTAACCCGAGTCCTTCGTTGTGTCGGAATGTCAGACTTGAGTGGCATGAGTGGTCTGATTGAGAAGTTGAATAATTATAATTATAGAGATTGGCGTACTTGCATTAAGTCATATTTGCAGGGTCAGGATTTGTGGGAGATCGTGGGTGGTGATGAGATCGAGCCGCCACTGAATTCGATCCGAGCGTATAAGAAATGGAAGGTGAAGGCGGGCCGAGCATTATTTGTGTTGAAGGCTACAGTGGATAAGAGCTTACTATCTCACATTGAAGATGTGGAGGCACCAAAAGAGGCATGGGATGTCTTCGCCGCATTGTTTTCAAGGAAGAATACAAGCCGGCTGCAACTGCTCGAGAGGGAGCTGATGAATATCTCTCAAGGTGACATGGCTGTAAGTGAGTACTTTCTTAAAGTAAAGAATTTTGTGTAGGGAGATTGAGCAGCTAGATGCCAATGCAAAAATCGGCGAGGATAGAATGCGGCGGATAATCCTGAATGGCATAAGGCCAGAGTACAGCGCTTTCATCACAGCAATTCAAGGATGGGCGATGCAACCAACCCTGCTGGAACTGGAGAATTTGTTGGCCAGTCAAGAAGCTCTTGCCAAGCAGTTGACAGGTTTGACGGTGAAGCACGAAGAGGAGAAGGCCTTGTATAGTGGTCGACGTGAAGAGTCGAGCAGGGACTGGTATCGATGACAACCTGAGACGAAGAAGGCATGCCATGAACAATGCAAGAGGTGCTCGTGTTCGGGGGGAGCTCCTAGAGACCAAGAGGGCAAAGAAAGAGGTGAATACCGAAGTAGAAGAGTGGAGTGCTACAATTGTGGACGACGAGGGCACTATGCGAGAGAGTGCCAGCTCGGGAAGAATGAAGGAAGCTTCGTGGTGGCCACGAAGGAGAAGACACCAAAGGAGGTCCCAAGTGAAGAAGAGTGGGACGCAGTGGCGGCTGTTGCGATACAGTCGGTGGCCGGCGTAGAGGACATCGAAGAGGCTGAGGAGCCTGAGGATGAGGAGATCGACTTCGAGTCATGGTTCTTTGAGGAACCAGTTGATGAGCCGGTCAAGAAGGAGACCGGAGTTGTGAAGTGCACGGTGGCTAATGAGGAGAAGTCACAAGAGAGAACTCAGCTGGAGGCCATCACCAAGGAGGGTGATGATGACGAGATGACACAGAGGATCAGTGTCGCCGTTGTGGAGAAAACTGCAGGACGAGAGTTTGTGCAAGAAGATGCAGCTCGTCTGATGATCAGTCAACAAAAGAAAGCTCGACGACGACTTGTGCCAAGTTAGTGTGAGAAGAAGATTCCAGAACCTTCTCGTCTGAAGAAGAATATTCTGGAAAATCGACCGCAGACGTCTGAGCAACTTCAAGCTCAGAATATTAAAAGAAGCAACAAGAAGCATGACGATCCAGATAAACGTGGAGTACCGAAAATCAAGACAACATCAAGTCGGTGCTGAGGGGGAGTGTTAAAATCAGAACCGTATATAGCAGGCCCAAGCCCAATTTGGTAATGAAATCAAAAGATTAATCTAGAAAATTCAATACCGACTTAGAAGAAGGATTGTGCTAGAAAATTCTAGGTTATTTTAATATCTTATCTTGTATCATGTAAAATATTCTAGAGTATTCAATAACCGATATGGTTCTAAGTGTAAATAGGTTAGAGGCTCGTATGTATCAAGAGTGAGAGACATGTATGAATGAGTGTGAGAAATATATATTACTTCTTGTACTCTCTCCATTTATAATAGTAGTTTAATACTCAACATGTTTATTTTGGAAATTCATTAATTGTGGCTTTTTTTAATTTGGAGTAAGGGGTTCTGCTCATTATTTGCGTTCAAATTATGTTTTTTAATTATCTATAGCAGAGTTGGTGCACATAGTACTTGTCTGGTTGTATTGTTTCGAATTCTTCCATCAAAATTAAAGATGAAAGTAGAATTAGATGCAGAAATTATTTAATTACTTGGCATTGTAGTTGCATGTAAAATAAATGTATTGTATTTTTCTTTACCATGAAAGTTTTGCTTGATTGTGTTTTAAGGTGCCAATTGTGCCTATTTACAAGCAAACACATAACTTGAATAAAATTTGTTGGTTACAAGCAAACACATAAAATTGTAACAATAATACACGCTGGTTACAACCTCTTACAAGTAAACACGCAAAATTTGAAAAAAAAAAGAGAAGAAAAAGAAAGAAATGAGTAAAACTGAAAACAAAGAAAAATATATTCATATATTAAACATCAAATAGAAGAAAAATTGATCTAATTTTATAGTCAAGCCCTTCGAAAAGTGAGCACTCTTGTTGCTGGTGTGCAGAGTAATTCCTAACGAGTTGCATGTTCATTTCTTGCTCTTTTGATTTTTGGGCCAATAATTACTATGGCAAATCCGGTACCAAATCCTGTACCAAATCCCAATCCAATGAAAAGGCACAATAGAACAATTCCAGTCATTTTCTTAGCAGGTTTTGTGGGAGGAGAGGTTGAATTGTTTCCAGGGCTTGTGACATTGCACAGCTTAGATAATGGCACACCACATAATCCAGGGTTCCCTTCGTACGATGAATTGTCGAATGCCAGGAACTGACCAGATTGCGGGATTCTCCCAACCAGATGGTTAAATGAAAGATTCAAGTAGGATAGAAAATTCAAGGAGATTAGTTCCTGTGGAATCTCTCCAGAGAGGTTGTTCCAAGAAAGGTCCAGTGACTCGATTTGCGTCAATCGTCCAAGTCGATGCGGAATGGATCCAGTGAAGGCATTATGTGATAGGTTTAGTGCTTTTATTACTTTAAGCTCTCCAATCGTCTCAGGAATATCACCAGTGAATCTATTTCTCGATAAATCAATCAGAATCATTAAATTAGGCAAGTCATTCTCTAGTGTCATTTGTGCCCCTTTATCCGTGATAGTAACAGAGATCCCATAAATTAGAAAATTATACCATGGATAAGGGCCTTTATCAAAAGAGGCATCTGAGGATAAATTATGCATGGACTTGAAATTATTGAACCAGAGTGGTGGCAAACTTCCATTGAAGTCATTTGAAGCTAGATCAATTATTCTTAACAATGGGAAAGAAGAATTCATTCTTCCAAAATTTGAAGGAAATTCTAGTGTACCATAGAATTTATTGGACCTTAGAACAATGACTTGGAGATTTGGAAGCTTTCCTAGTGAAAACGGGAAAGTGCCACCTATGTGGTTGTTCCCTATGTCAAGGAGTGCCAAATCTTTACACCTTGTTAAAGATCCAGGCAAATTGCCTTCAAGATTGTTGTTGTTCAAATCCAATATGACGAGTGCACAAGACCTGCTTATGTGACGAGATAGTATTCCAGAAAGTTTGTTTCCTCTTAAACTCAGGATCTGCATGCCTGGTCTTCCTATGATGCAAGAAGGAATCGATCCACTCAAGTTGTTGTGTGATATATCAAGCATGTTAAGTCTTGGTTCACAAATTGAAGATGGGATTTCTCCAGTTAGCATATTTTTGGATAAAAAGAGATATCTAGTATTCTCCAAATAGAGTGTATAGTTGGATGGGATTTCTGAGAATTCATTGTTGGAATAGTCCAAAAAGTAAGCACCCACAAGTGGGACTGCTCCTTTTAGCTTGTTAAAACTAAAATCGACGGAGTCAAAGGAAAAACCTGGAGGCACATCTTCTACACTAGTAAACATGTTGTGCGAAAGGTCTAGCACTGCCTCATAATCCCCCAACCACTTCCATATCCACCTTGGTATAACTCCGTGCAATTGGTTTTTTGAGAGATCAACATAGAACAAATTGGTGAGGTTACTGAGGTGCCCAAGTAAGTTAAGGTCAAATGTTCCATTAAAATTGTTTGAGCTCAGGTCAAGAGTATCTAGACTTGGGAGCCGAATTATTGAATTTGGAATTGGTCCATTAAACTGGTTCCCACTTAGATAAAGTGTTTTCAAATTTGAGAACTTAAATATTTTCCCAGGAATTTGTCCATTCAATTGATTTTCATCAAGGTAAAGCTCAATCAATGGAGAAAATACAAGAGAAGACTCTTTTAGTCGGAACTGGCCTGAGAGCTTGTTGTTAGAAAGATCTAGTATTTCCAAACTTGGAAGAGAAAACAAACTTTGGGGGAGTGAGCCAGAGTGTGAGTTATTGTGAAGGTCCAATATTGCTAGTTTACCAAGTTTTTCAATTGAAGAGGGTATTTGTCCTGAAAAGTTGCAACTTGAAAGACTAAGTTCAGATAAATTTCTGAGGTTGCCAATTGAATCTGGTATGCTACCAAAAAGTTTGGTTTCTTTGAGAACCAAGCTCTCCAAAGAACTCACGATTGGAAAATTAGGTAAAGTCCCAAATAGCTCTCCATTTTTTGATAAATCAATCTTGGTCAATGTTGGGATTTGAAAAATCTCTTGTGGAAACAGCCCTTCAAGGTCAGAATTGTCCAATAGGAGATCTTTTAATGGAAATTCAGCAAAGTAGTCAGGAATCTGGGTTTTCAAGCTGTTGTCACTGAGGCGAATGACAGTTAAGGAACGAAGTTGGGAAAGAGAAGATTCAATGGGGCCTGACAGATTACAATTAACCATGCTGAGAACTTGTAAGTGGGGGACCGACTCAGACAGAGCTCTGCACCACTCGGTTCCATTCTCAGAGATATCAACACCATCAAGATAGAGCTCCCTTAAATTGCTAAATTGGATAACCAATATCCGCAGATTTGGTTCATGCAGTTTCAAATCACAATTAAAGTAGTAAAAATAGTCACATGAAAGGTCAAGTGAGATCAAGTTTGTGAGGTTGGCTATGGCAATTGGGATTTGGCCGATAAAATATGTGTTGGATAGGTTTAGATGGGTAAGCATAGTTAGCTTCTCGAACCCATAAGCTGGAATCTGGTTTTGTGAAAAGTTGTTGTATGAAAGATTGAGCTGTTGAAGCGAGGTGAGATTAAAGATTGCAGCACTGAGGTTACCTCGAATGTAACGGTTGCTGATGTCAAGAGCAGTGACATGGCCGGTTGCTTCGTCGCAAGACACTCCCTCCCAGCCACGGCAACAGTCTGTTCCGGGTTGCCAAGAGGTAAGATCAGAGCGGAAGAAGCCTCTTTTGAGTTGGAGAAGGGAAGAGCTCTGGTCAGGAAGGCATGAGACGTGGGTTGCCACAGAAGCAGAGGGAAGCAAAAGAGATGAGAGGATAATAAGTAGAGTGTAGAGACACAAGTGCAGAGAGTTTGGCCAAGAATTAGCAAAATCCATTTGTTGGATCTGGTAGAAACAGCAGGGGAGTAGAGAATGATTGATTATGCAAGTAATGTATATAAGCAACACAGCTTTAAATGTGAACATTGTCTGGTTAGGCTCACATCAGCTTCACTACTTGACTTGAGTCAATTGACTTGGGTCAACCCTAGTGATGAAGACATGAAAGGTACAGTACAATTGACTTGGGTCAACCCTAGTGATGAAGACCATGAAAGGTACTCTTCAGTTGACTTGGGTCAACCCTAGTGATGAAGACCATCAATGGTACTGTTCTGTTGAATACTTTGCTATATTAACTGAATGATAAATTAAGTCCCTTCAACTAAATATGAAATATGAAATACATAAATAATATACTATCATTGTCACAAATATTACCTGGTGGTACGCAATGGTAAAAAAATACAAAGTAAAAAGATAATTAACACAGCCTTCCAAAACACTATTTCATCAATAATTAACACAGTTCTCAAATCACATTACTCAGTCTACAGCAAAAATGCAACTTTTATGTATTTAAATTTGGATGTTTTCTTTAATAATGTAAACAATTTTTTGGGTAAAACACAAAAAGTGAAAATTTTGTTTAGGGCCCTTGAACTTTCATATTTGCTCCATTACCCCTTATTGTTTGCAAATTTGGGATCATTATTTTCTATCACCCAGATAGCAGTTAACACAGAGTAGGGCAATGCCATATTGTTTTAGTGTCCCAATCATGTTTCAAATGTTTATTTTTATTTTAAAATTCGAAAAGTCAATTTGAACCACTCAACGTGATCTCTATATTAAACTGTTCTTGTAGATCAAATTTTATAATTTTTGAAAATTGTTTACTATTTTTTTTAGATATGTACACAATCGATTACAAAACATTTAAAAAAGGAACCAATAAGACATTTTAACCCTAATTTTAATACATTTTAACCCCACCATATTATCATTAATTAATCGTGGATGCTAGCTATTAAATATTATATATTATTAACTGTTCTATCTGATCCTATAAATCATGGATGAAATCCTGAGAACTAAAATATAGGGGGAATTTCATATATATCCCTCAAAAGTTTCAATATTACATATTTATCCTTGAAAATTGTACAAACTCACATATTTGTCCAATCTAACTCTATAACATATCAAATATCTCCAAAAATAATTAAATAATATTTTTAAAAACATTAAAATTTATTTTATAATATTAATTAAGAATATGTTGACCATTATGCTCTTCGTTTCAGTCTGCCTGAGTTCTTTTCTCTTTAAGGCGCCAAACCTCTCGCCTCTCTCTCCAAACGTGCCAAATTACAAATTTCTCCTCGTCTTTCCTCGTTGCCTCCCCTCTCATAAATTTTTGTCACATCTCCTTGCTTTAATTTTTCCATCTTCGTTTAGAGAGAGAGGCGGGAGGTTTGACATCTTAAAGAGAAAAGAACTTAGGCAAACTAAAATGACAGAAACGAAGGGGTATAATGGTAAATATATTATTAATTAATATTATAAAATTAATTTTAAAGTTTAAAAAAATATTATTTAATTATTTTTGGAGGTATTTGGTATGTTATAGAGTTAGATTGGACAAATATGTAAGTTTCTACAATTTTCAAGGATAAATATGTAATTACTGATTTTGGATAGATAAATGTGTAATATTGAAACTTTTGAGGGATATACATGAAATTCCCCCTAAAATATATACAGATATGTTCCTCAATTAGGAGCAAAATTTGAACATTCCCTGTTACCATTTTTTATCAGAAAAACACAGTGCTTTGAATTCTGTGTGGTTCATCCAATTTAAATTCAGTTTTATTGAGCCTCAGTTTATGCAAATAAGCTTCACATGCATTTTATATAAAAAAAGATAAGCACAAAAAATAATATTTAGTTTACAGGAGTTGGAAGGAAACCATCTCAATTTTTTCACACAATAAATTCTTAGTTCCCTGTTGCTAGTTAAAGTCATACAATCAAGCAATGATAAGTCCTAATAATATCTAACAAGATATTAATACCAAATCAAAACTAACATACATTTCTGTCAGTCAATATTTGCATGAATCAGAGATCTTCATGCCAGTATCTGACAATGCCAGTATCAGTCAGGGGAAATGAAACTCCATGTAATCCCTTTTCGCACCAGCAGGCGGACTGATATAAACCCAAAGCAGCGATATAACAATCGAAAGCAGCGCCGACCAAACGAACACAATTGTCGGTACCTTCCCTCTTCGCCCCATCAGCCCATTTGCAAATGGATACAAATGGCACAAAAACCAGAAACTAAAGAACACTCCGACGAGCAGTTCACTCCATCTCGGAAACATACTGTAAACTGTTCTCATAACTGCTACTGCTATTGCAATTGCATTTACCATCATGATCATGACAGGTGGCACCATCAGAAAGCTCCATTTGACAACATACAGGTCAGCGTACATGTCATCAGTGTCGTCTCCTGCTGATTTGCTAGTTAGAGTGAAGGATATGTCGACACCAGCTATCACTTTTAAAAGGCCTTGTAGAACAGCTGCTGGGTGCGCACTGGTGCCACCAATCAGCCAGAACTGTTCATTGCACCACCACTCATGAAGTGTTATCCCGCTCCACTTTACCTCCAGCTATGCCAAGAGGCACATAGTGGTAGTGATTATCACGAGAAATACCAGAAAGGTTACATTTAGACAATGTACTATGAATTTACCACTGAACAGAGAAACCGCTGGTAGGATGCAGTAGAGCAGGAGAAACATTGCTCCATTGAAGTAAGAATATCCCGACTGAACCCGTAAAGCGTTGTTTTGGGAGAAGAATATCTCGACTGAACCCGTAAAGCACTGTCCTTCTGAAGATGCATCCGGTACCGACATGCATGGTTACATCGAAGAAAACAAGGTTGTGGTTAGCGTACTAGTCACTGGGATCGTTGCCTTCAAATCGCTGCGGAAACTGCACGTAGCAAATGCAGTCCCCGCCACAGTCAAGCATGAAGCACATGCCTTCACGGAGGGCACGTGAGTTGGCCACGTAATGGTCACAGTTGAGGTTTAGGATGAACGGGCCGTTTGACATCACTGCACTTGTGCACACCAAAGCATTCATAGCCCCGGCTTTCTTGTTGTGATCGTAGCCGGGCTGCTTTTCCTGTGACACGTAAACCAGCATAGGGAGCCGCGTATCGACTCCACGTGTGTCAATAGAGCATGTGGTGGTTTCAGGAGAGGAATCATCTCCCATGACGGGTTCAGATGGCAGTGGGGCTAGCATGGCCTGAAACATAAGTCAAGATGTGGTTAATTCATAATCTGCTTGTGCTACATTTGAAAGTACAGTGAGAACAGAGTTTGATACTGGTAATAATTTGTTGAATAAAATGTATGTACTACGTTGATTTCAGTTGTTGCATTCTGTAAATTCTAGTTACTGAGATGTACTACTACTGTTTAAAGAATGGTTTTGTTACTTGTTAGTGGGGGCTTATTTATAAAATTAATAGCTGCTTAACAGACTATAAATTCAGGTCCGTATAATTACCAAATTCTAATTTACAAAAATATTACATTTCTATAATAATATCCAAATAGCATGGCAAAATAGTAAAAAATAGTAAGAAATTCTAACTTGCATGATACCAGCATGGTCGCCTATTGAGTGATCGGGCTCAGCCGAAAGTCAATATTTGTTGAATAAATGCATACTTGATGCATACATAGAAGAAGGATACCTCACACGCAATATATGAAAGCTGAGGGACCTTTTTGCACACAATACTCAGTTTTAAATTCACAATTAACGCCTAAGTTTTTCTCAAGTATGTTTGCAATTGACAACTAACCACTAATTTGCAGTAGTTAATGATGTTCTTATTGCGTAAATATTGACTTTCTTAATTCTTGCTCTAATTTTGCCTTTTTGGTCATGCATAAATGAATTAACATTCATTTTAATTGTACAAAGTACAGAGTAGTTATGATATTTCTGTAGTTTCTTTTTAATAGTGGTACTTATATTTTTTTTTTTGGTGCTCCTTATTTTGGGGTGGCTCTTGAAAATTGGAGCTGGAGTTGTTAAACGGGTAACCCGGTCGATGTGTTGTTTCTTTGTTGCTATTTGGACGATTTTGAGCTTTACACAGAGAAAGGAGAGTAGTCCAGTTCAACTTTCCAAGATTCTCTCTCTCTCTCTCTTTCTCTCTGCACCATTATGTGTTATAATTAAGAAAGTAATGTTTCTGTTCTACAATTAGTTTTAATTTGTACATGTGCTATTCTAAGGTCAAGTATACAACTCAAACTCATTTGGCCCTTTATAATGTAATTTAGCCTCAATCTTACCAGTATAGGTTTTCTTGATTACTTCATTCTTGAATTAAATGTCAAATTAGCATTTTTCTGCCCTTGATTTTTACAAATGATCCCTATTGTTCAAACTTCAAAGCATTAAAACAAACTTATTAATTATCCTATTTGCATTATTAACTTAAAAAATGGGCTCTTTTTTTCGTACAGTTCCTGGGGCATGACAAAGATGAAGGCGTGGGGCGAAGTGCTATTTCTGGTAAAAAGGTATGGCATTTTATTCATCTCCTCTGCAATTTTACTTGTATCCTCGTGTTCTCTAATTGTTTTTTTTTAGAGGGTGTGGGAAATCATTTGGAAATAGTAATTTCAGAGTTGTTTTATGTCCCCAGCAAAGCCTAATTTTACTCCCAAATTTTCAATACATCAAACATTCCTCTTAAGAACGCAAATTTTTTTTATACCTCTCCAAAAAAAAAAAAAATTTCTTTTGGAAACCAATTAATGACCAGCTCAGAACAAAAATTTAGTTTGGACCTTACTATTGACCATTTGGGGGGACTATAATTTATTTGTTTCTTTTAAATTTGTTTTGCTTGTAGATTTTACTGAAGGTGGATAAAACGAAGGAGGACAAGGAGGCAGAGAGCAAGCGAAATGAACTGTTGAAATTTCTCAAAGCTAGCTATGATTAATTTGCTGTTTGTGTTTTTCATCAATCTCACAGTAATCATTTTCTTTTTCTTTCCTTTTGTGTACCTGAAATGCCTGGTTGTGTAATTTTTTTTAATTATCTTTTACCTACTTTATCATTTACCTCTTAGTCTGTCATTTACTATTTTAAAGTTTTGAGTTTAAAAATTAGTGGTGTTTTACCGAACTCCAATTCGTGTATATATATATTTGTTTCAGAGCTTGTGTTTATTTTGGAGATTCATTAATTATGGTTATTTTTAATTTGGAGTGAGGGGTTCTGCTCATTATTTGTGTTCAAATTATGTTTTTTTAATTATCTATAGCAGAGTTGGTGCACATAGGTCTTGTCTGATTGTATTGTTTCAAATATTTCCATCGAAAGTAGAATTTTCTGCTGAAATTATGTAATTACTTAGCATTGTTATTGCATGTAAAATATATGTATTGTATTATTCTTCACCATGAATTTAAGGTACCAATTGTGCCTAATTACAAGAAAGCACATATTACTTGAATAAATTTTGTTGGGTACAAGCAAACACATGAAATGGTAAGAATAATAAACGCCTGTTACGACCTCTTACAAGTAAACACACATAACTTGAATAAAAAGAGAAGAAAAAAAAAGAAATGAGTAAAATTGAAAAAATAAAAAGAAAAATATATTCATCAATTAAACATCAAGCCCTTCAAAAAGCGAACACTCTTGTTGCTGGTGTGCGGAGTAATTCCTAACGAGTTGCATGTTCATTTCTTGCTCTTTTGATTTTTGGGCCAATAATTACTATGGCAAATCCGGTACCAAATCCTGTACCAAATCCCAATCCAATGAAAAGGCACAATAGAACAATTGCAGTCATTTTCTTAGCAGGTTTTGTGGGAGCAGAGGTTGTATTGTTTCCAGGGCTTGTGACATTGCACAGCTTAGATAATGGCACACCACATAATCTTGGGTTCCCTTCGTACGATGAATTGTCGAATGCCAGGAACTGGCCAGATTGCGGGATTCTCCCGACCAGATGGTTAAATGAAAGATTCAAGTAGGATAGAAAATTTAGGGAGATTAGTTCCTGTGGAATCTCTCCAGAGAGATTGTTCCAAGAAAGGTCCAGTGACTCGATTTGCGTCAATTGTCCAAGTCGATGCGGCATGGATCCAGTAAAAACATTATGTGACAGGTTTAACGCTTTTATCCCTTTGAGCTCGCCAATCGTCTTAGGAATATCACCAGTGAATCTATTTGTCGATAAATCAATCGACATCATTAAATTAGGTAAGTTATTCTCTAGTATCATTTGTGCCCCTTTATCCGTGATAGTAACAGAGATCCCATAAATATGAGTATCAAGCAAATCCCCAAGGCCTTTACCATGAAAGGCATCTGAGGATAAATTTTGCATGGACATGAAATTATTGAACCAAAGTGGTGGTAAACTTCCATTGAAGTTGTTTGAAGCTAGATCAATTATTCTTAACAATGAGAAAAGAGAATTCATTTTTCCAAAATTTGAAGGAAGGTCTAGTGTACCGTAGAATTTATTGGACCTTAGAATAATGACTTGGAGATTTGGAAGCTTTCCTAGTGAAAACGGGAAAGTGCCACCTATGTGGTTGTTCCCTATGTCAAGGAGTGCCAAATCTTTACACCTTGTTAAAGATCCAGGCAAATTGCCTTCAAGATTGTTGTTGTTCAAATCCAATATGACGAGTGCACAAGACCTGCTTATGTGACGAGATAGTATTCCAGAAAGTTTGTTTCCTCTTAAACTCAGGATCTGCATGTACTTGGGTCTTCCTATGATGCAAGAAGGAATCGATCCACTCAAGTTGTTGTGTGATAGATCAAGTATGTTAAGACTTGGTTGACAAATTGAAGATGGGATTTCTCTAGTTAGCATATTTCTAGATAAACTGAGAAATCTAGTTTTCTCCAAATAGAGTGTATAGTTGGATGGGATTTCTGAGAATTCATTGTTGGAATAGTCCAAAAAGATAGCACCCACAAGTGGGACTGCTCCTTTTAGCTTGTTAAACTAAAATCAACGGTCGCAAAGGAAAAACCTGGAGGAACATCTTCTACACTAGTAAACATGTTGTGCGAAAGGTTAAGCAGTGCCTCATAATGCCTCAACCTCTTCCATATCCACCTTGGTATAACTTCGTGCAATTGGTTTTTTGAGAGATCAACATAATCCAATTCAACTACATATCTCAGTAATCGAGGTATTTGGTTGAGGTTGCACGATGCTAAACCAAAACTGTAAATTTGTGGCAATGCTAATGGCAGTTGTTCATCTGATACATCTTCCACAGATAACTGATTATTTGATAGAGACAAATCGATGAGGTTACTGAGATGCCGAAGTATGTTAAGGTCAAATGTTCCATTTAAATTGTTTGTGCTCAGGTCAAGAGAAGTTAGACTTGGGAGCCAAACTATTGAATTTGGAATTGGTCCGCTAAACTGGTTCATACTTAGATGTAGTATTTCGAGATTTGAGAACTTAAATATTTTCCAGGGAATTGGCCCATTCAATTGATTTTCATGAAGGTTAAGCACAGTCAATGGAGAAAATACAAGAGAAGACTCTTTTAGTCGTAACTGGCCTGAGAGCTTGTTGTTAGAAAGATATAGTATTTCCAAACTTGGAAGAGAAAACAAACTTTGGGGGATTTGTCCTGAAAAGTTGCAACGTGAAAGAATGAGTTCAGATAAATTTCTGAGGTTGCCAATTGAATCTAGTATGCTACCAAAAAAGTTGGTTTCTTCGAGAACCAAGCTCTCCAAAGAACTCACGATTGGAAAATTAGGTAAAGTCCCAAATAGCTTTCCATTTTCTGATAAATCAAGCTTGGTCAATGTTGGGATTTGAAAAATCTCGTGTGGAAACAGCCCTTCAAGGTCGGAATGCTGCAATTGGAGATCTTTTAATGGAAATGCAGCAAAGTAGTCAGGAATCTGGGTATGAAAACTGTTGTCACTGAGGCGAAGGACAGTTAACGAACCGAGTTGGGAAAGAGAAGATTCAATGGGGCCTGACAGATTACAATCAGCCATACTGAGAATTTGTAAGTGGGGGACCATGTCGGACAGAGCTCTGCACCACTCGGTTCCATTCTCAGAGATATCAACATGATCGAGATAAAGCTCCCTTAAATTGATAATTTGGCTAACCAATATCCGCAGATTTGGTTCATGCAGTTTCAAATCACAAATAAGACCGCATGAAAGGTCAAGCGAGATCAAGTTTGTGAGGTTGGCTATGGCAATTGGGATTTGACCGAAGACATTTGTATTGGATAAGTTGAGATGAGTAAGCATAGTTAGCTTCTCGAACCCATGAGCTGGAATCTGGTTTTGTGAAAAGTCATTATATGCAAGGTTGAGGTGTTGGAGTGAGATTAGATTAAAGATTGCGGCACTGAGGTTACCTTGAATGTTGCGGTTGCTGATGTCAAGAGAAGTGACATGGCCGGTTGCTTTGTCGCAAGAAACTCCCTCCCAATCATGACAACAGTCTGTTCCAGGTTGCCAAGAGGTAAGATCAGAGTAGAAGAAGCCTCTTTTGAGTTGGAGAAGGGAAGAGCTTTGGTCAGGAAGGCATGAGACATGGGTTGTCATAGAAGCAGAAGGAAGCAAAAGAGATGAGAGGATGATGAGTAGAGTGTACAGACACAAGTGCAGAGAGTTTGGCCAAGAATTAGCAAAATCCATTTGTTCAATCTGGTAGAAACAGCAGCAGAGTATTGAATGGTGGATTATGAAATTAACTTGTATATATAAAAACCCAGCTGTAAACAGTACATGTAATTTATTGATGCACGTTGACTGAGAAAGTCATTTAGAGCTGTTAGGCCATTCAATATGAACATTGTTCATTTGTTTGGTTAGGCTCACATCAGCTTGACTACTACTCTTCAGTTGACTTGGGTCAACCCAGCCTCTTTTTGAAAAGCTTTGTATTTTCTTTTTGACCAGCCTTAATCGTTACTTCAAAGAAAATGCTTTACGACAATCATCACTAGCAAACAAGTATTTAACAATAAAAAACAAAAAAAATCCAAAATTTTTCCTTCAAATGACATCATCATTTATTGGAAATTATTCAAAGATATTCTATATTATAAATAGCGCAGCATTTTTTGTATGTTTTGTTCTTATAATATTCGTGATATTCTTGAAAGTTTGCCATATATTTATATGTTCTACATATTGTTCTCAACATGAAAGCTATAATATCAATTATTTGCAGTATAAATTACAAAGAAATTGTTCCAAAAAGCACAACATTAATTAATAATAAATCAAAATGAGTGACATTTTTGAAACTTTTTCCAACAAAAAGTATTTAGCACTGACGAATGAGTGGGTTTATTCAGTCATAAATTATGTAAATTGGGAGCCCAACAGTGGTCTTTATGAGTGCGTTATCTTATTAGTGGGCCTCACCATCTGCGCCAACCCACTTGTAATGTGAAAGATAAATGTTCAAAGGTGCGTTCAAAAGTTCTCAAATTTTTAGCAATAATTCATAGTGGTGACAAAAAGTATAGTTGTCATAGTGGTGACATGTGTCCTCCACATGCATCCTTTTATCAATTAAATTCATTTAATTTTCTTTCTTATTTAATGAAAAGTCAATTTACACTAAAACCCTTATATTATTATAAATAAATTAACTTGTAAATAATATGTTTTCAATTAACATGATGTTACAATAAATTTTAAAATACTTCAAACTGGACTAAATATTTAACAAGTATAATTGAATTAATTAACATATATAAGTAATTTACCATTTCGTAATGTAAATTTAAATAAATATTTCCATATTCCCAAAATTTCTGATTTTAACACCACCAAAATCTATCAATCAAAATTTTGTTAAGGACTTTGCAATTACCTATTTCTTATTACATTTTCCTATGTATTTCTAGTTTTGATTCCAAATCAAATATATTTTCAGCATGTATAAAATTGGGATGTTACAGTGCGAGACTTGGGTAAAACTCAGACCGGACACGGCCGATACCGAGTTGACTCGGACACGGCCAATACCGAGTTGACTCGGACTTGGCCGAGTTTCCAAACCATTATAGTAAGGATAGCATGTATTATGCTTATTAAAAGGGTTTGGTGAGTACAACTCCAAAAGTCTATCAGATTTACTTTAAACGACGAATCCAAACCATTAAAACCAATCTACTTCATTAGTGATGCGTGTACAAAATTTTGAAATTTTCGAATTCATTTGGTACAAATTGATTAGGCGGTAAAAAAAAATTTGCTTGACTTCGTTATAAGGTACCAAATGTGCCTACTTACAAGCAAACACATACAACTTGAATAAAATTTGTTGGTTACAAGCAAACACATAATATAGTTGTAAGAATAATACACGCCAATTACGACCTCTTACAAGCAAACCCATTAAATGGTAAGAGTAATACACGCCTGTTAGGACCTCTTACAAGCAAACACATAAATAAAAAGAGAAAAAAGAAAGAAGAAGAGAGAAAGATAGATTGAAAACAAAGAAAAAGATACTAATCCCTAATGAGTTGCATGTGCAATTCTTGCTCTTTATATTACCAGGATAAGGCAAATCCAGTACCAAATCCCAATCCAATGAAAAGGCACAAGAGAACAATTGCAGTCATTTTCTTAGCAAGTTTTGTGAGAGGAGAGGTTGAATTGTTTCCAAGACTTGTGACATTGCACAACTTAGATAATGGCACACAGCATAATTCAGGGTTCCCTTCATACGATGAATTGTCGAATGCCACGAACTAGCTAGATTGCGTGATTCTCCCAACCAGATGGTTAAATGAGAGATTCAAGATGAATAGAAAACTCAGGGAGGTTAGTTCTTGTGGAATCTCTCCAGAGAGTTGGTTCCAAGATAGGTCCAGTGACTCGATTTGCGTCAAGCGTTCAAGTTGAGGCGGAATGGATCCAGTAAAAGCATTATGTGACAGGTTTAGTGCATTTATTCCTTTGAGCTCGCCAATCGTCTTAGGAATATCACTAGTGAATCTATTTGTTGATTTACACATCATTAAATTAGGCAAGTTATTCTCTAGTGTCATTAGTGCCCCTTTATTTGTGACAGTAACAGAGATCCCATCAATTTCAAAATAAATTAAAGCAGTGGACCAAGGACTTTACCAAGAACTGCATCCGAGGATAAAATATGCATGGACCTAAAATTTCTGAACCAGAGTGGTGGTAAACTTCCATTGAAGTTGTTTGAAGCTAGATCAATCATTCTTAACAATTGGAAAGGAGAATTCATTTTTCCAAAATTTGAAGGAAGGTCTACTGCACCATAGAATCTATTGGACCTTAGAATAATGACTTGGAGATTTGGAAGCTTCCCTAGTGAAAACGGGAAAGTGCCACCTATCTGGTTGTTCCCAATATCAAGGAGGGACAAATCTTTACACCTTGTTAAAGATCTAGGCAAATAGCCTTCAAGATTATTACTGTTCAGATCCAATATGATGAGCGCGCAAGACCTGTTTATGTGATGTGATAGTGTTCCAGAATTAGCGAAATCCATTTGAATCTGGTAGAAACAGCAGGAGAGTACGTAGTAAATGGTGGATTATGAAATTAACTTGTATAAAAACCCAGCTGTAAACAGTACTTGTAACTTCATGCACGTTTGACTGAGTAAGTCATTTAGAGCAGTTAGGCCATTCAATATGAACATTGTTTGGTTAGGCTCACATTGACTTGGGTCAACCCAGCCTTTTTTACCATGAAGGTCACTCCAAAGAAAATGCTTTACGACAATCATCACTGGCAAACAATAATTTAACAATAAAAAACATAAATTTTCCAAAAAATTTCCTTCATATGACATCATTATTTATTGGAAATTATTCAAAGATATTCTATATTATAAATAGCGCAGCATTTTTTGTATGTTTTGTTCTTATAATATTCGTGATATTCTTGAAAGTTTGCCATATATTTGTATGTTCTACATATTGTTCTCAACATGAAAGCTATAATATCAATTATTTGCAGTATGAATTACAAAGAAATTGTTCCAAAAAGCACAACATTAAATAATAATAAATCAAAATGAGTGACATTTTTGTAACTTTTTCCAACAAAAAGTATTTAGCACTGACGAATGAGTGGGTTTATTCAGTCATAAATTATGTAAATTGGGAGCCCAACAAAGATCTTTATGAGTGCGTTACCTTCTTCGTGGGCGTCACCATCTGCACCAACCCACTTGTAATGTGAAAGATAAACGTTCAAAGGTGCGTTACAACGAATATTGACACTCACAATGCGAAGACTCACTCGGTCTTTACCAAATTTCTTTCCAAAATTTTAGCAATAATTCTCACAATCAAGTTTATTTTTTTCTTCAGAATAAATCATAATAATTGTAATGTCATATCACTCTTAATAAGAAAATTTTCCTTAGTCTTTAATTTCATTTTAAAATTGTTTCATATGTCTATTTGGTTTTTCTTATGTAGGGTCTCATTTTAATAATCACTTGTAGCAAATTTCATATAGTAAGGATAGCATATATTATGTTTACTAAGATATCATGTGAGGCGTCATGGACCCTGTTCATGGATAGATATGGTGAACATGTTGTAGCCTATGTATGTAGGCTTAAAGAAAAAAAAAATACTTGAAAAAAGACTTGCAAGTGCATCAGACAGGAACATAAGTTATCAGCAGAAATCAACGGTTCACGTTTGAGTTAATTTCGAACGAACTAGGTCCAGTTTGAGTTTGGTTTGAATTAATTTCGAACGAACTCAATTTCAAATCGAATTTTTTACGAACTTTTTCGAATCAAACTCGAATCGAATTACGAACTACGAATTTTTTGTGCAGCCCAAAAGAAAATATCATCTAAACAATTTTTTAGGCAAACAAAAAATAAAAAAGAGAAAATTTGTTTTGGGGCCCTTAAACTTTCATATTTTCTCCAACACCTCTTATTGTTTGCAAATTTGGAATGATGATATTCGAGTAGAACTAAGGTGTTCTTAAGCTCACCAAGTTTTTTTGTGAGCTTAACTAAAAAATCTTTCGGATTGAATTCAAATAACACATCCAAACCGTTGAATCCTCAAGCGGATTGTGAGCTTAACTCACCAAATCTTCACGAGTGATGCATGTACATGTCAAATTTATAATTTTTCGAACTAGTTTAGTATAAAGTCAAGTGGTAAAAAAATGATGAAAAATGAACTTATTAAAAGGAACTTATAAATCATCTTCTTTTTTTACCGTTTGACTTCATACTAAATTAGTTCCAAAATTTAAAATTTGACATGTAAACGCTTGGATGTGTCGTTTGAAGTCAATCCGATAGGTTTTTGAGTTAAGCTCACAAAAGGACTTGGTGAGCTTAAGAACACCTTATTCTACTCGTGATATTCTAACACATGAGTAGGGTTAAAATGCCATATTGTTTGTGTTCCAATCATGTTTCACATGTTTATTTCTATTTTTAAAATTGAAAAAGTCAATTCATACCACTCAACATGATCTTCTTATTAAATTGTGCTTGGAGATCAAATTTTATAATTTTTGGAAATTATTTACAAGATGGTCCATAATTTTGTTAAAAACAATGATTTTGTATCTATCTAAAAAAAATAGTAAAAAACTTCTCAAAAGAATATAAAATTTGGTCTCCAAACACATTTTCAAACTAAGATCATTTTGAGTAGTTTGGATCGACTATTTGAACTTTTAAAAACATAGACAAAAATGCTACATTATTGAAACACGGAACAACTAAGACATTTTAACCCGAACAGATTATCATTAATTAATCATGGATGCCAGCTATTAAATATTATATATTAATAACTGTTATATCTGATTCATGGATGAAATCCTGAGAACTAAAATATATATATACAAACATGTTTCTCAAATAGGAGCAAAATTTGAACATTCCCTGTTACCATTTTTTTTTATCAGAAAAACATAGTGCTTTGATATCTGTGTGGTTCATCCAATTTTAATTAAGTTTTATTGAGCCTCAAGCACATTGCACATATTTGTTTTTGTTTGCCAAATATTTGTGTTATATGATTGAAATATACAAACATTGTCGTAGTTCCTTATTGAATTACTAAATATTTGTGTTATATGATTGATATATAGAAACATTGTCATAGTTCCTTATTGAATTACTAAAAATACATGTAATTTAAAAAAAATGAATTACTAAAAATAAAAGAAGTGTTGCAGATAGGCCTTAGATTTACCTGTTTGCGTTTCCTTTATGCAATTAAGCTTCACATGCATTTGATAAAAAAAGATGAGCACAAAAAATAAGATTTAGTTTTCAGGAAGGAAACCATCTCAATTTTTTCACACAACAAATTCATAGTTCCCTATTGCGAGTTAAAGTCATACAATCAAGCAATAACAAGTCCTAATAATATCTAACAAGATATTAATACCAAATCAAAAGTAACATACATTTATGTCAGTCAATATTTGCATGAATCAGAGATCTTCATGCCAGAATCTGACACTGCCAGTATCAGTCAGGGGAAATGAAACTCCATGTAATCCCTTTTCGCACCAGCAGGCGGGCTGATATAAACCCAAAGCAGAGATATAACAATCGAAAGCAGCCCCGACCAAACAAACACAATTGTCGGCACCTTCCCTCTTCGCCCCATCAGCCCCATTGCAAATGGATACAAATGGCACAAAACCCAGAAACTTACTGTAAACTGTTCTCATAACAGCTACTGCTATTGCGATTGCATTAACCACCATGATCGTGACAGGTGGCACCATCAGAAAGCTCCATTTGACTATGTATAGGTCAGCGTACATGTCGTCAGTGTCGTCTCCTGCTGATTTGCTTGTCAGAGTGAAGGAGATGTTGACACCAGCTATCACTTTTAAAAGGCCTTGTAGAACAGCTGCTGGGTGCGCACTGGTGCCACCAATCAGCCAGAACTGTTCATTACGCCACCACTCGTGGAGTGTTATCCCGCTCCACTTTATCTCCAGCAATGCCAAGAGGCACATAGTGGTAGTGATTATCAGGAGAAATACCAGAAAGGTTACATTTAGACTCTGTACTATGAATTTACCGCTGAACAGAGAAACCGCCGGTAGGATGCAGTAGAGCAGGAGAAACACTGATGTGAAAGGATACATTGCTCAGTTGAAGTAAGAAACCCACTGTAGAAATTTCATGCGGGGAGATGCAAAGAGAGCGTTGTTTCGGGAGAAGAATATCTTGACTGAACCCGTGGCCCACCGGAGAACTTGGTGGAGCCGGTCATTGAGGTTGATCCGTGCGGTCCCACAGAATGCGTCCCTACCGGCAGTTACACAGTAAACCGACCTCCAGCCTCTGTTGTGCATGTGGTAACCGGTTACCACATCCTCAGTTACCGACCCGTATATCCACCCGACCCGACGACCCCACTCGGTGCGGTCTTCATAGAAGCATAAAATCACACTGATTGCCTCAGCAACAGTTGCAGCATCAAGTGGTTCCCGTGGTATCGACGCAGCCAGAGCAGCCGAGCTGCCGAATTGTTTGGGCAGAAGCGAGGCTGACTCGATATCGTCATCCACTTCACTGTTTGCACCAGCAACACTCCCATTTTGAATCATAACCTCGTCTTCTCTCTTTCTGTCATGTTTCTTTCCCATGGTTTGCTGCCGTTTAAAAAACAGCTTGATTTTCGTCCTACCAAACCATCCCGAGTGCTCGGTTGCACATGGCGGGTTGAACCTGTAAAGCATTGTCCTTCTAAAAATGCACCCGTTACCGACATACATGGGTCCCTGAAGCCCATCCATGGCCCGCATGGTTACATCGAAGAAAACAAGGTTGTGGTTAGCGTACCGGTGTCACTGGGATCAATGCCTTCAAACCTCTGCGGGAACTGCACGTAGCAGATGCGGTCCCCACCACGGTCAGGCATGAAGCATATGCCTTCACGGAGGGCACGTGAGTTGGCCACGTAGTGATCACAGTCGAGGTTTAGAATGAATGGGCCATTTCACATCACTGCACTTGTGCGTACCAAAGCATTCATTGCACCGGCTTTCTTGTTGTGATCATAGCCCGGCCGCTTTTCCCGTGAAACGTATACCAGCATAGGGAGACGCGTATCAACCCCACGTGTGTCAATGGAGCATGTGGTGGTTTCAGGCGAGGAATCACCTCCCATGACTGGTTCAGATGGCGGTGGGCCCAGCATGACCTGAAATATAATTCAAGATGTGGTTAATTCATAATCTGCTTGTGCTACATTTGAAAGTACAGTGAGAACAGAGTTTGATACTGGTAATAATTTGTTGAATAAAATGTATGTACTACTGTTTAATAACAAAAACACACTAGTTACTGAGATGTACTACTACTGCTTAAAGAAGGGTTTTGTTACTTGTTAGTGGGGCTTATTTATAAAATTAATAGCTGCTAAACAGACTATAAATTCAGGTCCGTATAATTACCAAATTCTAATTTACAAAAATATTACATTTCTATAATAATGTCCAAATAGCATGGAAAAATAGTAAAAAATAGTAAGAAATTCTAACTTGCATGATACCAGCATGGTCGCCTATTGAGTGATCGGGCTCAGCCGAAAGTCAATATTTGTTGAATAAATGCATACTTGATGCATACATAGAAGAAGGATACCTCACACACAATATATGAAAGCTGAGGGACCTTTTTGCACACAATACTCAGTTTTAAATTCACAATTAACGCCTAAGTTTTTCTCAAGTATGTTTGCAATTGACAACTAACCACTAATTTGCAGTAGTTAATGATGTTCTTATTGCGTAAATATTGACTTTCTTAATTCTTGCTCTAATTTTGCCATTTTCGTCATGCATAAATGAATTAAAATTCATTTTAATTGTACTAAGTACAGAGTAGTTATGTTCTTCTTTACGTTGGGATGGCTCTTGAAAATTGGAGCAGGGGTTGTTAAACGGGTAACTCGGTCGATGTGTTGTTTCTTTGTTGCTATTTGGAAGATTTTGAGCTTTACACAGAGAAAGGAGAGCAGTCCAGTTCAACTTTCCATGGTTCTCTCTCTTTTTTTTTTGAAAAAGACTTGGTAGAGGCTACCAAGTTTTGAATTAATTAAAAGCTCAATTACATCTATAAACGGTACTCCCTGTGCTATACCATGATACTACCTCCCTTGTATTCTATAGCACCCTTGTCCCCATACAATCACCTATACCGCTTACAACATACAATAGGGAATAACCAAAAGAAAAAAATTACACCAGCAGAAATTAAAGATCCCAGCAGTGCATTACCTCCACCTGCACTTCAGCCATATTTCAACCATAGCTGCCACTCTTGGTGCGCCCGGTCCGCCAGTATTGTCGGATGACATCGCGTACCCCCAAACACCACACTGTTTCTATACTTCCACAGTATCCATAAAGTAGCGACAAAGTGAAGTGTCCATTCCTTCTTCTTGCACCGGCCTCGTGCCTCCCTAGATGCTTGCCACATGTCCCATACCGTCCCACGCGGTTGCATGATCTTATACCCCAACTTGACTGACATAAGGTACCACACATGCGTGGCAAATGGGCATAGGAACAACAAGTGCGTAGTGGACTCAATAGGGCAGTTGTTGCACATAAGACATTGGAGGTTACACGTCATTTGTCGTCTTTGCATGACCTCATGCGTCAGCAGCTTATCTCTCAACAGCATTATAGCAAAAACCTTCACAGTTGGAGGCAATTTGGACTTCCACACTTCCATAAAAGGCCATGTTAACTTGCCGACCCCCACCAGCACCTTGTATATGGACTTTGCCGAGTATGAACCCGTAGAACCCCATTTCCAACAGATGTTGTCTTCCTCCTCAGTTAGGTTTAGGGATAGCAAGTCCTGATTATCCGGGTCGAAAGACTGGGCTATGTAATGTACATCCGCCAGCGAAGCTGAAGGCTGTACCGGCCTCTCTTGCCCCGGACCAATCCTCGCCAACGGTGCATGTGCCCACGTATCGTACCAGTATGAGATAGCAGTGCCATTACCAATGTTCCAAGTTGTAGACCTCTGGAATAGATGATGGATTTTGATGAGTTGATTCCAAAAGAAGGACCCATTTATAGCCCAGAGATTTGGTCCGTATAAATATGCTCCCACCCATCGCAGTCTGATTCCAACCATGCCCCATAATGAGTCTTGCTGCACATAGAGGCGCCACCACCATCTCAATAGCAGAGCCACATTCCTGCTCTCTAAGTCGGGTATGCCTAAACCTCCCCAGATTTTCGGGACACAAATTGCATCCCAGTTAATGAGATGAACCCCCTGTGATGGACCTTCATTTCTTCTCCACAAAAAGTCCCGCCTAATCTTATCAATCCGATTAATAACCCATTTTGGCAGTCGAAAGTTCCATGGTTCTCTCTCTCTCTCTCTCTCTCTCTCTCTCTCTGCACCATTATGTTTTATAATTAAGAAAAAAATTGTTTCTGTTCTACAATTAGTTTTAATTTGTACTTGTGCTATTCTAAGGTCAAGTATACAACTCAAACTCAGTTAGCACTTTATAATGTAATTTAGCCTCAATCTTACCGGTATAGGCCTTTATGTACCCTCAATTGTGCAAACCAGACATAGGTTTTCTTGATTACTTCATTCTTGAATTAAATGTCAAATTACCATTTTTGTGCCCTCGATTTTAACAAATGATCCCTATTGTTCAAACTTCAAAGCATTAAAACAAACTTATTAATTATCTTCTTTGCATTATTAACTTAAAAATGGGCTCTTTTTTTTTCGTACAGTTCCTGGGGCATGACAAAGACGAAGGTGTGCGGCGAAGTGCTATTTCTGGTAAAAAGGTATGGCATTTTATTCATGTCCTCTGCAATTTTTCTTGTATCCTCGTGTTCTCTAATTGTTTTTTTTTAGAGGGCCGGTGTGGGAAATCATTTGCAAATAGTAATTTAAGAGTTGTTTTATATCCCCAGCAAAGCCTAATTTTACTCTCAAATTTTCAATACATCAAACATCCCTCTTAAGAACGCAAATTTTTTTTATACCTCTTCAAAAAAAAAAAAAAAAATTTCTTTTGGAAACCAATTAATGACCAGCTCAGAACAAAAATTTAGTTTTTTTAATTATCTATAGCAGAGTTGGTGCACATAGGTCTTGTCTGATTGTATTGTTTCAAATGTTTCCATCGAAATTAAAGATGAAAGTAGAATTTTCTGCTGAAATTATGTAATTACTTTGCATTGTTATTGCATGTAAAATATATGTATTGCACAGCTTAGATAATGGCACACCACATAATCCAGGGTTCCCTTCGTACAATGAATTGTCGAATGCCAGGAACTGACCAGATTGCGGGATTCTCCCGACCAGATGGTTAAATGAAAGATTCAAGATGGATAGAAAATTTAGGGAGATTAGTTCCTGTGGAATCTCTCCAGAGAGGTTGTTCCAAGAAAGGTCAAATGACTCGATTTGCGTCAATTGCCCAAGTCGATGTGGGATGGATCCAGTAAAAGCATTATGTGACAGGTTTAACGCTTTTATCCCTTTGAGCTCGCCTATCGACTTGGGAATATCACCAGTGAATCTATTTGTTGATAAATCAATCGACATCATTAAATTAGGTAAGTTATTCTCTAGTATCATTTGTGCCCCTTTATACGTGATAGTAATAGAGATCCTATAATATTCAGAATCAAGTAGTGATTCAATGTCTTTACCAAGAACTGCATCCGAGGATAAATTCTGCATGGCCTTGAAATTTCTGAACCAGAGTGGTGGCAAACTTCCATTGAAGTTGTTTGAAGCTAGATCAATTATTCTTAACAATGGGAAAAGAGAATTCATTTTTCCAAAATTTGAAGGAAGGTCTAGTGTACCATAGAATTTATTGGACCTTAGAACAATGACTTGGAGATTTGGAAGCTTTCCTAGTGAAAACGGGAAAGTGCCACCTATGTGGTTGTTCCCTATGTCAAGGAGTGCCAAATCTTTACACCTTGTTAAAGATCCAGGCAAATTGCCTTCAAGATTGTTGTTGTTCAAATCCAATATGACGAGTGCACAAGACCTGTTTATGTGACTAGAAAGTATTCTGGATAACTTGTTTCCTCTTAAACTCAGGATCTGCATGTATGGTCTTCCTATGATGCAAGAAGGAATCGATCCACTCAAGTTGTTGTGTGATAGATCCAGCATGTTAAGACTTGGTTCACAAATTGAAGATGGGATTTCTCTAGTTAGCATATTTCTAGATAAACTGAGAAATGCAGTGTTCTCCAAATAGAGTGTATAGTTCAGTGGGATTTCTGAGAATTCATTGTTGGAATAGTCCAAAAAGTAAGCACCCACAAGTGGGACTGCTCCTTTTAGCTTGTTAAAACTAAAATCAACGGTGCCAAAGGAAAAACCTGGAGGAACATCTTCTACACAAGTAAACATGTTGTGCGAAAGGTTAAGCATTGCCTCAGAATCACTCAAGCTCTTCCATATCCACCTTGGTATAACTCCGTGCAGTTGGTTTTTTGAGAGATCAACATAGTCCAGACCTACATATCTCAGTAATCGAGGTATTTGGCTGAGGTTGCACGATCGTAAAGGAAAATATCCGATTTGTGGAAATGCTAATGGCAGATGTTCATCGGATACATCTTCCACAGATAGCTGATTATCTGATAGAGACAAATTGGTGAGGTTGCTGAGGTGCCCAAGTAAGTTAAGGTCAAATGTTCCATTAAAATTGTTTGATTCCAGGTAAAGAGTACACAGACTAGAGAGCCAAGCTATTGAATTTGGAATTGGTCCACTAAACTGGTTCCAACTTAGATCAAGTGTTTGCAAATTTGAGAACTTAAATATTTGCCAGGGAATTGGGCCATTCAATTGATTTTCAACAAGGTAAAGCTCAATCATTGGAGAAAATACAAGAGAAGACTCTTTTAGTTGGAACTGGTCTGAGAGCTTGTTGTTAGAAAGATCTAGTATTTCCAAACTTGGAAGAGAAAACAAACTTTGGGGGATTGAGCCAGAGTGTGAGTTATATGAAAGGTCCAATATTGCTAATTTACCAAGTTTTTTGATTGAAGAGGGTATTTGTCCTGAAAAGTTGCAACTTGAAAGATTGAGTTCAGATAAATTTCTGAGGTTGCCAATTGAATATGGTATGCTACCAAAAAAGTTGGTTTCTTTGAGAACCAAGCTCTCCAAAGAACTCACGATTAGAAAATTAGGTAAAGTCCCAAATAGCTCTGGATTTCCTGATAGATCAAGCTTGGTCAATGTTGGGATTTGAAAAATCTCGTGTGGAAACAGCCCTTCAAGGTCGGAATTCTGCAATTGGAGATCTTTTAATGGAAATTCAGCAAAGTAGTCTGGAATTTGGGTTTTCAAGCTGTTGTCACTGAGGCGAATGACAGTTATGGAACCAAGTTGGGAAAGAGAAGATTCAATGGGGCCTGACAGATTACAATTAACCATACTGAGAACTTGTAAGTGGGGGACCGACTCAGACAGAGCTCTGCACCACTCGGTTCCATTCTCAGAGATATCGGCAACATCGAGATAGAGCTCCCTCAAATTGCTAAGTTGGCTAACCAATAACCATAGATTTGGTTCATGCAGTTTCAAATCACAATCAAAGTAGTTATAGTCGCATGAAAGGTCAAGGGAGATCAAGTTTGTGAGGTTGGCTATACCAATTGGTATTTGACCAGAGAATTCTGTGTTGGATAAGTTGAGATAGATAAGCATAGTTAGCTTCTCAAACCCATGAGCTGGAATCTGGTTTTGTGAAAAGTAATTACATGCAAGGTTGAGGTGTTGGAGCGAGGTTAGATTAAAGATTGCGGCACTCAGGTTACCTTGAATGTTACGATTGCTAATGTCAAGAGCAGTAACATGGCCGGTTGCTTTGTCGCAAGACACTCCCTCCCAGCCACGACAACAGTCTGTTCCGGGTTGCCAAGAGGTAAGATCAGAGAGGAAGAAGCCTCTTTTGAGTTGGAGAAGGGAAGAGCTCTGGTCAGGAAGGCATGAGACGTGGGTTGCCACAGAAGCAGAGGGAAGCAAAAGAGATGAGAGGATAATAAGTAGAGTGTAGAGACACAAGTGCAGAGAGTTTGGCCAAGAATTAGCAAAATCCATTTGTTCAATCTGGTAGAAACAGCAGCAGAGTAGTGAATAATGATGGATTATGAAATTAACTTGTATATATAAAAACCCAGCTGTAAACAGTACATGTAATTTTTTCATGCACGTTGACGAAGAAAGTCATTTAGAGCTGTTAGGCCATTCAATATGAACATTGTTCATTTGTTTGGTTAGGCTCACATCAGCTTGACTACTACTAGTATATATAAAAACCCAGCCTCTTTTTGGAAAGCTTTGTATTTTCTTTTTGACCAGCCTTAATCGTCACTCCAATGAAAAAGCTTTACCACAATCATCACTAGCAAACAATAATTTAACAATAAAAAACATAAATTTTTCAAAAAAATTCCTTTATATGATATCATCATTAATTGGAAATTATTCTTTATATTATAAATAGCGCAGCATTTTTTGTATGTTTTGTTCTTATAATATTCGTGATATTCTTGAAAGTTTGCCATATATTTATATGTTCTACATATTGTTCTCAACATATATGAAAAGCTATAATATCAATTATTTGCAGTATAAATTACAAAGAAATTGTTCCAAAAAGCACAACATTAAATAATAATAAATCAAAATGAGTGACATTTTTGTAACTTTTTCCAACAAAAAGTATTTAGCACTGACGAATGAGTGGGTTTATTCAATCATAAATTATGTAAATTGGGAGCCCAATAGAGGTCTTTATGAGTGCGTTACCTTCTTAGTGGGCCTCACCATCTGCGCCAACCCACTTGTAATGTGAAAGATAAACATTCAAAGGTGCATTACAACGAATATTGACACTCACTATGCGAAGACTCACTCGGTCTTTGGCAAATATCTTTTCAAATTTTTAGCAATAATTCTCACAATCAAGTTTATTTTTTTTTCTCCAGAATAAGTCATAATAATTGTAATGTCATATCACTCATAATAAGAAAATTTTCCTTAGTCATTAATTTCATTTTAAAATTGTTTCAGATGTCTATTTGGTTTTTCTTATGTAGGGTCTCATTTTAATAATCACTTGTAGTTCTGAACATGCAAATAAAGATCAAAATCTGCTAAAAAAACTATTATACAAATATCAATTACATTTGCAGTATAAATTACAAAGAAATTGTTCGAAAAAGCACCACATTAACTAAATTCTCACTTGACGATATGTGGAATTTTTTTTATAAACCATAATTAAAAAAAATATTTTTACGAAACCAACATGATTACTTTTTTTTTTACAAAAACCATTAGAACCATTAGAATCGAAATGTCATTTCGGTCCGTTGTTTTTTTTTAATTCCGGACCGAAATTACATTTCGGTTCTGTCTCCTTTTTGAATTTTCTGTGGCGGCTCATATGAAAACTTGTGAAACCATTTCGGTCCAGAATAAAAAAAATAACGGATCGAAATGGCATTTCGGTTTTTATATTTTTGTAAAAAAACAAAATAATCATGTTGGTTTCGTAAAAAAAAATATTTTAATTATGGTTTATAAAAAATATTCGGATATGTACACAGGCTAATATCATAAGTGTCTGGTCCGTTAGAAACCAACCACATACGAGATAATTTAATATTATTATGTTATTCTTGGGTAATTTCATAAAGGTAGTGTAGTGAGTTTCTCTAGGCAGTAGGCACTGTACTGAGTTCTTGAAGAAAGAGAGATTCTATCTTTAGGAGGGTTTTAACGAGAAAGAATGAAAGAAATAGAGCCAGAAGTCGAAAGTCATTGGTGAATCCGATGTAGCAAGAAAAGCAATGATGAAGGAGAGGAATGAATTAATTGTACACTGAAGCTCTATCATGAATTAATCCGATGAGGCGTCATGGACCCTGTTCATGGATGGATATGGTGAACATGTTGTAGCCTATGTATGTAGACATAAAGAAAAAAGAAACAAGACTTTTGCAAGTGCATCCATCAGACAGGACCATCCATGAAAAAAAGAAGAAAAAAGGCTTAAAGAAAAAGGAAAAAAATACTTCAAGAAAAAAGAAAAAAGAAAAAAGACTTAAAGACTTGAAGACTTTATTCCTATGATGCACCCACCAACAGCCCAATTCATGGGGAAAAAAGATCTCCAAGTGAATAATTTTTGTATGTTTTGTTCTTATAATATTCGTGATATTTTTCTTAACTTGAATTTTACCATATATTTATATATAAGTGAGTCTATATGGTACTATACATATCACGATTTGGTCCATAATACGGATCAATATTTTTTATGCCAAAATTCTAACGGTCAATTCGAATCGTTCAACACTATTTACTATTTTTGAAGATAGGTAGAAAATCACTTTATCTGAAAATTCTGGATCATCCAAAAACAGTGATTTTCTATCTATTTTAAAAAAATTATAAAAATTATAAAAATATAAATTCGGTCTGCAAGTACATTAATATGGAAATCATGTTGAATGATTTGGATCAACCGTTAGGATTTTGAAAATATAAATATTTATATGTCTTATGGATCAATCTGTGATATGCATAGTACCATAGACTCACTCTTTATATGTTCTACATATTGTTATGAACATGAAAAGCTATAATATCAATTATTTGCAGTATAAATTACAAGGAAATTGTTCCAAAAAAGCACAACATTAAATAAATAATAAATCAAAATGAGTGCATTTTTGTAACTTTTTCCAACAAAAAGTATTTAGCACTGACGAATGAGTGGGTTTATTTAGTCATAAATTATGTAAATTGGGAGCCCAACGGAGGTCTTTATGAGTGCGTTACCTTCTTAATGGGCTTCACCATCTGCGCCAACCCACTTGTAATGTGAAAGATAAACGTTGAAAGGTGCGTTACAATGAATATTGACACTCACTATGCGAAGACTCACTCGGTCTTTGGCAAATTTCTTTTAAAATTTTTAGCAATAATTCTCACAATCAAGTTTATTTTTTTCTTCAGAATAAGTCATAATAATTGTAATGTCATATCACTCTTAATAAGAAAAATTCCCTTGGTCTTTAATTTCATTTTAAAATTGTTTCAGATGTCTATTTGGTTTTTCTTATGTAGGGTCTCATTTTAATAATCACTTGTAGCAAATTTTATATAGTAAGGATAGCGTGTATTATGCTTACTAAGAGGGTTTGGTGAGTACAACTTCAAAAATCTATCAGATTTATTTTAAACGACGAATCCAAAGAAAATGCTTTACGACAATCATCACTGGCAAACAAGAATTTAACAATAAAAAACATAAATTTTCCAAAAAATTTCCTTCATATGACATCATCATTTATTGAAATTATTCAAAGATATTCTATATTATAAATAGCGCGGCATTTTTTGTATGTTGTGTTCTTATAATATTCGTGATATTTTCGTTAACTTGAAAGTTTGTCATATATTTATATGTTCTATATATTGTTTTGAGCATGCAAATCAAGATCAAAATCTGCTAAAAATAGCTATTATACAAATATCAATTACATTTGCAGTATAAATTACAAAGAAATTGTTCGAAAAAGCACCACATTATACAAATTCTCACTTATCCACTACACTATCTAACATTTGTTGTCTAAAACTACTAACTTTTGCATTTAACTTATACTTGAGTTGATTTTTTATATTTAATTTATATAATATAAGTTTAAATAATCAAATCGAAATATTCAACATGATTTTTATATGAAAAAACATTTAGTGACCAAATTTTATATATTGTTTTATTTTTATTTTTATTTTTTTAGATAGATAAAAAATCATATGATATAAATATTCTGAAATAGGAAAATAAAAACACTGAAGCTCTATCATGAGAAATTGCTTGGTTCATCATGTGAGGCGTCATGGACCCTGTTCATGGATGGATATGGTGAACATGTTGTAGCCTATGTATGTAGGCTTAAAGAAAAAAGAAAAAGACTTGAAAAAAGACTTCTGCAAGTGCATCAATCAAACAGGACCATCCATGAAAAAAAGAAGAAAAAAGACTTAAAGAAAAAGGAAAAAAAGACTTAAAGAAAAAAGAAAAAAGAAAAAGGACTTAAAGACTTGGTTTCCTAGAGACTTTAAGAAAAAATTGTTGATCCGGGTGAACAGTAAAAACGGTGAAACCAAATTCTGGACCATGTGATTAGTAATTTTCAAAGTGGCTTAATAAATAGGAAAAAAATTCCAAAAAATATATAATTTGGTCTCCAAGCAAATTTTAATATAGATTCAACATCTAACGGTTTGGATCGACTGTTTGGACTTTGAAATTCGAAAAAGACTTGGTTGCAAGAGGGCCTTGGTGCAAACATTTTGATATTAGCCACTCTATCTCTCTCTCTCTCTCTCTCTCTCTTTATATATATATATATATATATATTTTACAGCATATTAGTCTAACATATAGGTGAAAAAAAAATTCTACAAATTTGTTGTGTACAACATTTAATTTTTTTACAATCTTTTTTGTTGAATATTTAATTATTTTTGGTATAATTTGTTTTGTACAACATTTAATTATTTTTTGTACTTTTTTTGTACAACGTTTAATTATTTTTGTACAATTTTTTAATTTAAATAGAAATATTTATTTTAAAAATAAATTAAAATTTTTCACAACTGATCTCAAGGTACAACCGAGGATCTAGACATATCTTTTTATTACATATTTTAAATGTTTATTTGTTTATAATTATTTATATTTTTTATAAATCTTTATCAATATTTATATTTTATAAAATAATAATTATAAGTAATATGTTATGTTATTATTTAAATTATAAAATAATAATAATAAAGAAAATTGTATTATTTATTTAATCTACTTATTAATTGCATTATTTAATCTAGTTAATTAGTAATGTTATGTTATAAAATAATAATTAATAAGTAATGTGATGTTATGTTATTATTTAATTAATTAATTTAATTACCTTATTGATATTTTATTAATAAAGAAAATTGTGTAACATCAAAACATTTTAGATAGAAAAATAGAATT
Organism: Carex kokanica; assembly: GCA_025461125.1. NCBI lineage: Eukaryota > Viridiplantae > Streptophyta > Magnoliopsida > Poales > Cyperaceae > Carex > Carex kokanica. The sequence goes on along the minus strand of JAJGRX010001293.1, from coordinate 456,496 downwards.
TCCCACAATTAATCTCACTGTTCAACCGAACACTCATTTCAACACATTCTCATAATTATTCCTGTGCGTATCCGCACCCATGGTTCCCGCTTTTTCAAAAGTAGATTCACATCCCGTCAAATCTCATCCCGTGTAATCCTATGACATCCGAACAGGCTTAAAGAAAAAAAGCCTATGAATATGGTGAACATGTTGTAGCCATTTGCAAGTGCAGCCTATGTATGTAGGCTTAAAGAAAAAAGACTGGAGCTCTCTCTCTATAAGAGGGGCATTCCGGTAATTTATCTCCATCTCCTAGCCCAATTGCTACTAGGCTTAGAAGACGTCTCTTTTTATCTTTTTAGCTCCATCTACTGTGCTAAAATTAGACTTTGCATCAATTAAGATGTTTTGTTTGGATGGACAACATTTAAATTTCGAACCAGTGTTGATTATGAATTTATAATTGTCTGCTCGTATAAACATGAAATCGAACTATTAATTAACCATAACTAACTTTTACTAAATTTGTGTTCAAAATTAAAATGTAATTTGCATTCAAAATCAAAATGTTCTGCTTGAAAAAAACATAGCAAATTTTGTGTTCAAAATAAAAATGTTCAACTTGAAAAAAAACACAGAAAATTTTTGTTCAAATTGCTTGAAAAAAATATAGCAAATTTTTGTTCAAAATCAAAATGTTCTGCTTGAAAAAAATATAGCAAATAATTTGTGTTCAAAATCAAAATGTTATGCTTGAATAAAACATAGCAAATTTGTGTACGTTCAAAATCAAAATGTTCTGCTTGAAAAAAACATAGCAAATTTGTATTCAAAATCAAAATCTCCTGCTTGAAAAAAAAACATAGGAAATTTGTGTTCAAAATCATATTGTTCTTCCTGAAAAAAAAATAGTAAATTTGTGTTCCAAATCAAAATGTTTTGCAACCAGCCATTGGCCATTTAATTGCCGGTTTCTAAGTTTTTCTTTTTTTTTACAGACTTTGATGACCAAGATGCTGAAATCTAACATTAAAAATTCAAATTTTTTTTTAAATATTTGTTAGATTACTTCTTTTCATATATAATTAGAATATTTATACTAAAATACGCTAAATTACTTGAAATTATGTTAAATTACGCTAAATTATAGTAAATTATGTTAAATTCGCTAAATTACACTAATTTCGCAAATTATACTGAAATACGCAAAATTTCGCTAACATAATTTCAAGTAATTTAGTATAAATATGCTAATTATAAATCAAAAGAAGTAATCTAACAAATATTTTTTAAAAAAATTGAATTTTTAATGTTAGATTTCAGCATCTTGCTCGTCATGGTGGCCGGTTGAGGAGAGGGATTGGGAGAGAGATGTTAGATTTCAGCATCGTGCTCTTCAGGATCATGTTAGATTTTAGCATCTTACAAAATGAAAGATACTCAATTTTAGAATGCTGGTTATTATAACATTAAATTCACTAGCCGCATGCGAACACTAAACTACGTTTTTTTTAAGTACTTAGTTTTAACAATTTCACTAGTTCAGGTTGATCCAGTTGGTTTAATGTGATTCAAGTTTTCTATCCTTTCTAATCATCAGTAATTTTGATACAAGTTATGACTTTTTACTATGATGCATACGACACTGTCACTAGCCGCATACGGGTCGTTATGTGTCAACTGATGATAAAAAATTTTAACTCAATTTTTGAGGTACTAAACGACATTTTTTTACAATTCTGATTTCGTCGGCTCCTTAAGAATGACCGAGGGCGCCATTGTCCCCGTCTTGTCCCAAGCTTTCCAAATTGGGATCGTACGTGCAAATCCGAGTTTCCTAGCCAAAGTTATGGCTCTTTGAAGTTAAAAAAAAAACGATGATTTCATGCAAAAATACCGATGACGCATCGATGCTTTATAGACAGCCTAATTGCCAATGCTAAGCCTAATAAAAAACATCGATGTTTCATTACAAAAAATCAGTGACGCACCGATATTTTTGTAGCACTACCCTACTTAATTATCAATGCTAAAGCTAATAAAACATCGATGATGCACCGATCCATGCAACCAATGTAATACACGCATCCAACCAAATGTATTTGTTTGATTTTGGTTAAATTGAGTGCAAACTTCAAGCTGAGTTTCCTACGACTTTTTTTTTCTAGCCAACTATGCTATGCCCATCTTAATAATCTTTCTCTCTTTCCCAGTCCCTCTTTCTCTATAAAATTTTTTTTGGGAACCGGCTATTAAATGGTTGGTTTTGAATTAAAATGGGAATTTGCCATTAAATGGCCGGTTTGGACATATTTAACAAAACTCATCTGAGCTGAATATATTTATTAATTTGTAATTAACTTTGGATATTAATAAAAATGTCGGCCTAAACAAAGGAACCGAAGTCGTCTCTTTTTTTAGCTTCGGGTCAAGATATTAATAGAGTAGTTTTATCTTCCTGCAGCGCACCAACCATATGCAGTGCTGCTTATATTCTATACCTTTTGCACTGCATGATGCTAAAACTGCTCTGTTAAAATATTTCCCAAAAAGTTTGTTCTCGAAAAGAGGAACCAAAGTCGTCTCTTTTTTAGCTTCGGGTCAATATATTAACAGCGTAGTTTTTCCTTCATGCAGAGCACCAACCATATGCAGTGCTGCTTATATTCTAGACCTATTGCGCTGCATGATGCTAAACATGATCTGTTAAAATAATATCTTAGAAGGTTGTAGCATAGAAAATAAATTGGGCCTGCCTGAGTTGGGCTTAAACAAAATTAACTCAAATCACATTACTAAGTCACCGACAGCAAAAATGCAACTTTTATGTATTTAGATTTGGATGTTTTCTTTTAGGGCTACAAACGAACCGAACCGAATCGAACTTACCTCCAGTTTGAGTTTGGTTTGAATTAATTTCGAACGAACTCAATTTCGAATCGAATTTTTTATGAACTCAATTTTGAACTTTTACGAACTTTGTTACGACTTACGAGTTATGACTTATTGCTGGGCTATAGTTCGAAATTATAGCACTTCAATAAAAACTCAGGCATTTGTTACACCAAAAGGTATAGTACAAAGTTTCAGTACAGTAAACTGCACTTTTTAACCTTCAATACATTTTTCGGTTCAGACTGCAAGTATACAATCCTATCGAGTAGTATAAATTCGGGTATCGATCACAGGGACGGTTCAAGTCTTAACTAGAATTCTACCTAAATTAAATAAAGACTAGAAGTTGGAAAAGGTTGGTTTTGGTTTTTAAGATTCCTAACAATTCAATGACAATAATTAAATGTAAGAAAGTAAATAAACTTAGTTTAAATCAGAAGTAAAAAAGCGTTTCCAGGGTTATGACTTCATCTCAGTTTTGCCTCGAGGTTCCCGGTCCGTGTAGTGTCCTACACGGGCCGTGTCCAATGTACACGGGCCGGGTACTGTCGTACACGGTCCGTGTGGCCCTCGAGTGAATACAGCAGATATTGTTTCTTTGTGTTGTTCCTTTGTGTAGGGTTCTACTGACCAGACCTAATGTTTCTAAACCTCAACTGTCGTCTATTGGTTCATTAACTTGGTATGGAATTGCAATATGTGCCCTCGTCGGGTTCTAGACCTCAACTGTCGTATGTTGGTCTGAATTACCTAGTTGCTTGTTTGGTATACTAAAGGTAACCTCATTCCGTCGATATGAGGAAATGTTCACCTGTCGGCTACTACTTGGTTTCACCTTCCGGATCACTAATCCTACCTCATGTACTTAATTTGGTTGAGAGATTATAAGGGCCAAAGTACCTTCTAGATGTGCGCATTCATCTAGTGGTAAACTAATAAAAATCAAACAACTTAGACTAAGCAATTAAAATCAAACACAATCAAGCAAACACAAATTTCAACAAAAGAATCCAATAACTAACATGCAAAACAAAACATTCGATTACATCACAACCCTAGAAACTAAAAGTCTACTCTAACATGATTAAAACATGAATAAAACAAATAAAGATAAAAGAGTTCATAGAAAAACTCAAAGAACAATGAAGATTCGTCGCAAAACTCTCGTTTTCCTCCTCTCTTCTTCGCCTCCTTGCTTAGCTGCCAAGTCCAAACCCTAGCAAATGCCTCTCTACTCCAGAATACCTCCTCTGGTGCAAGAAATCCTGCTTATATGCTTTTCTGGCCGACCTTCCTTCAATTAGCCTTATTTCCAAATTCTGGATCTGTTTCCGGAAATGCTTGACACGGCCCGTGTGAAATTCTACACGGACCGTGTCTTCTGTGGTCGAGTCAGCGATTATCTGTGGTCGTGTCATCAGTCAGAAATGCTTGACACGGCCCGTGTGAAATTCTACACGGACTGTGTACCTGTGTCTCTAGCTCATATTGTAGATCTTCTCGCAAGCTTTCCGAAAAATGGTTATACACTCAAAACGGAGTTACGAGTCAAAATCTATGACCGTTTTAATTTCAGGTGCTGAGATTGGTGTCCTGGTCGTGTCTGTGGTCGAGCAGGGTTGTACGGTCCGCATAAGAAGGTACACGGACCGTGTATAAACCTTCAAATTCCAGATTCTTCCTTGGTTTCGCCCTTTTTCTGCAAATTCAATGAAATAAACACGATTTGACAGTTTTAGGCACAGGTTTTGGTATAAAGTTTGGTCAGAATATAGATACGAAATCGAGATATCAGCATTCTGAATTCTAATTACACAGTACACCAAAGTTTATATCAATGTTCATTACAAATACCAAAATTTATATCAAACACAAAAGTTTAGTACAATCAATCAAAGTTCAGTACAATCACAGTATCAAAAGCTTTCCAAATAGCCAACAGGAGCAACATCACCAAAGTTTTCAAATATCCAAATTATTCAAAATACAATTTAAGTTAGAATTGAGAGCAATTATGGACTGGGCAGCCTTATATTTTCATCAGCGAACATAAGTTATTAGCGGAAATCAACGGTTTACGTTTGAGTTAATTTCGAACGAACTGATCCAATTTGAGTTTGGTTTGAATTAATTTCGAACGAACTCAATTTCGAATTAAATTTTTTACGAACTTTTCCAATCAAACTCGAATCAAATTACGAACTACGAATTTTTTGTGCAGCCCTAAAGAAAATATCATCTAAGCAATTTTTTAGGCAAACAAAAAATAAAAAAGAGAAAATTTGTTTTGGGCCCTTAAACTTTCATATTTGCTCCAACACCTCTTATTGTTTGCAAATTTGGAATGATGATATTCGAGTAGACTAGAGTGTTCTTAAGCTCACCAAGTCTTTTTGTGAGCTTAACTCAAAAATCTATCGGATTGGATTCAAACAACACATCCAAACCGTTGAATCCTCAAGCGGATTGTGAGCTTAACTCACCAAATCTTCACGAGTGATGCATGTACATGTCAAATTTATAATTTTTCGAACTAGTTTAGTATAAAGTCAAGCGGTAAAAAAATAATGAAAAATGAACTTATAAATCATCTTTTTTTGACCGCTTGACTTCATACTAAATTAGTTCCAAAATTTAAAAATTTGACATATAAACGCATCACTCATTAAGTAGATTGATTTCAATGGTTTGGATGTGTCGTTTGAAGTCAATCTGATAGGTTTTTGAGTTAAGCGCATAAAAGGGCTTGGTGAGTAGGGTTAAAATGCCATATTGTTTGTGTTCCAATCATGTTTCACATGTTTATTTCTATTTTTAAAATTGAAAAAGTCAATCATACCACTCAACATGATCTTCTTATTAAATTGTGCTTGGAGATCAAATTTTATAATTTTTGGAAATTATTTACAAGATGGTCCATAATTTTGTTAAAAACAATGATTTTGTATCTATCTAAAAAAAATAGTAAAAAACTTCCAAAAAGAATATAAAATTTGGTCTCCAAACACATTTTCAAACTAAGATCACGTTGAGTAGTTTGGATCAATTATTTGAACTTTCAAAAACAGAGACAAAAATGCTACATTATTGAAACACAGAACCAATAAGACATTTTAACTCTACTTTTAATACATTTTATCCCCACCAGATTATCATTAATTAATCAGGGATGCTAGCTATTAAATATTATATATTAATAACTGTTTTATCGAATTCTATAAATCATGGATGAAATCCTGAGAACTTAAATATATACAGACATGTTTCTCAAATAGGAGCAAAATTTGAACAATCCTTGTTACCATTTTTTTTTATCAGAAAAACACATTGCTTTGAATTCTGTGTGGTTCATCCAATTTAAATTAAGTTTTTTTGAGCCTCAATTTATCTAGCACATTGCACATATTTGTTTTTGTTTGCCAAATATTTGTGTTATATGATTGAAATATACAAACATTGTCATAGTTCCTTATTAAATTACTAAATATTTGTGTTATATGATTGAAATATAGAAACATTGTCATAGTTCCTTATTGAATTACTAAAAATAAATGTAATTTAAAAAAAAATGGATTACTAAAAATAAAAGAAATGTTGCACATAGGACCTTAGATTTACCTGTTTGCGTTTCCTTTATGCAATTAAGCTTCACAGGCATTTGATAAAAAAAGATGAGCACAAAAATAAGATTTAGTTTTCAGGAGTTGGAAGGAAACCATCTCGATTTTTCACACAACAAATTCATAGTTCCCTATTGCGAGTTAAAGTCATATAATCAAGCAATAATAAATCCTAATAATATCTAACAAGATATTAATACCAAATCAAAAGTAATACATTTATGCCAGTCAATATTTGCATGAATCAGAGATTTTCATGCCAGTATCTGACAATGCCAGTATCAGTCAGGGGAAATGAAACTCCATGTAATCCCTTTTCGCTCCAGCAGGCGGGCTGATATAAACCCAAGGCAGCGATATAACAATCGAAAGCAGCCCCGACCAAACGAACACAATTGTCGGTACCTTCCCTCTTCGCCCCATCAGCCCCTTTGCAAATGGATACAAATGCCACAGTACTCAACTAAAGAACACCCCACCGAGCAGTTCACTCCATCTCGGAAACATACTGTAAACTGTTCTCATAACTGCTACTGCTATTGCGATTGCATTAACCATCATGATCGTGACCGGTGGCACCATCAGAAAACTCCATTTGACTATGTATAGGTCAGCGAATAAGTCGTCAGTGTCGTCTCCTGCTGATTTGCTTGTCAGAGTGAAGGATATGTCGACACCAGCTATCACTTTTAAAAGGCCTTGTAGAACTGCTGCTGGGTGTGCACTGGTGCCACCAATCAGCCAGAACTGTTCATTACGCCACCACTCGTGGAGTGTTATCCCGCTCCACTTTATCTCCAGCAATGCCAAGAGGCACATAGTGGTAGTGATTATCAGGATAAATACCAAAAAGGTTACATTTAGACCCTGTACTATGAATTTACTGCTGAACAGAGAAATCGCTGGTAGGATGCAGTAGAGCAGGAGAAACACTGATGTGAAAGGATACATTGCTCCATTGAAATAAGAATATCTCGACGGAACCCGTAAAGCGCTGTTCTTCTAAAGATGTATCCGGTACCGACATACATGGGTCCCTGAAGCCCATCCATGGCCCGCATGGTTACATCGAAGAAAACAAGGTTGTGGTTAGCGACTTAGCGTACCGATGACTGGCTTCGATGCCTTCATATCGCTGCGGAAACTGCACGTAGCAGATGCGGTCCCCGCCACGGTCAAGCATGAAACACATGCCTTCACGGAGGGCACGTGAGTTGGCCACGTAATGGTCACAGTCGAGGTTTAGAATGAATGGGCCATTTGACATCACTGCACTTGTGCGCACCAAAGCATTCATTGCACTGGCTTTCTTGTTGTGATCATAGTCCGGCCGCTTTTCCTGTGAAACGTATACCAGCATAGGGAGACGCGTATCAACCCCACGCGTGTCAATGGAGCATGTGGTGGTTTCAGGCGAGGAATCACCTCCCATGACTGGTTCAGATGGCGGAGGGGCCAGCATGACCTGAAACATAAGTCAAGATGTGGTTAATTCATAATCTGCTTGTGCTACATTTGAAAGTACAGTGGGAACAGAGTTTGATACTGGTAATAATTTGTTGAATAAAATGTATGTACTACGTTGATTTCAGTTGTTGCATTCTGTAAATTCTGGTAATAACAAAAAACACTAGTTACTGAGATGTACTACTACTGTTTGAAGAAGGGTTTTGTTACTTGTTAGTGGGGCTTATTTATAAAATTAATAGCTGCTTAACAGACTATAAATTCAGGTCCACATAATTTCCAAATTCTAATTTACAAAAATATTACATTTCTATAATAATGTCCACATAGCATGGTAAAATAGTAAAAAAATAGTAAGAAATTCTAACCTGAATGATACCAGCATGGTCGCCTATTGAGTGATCGGGCTCAGCCGAAAGTCAATATTTGTTTAATACACTAGTGGAAAAACACACATCAGGGTCGGTTATATACGCACATTAGCATCGGACCCCGAGGCGATGCTGACCCAGGCGATGCAAATGCGGTACTAATCTGAGTCGGTTGAACAGGCGATGCTAAAAGTGTGAATTAACATCGGTTATCTACAGTAACCGATGCTAATTCACACTTTTAGCATCGGTTACTGTAGATAACCGACACTATTTTCATTTTTTTTTTTTTTTTTTTTTTTTTTTTTTTTTTTTAAAGCTGGTCAATAATTAATATGCCACAATCACAAACAAAAGAATTATCAAAATAATATTCAACAATCACAATTCCAACAATTAAAGAACCAACAAAAGTGCACAAGTATTAAAGAACCAACAAAATTTTCAGATTGCCAATCCCTCAAAATTGGTTCAACATTCGAAGGAGTTTATACAAGATACAACTTAATCAGTAAATAAGTCATAAAGAACCTAAAAATATAATAATTACACAAATTTGGTATGGACCAGGTATTGTACCAGTATCTTTTGCACAACAAGTCAGCTACTAACAACCACATAATAAAATTAGATCATGTCCAAACCTTATCTGTTCATCTAGTTCGTGCTCCTTCGAAATTACTTCTTTAATGCTAGCTTGACATGAATTAACATTATAAAACACTTACAATTGTGATAATACTCGTCTTGCAAGCCAGAAATATTAAAACACTTACACTTACTAGCTTGATGTCTTCCCCAGCATTTATCAAGACCTCAAGCACGCGGTCCCTAAATGAGACAAAGTCTTAACTGTTAAATTGCAAGTTTACACTTACACTTACTAGTTCGATTTAGGTCAATTGCAAGCTTACCTTTAGTACTGTTTCATATCTTAAAGAACCAGTTTAACAGTTTCATATATTAAAGAACTCACGATTTTCAGTAGGAGCCGGTACCAAGGTGGCTGCCTCGCCTCACCTCATGGCTGTCCAAGGTGGTTGCAAGTTTATGAATGATTTTCCAAGAAACTAGAAAAGAATAAAAATCACTATATTGACACTAAAAATCACTAAAAATCAGAATTGGTCTACATCATTGACTAAATTGACATTAAAAATCACTATAATAGATCAATTAGGGTTCAAGTTCATTATTTCAGATTTTTGTTGGTACTATGAACCCGATCTGTGGTACTAGTAAAAATTTCAGATTTTGGAATTAGGGTCAAACAGATTGACAGGTATGATACCCATGTCTTTGTTTTCTCACACTTCTTTGGAAGACCTAGCTCTATCGGGTAACCAATTGTCAGGATTTATACCCGAGTTCTCAAATGGATCATCAACTTTGGAAATTATAATTAGTAAATCATTCGATCGATTTATAATAAATCAAAGCTTAGTAAATCATTCGATCGATTTATAATACATGATCAAGTCAATCATTATACAAGAAATTATAATTAAGCACAAAATTATACTAGTGGGACCGAATCAGTTCCGAATCACAGAATTACTCGAACAAATTGGGGTGATTTGAATATTTACCCGAGAAAGGATCCTACTGCCTCGCTGCCTCACTTCCTCGCTGGCTCACCTCACTGCTTTGAATAATGAACACTGCACTGCACAGATGCCAATTGTCAGAAATTTTCAATTCAAGTTTGGTCAGTGTCGGCAACGTATATACCTATCCAAATGTAGTGCATGCTAATCAGACAAGATGCAAATAAAGCACTAACAGTCACTCACGGCCCTTTAAACAAAATTTAATTAAGTGGAGCAATGGAGGCGTGGTTCAGGGATAATGGGATATGAATCCTTTCAAGGACAGAAGATAATTAATTACATTTACGAAAGAGTCAAATCAAAATCAACAAGTCAAAACTTCAACTCAATAGTGAAATTTTAGATGAAATGAAGAGTCATGATGATGCGCAGCAATGGTTATGTTTGCAAAATTTAAATCAAAGAAAGAATAAAGCACTAACAGTCACTCACTGCTGCCTCACCTCAGCACCTCACCGCACGGCCGCCTCCCCGAACGGCCGCCTCCCCGCACGGCCGCCTCACCCAACACCTCACGGCTGCCTCACCGCGCCTCACCTCACCTCCGGAGAGTCGGAACCCTCGCCTCAACCTACTGAGCGGCGAAGACAGAACCCGAGAGAAAGAGAGTGAGCCACGGAGAGAGAGCGCTGAGTTTTGAAAATTTTGAAGAAGATCGAAAATTTTGAAGAAGATCGATCGATCCGTAGATTCAATACCCTGCTTGTTCACTAAACTATCGAAAAGGGGAGTGCTATCTATGAAAGAGAAATAGGCTATCTATGAAAGAGTCGGTTAATTAATAACCCGATTCTAAAACAAAGAAATTAGAGTCGGTTATTTAAATAACCGATGCTAATAGTATTTAGAATCGGTTATTTAATTTAACCGATACTAATAAGTAGATAATCAGAATCGGTTTTTTGTAAAGAACCGACTCTGATATGGCCAGTACTTTTAAGAGCGGTTGTTAATATTTAACCGATTCTGATTGTCTTTTTTAAGATCAGTTGTTTATAAAGTCCGATTCAGATATAAATCAGTATCGAATTTTGAAAAGTCCGATCCTAATAGGGCGATGCTGATGTGGATTTTTCCACTAGTGATAAATGCATACTTGATGCATACAAAGAAGAAGTATACCTCACACGCAATATATGAAAGCAGAGGGACCTTTTTGCAAACAATAGTATGTTTGCAATTGACACCTAACCACTAAGTTGCGGTCGTTAAAGATGTTCTTATTGCATAAATATTGACTTCCTTAATTCTTGCCCTAATTTTGCCTTTTTCGTCATGCATAAATGAATTAACATTCATTTTAATTGAACTAAGTACAGAGTAGTTATGATATTTTTTTTTGGTGCTCCTTATTTTGGGGTGGCTCTTGAAAATTGGAGCTGAAACGGGTAACCCGGTCGATGTGTTGTTTCTTTGTTGCTATTTGGACGATTTTGAGCTTTACACAGAGAAAGGAGAGTAGTCCAGTTCAACTTTCCAAGGTTCTCTCTCTCTCTCTTTCTCTCTGCACCTTTATGTGTTATAATTAAGAAAAAAATGTTTCTGTTCTACAATTAGTTTTAATTTGTACATGTGCTATTCTAAGGTCAAGTATACAACTCAAACTCAGTTAGCCCTTTATAGTGTAATTTTCAATCTTACCAGTTTAGGCCTTTATGTACCCTCAATTGTGTAAACCAGACGTAGGTTTTCTTGATTACTTCATTCTTGAATTAAATGTCAAATTACCATTTTTCTGCCCATGATTTTAACAAATGATCCCTGTTGTTCAAACTTCAAAGCATTAAAACAAACTTATTAATTATCTTCTTTGCATTATTAACTTGAAAATGGGCTCTTTTTTTTCGTACAGTTCCTGGGGCATGACAAAGACGAAGGCGTGTGGCGAAGTACTATTTCTGGTAAAAAGGTATGGCATTTTATTCATCTCCTTTGCAATTTTTCTTGTATCCTCGTGTTCTCTAATTGTTTTTTTTTTAGAGGGTGTGAAATCATTTGGAAATAGTAATTAAAGAGTTGTTTTATGTCCCCAGCAAAGCCTAATTTTACTCCCAAATTTTCAATACATCAAACATCCCTCTTAAGAACGCAAATTTTTTTTTATACCTCTTAAAAAAAAAAAATCTTTTGGAAACCAATTAATGACCAGCTCAGAACAAAAATTTAGTTTGGACGTTACTATTGACCATTTGGGGGGACTAATTTATTCGTTTCTTTTAAATTTGTTTTGCTTGTAGATTTTACTGAAGGTGGATAAAACGAAGGAGGACAAGGAGGCAGAGAGCAAGCGAAATGAACTATTGAAATTTCTCAATGCTAGCTATATATGATTAATTTGCTGTTTGTGTTTTTCATCAATCTCACAGTAATCATTTTCTTTTTCTTTCCTTTTGTACTTGAAATGCCTGGTTGTGTAATTTTTTTTAATTATCTTTTACCTACTTTATCATTTACCTCTTAGTCTGTCAGTTACTATTTTAAAGTTTTGAGTTTAAAAATTAGTGGTGTTTTACCAAACTCCACTTCGTGTATATATATATTTGTTTCAGAGCTTGTGTTTATTTTGGAGATTCATCAATTATGGTTATTTTTAATTTGGAGTGAGGGGTTTTGCTCATTATTTGTGTTCAAATTATGTTTTTTTTAATTATCTATAACAGAGTTGGTGCACATAGGTCTTGTCTAATTGTATTGTTTCAAATGTTTCCATCGAAATTAAAGATGAAAGTAGTAATTTCTGCTGAAATTATGTAATTACTTAGCATTATTATTGCATGTAAAATATATGTATTGTATTATTCTTCACCATGAATTTTTGCTTGATTACGTTTTTAAGGTACCAATTGTGCCTAATTACAAGAAAGCACATAACTTGAAGAAATTTTGTTGGGTACAAGCAAACACATGAAATGGTAAGAATAATACACGCCTGTTACAACCTCTTACAAGTAAACACACATAACTTGAATAAAAAGAGAAGGAAAAAAAAAAAGAAATGAGTAAAATTGAAAAAAAAAAGAAAAAAAATATTCATATATTAAACATCAAGTCCTTCAAAAAGCGAACACTCTTGTTGCTGGTGTGTGGAGTAATTCCTAACAAGTTGCATGTTCATTTCTTGCTCTTTTGATTTTTGGGCCAATAATTACTATGGCAAATCCGGTACCAAATCCTGTACCAAATCCCAATCCAACGAAAAGGCACAATAGAACAATTGCAGTCATTTTCTTAGCAGGTTTTGTGGGAGGAGAGGTTGTATTGTTTCCGGGGCTTGTGACATTGCACAGCTTAGATAATGGCACACCGCATAATCCAGGGTTCCCTTCGTACGATGAATTGTCGAATGCCAGGAACTGGCTAGATTGCGGGATTCTCCCGACCAGATGGTTAAATGAGAGATTCAAGATGGATAGAAAACTCAGGGAGATTAGTTCAGGTGGAATCTCTCCAGAGAGTTGGTTCCAAGAAAGGTCCAGTGACTCGATTTGCGTCAAGCATCCAAGTTGATGCGGAATGGATCCAGTAAAAGCATTATGGGACAGGTTTAGTGCTTTTATTGCTTTGAGTTCTCCAATTGCCTCAAGAATATCACCAGTGAATCTATTTGTTGATAAATCAATCGAAACCATTAAATTGGGTAAGTCATTCTCTAGTGTCATTTGTGCCCCTTTATCCGTGATAGTAACAGAGATTCCATAAATTAGAAAATGAATCAATGCCCCAAGGCCTTTACCAAGAAAGGCATCCGAGGATAAATTATGCATGGATTTGAAATTACTAAACCAGAGTGGTAAACTTCCATTGAAGTTGTTTGAAGCTAGATCAATTATTCTTAACAATGGGAAAAGAGAATTCATTTTTCCAAAATTTGAAGGAAGGTCTAGTGTACCATAGAATCTATTGGACCTTAGAACAATGACTTGGAGATTTGGAAGCTTCCCAAGTGAAAACGGGAAAGTGCCACCTATGTGGTTGTTCCCTATGTCAAGGAGTGCCAAATCTTTACACCTTGTTAAAGATCTAGGCAAATTGCCTTCAAGATTGTTGTTGTTCAAATCCAATATGACGAGTGCGCAAGACTTTCTTATGTGACTAGAAAGTATTCCAGAAAGTTTGTTTCCTCTTAAACTCAGGATCTGCATGCCTGGTCTTCCTATGATGCAAGAAGGAATCGATCCACTCAAGTTGTTGTGTGATAGATCCAGCGTGTAAAGACTTGGTTCACAAATTGAAGATGGGATTTCTCTAGTTAGCATATTTCTAGATAAACTGAGAAATGCAGTATTCTCCAAATAGAGTGTATAGTTCAGTGGGATTTCTGAGAATTCATTGTTGGAATAGTCCAAAAAGTAAGCACCCACAAGTGGGACTGCTCCTTTTAGCTTGTTAAAACTAAAATCAACGGTGTGAAAGGAAGAACCTGGAGGAACATCTTCTACACTAGTAAACATGTTGTGGGAAAGGTTAAGCATTAGCTCAGAATCACTCGACCTCTTCCATATCCACCTTGGTATAACTCCATGCAATTGGTTTCTTGAGAGATCAACATGGGAAAGATCACCTACATATCTCAGTAATCGAGGTATTTGGTTGAGGTTGCACGATCCTAAATCCAAATATGTGATTTGTGGAAATGCTAATGGCAGCTGCTCATCTGATACATCTTCCACAGATAGCTGATTATCAGATAGAGACAAAAAGGTGAGGTTGCTGAGGTGTCCGAGCAAGTTAAGGTCAAATGTTCCATTAAAATGGTTTGAGTTCAGGGCAAGAGTAACTAGACTTGGGAGCCAAACTATTGAATTTGGAATTGGTCCACTAAACAGGTTCCTTCCTAAATCAAGTCTTTCAAGATTTGAGAATTTAAATATTTTCCAGGGAATTTGTCCATTCAATTGATTTTCATGAAGGTAAAGCTCAATCAATGGAGAAAATACAAGAGAAGACTCTTTTAGTCGGAACTGGCCTGAGAGCTTGTTGTGTTGAAGATATAGTGTTTCCAAACTTGGAAGAGAAAACAAACTTTGGGGGATTGAGCCAGAGTGCAAGTTATTGGAAAGGTCCAATATTGCTAATTTACCAAGTTTTTCAATTGAAGAGGGTATTTGTCCTGAAAAGTTGCAACTTGAAAGAATGAGCTCAGATAAATTTCTGAGGTTGCCAATTGAATCTGGTATGCTACCAAAAAAGTTGGTGGAATAGAGAACCAAGCTCTCCAAAGAACTCACGATTGGAAAATTAGGTAAAGTCCCAAATAGCTCTCCATTTTCTAATAAATCAATCTTGGTCAATGTTGGGATTTGAAAAATCTCGTGTGGAAACAGCCCTTCAAGGTCCGAATGCTGCAATTGGAGATCTTTTAATGGAAATTTAGCAAAGTAGTCAGGAATCTGGGTTTGCAAACTGTTGTCACGGAGGCGAAGGACAGTTAACGAACCGAGTTGGGAAAGAGAAGATTCAATGGGGCCTACCAGATTACAATAAGCCATACTGAGAACTTGTAAGTGGGGGACAAACTCAGACAGAGCTCTGCACCATTCGGTTCCATTCTCAGAGATATCGGCACCATCAAGATAGAGCTCCCTTAAATTGCTAAGTTGGCTAACCAATATCCACAGATTTGGTTCATGCAGTTTCAAATCACAATCAAAGTTGTAATAGTCGCATGAAAGGTCAAGGGAGATCAAGTTTGTGAGGTTGGCTATACCAATTGGTATTTGACCAGAGAAATCTGTGTTGGATAAGTTGAGATAGGTAAGCATAGTTAGCTTCTCAAATCCCTGAGCTGGAATCTGGTTTTGTGAAAAGTTGTTGTATGCAAGGTTGAGGTGTTGGAGCGAGGTGAGATTAAAGATTGCGGCACTGAGGTTACCTTGAATGTTACGGTTGCTGATGTCAAGAGCAGTGACATGGCCAGTTGCTTCGTCGCAAGACACTCCCTCCCAGCCACGGCAACAGTCTGTTCCGGGTTGCCAAGAGGTAAGATCAGAGTGGAAGAAGCCTCTTTTGAGTTGGAGAAGGGAAGAGCTCTGGTCAGGAAGGCATGAGACGTGGGTTGCCACAGAAGCAGAGGGAAGCAAAAGAGATGAGAGGATAATAAGTAGAGTGTAGAGACACAAGTGCAGAGAGTTTGGCCAAGAATTAGCAAAATCCATTTGTTGGATCTGGTACAAATAGCAGGGGAGTAGAGAATGATTGATTATGCAAGTAATGTATATAAGCAACACAGCTTTAAATGTGAACATTGTCTGGTTAGGCTCACATCAGCTTGACTACTTGACTTGAGTCAATTGACTTGGGTCAACCCTAGTGATGAAGACCATAGATACAGTACAATTGACTTGGGTCAGCCCTAGCGATGAAGACCATGAAAGGTACTCTTCAGTTGACTTGGGTCAACCCTAGTGATGAAGACCGTCAATGGTACTCTTCTGTTGATTACTTTACTAGATTAACTGAATGATAAATTAAGTGCCTTCAACTAAATATGAAATATGAAATACATAAATAATATACTATCATTGTCACAAATATTACCTGGTGGTACGCAATGGTAATAAAATACAAAGTAAAAAGATAATTAACACAGCCTTGAAAAACACTATTTCATCAATAAATATGGCAACACTAAATTTTTTTTTATTGGACAGAATCTGATATTTCGAAAGTTCTAACACCAGACTGTAACAAACTGAACTCATCTTCACTGACATTCTTCCATGTGCCATCAATAAGCAACATACCTTTCCTCGGATGTTTCACTTCCAGCAACTCCACTTCCCGGCAATTCAATGATTGTCTAGGTTTTTTCAAAGAACTCCCAAGCAACACATGCTCATCAGCACATGGAGTTTTATTCCTCTTATTGTTCTCATTAATCAAAGGCACCAAATTTTCTTTTGTAATCCCTTTAACTTCTAATACTGCAGTGGTAGTACCCGAATAAAGGGAAGGAAGTACAGCGGTTGAACTAAACGAACAAGGAATCATACCAATTGGACATGGGGTCCAGCACTTGGCTACACTCCATGCTTAACCTAAAAAAAACGTTTTTCGAGCAGCTTCAAACAATGAATTAAAACTGTTGATCTAAATCTACTTATTTTACTTCAGTGACGTTCATTTCGCAACAATTTTCGACCTCTTGATCAACGAAAAGGAAATTGTACTGTTGTACAATGGGAACATAAATGTATGGTTTGTGAAGTAGATCAAGATCAGTGACTAGAATTCATAATGTGAAGCACCCTAAGGTAAACTCCATAGTGAGTTGAAGCTCATCCCAGCTTTACTAAAAAAAGTACTCAAAAAATCTTTCTAGGTCTGGTTTGTTACATCAGAGGATAATTTTGAAGGATGTGCAGATATGTTACTACTGGTAAAATTGTAATACTGTCTGAAGTCGGAATTCAAACAAAAGTGAAGCTACGGTAATTAATATGCATACTACGTATTGACCAGTGCTACGGTAATATGCATATTTCTATTTTCAAAGTTCAAATAAGAGCGAGCATCTCTTCAGAGACTGAGACACTATCTGCTGTTCCCTTCCTAAATAACCAAAGGATTCAAAAGGTAAATTCAATTAAATTAACATTTCAAGTATGCAAATACATCAAATCAAATCAAATTGATTGATACCTATAAAGAATGGGTCTTGTTGTTGGATCTCAACAAATGCCGCAGTGACATCAATTGGAATTGGTAAACAGCCCCGACTCCACCATGCCGATATCTGAAACAAAATCACCAGAATTAAACCTGTATATATATCACCATATCATTGAATAATACCAGACAATATAAGGTAGAGAGAGAAACACAGACCAAAAGAGGAGGAGAGAATAAAACAAGGTGGAATTTCATGTATGCACCTTAAAACTTCAAAATTGCATATTCCCTCCCCCCCTCTAAAATTCAAAATATCATATCTACCCCTCTAAAATTTATCCAATTTACTGCCTTTTCTATTAAAACTCATTTTAAATTTATATAATATCCATTTTAACCTTTAATAGAAAAATATAAAAAATATGTAACCTGTTTAAGATAAATGCTTAAGAGAAATGGTTGAGGGGTATACATGAAATTCCCCCTTATAAAAAAGAAAAATTACTTGTTGGAGAGCAGTTGAAATAGATTCAGAGGAAGAAGAGAAGATGGTGTCTCTGACAAAGTTCTACTGGTACCAGTTCGACCATGGTACTAGTTTGTGCCCTGCTAAGTGTTGAAAATTAATTCAAATTGATTAGAGCATGTACGAATCAGTTTTCACCAGCATAAAAACTGCATGGGTTATTTTAGGCATTGGTTATTTTAAGCATAGTTATTTTAGTAGTAGTTAGCATAGTGGTTAGCTATTTTTAGCATGTTGTGTAGTGGGTGCTTAATTTAGGAAAGTTGTGGGTGTTTATTTTAGGAACATTGTATTGCTTTAAATACTACATAACTCTAAGTAATTGAGTAAGAGATAAAGGAAATAAAGCGTTGTTTTTGTTCAGAAAAATATTATTCTCTCTTCAATCTTTTGCATACTTAATTGCACAGAGCAGTGCAACATTGCTGAGTTCACTTCGTCCACTGAATAGGAAGCAAAAGCCCTAAACCCTTATACCTTACAATTATTAACTAGTCGAATTCGAACCCGGTTCATTCGAGAACAGAAGACGTCTCTTTCTTAGCTTCTGGTCAATATATTAACAAGTAGTTAAGGCTTCATGCAGCGCACCAACCATGTGTAGTGCTTCTTATATTCTATACCTCTTGCGCTGCATGATGCTAAAACTGCTCTGTTAAAATATTTTCCAAAAAGTTTGGTCCTGAAAAGAGCCAAGATTTTTATACATAAGAAAAAAAAATATATATATATAAAACTGCTCTGGGCCGCCATGGCTCAATCCAACCTGCAAAAAAGAAAAAAAAATATATATATTAAACTGGGCCGCCATGGCTCAGGCCAGCCCAAAAACGAAAAGAAAAATAGAAAACTGGGTCGCCATGGCTTAGGCCAACCTAGAAACAAAAAAAAAGGTATGAAAGTCAGTAGTCCAATAATTTGGACCATATTCAAAATTAAATTTAGAGAAAATGGCTACATGGATTTTTGTGTTCTTTATATCAAAATAAGGTATGAAAGTCTAGTATCTAGATAATATAATTTCTCTATACAAAAATATTACAGATGTGTGCTGTTTTAGCGATTAATTGACAGAGGTCAGAAAACAGAAAAGCTGAAATTTTAGCGAACATTTTAATAATTTTGACCTCTGTCAATTAATCATTAAAACTATACCAATCTGTAATGTTTTTGTATAGAGAAATTATATTATATGGAAACTACACTTTCTTACCTTAATTTTGATATAAAGAACACAAAAATTCATGCAGCCATTTTCACTCAATTTAATTTTGAATCTAGTCAAAATTATTGAATTGCTCACTGGAATTTCAGTTTTTCTGATTTTTGACCTCTGTCAATTAATTGCTAAAACTGTACACGTCTGTAATATTTTTGTATAGAGAAATTATATTATATGGAAACTAGACTTTCATACCTTTATTTTGATATAAAGAACACAAAAATCCATGTAGCCGTTTTCTCTAAATTTAATTTTGAATCTGATCAAAATTATTGAACTACTCACTTTCGTACCTTTTTTTTTTGTTTCTGGGTTGGCCTAAGCCATGGCGGCCCAGTTTTCTATTTTTTTTTTGTTTCTGGGCTGGCCTGAGCCATGGCGGCCCAGAGTTGGTTTTATTTTTCTGTTTTTTTCCGATGGTCTTGAGTGTGCCATGGCGTCCCTGACGCCATGGCGCCATACTGCCTTACCATTTTTCAAATTCTCCTGATTTATTTCTTATTTTTAATATTTTTTGATTGATTTTCTTATATATAAAAATTGCGGCGAAAAGAGGAACCAAAGTCGTCTCTTATTTAGCTTCGCGTCATTAACAGCGTAAGTTTGGCTTCATGCAGAGCACCAACCATATGCAGACTGCAGTGCTGCTTGTATTCTATATCTCTTGGGCTGCATGATGCTAAACCTGTTATGTTAAAATAACTTCTTAAAAGGTTGTAGCAGAGAAAATAAATTGGGCCTGCCTGAGTTGGGCTCAAACAAAATTAACACAGTTCTCAAATCACATTACTCAGTCACGGACAGCAAAAATGCAACTTTTATGTATTTCAATTTGGATGTTTTCTTTTATAATGTAAACAATTCTTTAGGCAAAACACAAAAAGAGAAAATTTTGTTTAGGGCCCTTGAACTTTCATATTTGCTCCTTTACCCCTTATTGTTTGCAAATTTGGGATCATTATTTTCTATCATCCAGATAATAGTTAACACATGAGTAGGGCAATGCCATATTGTTTTAGTGTCCCAGTCATGTTTCACACGTTTATTTTTATTTTTAAAATTTGAAAAGTCAATTTGAACCACTCAATGTGATCTCCATATTAAACTGTTCTTGGAGACCAAATTTTATAATTTTTTAAAATTGTTTACATTTTTTTTAGATATGTACAAAATCAACTACAAAACATTTAAAAAAGGAACCAATAAGACATTTAACCCTAATTTTAATACATTTTAACCCCACCATATTATCATTAATTAATCATGGATGCTAGCTATTAAATATTATATATTATTAACTGTTCTATCTGATTCTATAAATCATGGATGAAATCCTGAGAATTAAAATATAGGGGGAATTTCATGTATATCCCTCAAAAGTTTCAATATTACGTATTTATCCCTTCAAAATCAATAATTACATATTTATCCTTGAAAATTGTACAAACTCACATATTTGTCCAATCTAACTCTATAACATATCAAATATCTCTCCAAAAATAATTAAAGAATATTTTTATAAACTTTAAAATTTATTTTACAATATTAATTAAGAATATATTGACCATTATGCCCTTCGTTTAAGTCTACCTGAGTTATTTTCTCTTTAAGGCGCCAAACCTCCCGCCTCTCTCTCAACACGTGCCAAATTACAGATTTCTCCCCGTCTTTCCTCGTCGCCTCCCCTCTCATAAATTTCTGTCGCCTCTCGTTATTTTAAATTTTCCATCTTCGTTTGGAGAAAGAGGCGGGAGGTTTGACATTTTAGAGAGAAGAGAACTCAGGCAGACTAAAAAGACAAAAACGAAGGGGCATGATGGTCAATATATTATTAATTAATATTAGAAAATTAATTTTAAAGTTTAAAAAAATATTATTTAATTATTTTTGGAGTTATTTGGTATGTTATAGACTTAGATTGGACAAATATGCAAGTTTTTACAATTTTCAAGGATAAATATGTAATTACTGATTTTGGAGGGATAAAAACGTAATATTGTAACTTTGAGGTATATACATGAAATTCCCACAAAAATATATACAGCTATGTTCCTCAAATAGGAACAAAATTTGAACAGTCCCGGTTACATTTGTGTCAGTGAATATTTTGCATGAATCAGAGATCTTCGTGCCAGTATCTGACAATGCCAGTATCAGTCAGGGGAAATGAAACTCCATGTAATCCCTTTTCGCACCAGCAGGCGGACTGATATAAACCCAAAGCAGAGATATAACAATCGAAAGCTGCCCCGACCAAACGAACACAATTGTCGGCACCTTCCCTCTTCGCCCCATCAGCCCCATTTACAAATGGATACAAATGGCACAAAACCCTGAAACTAAAGAACACTCCGCCAAGCAGTTCACTCCATCTCGGAAACATACTGTACACTGTTCTCATAACAGCTACTGCTATTGCGATTGCATTAACCATCTTGATCGTGACAGGTGGCACCATCAGAAAGCTCCATTTGACTATGTATAGGTCAGCATACATGTCGTCAGTGTCGTCTCCTGCTGATTTGCTTGTCAGAGTGAAGGAGATGTCGACACCAGCTATCACTTTTAAAAGGCCTTGTAGAACAGCTGCTGGGTGCGCACTGGTGCCACCAATCAGCCAGAACTGTTCATTGCGCCACCACTCGTGAAGTGTTATCCCGCTCCACCTTACTTCCAGCAATGCCAAGATGCACATAGTGGTAGTGATTATCAGGAGAAATACCAGAAAGGTTACATTTAGACTCTGTACTATGAATTTACCGCTGAACAGAGAAACCACTGGTAGGATACAGTAGAGCAGGAGAAACACTGATGTGAAAGGATACATTGCTCCATTGAAGTGAGAATATCCCGACTGAACCCGTAAAGCGTTGTTTCGGCAGAAGAATATCTCGACTGAACCCGTAAAGCACTGTCCTTCTAAAGATGCATCCGGTACCGACATACATGGGTCCCTGAAGCCCATCGATGGCCCGCATGGTTACATCGAAGAAAACATGGTTGTGATTAGCGTACCGGTCACTGCCATCGATGCCTACAAATCGCTGCGGAAACTGCACGTAGCAGATGCGGTCCCCGCCACGGTCAAGCATGAAGCACATGCCTTCACGGATGGCACGTGAGTTGGCCACGTAATGGTCACAGTCAAGGTTTAGAATGGACGGGCCGTTTGACATCACTGCACTTGAGCACACCAAAGCATTCATAGCCCGGCTTTCTTGTTGTGATCGTAGACGGGCCACTTTTCCTGTGACACATAAACCAGCATAGGGAGCCGCGTATCAACTCCACATGTGTCAATAGAGCATGTGGTGGTTTCGGGCGAGGATTCACCTCCCATGATGGGTTCAGATGGCAGTGGGGCCAGCATGACCTGAAACATAAGTCAAGATGTGGTTAATTCATAATCTGCTTGTGCTACATTTGAAAGTACAGTGGGAACAGAGTTTGATACTGGTAATAATTTGTTGAAAAAAATGTATGTACTACGTTGATTTCAGTTGTTGCGTTCTGTAAATTCTAGTTACTGAGATGTACTACTACTGTTTAAAGAATGGTTTTGTTACTTGTTAGTGGGGCTTATTTATAAAATTAATAGCTGCTTAACAGACTATAAATTCAGGTCCATATAATTACCAAATTCTAATTTACAAAAATATTACATTTCTAACCTGAATGATACCAGCATGATCGCCTATTGAGTGATCGGGCTCAGCCGAATGTCAATATTTGTTGAATAAATGCCTCACACACAATATATGAAAGCTGAGGGACCTTTTTGCAAACAATACTCAGTTTTAAATTCACAATTAACACATAAGTTTTTCTCAAATATGTTTGCAATTGACACCTAACCACTAAGTTGCGTTAGTTAAAGATGTTCTTAATGCGTAAATATTGACTTTCTTAATTCTTGCTCTAATTTTGCCTTTTTCATCATGCATAAATGAATTAACATTCATTTTAATTGTACAAAGTACAAAGTAGTTATGATATTTCTGTAGTTTCTTTTTAATAGTGGTACTTATATTTTTTTTTGGTGCTCCTTATTTTGGGGTGGCTCTTGAAAATTGGAGCTGGGGTTGTTAAACGGGTAACCCGGTCGATGTGTTGTTTCTTTGTTGCTATTTGGACGATTTTGAGCTTTACACAGAGAAAGGAGAGTAGTCCAGTTCAACTTTCCAAGGTTCTCTCTCTCTCTCTCTCTTTCTCTCTGCACCATTATGTGTTATAATTAAGAAAATAATGTTTCTGTTCTACAATTAGTTTTAATTTGTACATGTGCTATTCTAAGGTCAAGTATACAACTCAAACTCAGTTAGCCCTTTATAGTGTAATTTAGCCTCAATCTTACCAGTATAGGCCTTTATGTACCCTCAATTGTGCAAACCAGCCGTGGGTTTTCTTGATTACTTCATTCTTGAATTAAATGTCAAATTACCATTTTTGAAATGGTAAGAATAATACACGCCTGTTTGCTGTTGTGTTATAATTAAATGTCAAATTACTTCATTCTCAATGCTAGCTATGATTAATTTGCTGTTTGTGTTTTTCATCAATCTCCCAGTCATCATTTTCTTTTTCATTCCTTTTTGTACCTGAAATGCATGGTTGTGTAATTTTTTTTTTTAATTATCTTTTACCTACTTTACCATTTACCTCTTAGTCTGTCATTTATTACTTTTTAAAGTTTTCAGTTTAAAAATTAATCGGGTTTACCAGACTCCACTTTGTGTGTGTGTGTGTATATTTGTTTCAGAGCTTGTGTTTATTTTGGGGATTCATCAATTGTGGCTATTTTTAATTTGGAGTGAGGGGATGTTGTCATTATTTGTGTTCAAATTATGTTTTTTAATTATCTATAGCAGAGTTGGTGCACATAGTACTTGTCTGGTTGTATTGTTTCGAATGCTTCTATCAAAATTAAAGATGAAAGTAGAATTAGATGCAGAAATTATTTAATTACTTGGCATTGTAGTTGCATGTAAAATATATGTATTGTATTTTTCTTTACCATGAAGTTTTGCTTGATTGCGTTTTAAGGTGCCAATTGTGCCTATTCACAAACACATAACTTGAATAAAATTTGTTGGTTACAAGCAAACACATAACATTGTAACAATAATACACGCCTGTTATGACCCCTTACAAGTAAACACGCAAAACTTGAAAAAAAAAGAAAGAGAAAAAGAAAGAAATGAGTAAAATTGAAAACAAAGAAAAATATATTCATATATTAAACATCAAATAGAAGAAAAGTTGTTCTAATTATATAGTCAAGCCCTTCGAAAAGCAAGCACTCTTGTTGCTGGTGTGCGGAGTAATTCCTAACGAGTTGCATGTTCATTTCTTGCTCTTTTGATTTTCGGGCCAATAATTACTATGGCAAATCCGGTACCAAATCCTGTACCAAATCCCAATCCAACGAAAAGGCACAATAGAACAATTGCAGTCATTTTCTTAGCAGGTTTTGTGGGAGGAGAGGTTGTATTGTTTCCAGCGCTTGTGACATTGCACAGCTTAGATAATGGCACACCACATAATCCAGGGTTCCCTTCGTACGATGAATTGTCGATTGCCAGGAACTGGCCAGATTGCGGGATTCTCCCGACCAGATGGTTAAATGAAAGATACAACTTGGATAGAAAATTCAGGGAGATTAGTTCCTGTGGAATCTCTCCAGAGAGGTTGTTCCAAGAAATGTCAAATGACTCGATTTGCGTCAATTGCCCAAGTTGATGTGGGATGGATCCAGTAAAAGCATTATGTGACAGGTTTAACGCTTTTATCCCTTTGAGCTCGCCTATTGACTTGGGAATATCACCAGTGAATCTATTTGTTGATAAATCAATCGACATCATTAAATTTGGTAAGTTATTCTCTAGTATCCTTTGTGCCCCTTTATCCGTGATAGTAACAGAGATCCTATAATATTCAGAGACAACTAGTGATTCAAAGTCTTTAAAAAGAACTGCATCCGAGGATAAATTCTCCATGGCCTTCAAATTTCTGAACCAGAGTGGTGGCAAACTTCCATTGAAGTTGTTTGAAGCTAGATCAATTATTCTTAACAATGGGAAAAGAGAATTCATTTTTCCAAAATTTGAAGGAAGGTCTAGTGTACCATAGAATTTATTTGACCTTAGAACAATGACTTGGAGATTTGGAAGCTTTCCTAGTGAAAACGGGAAAGTGCCACCTATGTGGTTGTTCCCTATGTCAAGGAGTGTCAAATTTTGACACCTTGTTAAAGATCCAGGCAAATTGCCTTCAAGATTATTGTTGTTCAAATCCATTATGACGAGTGCACAAGACTTGCTTATGTGACGAGATAGTATTCCAGAAAGTTTGTTTCCTCTTAAACTCAGGATTTCCATGTCTGGACTGCCTATGATGCAAGAAGGAATCGATCCACTCAAGTTGTTGTGTGATAGATCCAGCATGTAAAGACTTGGTTCACAAATTGAAGATGGGATTTCTCTAGTTAGCATATTTCTAGATAAACTGAGAAATGCAGTGTTCTCCAAATATAGTGTATACTTCAGTGGGATTTCAGAGAATTCATTGTTGGAATAGTCCAAAAAGTCAGCACCCACAAGTGGGAGTGCTCCTTTTAGCTTGTTAAAACTAAAATCAATTTGATCAAAGGCAAAACCTGGAGGCACATCTTCTACACTAGTAAACATGTTGTGCGAAAGGTTAAGCCCTGCCTCAAAATCCCTCAACCTCTTCCATATCCACCTTGGTATAACTCCGTGCAATTGGTTTTTTGAGAGATCAACATAATGCAGATCACCTACATATCTCAGTAATCGAGGTATTTGGTTGAGGTTGCACGATGCTAAATCAAAATATGTGATTTGTGGAAATGCTAATGGCAGCTGCTCATCTGATACATCTTCCACAGATAGTTGATTATTTGATAGAGACAAACTGGTAAGGTTGCTGAGGTGCTCAAGTAAGTTAAGGTCAAATGTTCCATTAAAATTGTTCGAGCTCAGGTCAAGAATACGTAGACTTGGGAGCCAAACTATTGAATTTGGAATTTGTCCATTAAACTGGTTCCCACTTAGATCAAGTGTTTGCAAATTTGAGAACTTAAATATTTGCCAGGGAATTGGGCCATTCAATTGATTTTTATAAAGGTAAAGCTCAATCAATGGAGAAAATACAAGAGAAGACTCTTTTAGTCTGAACTGGCCTGAGAGCTTGTTGTTAAAAAGATATAGTCTTTCCAAATTTGGAAGAGAAAACAAACTTTGGGGAATTGAGCCAGAGTGCAAGTTATTGTAAAGGTCCAATATTGCTAATTTACCAAGTTTTTCAATTGAAGAGGGTATTTGTCCTGAAAAGTTGCAACCTGAAAGATTGAGTTCAGATAAATTTCTGAGGTTGCCAATTGAATCTGGTATGCGGCCAAAAAAGTTGGTCCAATCGAGAACCAAGCTCTCCAAAGAACTCACGATTGGAAAATTAGGTAAAGTCCCAAATAGCTCTCCATTTTCTGATAAATCAATCTTGGTCAATGTTGGGATTTGAAAAATCTCTTGTGGAAACAGTCCTTCAAGGTCAGAATTGTACAATAGGAGATCTTTTAATGGAAATTCAGCAAAGTAGTCAGGAATCTGGGTTTGGAAACTGTTGTAACTGAGGCAAAGGGAAGTTAACGAACCAAGTTGGGAAAGAGATGATTCAAAGGGGCCTGACAGATTACAATGAGCCATACTGAGAACTTGTAAGTGGGGGACTGACTCAGACAGTGCTCTGCACCACTCGGTTCCATTCTCAGAGATATCAACTTTATCAAGATACAACTCCCTTAAATTTCTAAGTTGGCTAACCAATATCCGCAGATTTGGTTCATGCAGTTTCAAATCACAATCAAAGTTGTAATAGTCGCATGAAAGGTCAAGGGAGATCAAGTTTGTGAGGTTGGCTATGCCAATTGGGATTTGACCGAAGAATTCTGTGTTGGATAAGTTGAGATAGGTAAGCATAGTTAGCTTCTCAAACCCCTGAGCTGGAATCTGGTTTTGTGAAAAGTTGTTGTATGCAAGGTTGAGGTGTTGGAGCGAGGTGAGATTAAAGATTGCGGCACTGAGGTTACCTTGAATGTTGCGGTTGCTGATGTCAAGAGAAGTGACATGGCCGGTTGCTTTGTCGCAAGAAACTCCCTCCCAATCATGACAACAGTCTGTTCCGGGTTGCCAAGATGTAAGATCAGAGTGGAAGAAGCCTCTTTTGAGTTGGAGAAGGGAAGAGCTTTGATCTGGAAGGCATGACACATGGGTTGTCGCACAAGCAGAGGGAATTAGCAAAAGAGATGAGAGGATGAAGGGTAGAGTGTAGAGACACAAGTGCCGATAGTTTGGCCATGAATTAGCAAAATCCATTTGTTGGATCTGGTAGAAACAGCAGGAGAGTAGTGAATGGTGGATTATGAAATTAACTTGTATATATAAAAACCCAGCTGTAAACAGTACATGTAATTTTTTCATGCACGTGAACATTGTTTGGTTAGGCTCACATTGACTTGGGTCAACCCAGTCTTTTTTTTTAAAGCTTGGTATTTTCTTTTTGACCAGCCTTAATGGTCACACCAAAGAAAATGATTTACCACAATCATCACTGGAAAACAAGAATTTAACAATAAAAAACATAAATTTTCCAAAAAATTTCCTTTCATATGACATCATCATTTATTGGAAATTATTCAAAGATACTCTATATTATAAATAGCGCAGCATTTTTTTGTATGTTTTGTTCTTATAATATTCGTGATATTCTTGAAAGTTTGCCATATATTTATATGTTCTACATATTGTTCTCAACATGAAAAGCTATAATATCAATTATTTGCACTATAAATTACAAAGAAATTGTCCAAAAAGCACAACATTAAATAATAATAAATCAAAATGAGTGACATTTTTGTAACTTTTTCCAACAAAAAGTATTTAGCACTGACAAATGAGTGGGTTTATTCTGTCATAAATTATGTAAATTGGGAGCCCAATAGAGGTCTTTATGAGTGCGTTACCTTCTTCGTGGGCATCACCATCTGCGCCATCCCACTTGTAATGTGAAAGATAAACGTTCAAAGGTGCGTTACAACGAATATTGACACTCACTATGCGAAGACTCACTCAGTCTTTGCCAAATTTCTTTTCAAATTTTTAGCAATAATTCTCACAATCAAGTCTATTTTTTTCTTCATAATAAGTTTCATAATAATTGTACCGTGATTTTTATTTTTACCCAAAAACAAAATTATTTTAATATAAATAACCAAGTTTCTGGAAAAAATTTATTTCTGCCCAAGCCGTATATATTATTTACGGTTTGAATTCTTAATTCAAACCGTAAATATTTTGTACGGTTTGAATTAAGAATTCAAACCGTAAATAATATTTACGGCTTGAATTAAGAATTAAGAATTGGAAAAGCAGCATAAATTGGGGGTGGATGAGAATGAGGTAGGTTTGGCACGGAGATTAAAAAAGCTGATGGTTGCATTAAATGATTATGATGGGGCTAGGGCTGTCCTCAAAATGTTTCAACCCAGAGAAGCCCGAGATTTTTATATATAAGAAAATAAATAAATGAAATATTAAAAATAAGAAACTGTTGAACAGATTTTGAAAAATAGGAAGGCCGCCATGCGGCATGGCGTCCCTGTGGGACGCCATCCCAGACTACGGCCCGCGGAAAAAACGTAAAAAACGTAAAAATAAAAAAAAAAAAAACGGGATGCCATCCCAGACTCCGGCCCAAAAAAAAAAAAAAAAAAAATTTTTTTCTGCTGTGTTCAGTCAGAAATCTAATAATTTTGATCAGATTCAAAATTCATTTTAGAGAAAATGGCTACATGAATTTTTGTGTTCTTTATATCAAAATAAAGGTATGAAAGTCTAGTTTCCAGATAATATAATTTATCTATACAAAGATATTACAGATTGGTACAGTTTTAGCGATTAACTGACAGATGTCAGATTTCAGAAAAGCTGAAATTCCAGTGAGCAGTCCTATAATTTTGACCAGATTCAAAATTCAATTTAGAGAAAATGGCTACATGGATTTTTGTGTTCTTTATATCAAAATAAAGGTATGAAAGTCTAGTTTTCACATAATATAATTTATCTATACAAAAATATTACAGATTGGTACAGTTTTAGCGATTAATTGACAGAGAACTCCTCAGGCAGAACTATGAAAAGTTCAAATTAGAGAAGTATGGTACTGCAAATCCACAACTCCAGAACAGCACAGAGTTTCATTTGAACCCATTGATCAAATTCAAGCCATCATCAAAAGCAGAAGTAAAGATAATAACAAATATGAAATCAGTGACCAGAAAATAACAATTCGAAATGTCACCAATTTGTTTTTTTTTTTTAAGTAATAGTAGAAATAAATGGCTGACAATAAATGAACGTTCGAAATGTCACTAAAGGCTGACAATAACTGTTATTTTTCAAGTGTTTTTAAATGTTCATCAAAACCTTCATAATTTGTTCTAATTAGATATAGAGATTGATATACAAAAAATAATAAAAAGAACCTTATCAAGAAAAGAAAATATAACAAACAAAAAATTACCTAGAGTGCTTCTCTGGGTTGAAACATTTTGAGGACAGCCCTAGCCCCATCATAATCATTTAATGCAACCATCAGCTTTTTTAATCTCCGTGCCAAACCATGTACCTCATTCTCATCCACCCCCAATTTATGCTGCTTTTCCAATTCTTAATTCTTAATTCAAGCCGTAAATATTATTTACGGTTTGAATTCTTAATTCAAACCGTACAGAATATTTACAGTTTGATTTAAGAATTCAAACCGTAAATAATATATACGGCTTGGGTAGAAATAATTTTTTTCTAGAAACTTGGTTATTTATATTAAAATAATTTTGTTTTTGGGTAAAAATAAAAATCACGGATAATTGTAATGTCATATCACTCTTAATAAGAAAATTTTCCTTGGTCTTTAATTGCATTTTAAAATTATTACAGTTGTCTATTTGGTTTTTCTTATGTAGGGTCTCATTTTAATAATCACTTATAGCAAACTTCATATAGTAAGTATGGTTCTGAAACTCGAAATCAAAATCGGAATCGGGTTCTTGACCATGGAATCAGAATCGGATAAATCGGCCGGAATCGGCCGAGTTGACTCAGAAACTCGAATTTTTTTGATAGAAACTTGTTTTGTAGCCAAAAAGTAGGAAACATTGGTAAAAAAATAATTTGTAGAAAAACTATATTAAAACAAAATATTACACTCAAATAATCCACTAATTATATAATGTAATCATAGAAGGAAAAATTAGAATCGGAATCGGGATCGGTCTTTTGACCGTGGAATCGGAATCGGGTGAATCGGTCAGAATCGGATCGGAAAATCGGAATTTTTTGCCAGAAGCTTGTTTTATACTAAAAATATAGGAAAAAATTGATAAAAAAATAATTTGTCAACAATTTCTGTTTTGACAAATAATTACAATCAAATAATCCACTAATATAATATAATACAAGCATTACAACTAAAAACACACTCTTTGATATAATACAAATTACAATTGTTATATATAAATTAATGTTGTTTTCTAACAACAAAGGTTGTATAGTGTGGTGGTAGTTTGCTTTGGATGCTTAGCTAGAGGTCATAGGTTCGATTCACGTAGAGCTCAAAAAATTTTGGAGTTTGTTTAATTTACGTTTTGATGGAATCGTCCATTTCGGTCGAAATTTGGCTGGAATTGAGTCGAAACGTCTGAAATTGGACGAAATCTACACTAACCGCGTACCATCCGCTCCGGAACGGCCGATTTTTCCTTCTATGAATGTAATACAAGTATTACAAATAGAACACACTTTTTATTGCCAGAATCTATACAGAGCTAGCTATATCATCTCATTGTCCTTTGTATTCAAATACGAATGGAGATATTGTTATACAGAGCCAAAAAATGAAGACATTAATGTAGTGTCAAATGAAAAATTATTAACATTCTCATATCCAACATATGGATTATAAATAGATGTCAATGATGTAATATTTAAACATATTAACTTTGTTATCAATTATGTAATATTTTATTGTTTATGCATTTTTTTGTTTGTCAATGCAGTCAATTCATGATTATTAATAGATACAATGAATTATATATTGGCGAAAAGCTCAATCAGTTTCTTTCCTTTGAGTCGGTTATTTTACAATGCACTTATCAACCACCAGAATTTGGAACGTATAGTAATTCGCTGGTGGTTTTTGGTTTCATGCTCATTATCTATTGGACATTATTCTCATTTAATTGAGTAAGAATTTAAAAATAATTGAAAAAATTGTTGACTCGGTCAGACACGCCCAGACTCGTCCAGACTCGGGTTGACTCGGCCGAGTCAAACACTGTTCAACCGAGTTTTGCTGAAAAAATTGCATGGGCGCGAGACTCGGGTAAAACTCGGACCGGACACGGCCGATATCGAGTTGACTCGGACTCGTCCGAGTTTCCAAACCATGATAGTAAGGATAGTGTGTATTATGCTTACTAAAAGGGTTTGGGGAGTACAGCTCCAAAATCTATCGGATTTACTTTAAACGACGAATCGAAACCGTTAAAACCAATTTACTTCATTAGTAATGCGTGTACAAAGTTTTGAAATTTTCACATTCATTTAGTACAAAGTGATCAAGCGGTAAAAAATAATTTTCTGGACTTCGATATAAGGTACCAAATGTGCCTACTTACAAGCAAACACATACAACTTGAATAAAATTTGTTGGGTACAAGCAAACACATAAATAGTTGTAAGAATAATACACGCCTAT
The DNA here is from genome assembly GCA_025461125.1 of Carex kokanica. Taxonomy (NCBI): domain Eukaryota; kingdom Viridiplantae; phylum Streptophyta; class Magnoliopsida; order Poales; family Cyperaceae; genus Carex; species Carex kokanica. Next base: position 424,358 of record JAJGRX010001293.1, on the reverse strand, counting down.
TATGACCTCTTACAAGCAAACCCATTAAATGGTAAGAGTAATACACGCCTGTTAGGACCTCTTACAAGCAAACACATAAATAAAAAGAGAGAAGGATAGATTGAAAACAAAGAAAAAGATTAATATATATAAGATCAAGTAGGAGAATAGTTGTACTAATCCCTAACGAGTTGCATGTGCAATTCTTACTCTTTTGACGACCAGGATAACAATTGCTATGGCAAATCCGGTACCGAATCCCAATCCAACGAAAAGGCACAAGAGAACAATTGCAGTCATTTTCTTAGCAGGTTTTGTGCAAGGAGAGGTTGAATTGCTTCCAGGACTTGTGACATTGCACAACTTAGATAATGGCACACCGCATAATCAAGGGTTCCCTTCATATGATGAATTGTCGAATGCCAGGAACTGGCTAGATTGCGGGATTCTCCCGACCAGATGGTTAAATGAGAGATTCATGTTGAGAATAACAATAGTTAGATGTCTAAAATAGAGAAAGGGTAAAATTGTAATTTAGAAAAAATAAGAAGTTACCGTTGCAATTAACGGTACAATAAGCCATGAGGTTATAAATATTCATAGGAGAGAGATTGTAAGAAGAATTTCATAACAAAAATACTCAATATCAATAGAAATCTTATTCTCATAAAATTCACATTGTATAAGAGCCAACCTTTCCTCTGTTTTAGTTAAGATTGACAAACTTCCGATCACCCAAAATACAAAATACAAGTGCCAGTTAGGTCACTTCATCGAGAGCCACAGCCAAAAATCAGATTCTCACAAATTCTCATAAAAATCAGATTATGCCTTTTCATATCAAATCCTCATAAAATCTCATGTCAATACCAAAAGAAATCAGCAAAAAACTCTGAAAAAATTACCAGTACATGGAGCGCTCCCAGTACCCGGTCAGAGGAGGCGACGCTAATGGCAGCACTGCCGATGGTCACACAATCGCCCAATCTAATCTGCCGATTAGGCTCACAACCATCGATCGCCAAAACCATAACTTTAGAAACAAAGCGACATGCACAAATTGCAAAAAACCCGGTCACAATAGAGATGGATGTTGGTTTCTTTACCCTCATCTCGGACCGAAATGGTGGAAAGTGTCGGAGGCAGAAAAAAAAACAGAGGTGATCGGTGGAATGGCGCTAAGAGGGAGAAGAAGAGAGAAGGTTTCGTGAAGCGGATGGCGTTGGGATAACACAGACAGAAATACACCAACTCCTCTCTTCATTAAGCAGTTTACTAAACCGGGCCTCTGAGCCCATATCAGGTTTTCTTAATACTCAAAATCTAACAGAAGCCCAAACCCAAAAAAATAAAATAAAGGCTCAGAATAGTGAACTGAGGTTAAGCCCAAACCAGAATAAATACATAATACCAAATAAACGAATTAACAGAAGCCAAGGCCGAAAATGTACAAACTTAGGAAATTTAAATCAAGAGTACTCCAAAAATAGTTTGGATTGGATTTTAGACTCCGGTGCAACCGATCACATGACCGGAAATAGAAATATATTGTATAATTACCAAAAAAGCAAAGCTCAAGAATTTGTATATGTTGCAAACGGTGAAAAAATAGAAATTTGTGGTTATGGCTCAATCAAGCTTTTTTCAAAAGAAATTAAACATGTTTTACACGTAAAAAATTGCACATCTAATTTGTTGTCTATAGGAAAAATTTCAAAAGAAATAAATTGTGAGATTATTTTTTCATCACAAAATGTATTTTTTTCATGTATCTTTCAAAATGGACTCTATTTTTTAAATAACCAAAAATTCAATTTTAACACCAAAATACAAGACATGGGAAGTTTATGGCATAAAAGAATTGAGCATCCTTCTGATAGAACCTTAAAATGTATTTTTTATTTTTCAAATTTAGATTGTACTAATTGTGAAGTATGCAAGCTAGCTAAGCATACAAGACTTCCTTTTGTAACTTCAAATTCAAAAAGTAGTCAAATTTTTTAACTTGTTCATTCCGATGTTTGGGGACCTGCACCCGTAGACTCTTATAATTTTTTTTTAATATTTTGTTACATTTATAGATGATTTTTCACGATTAACTTGCTTATATTTATTAAAAAATAAAAGTGAAGCTTTTTCTCACTTTCAAGAGTTCTCAAATTTAGTTGAAACTCAATACAATACGAAGATTAAAATTCTTAGGACCGATAATGGAACGGAATTTGTTAATCAAAATTTCTCAAGTTTTTTTGAAACAAAAAGGAATTATACATCAAACCACTTGTGTTTATACCCCACGACAAAATGGAATTTCCGAAAGAAAAAATCGTTATTTACTTGAAATGACAAGAGCATTAATGTTTCAAACCAATGTTCCAAAAATTTATTGGTCGGATGCCATTCTCACCGCAATTTATTTGATAAATAGATTGCAAAGTGTTGTTTTAAATTGCAAGAGCCCACTAGAAGTTATATACCAAAGAAAAATAATTTTTAATCATCTAAGGATTTTCGGATGTACATGTTTTGTACACCAAAATAAACAACATAAATTAGATCATACTTCTATTAAAACTATTTTTCTAGGATATTCATCTCCAAAAAAGAGTTATAAATGTTATGATCCTATAAATCATAAATTATATATTTCTAGAGATGTAACAAATTTTTAAAATGAGCCATATTTTAAAACCAAGAAAAATGAGATTGATAATCAGGTAAAAATGATTTTGTCTTTCGTATGTCTAGTAATCAAATTGTTGAGCAAAAAATTGTAGAAAATGCTGAAGAAGAAGAAAATGAAGACGAAAATAACAACACTTCTCAAAGTGGAACCGGGGAAGAAGAAGATGAAAATATTGAAGAAGAAGTTACGGCAAGGAGGTCAACCCATCCTACTCAACCGTCCATAAGGTTACGAGATTTCATAACCTATAAGGTTCAATATCCTATTCAAGATTATATTTCATATAAAAATATTTCGAAAAACCACCATGCATTTCTTAATTCAATTTCCAAAATAGAAGAACCAAGAAATTTTGAGGAAGCCATAAGCCAACCGGTGTGGTGCAAGACCATAAAAGAAGAACTTCAAGCCTTAGAAAAAAATAACACATGAACCATTGTACCGTTACCAAAAAATAAAAAATCTGTAGGATACAAATGTGTTTATAAAGTGATGGCACCATAGAAATGTACAAGGCCCGGCTAGTTGCCAAAGGGTATATCCAAACATATGGTATTGATTACCAAGAAACCTTTGCTTCGGTAGCAAAGATGAATAGCATAAGAATTTTACTTTCGATAGCGGTAAATAATGGTTGGAAGTTATATCAAATGGATGTTAAAAATGCACTTCTTCAAGGAACACTTGAGGAAGAGGTTTATATGACCCTTCCATCGGGTCATGTAAAAGAAAAAAATTGCTAACCTTGTTTCTAGGTTAAATAAATCAATTTATGGACTTAACTAATCTCCAAGGGCATGGTATGGCAAACTATCTCAATATTTAATTTTTTGTAGTTTTAGAGTAAGCCAATCCGATACATATTTATTTTCAAAACATGAAAATAATGATATTACTATTGTCCTTGTTTATGTTAATGACATAATTATAAACGGAAACAATTATGAAAAAATTAATAATGTTAAAAAACACTTCAAAGAAAAATTTGAAATAAAAGACCTTGGTAGACTTAAATATTTTTTAGGAATTGAAATAGCTCACTCTATCAAAGAACTATTTATTTCACAAAGAAAATACACCATTGACATTCTAAAAAAATGAGAAAATTAAGATCCAAACCGGCCTCAACACCAATAGATAGTAATTGTAAATTAAATTCCGAAGATGGAGAACTGTTGGAAAATATGAACTAATTCCAACGGCTTATAGGTAAATTGATTTACCTAACGGTAACTAGGCCGGATATATTATTTGCGGTAAGCCAAATTAGTAAATTTATGTATTCACCAAGAAAACCTTATTTGGATGCAATTGATAGAATTTTGAGATACTTAAGGAAATCACCCGGAAAGGGTATTGGATGAAAAATAATAAATCTAACATATTGTGTGGCTATTCCGATGTAGATTGAATCGGGAGTTTCGATAGAAAATCTACAACCGGCTATTGCATGTTTGTAGGCGAAAACTTAGTCACATGAAAAAACAAGAAACAAAATGTCGTGGCACATTCAAGTGCGGAAGCAGAATATCGTGTCATGACATCCACCGCAAGTGAACTCATGGATCAAACAATTGCTCGAAGAATTGAACTTCAAAATAGATAAACTAATAGATGTTGTGTGATAACAATGCGGCAAGTCCTATTGCCTCGAATGCGGTGTTTCATGAAAGAACAAAACACATCGAAGGTGATTGTCATTTCACAAGAGAAAAAGTTCAAGCCAAGAAAATCGAAACACCTTACGTGAAGAGCCAAGACCAATTAGCCGATATTTTTACAAAGGGTCTTATTCCGAAGCCGTTTGAAGAAATAACAAGCAAGCTAAGATTAATCGATATCTATAATCCTAGCTTGAGAGGGAGTGTTGAGAATAACAATAGTTAGAGGTATAAAATAGAGAAAGGGTAAAATTGTAATTTAGGAAAAATAAGAAGTTACCGTTGAAATTAACGGTACAATAAGCCATGAGGTTATAAATATTCATAGGAGAGAGATTGTAAGAAGAATTTCATAACAATAATACTCAATATTAATAGAAATCTTATTCTCATAAAATTCACAATTCAAGATGGATAGAAAACTCAGGGAGATTAGTTCCTGTGGAATCTCTCCAGAGAGTTGGTTCGCTAGTGTCATTAGTGCCCCTTTATTCGTGAATCTATTTGTTGATTTACACATCATTAAATTAGACAAGTTATTCTCTAGTGTCATTAGTGCCCCTTTATTCGTGACAGTAACAGAGATCCCATCAATTCCAAAATAAATTAAAGAAGTGGACCAAGGACTTTACCAAGAAGTGCATCCGAGGATAAAATATGCATGGACCTGAAATTACTGAACCAGAGTGGTGGTAAACTTCCATTGAAGTTGTTTGAAGCTAGATCAATCATTCTTAACAATTGGAAAGGAGAATTCATTTTTCCAAAATTTGAAGGAAGGTCTACTGCACCATAGAATCTATTGGACCTTAGAATAATGACTTGGAGATTTGGAAGCTTCCCTAGTGAAAACGGGAAAGTGCCACCTATCTGGTTGTTCCCTATATCAAGGAGGGACAAATCTTTACACCTTGTTAAAGATCTAGGCAAATAGCCTTCAAGATTATTGCTGTTCAGATCCAATATGATGAGCGCGCAAGACCTGTTTATGTGATGTGATAGTGTTCCAGAATTAGCGAAATCCATTTGAATCTGGTAGAGACAGCAGGAGAGTACGTAGTAAATGGTGGATTATGAAATTAACTTGTATAAAAACCCAGCTGTAAACAGTACTTGTAACTTCATGCACGTTGACTGAGAAAGTCATTTAGAGCAGTTAGGCCATTCAATATGAACATTGTTTGGTTAGGCTCACATTGACTGTGGGTCAACCCAGCCTTTTTATTGAAAGCTTGGTATTTTCTTTTTGACCAGCCTTAATGGTCACTCCAAAGAAAATGCTTTACGACAATCATCACTGGCAAACAATAATTTAACAACAAAAAAACATAAATTTTCCAAAATTTTTCCTTCATATGACATCATCATTTATTGGAAATTATTCAAAGATATTCTATATTATAAATAGCGCAGCATTTTTTGTTTGTTTTGTTCGTATAATATTCGTGATATTCTTGAAAGTTTGCCATATATTTATATGTTCTACATATTGTTCACAACATGAAAAGCTATAATATCAATTATTTGCAGTATAAATTACAAGGAAAAAGTTACAAAAAGTAACAAAAAGTATTTAGCACTCACGAATGAGTGGGTTTATTCAGTCATAAATTATGTAAATTGGGAGCCCAACAGAGGTCTTTATGAGTGCATTACCTTCTTAGTGGGCCTCACCATCTGCACCAACCCACTTGTGATGTGAAAGATAAACGTTGAAAGGTGTGTTACAACGAATATTGACACTCACTATGCGAAGACTCACTCGGTCTTTGGCAAATTTCTTTTCAAATTTTTAGCAATAATTCTCACAATCAAGTTTATTTTTCTCTTCAGAATATGTCATAATAATTGTAATGTCATATCACTCTTAATAAGAAAATTTTCCTTTTTCTTTAATTTCATTTTAAAATTGTTTCAGATGTCTATTTGGTTTTTCTTATGTAGGGTCTCATTTTAATAATCACTTGTAGCAAATTTCATATAGTAAGGATAGCGTGTATTATGTTTACTAAGAGAATTTGGTGAGTACAACTTCAAAATCTATCGGATTTACTTTAAACGACGAATCCAAACAAAATGCTTTACGACAATCATCCAAGAATGTTCATGGATGGATATGGTGAACATGTTGTAGCCTATGGATGTATGTAGGCATAAAGAAAAAAAAGAAAAAAGACTTCTGCAAGTGCATCGTTCAGACCGGACCATCCATGAAAAAAGAAGAAAAAAAACTTAAAGAAAAAGGAAAAAAAGACTTAAAGAAAGCAGAAAAAAGACTTAAAGACTTAAAGGAGAGGAATTAATTAATTGTACACTGAAGGTCTATCATGAGAAATTGCTTGGTTCATCATGTGAGGCGTCATGGACTCTGTTCATGGATGGATATGGTGAACATGTTGTAGCCTATGTATGTAGGCTTAAAGAAAAAAAGAAAAAGACTTGAAAAAAGACTTTTGCAAGTGCATCGATCAGACAGGACCATCCATGAAAAAAAGAAGAACAAAGACTTAAAGAAAAAGGAAAAAAAAAAGACTTAAAGACTTGGTTTCCTAGAGACTTAAAGAAAAAATTGCTGATCCAGGTGAATAGTAAAAACAGTGCAACCAAATTCTGAATCATTTGATCAGCAATTTTCAAAGTGGCTTAATATATAGTAAAAAAAATCCAAAAAATGTAAAATTTGGTCTCCAAGCAGATTGTAATATATATTGAACATCTAACAGTTTGGATCGACTGTTTGGACTTTGAAAATCCGAAAATGATTTGGTTGAACGAGGGCCTTGATGCAAACGTTTTGATATTAGCCACTCTCTCTCTCTCTCTCTCTATATATATATATATATATTATAGCATATTAGTCTAATATATAGGTGAAAAAAAAATTTCTACAAATTTGTTGTGTACAACATTTAATTTTTTTACAATCTTTTTTGTAGAATATTTAATTATTTTTGGTATAATTTGTTTTGTACAACATTTAATTATTTTTTGTACATTTTTTTGTACAACATTTAATTATTTTTGTACAATTTTTGAAATTTAAATAGAAATATTTATTTTTAAAATAAATTAAGATTTTTCACAACTAATCTCAAGGTACAACCGAGGATCTAGACATATCTTTTTATCACATATTTTAAATGTTTATTTGTTTATAATTATTTATATTTTTTATAAATGTTTATCAATATTTATATTTTATAAAATAATAATTATAAGTAATGTGATGTAATATTATTATTTAATTTATAAAATAATAATAATAATAATAAAGAAAATTGTATTATTTATTTAATCTACTTATTTAATTGCATTATTTAATCTAGTTAATTAGTAATGTTATGTTATAAAATAATAATTAATAAGTAATGTGATGTTATGTTATTATTTAATTTATTTATTTAATTGCATTTTTGATATTTTATTAATAAAGAAAATTGTGTAATTTCAAAACATTTTAGAAAGAAAAATAGAATTTCCAACAATTAATCTCACTATTCAACTGAACACTCATTTCAACACATTCCCACTAGTGGAAAATATGGAATCAGGATCGGTTATATATGCATATTAGTATCGGAATACAACCGATCCTGATGAAGGCGATACTGATACTACAATAATCTGGATCGGTTAAATAACCGATCCTGATAGTTACTATCAGGATCGGTTGTTTCAAACAACCGATCCTGATGTTATATTGGATCTAAAAAAAATATTTTTTTTATTTGGCCAGCTTCCATATATATTTGCTGGCCAGCATAAATTTTTTTTTTTATTTACCATTGATTTATTGGAGCTCAAAACCAATTAAGAACACAAAATAAAATTCATGAAACACAAAAAGAAGTACAATAGTTGAAGAAATTTGGTGCAATAGCAAAATAAAATTCAGCCACATGTATGGCACTCCCTCTTTTATCGTCTCCACCAGTGCAAACTTCAAAATCTGAACAAATATTTATATCATTAATTGCTTGCTTGTGCATCTTCGATACATGTATTATTTAAATTGAAAGACAAGGAAAACCTAGCTAGCATACCTCAAAGTGTACCTTTTCACCGCCGATGGAATAATCTCAAAAAGTCTTGCTCAAATGAAAAAAAAAAAAAAATTGAAACCATGAACTGCAATGCTGCAATTTAGTGTAAATTAAAAATACAAAAGATGCTCAAATGTACATAAGAGATTTGAGGAAATAAACAGTATGTACCTTAAGTATAATTTAAGGGCATAAGCCGGGGCATCATCCTTCATCTCATTCCATGAACTTGGAAGAGTTGGATGGCACATCCTTGTCAGTTTTCGTCTTCTTCGCCTTTTTTTGACATGATCGAGACAGAGAGAGACAGAGATCGCAAAGTTGAGAGGCGCCGGAGACAGAGAGAGAGAGAGACAGAGGAGTTGAGAGGCGGGTTTGATTTTTGCTAAGTAGAAAATGAGAGGCGCGAAATGAAAATAAGAACCCTAGAAGAGGGAGAGACTGAGAAAGAGAGAGACGGAGGAGTTGAGAGGCGGGTTTGATTTTTGCTAAGTTGAAAATGAGCGGTGCGGAATGAAAATAAGAACCCTAGGGAGTTATCAGGATCGGTTGTTTAGGGTTCAACCGATCCTGATAACTACTATTAGGATCGGTTGTTATAAACAACTGATCCTGATAGTAGTAATTAGGATTTGTAAAAGAAATAAAAAAAAAAGTATCAGGATCAGTTGTTTAAAACAACCGATCCTGATATATATTTTTTTTTTACAAATCCTAATTACTACTGATTGTAAAAAAAAAAAAAGTATCAGGATCGGTTGTTTAAACAACCGATCCTGATACTTTTTTTTTTTTACAGATCCTAATTACTACTGATTGTAAAAAAAAAAGTATCAGGATCGGTTGTTTTAAACAACCGATCCTGATACTTTTTTTTTTTTTTTTACAGATCCTAATTACTACTGATTGTAAAAAAAAAAAAGTATCAGGATCGGTTGTTTAAAACAACCGATCCTGATAACTACTATGAGGATCGGTTTTTTTAAACAACCGATCCTGATACTTTTTTTTTTCTTTTTTACAGATCCTAATTACTACTATCAGGATCGGTTGTTTTAAACAACCGATCCTAATATATGCTAATTAGGATCGGTTGTTTGTTAGAACCGATTCTGATAGTATCAAGATCGGTTTTTAGAAACAACCGATCCTAATAGTTCATAAATTAGGATCGGTTGATCAAAAACCCGATCTGATTAGTTTTTAGGATCGGTTTTATTAAGAAAACCGATCCAGATAGATATTAGTATCGGTTGTTTGATATAGCCGATCCTGATTCTAGTTTTTCCACTAGTGTCCCATAATTAATCTTGTGCGTACCCACATCCATGGGTTTCCGCTTTTTCAAAAGTGATTTTTCATCCCCGTCAAATCTCATCTTGTGTAACCCTGTAACATCAAAACAGTCTTAAAGAAAAAAAGCCAATGGATATGGTGAACATGTTGTAGCCATTTGCAAGTGCAGCCTATATATGTATGTATGCTTGAAGAAAAAAGACTGGAGCTCTCTCTCTATAAGAGGGGCATTCTGGTAATTTATCTCCATCTCCTAGTCCAATTAATTGCTACTAGGCTTAGAAGACATCTCTTTTTATCTTTATTTATTTTTGAGATGTATGTTACCAATATATCCGGTATGGTGCTAATTGATATAACAATAGTTGATGTGTTAAAATTAGACTTTGTATCAATTAAGATGTTTTGTTTGGATGGACAACATTTAAATTTTGAACCAGTGTTGATTATGAATTTAAAATTGTCTGCTCGTATTAGCATGAAATCGAACTATTAATTAACCATAACTAACTTTTACTAAATTTGTGTTCAAAATCAAAATGTAATTTGCATTCAAAATCAAAATGTTCTGCTTGAAAAAAACATAGCAAATTTTGTGTTCAAAATCAAAATGTTCATCTTGAAAAAAAACACAGCAAATTTTTGTTCAAAATCAAAATGTTCTGCTTGAAAAAAATATAGCAAATTTGTGTTCAAAATCAAAATGTATGCTTGAATAAAACATAGCAAATTTGTGTTCAAAATCAAAATGTTTTGCTTGAAAAAAACATAGCAAATTTCTATTGAAAATCAAAATCTCTTGAAAAAAAACATAGGAAATTTGTGTTCAAAATCATATTGTTCTTCTTGAAAAAAAAATAATAAATTTGTGATCCAAATCAAAATGTTTTGCAACCGGCCATTGGTCATTTAATGGCCGGTTCCTAATTTTATTTTTTATAGACTATGAAGAGCAAGATGCGGAAATCTAACATTAAAAATTCAATTTTTTTTAAAAAATATCTGTTAGATTACTTCTTTTGATATATAATTAGAATATTTATACTAAAATACGCTAAATTACTTGAAATTATGTTAAATTCCGCTAAATTACAGTAAATTATGTTAAATTATGCTAAATTACACTAATTTCACAAATTATACTAAATACGCAAAATTTCAATAACATAATTTCAAGTAATTTAGTATAAATATGCTAATTATAAATCAAAAAAGTAATCTAACAAATATTTTTAAAAAATTGAATTTTTAATGTTAGATTTCAGCATCTTGCTCGTCATGGTGGCCGGTTGAGGAGAGTGATTGGGAGAGAGATGTTAGATTTCAGTATCGTGCTTTTCAGCATCATGTTAGATTTTAGCATCTTAAAAAATGAAAAATACTCAATTTTAGAATGCTGGTTATTGTCAAATTAAATTCACTAACCGCAATTGAACACTAAACTATGTTTTTTTTAAGTACTTAGTTTTAATAATTTCACTAGTTCAGGTTGATCCAGTTGGTTTAATGTGATTCAGATTTTCTATCATTTCTAATCATTAGTAATTTTGATACAAGTTCTGACTTTTTACTATGCTGCATACGACACTGTCACTAGCCGCATACGGGTCGTTGTGTGTCAACCGATGATAAAAAACTTTAACTCAATTTTTTAGGCAATAAACGATGTTTTTTTGCAATTCTGATTTCGTCGGCTCGTTAAGAATGACCAAGGGCGTCACCCCTTTCTCGTCCCAAGCTTTCCGAATTGAGATCGTATGTGCAAATCCAAGTTTCCTAGCCAAAGTTATGGCCGTTTAAAGTTAAAAAAAACGATGTTTTCGTGCAAAAACACCGATGACGAACCGATGCTTTATGGACGGCTTAATTGCCAATGCTAAGCCAAATAAAATGTCGATGTTTCATTACAAAAATACCAGTGACGCATCGATGTTTTTGTAGCACTACCCTACTTAATTGTCAATGCTAATGATAATAAAACATTGATGATGCACCGATACATGCAACCAATGTAACACACGCATCCAACCAAATGTATTTGTTTGATTTTGGTCAAATCGAGTACAAACTTCAATGCGAGTTTCCTACGACTTTTTCTTCTAGCCAACTATGCTATGTCCATCTTAAGAATTTTTCTCTCTTTCCCAGTCCCTCTCTTTCTATAAAAAAAAAATTTGGAAACCGGCTATTAAATGGATGATTTTGAATTAAAATGGGAACTGGCCATTAAATGACCGGTTTGGACATTTTTAACAAAACTCATCTGAGCTGAATATATTTATTAATTTGTAATTAACTTTGGATATTAATAAAAATGTCGGCCTAAACAAAGGAACCGAAGTCGTCTCTTTTTTAGCTTCGGGTCAAGATATTAATATAGTAGTTTTATCTTCCTGCAGCGCACCAACCATATGCAGTGCTGCTTATATTCTATACCTTTTGCACTGCATGATGCTAAAACTACTCTGTTAAAATATTTCCCAAAAAGTTTGTTCCCGAAAAGAGGAACCAAAGTCGTCTCTTTTTTAGCTTCGGGTCAATATATTAACAGCGTAGTTTTTCCTTCATGCAGAGCACCAACCATATGCAGTGCTGCTTATATTCTAGACCTATTGCGCTGCATGATACTAAACCTGATCTGTTAAAATAATTTCTTAGAAGGTTGTAGCGTACAAAATAAATTGGGCCTGCCTGAGTTGGGCTTAAACAAAATTAACTCAGTTCTCAAATCACATTACTCAGTCACCGACAGCAAAAATGCAACTTTTATGTATTTAGATTTGGATGTTTTCTTTTAGGGCTGCAAACGAACTGAACCGAATCGAACTTACCTCCAGTTTGAGTTTGGTTTGAATTAATTTCGAACGAACTCAATTTCGAGCAAACTCAATTTCGAATCGAATTTATGAACTCAATTTCGAACTTTTACGAACTTTGTTACGACTTACGAGTTATAACTTATGGCTAGGCCATAGTTCGAAATTATTGCACTTCAATAAAAACTCAGGCATTCTGAATTCTAATTGCACAGTACACCAAAGTTTATATCAATGTTCATTACAAATATCAAAATTTATATCAAACACAAAAGTTTAGTACAATCAATCAAAGTTCAGTACAATCACAGTATCCCAAGCATTTTCAAATAGCCAACAGGAGGAACATCTGTTGGGTTTTGAGGCTACCCAAAGCCATTAGGCTTAAGCTGCGGAAAGACCGTAAAACAAAATTTTTACTTCTAACTCAAGCCAAAAGGATTGAAGTGGTATGTCGGATAATCTACCGAGAGTTACATACCTGTTCAATCCGTTTCTTAGATTAAAAGCCGTAAGTAAAACTTTACTTATTCAGATCATAGATTAAGTAGTATGTCGGATAATAACCGAGAGTTACATACCAGATTAATCATGTATAGACCCAAAGTAGTAAAACCGTATTTACTTGTATTTTAATCAGTTTATAGATCTACTCCTTTGATTGATTTCTAAAAAATTAAATCTATTTAACAATTAAATAGATTAATATAACATTTCTTTACCTTGCTTTCAAATTCAAATTGGAATGCAGTCTGACCCGGTTAAGCAAGCACCAAAAATATAGTGCCTATATCGGTTATCCACCAGGAACTACCAGATAGTTGGTATTTCTTTTGCCATAAATACTATACCAACGGTATTTGAAAAGTCGCGGTTTTCGGTAAATCACTATTCACCGAAAGTACGAAATTTCTGACAAAACACTATTCACAAGAATAACTTTTATTCTCGCAAAAATATATATATGGATAATCAGATTTTCTGCAAATCACTATTTGAGAGAGAAAATTAGATACGAATCGAATCGGATTCTGATTCGTACTTTGATTTGGACTTGGAATTGGATTTCTAATTTTCTCTCACATTTCATGCCATTAAATAGGCAAATATTTGTGGCGGTTTTAGAGTCGGTTTTAAGAATCAAAAACCAAATTGATTTTGTCATATTTGTTTAATATATTTAATTAAACATTTTCATTTAATTTATTTAATTTAATTTAGGCTTTTAATTAAATTCTAAATTTAATTAAGGCCTAAATTCAAATTGGACTTTTTGGTCCAAATTATTAATTCATAATTAATATTTTAATTCATATAATATATATATACAATTATTCTGAATAATTGTATTTCTTGCGTTTGCAATAAATTTATACGACGTGTCATACACGTTTATAAATTTAATTCGGTTTAAGCATGTCATCTCCATGACATATATTTTATTATTAATTATAACACTTTATATTAATCATAAAATTTGTCTGATTACTTTCCTATTGGTGTGACCCTATAGGATCTGTGTTGTGTTGGCAAATAGAATTAGAACTGTTCTAACTTCTATAATCATAGGTGGCACCTGGCAAGTACATTATGACACCAATTACACAGATGATGCTGTACCGTACAATATCACGATCCAGTAAACGATTTACTTCGTGTTAATTCTTTTGTCTCATAGCTATCAGATTAGTTTCAAGGTAGGTGTGTGTCATCCTTGCAAACTTAATCTTTTCTTGATCCTGAATATATTATCAAATATGTTTACTCTTGTAATCATACTGGATCCAGATAATCATATTCTATCAAGGAGCCCAGAGATGCTATAGCTCGTATTGAGATACGAGGGACAATAATACTTTTGATAAATCATCTTTTCCTCCGCATAAGCTATGTATACCGAAGAACTACCCTTATAGCTACTTTTTACGGATAGAGTTAGATAGCAATCACACATATACATCTCTTATGTAGGAAAAATGAATATCTCATACTGTAGAACTTAACACTAAAATGAAAACATTAATGACACATACACAATTCCATTTAATGTTTCATTTGGGGTCTGTCAAATATCATGTTCTCTAACATGTATCTGTGTGATTAAAATGACAACTCTTTGTCTATGGTTTGTAAAACTTAACCATCATTTAATCCACACACTAACCTTATCACGGTAATTAGTGTTCCTGTTAATTACCTTGGTTGGAGACTTTTAAGAGTATTATCATCTATATTATGAAGTTTCACAATTCCAGTCATGAACTCGAAATGATTCATAAATTCAATAATACTCAAGGTAACAAAATGATTAAACATTCAATTCATGAACAAAGTTTTATATAACAAATTTATCGTATTATTGACTTCTAGATTATTACAAACTAACAACATCACCAAAGTTTTCAAATATCCAAATTATTCAAAATACAATTTAAGTTAGAACTGAGAGCAATTATAGACTGGGCAGCTTTATATTTTCATCAGTTAACATAAATTATCAGCGGAAATCAACGGTTCACGTTTGAATTAATTTCGAACGAACTAGGTCCAGTTTGAGTTTGGTTTGAATTAATTTCGAACAAACTCAATTTCGAATTGAATTTTTTACGAACTTTTTCGAATCAAACTCGAATCGAATTACGAACTACGAATGTTTTGTGCAGCCCTAAAGAAAATATCATCTAAACAATTTTTTAGGCAAACAAAAATAAAAGAGAGAAAATTTGTTTTGGGCCCTTAAACTTTCATATTTGCTCCAACACCTCTTATTGTTTTGCAAATTTGGAATGATGATATTCGAGTAGAACTAGGGTGTTCTTAAGATCACCAAGTCTTTTTGTGAGCTTAACTCAAAAATCTATCGGGTTGGATTCAAACAACATATCCAAACCGTTGAATCCTCAAGCGGATTGTGAGCTTAACTCACCAAATCTTCATGAGTGATGCATGTACATGTCAAATTTATAATTTTTCGAACTAGTTTAGTATAAAGTCAAGCGGTAAAAAAATGATGAAAAATGAACTCATTAAAATTAACTTATAAATCAACTTTTTTTGACCGCTTGACTTCATACTAAATTAGTTCCAAAATTTAAAAATTTGACATGTAAACGCATCACTCGTTAAGTAGATCGATTTCAACGGTTTGGATGCGTCGTTTGAAGTCAATCCGATAGGTTTTTGAGTTAATCTCACAAAAGGGCTTGGTGAGCTTAACAACACCTTATTCTACTCGTGATATTCTAACACATGAGTAGGGTTAAAATGTCATATTGTTTGTGTTCCAATCATGCTTCACATATTTATTCTATATTTAAAATTGAAAAAGTCAATTCATACCACTCAACATGATCTTCTTTTTCAATTGTGCTTGGAGATCAAATTTTAAAAACAATAATTTTGTATCTATCTAAAAAAATAGTAAAAAACTTCCAAAAAGAATATAAAATTTAGTCTCCAAACATATTTTCAAACTAAGATCATGTTGAGTGGTTTGGATCGACTATTTGAACTTTTAAAAACAGAGACAAACATGCTACATTATTGAAACACGAAACCAATAAAACATTTTAACCCTACTTTTAATACATTTAACCCCACCAGATTATCATTAATTATTCATGGAGACTAGCTATTAAATTTTATATAGTAATAACTGTTCTATCTGATTCTATGAATCATGGCTGAAATCCTGAGAACTAAAATATATACAGACATGTTTCTCAAATAGGAGCAAAATTTGAACATTCCCTGTTACCATTTTTTTTTATCAGAAAAACACAGTGCTTTGAATTCTGTGTGGTTCATCCAATTTAAATTAAGTTTTATTGAGCCTCAATTTATCTAGCACATTGCACATATTTGTTTTTGTTTGCCAAATATTTGTGTTATATGATTGAATATACAAACATTGTCATAGTTCCTTATTGAATTACTAAAAATACATGTAATTTAAAAAAAAATGTATTACTAAAAATAAAAGAAATGTTGCACATAGGCCCTTAGATTTACCTGTTTGCGTTTCCTTTATGCAATTAAGCTTCACATGCATTTGATAAAAAAAGATTAAGCACAAAAATAAGATTTAGTTTTCAGGAGTTGGAAGGAAACCATCTCAATTTTTTCACACAACAAATTCATAGTTCCCTATTGCTAGTTAAAGTCATACAATCAAGCAATAATAAGTCCTAATAATATCTAACAAGATATTAATACCAAATCAAAAGTAATACATTTATCTCAGTCAATATTTGCATGAATCAGAGATTTTCATGCCAGTATCTGACAATGCCAGTATCAGTCAGGGGAAATGAAACTCCATGTAATCCTTTTTCTCTCCAGCAGGCGGGCTGATATAAACCCAAAGCAGCGATATAACAATCGAAAGCAGCCCCGACCAAACGAACACAATTGTCGGTACCTTCCCTCTTCGCCCCATCAGCCCCTTTGCAAATGGATACAAATGGCACAGTACCCAGAAACTAAAGAACACCCCACCGAGCAGTTCACTCCATCTCGGAAACATACTGTAAACTGTTCTCATAACTGCTACTGCTATTGCGATTGCATTAACCATCATGATCGTGACAGGTGGCACCATCAGAAAGCTCCATTTGACTATGTATAGGTCAGCGTATAAGTCGTCAGTGTCGTCTCCTGTTGATTTGCTTGTCAGAGTGAAGGATATGTCGACACCAGCTATCACTTTTAAAAGGCCTTGTAGAACCGCTGCTGGGTGTGCACTGGTGCCACCAATCAGCCAGAACTGTTCATTACGCCACCACTCGTGGAGTGTTATCCCGCTCCACTTTATCTCCAGCAATGCCAAGAGGCACATAGTGGTAGTGATTATCAGGAGAAATACCAGAAAGGTTACATTTAGACTCTGTACTATGAATTTACCACTGAACAGAGAAACCGCTGGTAGGATGCAGTAGAGCAGGAGAAAAACTGATGTGAAAGGATACATTGCTCCGTTGAAGTAAGAAACCCGCTGCAGAAATTTCATGCGGGGAGATGCAAAGAGAGCGTTGTTTCGGGAGAAGAATATCTCGACTGAACCCGTGGCCCACCGGAGAACCTGGTGGAGCCGGTCAGTGAGGTTGATCGGAGCAGTCCCACGGAATGCGTCCCTACCAGCAGTTACACAGTAAACCGACCTCCAGCCTCTGTTGTGCATGCGGTAACCAGTTACCAGTTTACCACATCCTCAGTTACTGACCCGTATATCCACCCGACCCGACGACCCCACTCAGTGCGGTCTTCATAGAAGCATGAAATCACACTGATTGCCTCAGCAACAGTTGCAGCATCAAGTGGTTCCCGTGGTACAGCCAAGGCTCCAGCCGGGCGGCCTTGATGGGTCCCAGGTATATCCTGCAGCAACCGACCTTGAAACTCGGCCACTGGTATCGACGCAGCCAGAGCAGCCGAGCTGCCGAATTGTTTGGGCAGAAGCGAGGCCGATTCGATATCGTCATCCACTTCACTGTTTGCACCAGCAACACTGCCATTTTGAATCATAACCTCGTCTTCTCTCTTTCTGTCATGTTTCTTTCCCATGGTTTGCTGCCGTTTAAAAAACAGCTTGCTTTTCCTCCTACCAAACCATCCCGAGTGCTCGGTTGCACGTGGCGGGTTGAACCCGTAAAGCGCTGTCCTTCTAAAAATGCACCCGGTACCGACATACATGGGTCCCTGAAGCCCATCCATGGCCCGCATGGTTACATCGAAGAAAACAAGGTTGTGGTTAGCGTACCGGTCACTGGGATCGATGCCTTCAAATCGCTGCGGAAACTTCACGTAGCAGATGCGGTCCCCGCCACGGTCAAGCATGAAGCACATGCCTTCGCGGAGGGCACGTGAGTTGGCCACGTAATGGTCACAGTCGAGGTTTAGAATGAATGGGCCGTTTGACATCACTGCACTTGTGCGCACTAAAGCATTCATTGCACCAGCTTTCTTGTTGTGATCGTAGCCTGGCCGCTTTTCCCGTGAAACGTATACCAGCATAGGGAGACGCGTATCAAGCCCATGTGTGTCAATGGAGCATGTGGTGGTTTCAGGTGAGGAATCACCTCCCATGACTGGTTCAGATGGCGGTGGGGCCAGCATGACCTGAAACATAAGTCAAGATGTGGTTAATTCATAATCTGCTTGTGCTACATTTGAAAGTACAGTGGGAACAGAGTTTGATACTGGTAATAATTTGTTGAATAAAATGTATGTACTACGTTGATTTCAGTTGTTGCATTCTGTAAATTCTGGTAATAACAAAAAACACTAGTTACTGATATGTACTACTACTGTTTAAAGAAGGGTTTTGTTACTTGTTAGTGGGGCTTATTTATAAAATTAATAGCTGCTTAACAGACTATAAATTCAGGTCCATATAATTACCAAATTCTAATTTACAAAAATATTACATTTCTATAATAATGTCCACATAGCATGGTAAAAAGGTAAAAAATAGTAAGAAATTCTAACCTGAATGATACTAGCATGGTCGCCTATTGAGTGATCGGGCTCAGCCGAAAGTCAATATTTGTTGAATAAATGCATACTTGATGCATACATAGAAGGATACCTCACACACAATATATGAAAGCTGAGGGACCTTTTTGCAAACAATACTCAGTTTTAAATTCACAATTAACACCTAAGTTTTTCTCAAATATGTTTGCAATTGACACCTAACCACTAAGTTGCGTTAGTTAAAGATGTTCTTAATGCGTAAATATTGACTTTCTTAATTCTTGCTCTAATTTTGACTTTTTCATCATGCATAAATGAATTAACATTCATTTTAATTGTACAAAGTACAGAGTAGTTATGATATTTCTGTAGTTTCTTTTTAATAGTGGTACTTATATTTTTTTTTTGGTGCTCCTTATTTTGGGGTGGCTCTTGAAAATTGGAGCTAGGGTTGTTAAACGGGTAACCCGGTCGATGTGTTGCTTCTTTGTTGCTAGTTGGACGATTTTGAGCTTTACACAGATCAAGGAGAGTAGTCCAGTTCAACTTTCCAAGGTTCTCTCTCTCTCTCTCTCTTTCTATCTGCACCATTATGTGTTATAATTAAGAAAAAAATGTTTCTGTTCTACAAGTAGTTTTAATTTGTACATGTGCTGTTCTAAGGTCAAGTATACAACTCAAACTCAGTTAGCCCTTTATAGTGTAATTTAGCCTCAATCTTACCAGTATAGGCCTTTATGTACCCTCAATTGTGCAAACCAGACTTAGGTTTTCTTGATTACTTCATTCTTGAATTAAATGTCAAATTACCATTTTTGAAATGGTAAGAATAATACACGCCTGTTTGCTGTTTGTGTTATAATTAAATGTCAAATTACTTCATTCTCAATGCTAGCTATGATTAATTTGCTGTTTGTGTTTTTCATCAATCTCCCAGTCATCATTTTCTTTTTCATTCCTTTTTGTACCTGAAATGCATGGTTGTGTAATTTTTTTTTTAATTATCTTTTACCTACTTTACCATTTACCTCTTAGTCTGTCATTTATTATTTTAAAGTTTTCAGTTTAAAAATTAATCGGGTTTACCAGACTCCACTTTGTGTGTGTATATATATTTGTTTCAGAGCTTGTGTTTATTTTGGGGATTCATCAATTGTGGCTATTTTTAATTTGGAGTGAGGGGATGTTGTCATTATTTGTGTTCAAATAATGTTTTTTAATTATCTATAGCAGAGTTGGTGCACATAGTACTTGTCTGGTTGTATTGTTTCGAATGCTTTTATCAAAATTAAAGATGAAAGTAGAATTAGATGCAGAAATTATTTAATTACTTGGCATTGTAGTTGCATGTAAAATATATGTATTGTATTTTTCTTTACCATGAAGTTTTGCTTGATTGCGTTTTAAGGTGCCAATTGTGCCTATTTACAAGCAAACACATAACTTGAATAAAATTTGTTGGTTACAAGCAAACACATAAAATTGTAACAATAATACACGCTGGTTACAACCTCTTACAAGTAAACACGCAAAACTTGAAAAAAAAGAGAAGAAAAAGAAAGAAATGAGTAAAACTGAAAACAAAGAAAAATATATTAATATATTAAACATCAAATAGAAGAAAAATTGTTCTAATTTTATAGTCAAGCCCTTCGAAAAGCGAGCACTCTTCTTGCTGGTGTGCAGAGTAATTCCTAACGAGTTGCATGTTCATTTCTTGCTCTTTTGATTTTGGGGCCAATAATTACTATGGCAAATCCGGTACCAAATCCTGTACCAAATCCCAATCCAATGAAAAGGCACAATAGAACAATTCCAGCCATTTTCTTAACAGGTTTTGTGGGAGGAGAGGTTAAATTGTTTCCGGGGCTTGTGACATTGCACAGCTTAGATAATGGCACACCACATAATCCAAGGTTCCCTTCATACGATGAATTGTCGAATGCCAGGAACTGGCCAGATTGCGGGATTCTCCCGACCAGATGGTTAAATGAAAGATTCAAGATGGATAGAAAAGTCAGCGAGATTAGTTCCTGTGGAATCTCTCCAGAGAGGTTGTTCCAAGAAAGGTCCAGTGACTCGATTTGCGTCAAGTGTCCAAGTTGATTCGGAATGGATCCAGTAAAGGCATTATGTGACAAGTTTAGTGCTTTTATTTCTTTGAGTTCTCCAATCGAATCAGGAATATCACCAGTGAATCTATTTGTCGATAAATCAATCGAAACCATTAAATTAGGTAAGTCATTCTCTAGTGTCATTTGTGCCCCTTTATCCGTGATAGTAACAGAGATCCCATATCTTCTTGCAACAGGATCCCCAGTATAACAAACACCATGCCCACATATAATAGTCCCTTCCTCTACAAAGTTCTCAAGAAGTGCATGAGAGGATAAATTCTGCATGGATTTGAAATTACTAAACCAGAGTGGTAAACTTCCATTGAAGTTGTTTGAAGCTAGATCAATTATTCTTAACAATGGGAAAAGAGAATTCATTTTTCCAAAATTTGAAGGAAGGTCTAGTGTACCATAGAATTTATTGGACCTTAGAACAATGACTTGGAGATTTGGAAGCTTCCCAAGTGAAAACGGGAAAGTGCCACCTATGTGGTTGTTCCCTATGTCAAGGAGTGCCAAATCTTTACACCTTGTTAAAGATCCAGGCAAGTTGCCTTCAAGATTGTTGTTGTTCAAATCCAATATGACGAGTGCACAAGACCTTATGTGACGAGAAAGTATTCCAGATAACTTGTTTCCTCTTAAACTCAGGATCTGCATGCCTGGTATTCCTATGATGCAAGAAGGAATCGATCCACTCAAGTGGTTGTGTGATAGATCCAGCACGTTAAGACTTGCTTTACAAATTGAAGATGGGATTTCGCTAGTTAGCATATTTCTAGATAAACTGAGAAATATAGTGTTCTCCAAATAGAGTGTATAGTTCAGTGGGATTTCTGAGAATTCATTGTTGGAGTAGTCCAAAATGATAGCACCCACAAGTGGGACTGCTCCTTTTAGCTTGTTAAAACTAAAATCAATTTCAGAAAAGGAAAAACCTGGAGGAACATCTTCTACACTAGTAAACAAGTTGTGTGAAAGGTTAAGCATTGCCTCATAATCACTCGACCTCTTCCATATCCACCTTGGTATAACTCCG
Organism: Carex kokanica; assembly: GCA_025461125.1. NCBI lineage: Eukaryota > Viridiplantae > Streptophyta > Magnoliopsida > Poales > Cyperaceae > Carex > Carex kokanica. The sequence goes on along the minus strand of JAJGRX010001293.1, from coordinate 402,247 downwards.
TGCAATTGGTTTTTTGAGAGATCAACATAATCCAAATCAACTACATATCTCAGTAATCGAGGTATTTGGCTGAGGTTGCACGATCCTAAATCCAAATATGTGATTTGTGGAAATGCTAATGGCAGCTGCTCATCTGATACATCTTCCACAGATAGCTGATTATTTGATAGAGACAAACTGGTGAGGTTGCTGAGGTGCCGAAGTAAGTTAAGGTCAAATGTTCCATTAAAATTGTTTGAGCTCAGGTAAAGATTAATTAAACTTGGGAGCCAAACTATTGAATTTGGAATTGGTCCAGTAAACTGGTTCCCACTTAGATCAAGTGTTTGCAAATTTGAGAACTTAAATATTTGCCAGGGAATTGGGCCATTCAATTGATTTTCATCAAGGTAAAGCTCAATCAATGGAGAAAATACAAGAGAAGACTCTTTTAGTCGGAACTGGCCTGAGAGCTTGTTGTTATAAAGTTCTAGTATTTCCAAACTTGGAAGAGAAAACAAACTTGGGGGGATTGAGCCAGAGTGTGAGTTACTGTAAAGGTCCAATCTTACTAATTTACCAAGTTTTTCGATTGAAGAGGGTATTTGTCCTGAAAAGTTGCAACCTGAAAGACTGAGTTCAGATAAATTTCTGAGGTTGCCAATTGAATCTGGTATGCTACCAAAAAAGTTGGTGTAATGGAGAACCAAGCTCTCCAAAGAACTCACGATTGGAAAATTAGGTAAAGTCCCAAATAGCTCTCCATTTTCTGATAAATCAATCTTGGTCAATGTTGGGATTTGAAAAATCTCTTGTGGAAACAGCCCTTCAAGGTCAGAATTGTCCAATAGGAGAACTTTTAATGGAAATTCAGCAAAGTAGTCAGGAATCTGGGTTTTCAAGCTGTTGTCACTGAGGCGAATGACAGTTAAGGAACCAAGTTGGGAAAGAGAAGATTCAATGGGGCCTGACAGATTACAATTAACCATACTGAGAACTTGTAAGTGGGGGACCGACTCAGACAGAGCTCTGCACCACTCGGTTCCATTCTCAGAGATATCGGCACCATCGAGATAGAGCTCCCTCAAATTGCTAAGTTGGCTAACCAATATCCTCAGATTTGGTTCATGCAGTTTCAAATCACAATCAAAGTTGTAATAGTCGCATGAAAGGTCAAGGGAGATCAAGTTTGTGAGGTTGGCTATGCCAATTGGGATTTGACCGAAGAATTCTGTGTTGGATAAGTTGAGATAGGTAAGCATAGTTAGCTTCTCAAACCCCTGAGCTGGAATCTGGTTTTGTGAAAAGTTGTTGTATGCAAGGTTGAGGTGTTGGAGCGAGGTGAGATTAAAGATTGCGGCACTGAGGTTACCTTGAATGTTGCGGTTGCTGATGTCAAGAGAGGGGACATGGCCGGTTGCTTTGTCGCAAGAAACTCCCACCCAATCATGACAACAGTCTGTTCCAGGTTGCCAAGATGTAAGATCAGAGTAGAAGAAGCCTCTTTTGAGTAGGAGAAGGGAAGAGCTTTGATCTGGAAGGCATGACACATGGGTTGTCGCACAAGCAGAGGGAATTAGCAAAAGAGATGAGAGGATGAAGAGTAGAGTGTAGAGACACAAGTGCCGATAGTTTGGCCATGAATTAGCAAAATCCATTTGTTGGATCTGGTAGAAACAGCAGGAGAGTAGTGAATGGTGGATTATGAAATTAACTTGTATATATAAAAACCCAGCTATAAACAGTACATGTAATTTTTTCATGCACGTTGACTGAGAAAGTCATTTAGAGCTTGACTACTACTTGACTACTCTTCAGTTGACTTGGGTCAACCCAGTCTTTTTGGAAAGCTTTGTTTTTTCTTTTTCACCAGCCTTAGTCGTCCCGAGATTTTTAAATATAAGAAAATAAATAAATAAAATATTAAAAATGAGAAACTGTTGGTCAGAATTTGAAAAATAAGAAGGCTGGTATGTGCCATGGCGTCCCAGCGGGACGCCATGGCATACTCCGGCCCATGGAAAAAACGTAAAAAAAAAAAAAAAAACGGGACGCCATGCCATACTCCAGGCCTAAACAAAAAAAAAAAAAAATCAATTTTTTTTTCTGCTGTGTTCAGTCAGAAATCCAATAATTTTGATCAGATTCAAAATTAATTTTAGAGAAAATGGCTACATGAATTTTTGTGTTCTTTATATCAAAATAAAGGTATGAAAGTCTAGTTTCCAGATAATATAATTTCTCTACACAAAAATATTACAGATTGGTACAGTTTTAGCGATTAATTGACAGAAGTCAGAATTCAGAAAAGCTGAAATTCCAGTGAGCAGTCCTATAATTTTGACCAGATTCAAAATTCAATTTAGAGAACATGGCTACAAGGATTTTTGTGTTCTTTATATCAAAATAAAGGTATGAAAGTCTAGTTTCCAGATAATATAATTTATCTATACAAAAATATTACAGATTGGTACAGTTTTAGCGATTAATTGACGGAAGTCAGAATTCAGAAAAGCTGAAATTTCAGTGAGCAGTCCAATAATTCTGACCTCTGTTAATTAATCGCTAAAACTGTATCAATCTGTAATATTTTTATATAGAGAAATTATATTATCTGAAAACTATACTTTCATACCTTTATTTTTATATAAAGAACACAAAAATCCATGGAGCCATGTTCTCTAAATCGAATTTTGAATCTGATCAAAATTATTGGACTGCTCACTGGAATTTCAGCTTTTCTGAATTCTGATGTCAGTCAATTAACCGCTAAAACTGTACCAATCTGTAATATTTTTGTATAGAGAAATTATATTATCTGGAAACTAGACTTTCATACCTTTATTTTAATATAAAGAACAAAAAAATCAATGTAGCCATGTTCTCTAAATTGAATTTTGAATCTGGTCAAAATTATAGGACTGCTCACTGAAATTTCAGCTTTTCTGAATTCTGACCTCTGTCAATTAATCACTAAAACTGTACCAATCTGTAATATTTTTCTAGAGATAAATTATATTATCTGGAAACTAGACTTTCATACCTTTATTTTGATATAAAGAACACAAAAATCCTTGTAGCCATGTTCTCTAAATTGAATTTTGAATCTGGTCAAAATTATAGGACTGCTCACTGGAATTTCAGCTTTTCTGAATTCTGACTTCTGTCAATTAATCGCTAAAACTGTACCAATCTGTAATATTTTTGTATAGAGAAATTATATTATCTGGAAACTAGACTTTCATACCTTTATTTTGATATAAAGAACACAAAATTCCATGTAGCCATTTTCTCTCAAATTAATTTTGAATCTAATCAAAATTATTGGATTTCTGACTGAACACAGCAGAAAAAAAAATTGATTTTTTTTTTTTTTTTAGGGCCGGAGTATGGCATGGCGTCCCTTTTTTTTTTTTTTTTTTTTACGTTTTTTCCACGGGCCGGAGTATGCCATGGCGTCCTGCTGGAACGCCATGGCACATACCAGCCTTCTTATTTTTCAAATTCTGACCAACAGTTTCTCATTTTTAATATTTTATTTATTTATTTTCTTATATATAAAAATCTCGATTAGTCGTCACTCCAAAGAAAATGCTTTACGACAATCATCACTAGCAAACAAGTATTTAACAATAAAAAACAAAAAATTTCCAAAACTTTTCCTTCAAATGACATCATCATTTATTAGAAATTATTCAAAGATATTCTAGATTATAAATAGCGCAGCATTTTTTGTATGTTTTGTTCTTATAATATTCGTCATATTCTTGAAAGTTTGCCATACATTTATATGTTCTACATATTGTTCTCAACATGAAAAGCTATAATATCAATTATTTGCAGTATAAATTACAAAGAAATTGTTCAAAAAAGCACACCATTAAATAATAATAAATCAAAATGAGTGACATTTTTGTAACTTTTTCCAACAAATAAGTATTTAGCACTGACGAATGAGTGGGTTTATTCAGTCATAAATTATGTAAATTGGGAGCACAACAGAGGTCTTTATGAGTGCGTTACCTTCTTAGTGGGCCTCACCATCTGCACCAACCCACTTGTAATGTGAAAGATAAATGTTCAAAGGTGCGTTACAACGAATATTGACACTCACTATGCAAAGACTCACTCGGTCTTTGGCAAATATCTTTTCAAATTTTTAGCAATAATTCTCACAATCAAGTTTATTTTTTTCTCCAGAATAAGTCATAATAATTGTAATGTCATATCACTCTTAATAAGAAAATTTTCCTTAGTCATTAATTTCATTTTAAAATTGTTTCAGATGTCTATTTGGTTTTTCTTATGTAGGGTCTCATTTTAATAATCACTTATTGTTCTAAACATTCAAATAAAGATCAAAATCTGCTAAAAAAAACTATTATACAAATATCAATTACATTTGCAGTATAAATTACAAAGAAATTGTTCGAAAAAGCACCACATTAACTAAATTCTCACTTGACGATATGTGGAATTTTTTTTATAAACCATAATTAAAAAAAATATTTTTACGAAACCAACATGATTACTTTTTTTTTTACAAAAACCATTAGAACCATTAGAATCGAAATGTCATTTCGGTCCGTTGTTTTTTTTTTTAATTCCAGACCGAAATTACATTTCGGTTCTGTCTCCTTTTTGAATTTTCTGTGGCGGCTCATATGAAAACTTGTGAAACCTTTTCGGTCCAGAATAAAAAAAATAACTGACCGAAATGGCATTTCGGTTCTTATATTTTTGTAAAAAAAAAAAATAATCATGTTGGTTTCGTAAAAAAAAATATTTTAATTATGGTTTATAAAAAATATTCGGATATGTACACAGGCTAATATCATAAGTGTCTGGTCCGTTAGAAACCAACCACGAGAGAATTTAATATTACTATGTTATTCTTGGGTAATTTCATAAAGGCAGTGTACTGAGTTTCTGAAGAAAGAGAGATTCTATCTTTAGGAGGGTTTTAACAAGAAAGAATGAAAGAAATAGAGCCAGAAGTCGAAAGTCATTGGTGAATCCGATGTAGCAAGAAAAGCAATGATGAAGGAGAGGAATTAATTAATTGTACACTAAAGCTCTATCATGAATTAATCCGATGAGGCGTCATGGATGGATATGGTGAACATGTTGTAGCCTATGTATGTAGGCTTAAAGAAAAAAGAAAAAGACTTGAAAAAAGACTTTTGCAAGTGCATCGATCAGACAGGACCATCCATGAAAAAAAGAAGAAAAAAGACTCAAAGAAAAAGGAAAAAAGGACTTAAAGAAAAAAGAAAAAAGAAAAAAGACTTAAAGACTTGAAGACTTTATTCCTATGATGCACCCACCAACAGTCCAATTCATGGGGGAAAAAGATCTCCAAGTGAATAATTTTTGTATGTTTTGTTCTTATAATATTCGTGATATTTTCCTTAACTTGAATTTTACCATATATTTATATATAAGTGAGTCTATATGGTACTATACATATCACGATTTGGTCCGTAATACGGATCAATATTTTTTATGCCAAAATTCTAACGGTCAATTCGAACCGTTCAACACTATTTACTATTTTTTAAGATAGGTAGAAAATCACTTTATCTGAAAATTCTGGATCATCCAAAAACAGTGATTTTCTATCTATTTTAAAAAAATTATAAAAAATATAAATTCGGTCTGCAAGTACATTAATATGGAAATCATGTTGAATGATTTGGATCAACCGTTAGGATTTTGAAAATATAAATATTTATCTGTCTTATGGATCAATCCGTGATATGCATAGTACCATAGACTCACTCTTTATATGTTCTACATATTGTTCTCAACATGAAAAGCTATAATATCAATTATTTGCAGTATAAATTACAAAGAAATTGTTCAAAAAAGCACACCATTAAATAATAATAAATCAAAATGAGTGACATTTTTGTAACTTTTTTCAACAAATAAGTATTTAGAACTGACGAATGAGTGGGTTTATTCATTCAGTCATAAATTATGTAAATTGGGAGCCCAACAGAGGTCTTTATGAGTGTGTTACCTTCTTAGTGGGCCTCACCATCTGCGCCAACCCACTTGTAATGTGAAAGATTAAGGTTGAAAGGTGCATTACAACGAATATTGACAGTCACTATGCGAAGACTCACTCGGTCTTTGGCAAATTTCTTTTCAAATTTTTAGCAATAATTCTCACAATCAAGTTTATTTTTTTCTTCAGAATAAGTCATAATAATTGTAATGTCATATCACTCTTAATAAGAAAAATTTCCTTGGTCTTTAATTTCATTTTAAAATTGTTTTAGATGTCTATTTGGTTTTTCTTATGTAGGGTCTCATTTTAATAATCACTTGTAGCAAATTTTATATAGTAAGGATAGCGTGTATTATGCTTACTAAGAGGGTTTGGTGAGTACAACTTCAAAAATCTATCAAATTTATTTTAAACGACGAATCCAAAGAAAATGCTTTACGACAATCATCACTGGCAAACAAGAATTTAACAATAAAAAACATAAATTTTCCAAAAATTTTCCTTCATATGACATCATCATTTATTGGAAATTATTCAAAGATATTCTATATTATAAATAGCGCGGCATTTTTTGTATGTTGTGTTCTTATAATATTCGTGATATTTTCATTAACTTGAAAGTTTGTCATATATTTATATGTTCTATATATTGTTTTGAGCATGCAAATCAAGATCAAAATCTGCTAAAAAATGCTATTATACAAATATCAATTACATTTGCAGTATAAATTACAAAGAAATTGTTCGAAAAAGCACCACATTATACAAATTCTCACTTATCCATTACACTATCTAACATTTGTTGTATAAAACTACTAACTTTTGCATTTAACTTATACTTGAGTTGATTTTTTATATTTAATTTATATAATATAAGTTTAAATAATCAAAACAAAATATTCCACATGATTTTTATATGAAAAAATATTTAGTGACCAAATTTTATATATTGTTTTATTTTTGTTTTTATTTTTTTAGATAGATAAAAAATCATATGATAAATATTCTGAAATAGGAAAATAAAAACACTGAAGCTCTATCATGAGAAATTGCTTGGTTCATCATGTGAGGCGTCATGGACCCTGTTCATGGATGGATATGGTGAACATGTATGTAGGCTTAAAGAAAAAAGAAAAAGACTTGAAAAAAGACTTCTGCAAGTGCATCAATCAGACAGGACCATCCATGAAAAAAAGAAGAAAAAAGACTTAAAGAAAAAGGAAAAAAAAGACTTAAAGAAAAAAGACTTAAAGACTTGGTTTCCTAGAGACTTAAAGAAAAAATTGCTGATCCGGGTGAACAGTAAAAACAGTGCAACCAAATTCTGGATCATGTGATCAGCAATTTTCAAAGTGGCTTAATAAATAGAAAAAAAATTCTAAAAAAAATATAAAATTTGGTCTCCAAGCAGATTTTAATATAGATTGAACATCTAACGATTTGGATCGACTGTTTGGACTTTGAAAATCCGAAAACGACTTGGTTGCACAAGGGCCTTGGTGTAAACGTTTTGATATTAGCCACTCTCTCTCTCCCTCTCTCTCTCTCTCTCTCTCTCTCTCTATATATATATATATATATATATAGGGATGGGCTATGGTGAGCTATGGAGTAAAACAAGTTTGTACTTCACGCCATATTTTCATCTTGAAAATTCAAACAACCGATCTGAACCGTTCAAGTTGTTCTCCATATTGAAATGTGCTTGGAGACCAAATTTTACATTTTTTGGAATTTTTTTACTATTTATTAAGCCACTTTGAAAATTGCTGATCTGGGTGAACAGTAGCAAAACAGTAAAAATTATGGACCAATGGATCAGCGATTTTCAAAGTGGCTTAATAAATAGTGAGACGTGGAAATAATGAGACGTGGAGTAAAAAATTTTTACAGCATATTAGTCTAATATATAGGTGAAAAAAAAATTCTACAAATTTGTTGTGTACAAAATTTAATGTTTTTACAATCTTTTTGTAGAATATTTAATTATTTTTGGTATAATTTGTTTTGTACAACATTTAATTATTTTTTGTACTTTTTTTGTACAACTTTTAATTATTTTTGTTCAATTTTTTATATTTAAATAGAAATATTTATTTTAAAAATAAATTAAGATTTTTCACAACTGATCTCAAGGTACAACTGAGGATCTAGACATATCTTTTTATTACATATTTTAAATGTTTATTTGTTTATAATTATTTATATTTTTTATAAATCTTTATCAATATTTATATTTTATAAAATAATAATTATAAGTAATGTGATGTAATATTATTATTTAGTTTATAAAATAATAATAATAATGAAAATTGTATTATTTATTTAATCTTCTTATTTAATTGCATTATTTAATCTAGTTAATTAGTAATGTTATGTGATCAAATAATAATTAATAAGTAATGTGATGTTGTGTTATTATTTAATTTATTTATTTAATTGCATTATTAATATTTTATTAATAAAGAAAATTGTGTAACATCAAAATATTTTTGAAAGAAAAATAGAATTTCCCACAATTAATCTCACTGTTCAACCGTACGCCCATTTCAACACATTCTCATAATTAATCATGTGCGTATCCGCACCTATGGGTTACCGCTTTTTCAAAAGTGGGTTCTCGATCATCCCGTCAAATCTCATCCCGTGTAATCCCATAACATCCGAACAAGCTTAAAGAAAAAAAGCCTATGAATATGGTGAACATGTTGTAGCCATTTGCAAGTGCAGCCTATATATGTATGTATGCTTGAAGAAAAAAAGACTGGAGCTCTCTCTCTATAAGAGGGGCATTCTGGTAATTTATCTCCATCTCCTAGTCCAATTAATTGCTACTAGGCTTAGAAGACGTCTCTTTTTATCTTTATTTATTATTGACATGTATGTTACCAATATATCCGGTATGGTGCTAATTGATATAACAATAGTTGATGTGTTAAAATTAGACTTTGCATCAATTAAGATGTTTTGTTTGGATGGACAACATTTAAATTTTGAACCAGTGTTGATTATGAATTTAAAATTGTCTGCTCGTATAAGCATGAAATCGAACTATTAATTAACCATAATTAACTTTTACTAAATTTGTGTTCAAAATCAAAATGTAATTTGCGTTCAAAATCAAAATGTTCTGCTTGAAAAAAACATAGCAAATTTTGTGTTCAAAATCAAAATGTTCATCTTGAAAAAAAACACAGCAAATTTTTGTTCAAATTGCTTGAAAAAAATATAGCAAATTTTTGTTCAAAATCAAAATGTTCTGCTTGAAAAAAATATAGCAAATTTGTGTTCAAAATCAAAATGTATGCTTGAATAAAACATAGCAAATTTGTGTTCAAAATCAAAATGTTTTGCTTGAAAAAAACATAGCAAATTTGTGTTGAAAATCAAAATCTCCTGCTTGAAAAAAAAACATAGGAAATTTGTGTTCAAAATCATATTGTTCTTCTTGAAAAAAAAAATAGTAAATTGTGATCCAAATCAAAATGTTTTGCAACCGGCCATTGGCCATTTAATGGCCGGTTCCTAATTTTTTTTTTTAGAGACTATGAAGAGCAAGATGCTGAAATCTAACATTAAAAATTCAAAATTTTTAATGTTAGATTTGTTAGATTACTTCTTTTGATATATAATTAGAATATTTATACTAAAATACGCTAAATTACTTGAAATTATGTTAAATTACGCTAAATTACAGTAAATTATGTTAAATTATGCTAAATTACACTAATTTCGCAAATTATACTAAATACGCAAAATTTCGCTAACATAATTTCAAGTAATTTAGTATAAATATGCTAATTATAAATCAAAAAAGTAATCTAACAAATATTTAAAAAAAATTGAATTTTTAATGTTAGATTTCAGCATCTTGCTCGTCATGGTGGCCGGTTGAGGAGAGTGATTGGGAGAGAGATGTTAGATTTTAGCATCGTGCTTTTCAGCATCATGTTAGATTTTAGCATCTTAAAAAATGAAAAATACTCAATTTTAGAATTGTAACGTTAAGAAAATTTTATAATAAAATTTTAATCATTTGTTTATTTAGAATGTTTAAAACGGAATCGAAATTTGATCGACGAGCGAGGAGTTGGAAATTAAAACAAGTTAAATGGGTTTATATTGAATTTCAAAGTTATTGGGACCATTGATTCATCCTAGCACGAATCTTGAAGCACCCTCTTTGATAAAACCCTCTCCCCTCTCTCTTCTCCCTTGTGTGTGGCCGGCCAAAGAGAAAGAAAGAGAAAGAGAGTGAGAGAGAAGAAAAGAGAGGGAGAGCTCCAAAATCCCGTTGGATTGCGCCACCGTCCGGGAAATCGAGGGTGAAACCGAGAAGGCAGCCGTAGATCTCTCCTAGCCATCCTGTCGGTAATCTTTCTTTTCCCTTCTTCGCTTGAAAATCCAAGATTTCTCGAATCCGAGGGTTGTTCGTTTCAAACCTGAGATTTGTGTTAGAATTGATCGAACTCTAACTCCTTTGAGCTTCTCATCTCTCGTTTACCGATTTTCTCCGTGATTTCATCTCCCATTTTTGGATTTCACATTCTAGGGTTTTGGTACCAAATTCCGAATTGGAAAGCGGCATTGATTGATTAGGTTAGTCCAACCGAATAGACTTGTCCTCGGTAGGGTTACCTCTTGATCGGGAAAGGTTAGAACGTGTAATGCTTAAATCGAGGTTTCGACCAAATTAGGGTTAAACCAACCGGCAAATCGAATTGATGCGTAAACCAAAATAGCGAACCAGTACAGGAATTAGACCTAATTGAGATGGTATACGTGGAATGTAGGTGTAGGCTCGGTTGAGCAAGGGTTTGCGGGGCATTCCGAGGCGCCTGATCCATAGTCACGCGGTACGCCTATTGCCAACAGGTGCGGGATTCTTGGACTTGTTTGATAATTTATATTCATGAATTAAACTGCTTCCAATTGTCATGTTGAACTGCTTGATTGATTGCATAATCGAAATGTTTGAATCATATGCATAACCGTATTAAATTAGAACTGATATGCACTGAAATTGCCTTATTGCGGGCCGCAACAACCCCCATTACGGGCCGAAATCAACAGAGCAGCTTAAAATATAGTCTCTGAATGTTTTATTGCGGGCCGCAATGAATGGAGCAGAGTAAAATACTCTCTGAATGCTTTGTTGCGGGCCGCAACCACAGCCATTGCGGGCCGCAATGAGAGCCTGAAAAATGCCAATAGGAGCTGGAAATTGTCTGGTAATTAAGTTGCGGGCCGCAATAACCCCATTTCGGTCCGAAATGAATATCACAGTTGTATTTGCATGTTGAATGGTATATCGTTTGTTTGTGTTCTTTTGTTTTGGAACTACGGTCGAAAGTCCCCAACAATTTGTGACTATCTGGGATGGTCGGTAACGTTTCGAAGTCAACGCTGGGCGATGACTCGAAACCATATGCGCATGTGGGTATAATTAATCACTGCTGGGCAGTGATTGATTGAGATCAGTCAATGCTGGGTAATGACTGATCGTGACGGAGACTCTGGGTGACTGTGAGGAAACGATGGAATGGTGTCATATCCAGTCTGGGACAGGAATGACAGTTTGGTTTGACGTGTTGTGAATTGACGCTTCTGAGCTTATTGCATACAAATTATTATCTGATTATGAACCAGACCTGAGTTAACGGTTAAGCCGAAGCACTGCGGATGGGTGTCAGATAAAGGGTCCAGCTTGGTGGGCCATCTGTAGGTGTCAGTAACCCTACAGATGTGGGTTTGATAAAGGGTCCAGCTCGGTGGGACATCCGTAGGTGCTACCAGCCGTAATAAACTGAGTTAAGCCAAAAACGTGCGTGTTTGAGATTCATCTTGGAAATTCCGTAAATTGTGTTTCATTTGGTAAATTGTTGTCGATCATATGCACTTGCTTTATTTATGAATATGCATCTGTCTGAACTGCTTTTGTATGGTTTCATTTTTGAATATAGATTTTGATTGCAAGTCCAATAATCCAAACTGTGGCAAATTTCGCACTGAGAATTTATTCTCACCCCCACTCTTGGGTTATTTTACAGGATCTGGGGCGTCAGGTTCCGGAGAGGCACGCGAGCTGTAGACCCTTGGTAGTTGCCTCTGTATGGCCTAATCTACCCTTTTGTTGTATAGTTTAGGGTTAGGCCTGATGGTTAGTATCTGTACGAGATACTTTTGTTGTATTATACTTTGACCAGACCGTATACCCTTATATATGGATTTATATATATACATAGGGATGTGTTTGATATTAGTTAATTGTGCATATTCTGATTGAACGGTTAATCGCCTTGTAAACATACACGGCGTTGTATGTTTACGGCATGGAACTATTGCGACCCGTGGCTGCGGGGTGTGACAAGAATGCTGGTTATTGTCAAATTAAATTCACTAACCGCAATTGAACACTAAACTATGTTTTTTTTAAGTACTTAGTTTTAATAATTTCACTAGTTCAGGTTGATCCAGTTGGTTTAATGTGATTCAGATTTTCTATCATTTCTAATCATTAGTAATTTTGATACAAGTTCTGACTTTTTACTATGCTGCATACGACACTGTCACTAGCCGCATACGGGTCGTTGTGTGTCAACCGATGATAAAAAACTTTAACTCAATTTTTTAGGCAATAAAAGATGTTTTTTTGCAATTCTGATTTCGTCGGCTCCTTAAGAATGACCGAGGGCGTCACCCCCGTCTCGTCCCAAGCTTTCTGAATTGAGATTGTATGTGCAAATCCAAGTTTCCTAGCCAAAGTTATGGCCGTTTAAAGTTAAAAAAAACGATGTTTTCGTGCAAAAACACCGATGACGAACCGATGCTTTATGGACAGCTTAATTGCCAATGCTAAGCCAAATAAAATGTCGATGTTTCATTACAAAAACACCAGTGATGCATCGATGTTTTTGTAGCACTACCCTACTTAATTGTAAATGCTAATGATAATAAAACATTGATGATGCACCGATACATGCAACGAATGTAACACACACATCCAACCAAATGTATTTGTTTGATTTTGGTCAAATCGAGTACAAACTTTAATGCGATTTTCCTACGACTTTTTCTTCTAGCCAACTATGCTATGTCCATCTTAAGAATTTTTCTCTCTTTTCCAGTCCCTCTCTTTCTATAAAAAAAAAATTTGGAAACCGGCTATTAAATGGATGATTTTGAATTAAAATGGGAACTGGCCATTAAATGACCGATTTGGACATTTTTAACAAAACTCATCTGAGCTGAATATATTTATTAATTTGTAATTAACTTTGGATATTAATAAAAATGTCGGCCTAAACAAAGGAACCGAAGTCGTCTCTTTTTTAGCTTCGGGTCAAGATATTAATATAGTAGTTTTATCTTCCTGCAGCGCACCAACCATATGCAGTGCTGCTTATATTCTATACCTTTTGCACTGCATGATGCTAAAACTACACTGTTAAAATATTTCCCAAAAAGTTTGTTCCCGAAAAGAGGAACCAAAGTCGTCTCTTTTTTAGCTTCGGGTCAATATATTAACAGCGTAGTTTTTCCTTCATGCAGAGCACCAACCATATGCAGTGCTGCTTATATTCTAGACCTATTGCACTGCATGATACTAAACCTGATCTGTTAAAATAATTTCTTAGAAGGTTGTAGCGTACAAAATAAATTGGGCCTGGCTGAGATGGGCTTAAACAAAATTATCTCAGTTCTCAAATCACATTACTCAGTCACCGACAGCAAAAATGCAACTTTTTTGTATTTAGATTTGGATGTTTTCTTTTAGGGCTGCAAACGAACCGAACCGAATCGAACTTACCTCCAGTTTGAGTTTGATTTGAATTAATTTTGATCGAACTCAATTTCGAGCAAACTCAATTTCGAATCGAATTTTTTATGAACTCAATTTCGAACTTTTACGAACTTTGTTACGACTTACGAGTTATAACTTATGGCTAGGCCATAGTTCGAAATTATTGCACTTCAATAAAAACTCAGGCATTCTGAAGTCTAATTGCATAGTACACCAAAGTTTATATCAATGTTCATTACAAATATCAAAATTTATATCAAACACAAAAGTTTAGTACAATCAATCAAAGTTCAGTACAATCACAGTATCCCAAGCATTTTCAAATAGCCAACAGGAGGAACATCACCAAAGTTTGAATTAATTTCGAACGAACTAGGTCCAGTTTGAGTTTGGTTTGAATTAATTTCGAATAAACTCAATTTCGAATCGAATTTTTTACGAACTTTTTCGAATCAAACTCAAATCGAATTACGAACTACAAATGTTTTGTGCAGCCCTAAAGAAAATATCATCTAAACAATTTTTTAGGCAAACAAAAAATAAAAAAGAGAAAATTTGGTTTGGGCCCTTAAACTTTCATATTTGCTCCAACACCTCTTATTGTTTTGCAAATTTGGAATGATGATATTCGAGTAGAACTAGGGTGTTCTTAAGCTCACCAAGTCTTTTTGTGAGCTTAACTCAAAAATCTATCGGATTGGATTCAAACAACACATCCAAACCGTTGAATCCTCAAGCGGATTGTGAGCTTAACTCACCAAATCTTCATGAGTGATGCATGTACATGTCAAATTTATAATTTTTCGAACTAGTTTAGTATAAAGTCAAGCGGTAAAAAAATGATGAAAAATGAACTCATTAAAATTAACTTATAAATCATCTTTTTTTGACCGCTTGACTTCATACTAAATTAGTTCCAAAATTTAAAAATTTGACATGTAAACGCATCACTCATTAAGTAGATTGATTTCAACGGTTTGGATGCGTCGTTTGAAGTCAATCCGATAGGTTTTTGAGTTAAGCTCACAAAAGGGCTTGATGAGCTTAAGAACACCTTATTCTACTCATGATATTCTAACACATGAGTAGGGTTAAAATGCCATATTGTTTGTGTTCCAATCATGTTTCACATGTTTATTTCTATTTTTAAAATTGAAAAAGTCAATTCATACCACTCAACATGATCTTCTTATTAAATTGTGCTTGGAGATCAAATTTTATAATTTTTGGAAATTATTTACAAGATGGTCCATAATTTTGTTAAAAACAATGATTTTGTATCTATCTAAAAAAATAGTAAAAAACTTCCAAAAAGAATATAAAATTTGGTCTCCAAACACATTTTCAAACTAAGATCATGTTGAGTGGTTTGGATCGACTATTTGAACTTTTAAAAACAGAGACAGAAATGCTACATTATTGAAACACGGAACCACTAAGATATTTTAACCCGAACAGATTATCATTAATTAATCATGGATGCTAGCTATTAAATATTATATATTAATAACTGTTATATCTGATTCTATAAATCATGGATGAAATCCTGAGAATTAAAATATATACAGACATGTTTCTCAAATAGGAGCAAAATTTGAACATTTCCTCTTACCATTTTTTTTTATCAGAAAAACACAGTGCTTTGAATTCTGTGTGGTTCATCCAATTTAAATTAAGTTTTATTGAGCCTCAATTTATCTAAATATTTGTGTTATATGATTGAAATATACAAACATTGTCATAGTTCCTTATTAAATTACTAAATATTTGTGTTATATGATTGAAATATAGAAACATTGTCATAGTTCCTTATTTAATTACTAAAAATACACGTAATTTAAAAAAAATGGATTACTAAAAATAAAAGTAATAATAAGTCATAAAATCAAGCAATAATAAGTCCTAATAATATCTAACAAGATATTAATACCAAATCAAAAGTAATACATTTATCTCAGTCAATATTTGCATGAATCAGAGATTTTCATGCCAGTATCTGACAATGCCAGTATCAGTCAGGGGAAATGAAACTCCATGTAATCCTTTTTCGCTCCAGCAGGTGGGCTGATATAAACCCAAAGCAACGATATAACAATCGAAAGCAGCCCCGACCAAACAAACACAATTGTCGGTACCTTCCCTCTTCACCCAAAAACTAAAGAACACTCCACCAAGCAGTTCACTCCATCTCGGAAACATACTGTAAACTGTTCTCATAACTGCTACTGCTATTGCGATTGCATTAACCATCATGATCGTGACAGGTGGCACCATCAGAAAGCTCCATTTGACTATGTATAGGTCAGCGTATAAGTCGTCAGTGTCGTCTCCTGCTGATTTGCTTGTCAGAGTGAAGGATATGTCGACACCAGCTATCACTTTTAAAAGGCCTTGTAGAACCGCTGCTGGGTGTGCACTGGTGCCACCAATCAGCCAGAACTGTTCATTACGCCACCACTCGTGGAGTGTTATCCCGCTCCACTTTATCTCCAGCAATGCCAAGAGGCACATAGTGGTAGTGATTATCAGGAGAAATACCAGAAAGGTTACATTTAGACTCTGTACTATGAATTTACCGCTGAACAGAGAAACCGCCGGTAGGATGCAGTAGAGCAGGAGAAACACTGATGTGAAAGGATACATTGCTCCGTTGAAGTAAGAAACCCGCTGTAGAAATTTCATGCGGGGAGATGCAAAGAGAGCGTTGTTTCGGGAGAAGAATATCTTGACTGAACCCGTGGCCCACCGGAGAACTTGGTGGAGCCGGTCAGTGAGGTTGATCCGTGCGGTCCCACAGAATGCGTCCCTACCGGCAGTTACACAGTAAACCGACCTCCAGCCTCTGTTGTGCATGCGGTAACCGGTTACCACGTCCTCAGTTACCGACCCGTATATCCACCCGACCCGACGACCCCACTCGGTGCGGTCTTCATAGAAGCATGAAATCACACTGATTGCCTCAGCAACAGTTGCAGCATCAAGTGGTTCCCGTGGTATCGACGCAGCCAGAGCAGCCGAGCTGCCAAATTGTTTGGGCAGAAGCGAGGCTGACTTGATATCGTCATCCACTTCACTGTTCGCACCAGCAACACTCCCATTTTGAATCATAACCTCGTCTTCTCTCTTTCTGTCATGTTTCTTTCCCATGGTTTGCTGCCGTTTAAAAAACAGCTTGATTTTCGTCCTACCAAACCATCCCGAGTGCTCAGTTGCACGTGGCGGGTTGAACCCGTAAAGCGCTGTCCTTCTAAAAATGCACCCGGTACCGACATACATGGGTCCCTGAAGCCCATCCATGGCCCGCATGGTTACATCGAAGAAAACAAGGTTGTGGTTAGCGTACCGGTCACTGGGATCAATGCCTTCAAACCGCTGCGGGAACTGCACGTAGCAGATGCGGTCCCCACCACGGTCAAGCATGAAGCACATGCCTTCACGGAGGGCACGTGAGTTGGCCACGTAATGATCACAGTCGAGATTTAGAATGAATGGGCCATTTGACATCACTGCACTTGTGCGCACCAAAGCATTCATTGCACCGGCTTTCTTGTTGTGATCATAGCCCGGCCGCTTTTCCCGTGAAACGTATACCAGCATAGGGAGACGCGTATCAACCCCACGTGTGTCAATGGAGCATGTGGTGGTTTCAGGCGAGGAATCACCTCCCATGACTGGTTCAGATGGTGGTGGGGCCAGCATGGACTGAAACATAAGTCAAGATGTGGTTAATTCATAATCTGCTTGTGCTACATTTGAAAGTACAGTGGGAACAGAGTTTGATACTGGTAATAATTTGTTGAATAAAATGTATGTACTACGTTGATTTCAGTTGTTGCATTCTGTAAATTCTGGTAATAACAAAAAACACTAGTTACTGAGATGTACTACTACTGTTTAAAGAAGGGTTTTGTTACTTGTTAGTGGGGCTTATTTATAAAATTAATAGTTGCTTAACAGACTATAAATTCAGGTCCATATAATTACCAAATTATAATTTACAAAAATATTACATTTCTATAATAATGTCCACATAGCATGGTAAAATAGTAAAAAATAGTAAGAAATTCTAACCTGAATGATACCAGCATGGTCGCCTATTGAGTGATCAGGCTCAACCGAATGTCAATATTTGTTGAATAAATGCATACTTGCTGCATACATAGAAGAAGGATACCTCACACGCAATATATGAAAGCTGAGGGACCTTTTTGCAAACAATACTCATTTTTAAATTCACAATTAACACCTAATTTTTTCTCAAATATACTCAAACACTATGTTATGTTCCGCAAATTTTAATCTCAATTAAATGACTAATAATCAAAATTTTCAACTAATAAAAAAATTGTTTTAGTTAATTAATTAAGCTAGACATTAGTTAATAAATTAGAATATAAATTGGTGATTATGAAATCAATTTATAAATTTATTATTTTATAAATTGATTATGCGAATTTAAAACGTTAATAAATTTAAAATATATTTACGTAAACGATTAGTAATTTAACAAAATTAGATATGATGATAAATTAACTTTGATTTCGTGAAGTGTTACAAATTTGATTATATCGTGAAATCTAATTAATTAATTAAGTCTAATAACTAAGATTTTACAACTAAATGAAATTTTAAATTGAATAAATTAGTTATATAAATTAGTTAATAAACTAGTTAGTAATTTTAAACAAATTCTAGATTTAATTTAAACTTCGATGAAGATACAAATGAATTCGAACGTTAAATTCTGATCACTCGAAACATTCGTATTAAATTTTAAATGGAAGCATCGTTAATTTTTGTTGATAGAATGCAATTGATTAGGTTATTAAACAAAACCAATTCAATTCCCTCCTTAATTTTTGTGAGATCTCAACCGTTCAGAATATTCTGCACGAATCTCAATGTCCCTGGATTTTCCTGTTGAAAGTTGTAAATCCTTTGTTTTAATCAAATTGAAGAATATTTCGGGTCCACACCTCTCTACCTCTCTGACTCCGCAGCCCATCTCTTCCTCTCTCTCTCGCTGATTATTGAACCCCTGCGCATTGTAGTTGCATGTAAAATATATGTATTGTATTTTTCTTTACCATGAAGTTTTGCTTGATTGCGTTTTAAGGTGCCACTTGTGCCTATTTACAAGCAAACACATAACTTGAATAAAATTTGTTGGTTACAAGCAAACACATAAAATTGTAACAATAATGCACGCTGCTGGTTACAACCTCTTACAAGTAAACACGCAAAACTTGAAAAAAAAGAGAAGAAAAAGAAAGAAATGAGTAAAACTGAAAACAAAGAAAAATATATTCATATATTAAACATCAAATAGAAGAAAAATTGTTCTAATTTTATAGTCAAGCCCTTCGAAAAGCGAGCACTCTTGTTGCTGGTGTGCAGAGTAATTCCTAACGAGTTGCATGTTCATTTCTTGCTCTTTTGATTTTGGGGCCAATAATTACTATGGCAAATCCGGTACCAAATCCTGTACCAAATCCCAATCCAATGAAAAGGCACAATAGAACAATTCCAGTCATTTTCTTAGCAGGTTTTGTGGGAGGAGAGGTTGAATTGTTTCCAGGGCTTGTGACATTGCACAGCTTAGATAATGGCACACCACATAATCCAGGGTTCCCTTTGTACGATGAATTGTCGAATGCCAGGAACTGGCCAGATTGTGGGATTCTCCCGACCAGATGGTTAAATGAGAGATTCAAGGAGGATAGAAAATTCAGGGAGATTAGTTCCTGTGGAATCTCTCCAGAGAGTTGGTTCCAAGAAAGGTCCAGTGACTCAATTTGTGTCAATTGTCCAAGTTGATGCGGAATGGATCCAGTAAAAGCATTATGTGACAGGTTTAGTGCTTTTATTGCTTTGAGTTCTCCAATCGCCTCAGGAATATCACCAGCGAATCTATTTGTCGATAAATCAATCGAAATCATTAAATTAGGTAAGTTATTCTCTAGTGTCATTTGTGCCCCTTTATCCGTGATAGTAACAGAGATCCCATAAATTTGAAAACGAATCAATGCCCCAAGGCCTTTACCACGAAAGGCATCCGAGGATAAATTATGCATGGACTTGAAATTTCTGAACCAGAGTGGTGGTAAACTTCCATTGAAGTTGTTTGAAGCTAGATCCATCATTCTTAACAATTGGAAAGGGGAATTCATTTTTCCAAAATTTGAAGGAAGGTCTAGTGTACCATAGAATCTATTGGACCTTAGAACAATGACTTGGAGATTTGGAAGCTTCCCTAGTGAAAACGGGAAAGTGCCACCTATGTGGTTGTTCCCTATGTCAAGGAGTGCCAAATCTTTACACCTTGTTAAAGATCCAGGCAAATTGCCTTCAAGATTGTTGTTGTTCAAATCCAATATGACGAGTGCACAAGACCTTCTTATGTGACTAGAAAGTATTCCAGATAACTTGTTTCCTCTTAAACTCAGGACCTGCATGCCTGGTCTTCCTATGATGCAAGAAGGAATCGATCCACTCAAGTTGTTGTGTGATAGATCCAGCATGTTAAGACTTGGTGGACAAATTGAAGATGGGATTTCTCCGGTTAGCATATTTCTAGATAAACTAAGATATATAGTGTTCTTCAAATAGAGTGTATAGTTCAGTGGGATTTCTGAGAATTCATTGTTGGAATAGTCCAAAAAGTAAGCACCCACAAGTGGGACTGCTCCTTTTAGCTTGTTAAAACTAAAATCAACGGTCGCAAAGGAAAAACCTGGAGGAACATCTTCTACACTAGTAAACATGTTGTGCGAAAGGTTAAGCACTGCCTCAGAATCCCTCAACCTCTTCCATATCCACCTTGGTATAACTCCGTGCAATTGGTTTTTTGAGAGATCAACATAGTAAGGATCACCTACATATCTCAGTAATCGAGGTATTTGGTTGAGGTTGCACGATGCTAAACCAAAATCTCTGATTTGTGGAAATGCTAATGGCAGCTGCTCATCTGATACATCTTCCACAGATAGCTGATTATCTGATAGATACAAAGAGGTGAGGTTGCTGAGGTGCCGAAGTAAGTTAAGGTCAAATGTTCCATTAAAATTGTTTGAGCTCAGGTAAAGATTAATTAGACTTGGGAGCCAAACTATTGAATTTGGAATTGGTCCAGTAAACTGGTTCCCACTTAGATCAAGTGTTTGCAAATTTGAGAACTTAAATATTTGCCAGGGAATTGGGCCATTCAATTGATTTTCATAAAGGTAAAGCTCAATCAATGGAGAAAATACAAGAGAAGACTCTTTTAGTCGGAACTGGCCTGAGAGCTTGTTGTTAGAAAGTTCTAGTATTTCCAAACTTGGAAGAGAAAACAAACTTGGGGGGATTGAGCCAGAGTGTGAGTTACTGTAAAGGTCCAATCTTACTAATTTATCGAGTTTTTCCATTGAAGAGGGTATTTGTCCTGAAAAGTTGCAACTTGAAAGAATGAGTTCAGATAAATTTCTGAGGTTGCCAATTGAATCTGGTATGCTACCAAAAAAATTGGTTTCTTCGAGAACCAAGCTCTCCAAAGAACTCACGATTGGAAAATTAGGTAAAGTCCCAAATAGCTCTCCATTTTCTGATAAATCAATCTTGGTCAATGTTGGGATTTGAAAAATCTCTTGTGGAAACAGTCCTTCAAGGTCAGAATTGTACAATAGGAGATCTTTCAATGGAAATTCAGCAAAGTAGTCAGGAATCTGGGTTTTCAAGCTGTTGTCACTGAGGCGAATGACAGTTAAGGAACCAAGTTGGGAAAGAGAAGATTCAATGGGGCCTGACAGATTACAATTAACCATACTGAGAACTTGTAAGTGGGGGACCGACTCAGACAGAGCTCTGCACCACTCTGTTCCATTCTCAGAGATATCAACATAATCGAGATAAAGCTCCCTTAAATTGCTAAGTTGGCTCACCAATATCCGCAGATTTGGTTCATGCAGTTTCAAATCACAATCAAAGCTGACTAACAAATAGTCGCATGAAAGGTCAAGGGAGATCAAGTTTGTGAGGTTGGCTATACCAATTGGTATTTGACCAGAGAAATCTGTGTTGGATAAGTTGAGATAGGTAAGCATAGTTAGCTTCTCAAACCCCTGAGCTGGAATCTGGTTTTGTGAAAAGTTGTTATATGCAAGGTTGAGGTGTTGGAGCGAGGTGAGATTAAAGATTGCCGCACTGAGGTTACCTTGAATGTTGCGGTTGCTGATGTCAAGAGATGTGACATGGCCGGTTGCTTTGTCGCAAGAAACTCCCTCCCAATCATGACAACAGTCTGCTCCGGGTTGCCAAGATGTAAGATCAGAGTGGAAGAAGCCTCTTTTGAGTAGGAGAAGGGAAGAGCTTTGATCTGGAAGGCAAGACACATGGGTTGTCGCACAAGCAGAGGGAATTAGCAAAAGAGATGAGAGGATGAAGAGTAGAGTGTAGAGACACAAGTGTCGATAGTTTGGCCATGAATTAGCAAAATCCATTTGTTCGATCTGGTAGAAACAGCAGGAGAGTAGTGAATGGTGGATTATGAAATTAACTTGTATATATAAAAACCCAGCTGTAAACAGTACTTGTAATTGTTTCATGCACGTTGACTGAGAAAGTCATTTAGAGCTTTGTTTTTTCTTTTTGACTACTCTTCAGTTGACTTGGGTCAACCTAGCCTCTTTTTGGAAAGCTTTGTTTTTTCTTTTTGACCAGCCTTAGTCGTCCCGAGATTTTTATATATAAGAAAATAAATAAATAAAATATTAAAAATGAGAAACTGTTGGTCAGAATTTGAAAAATAAGAAGGCTGGTATGTGCCATGGCGTCCCAGCGGGACGCCATGGCATACTCCGGCCCGTGGAAAAAACGTAAAAAAAAAAAAAAAAAAAAAAACGGGACGCCATGCCATACTCCAGCCCTAAAAAAAAAAAAAAAAAAAATCAAATTTTTTTTCTGCTGTGTTCAGTCAGAAATCCAATAATTTTGATCAGATTCAAAATTCATTTTAGAGAAAATGGCTACATGGATTTTTGTGTTATTTATATCAAAATAAAGGTATGAAAGTCTAGTTTCCAGATAATATAATTTCTCTGTACAAAAATATTACAGATTGGTACAGTTTTAGCGATTAATTGACAGAGGTCAGAATTCAGAAAAGCTGAAATTCCAGTGAGCAGTCCTATAATTTTGACCAGATTCAAAATTCAATTTAGAGAACATGGCTACATGGATTTTTGTGTTCTTTATATCAAAATAAAGGTATGAAAGTATAGTTTCCAGATAATATAATTTATCTATACAAAAATATTACAGATTGGTACAGTTTTAGCGATTAATTGACAGAAGTCAGAATTCAGAATAATTCTGACCTCTGTCAATTAATCTCTAAAACTGTATCAATCTGTAATATTTTTATATAGAGAAATTATATTATCTGAAAACTAGACTTTCATACCTTTATTTTGATATAAAGAACACAAAAATCAATGTAGCCATGTTCTCTAAATTGAATTTTGAATCTGGTCAAAATTATAGGACTGCTCACTGAAATTTCAGCTTTTCTGAATTCTGACCTCTGTCAATTAATCGCTAAAACTGTACCAATCTGTAATATTTTTGTATAGAGAAATTATATTATCTGGAAACTAGACTTTCATACCTTTATTTTGATATAAAGAACACAAAAATCCATATAGCCATTTTCTCTAAAATGAATTTTGAATCTGATCAAAATTATTGGATTTCTGACTGAACACAGCAGAAAAAATTTTTTTTTTTTTTTTTTTTAGGGCCGGAGTATGGCATGGCGTCCCGTTTTTTTTTTTTTTTTTTTTTACGTTTTTTCCACGGGCCGGAGTATGCCATGGCATCCCGCTGGGACGCCATGGCACATACCAGCCTTCTTATTTTTCAAATTCTGACCAACAGTTTCTCATTTTTAATATTTTATTTATTTATTTTCTTATATATAAAAATCTCGGTTAGTCGTCACTCCAAAGAAAATGCTTTACGACAATCATCACTAGCAAACAAGTATTTAACAATAAAAAAAAAATTCCAAAACTTTTCCTTCAAATGACATCATCATTTATTAGAAATTATTCAAAGATATTCTAGATTATAAATAGCGCAGCATTTTTTGTATGTTTTGTTCTTATAATATTGGTAATATTCTTGAAAGTTTGCCATGCATTTATATGTTCTACATATTGTTCTCAACATGAAAAGCTATAATATCAATTATTTGCAGTATAAATTACAAAGAAATTGTTCAAAAAAGCACACCATTAAATAATAATAAATCAAAATGAGTGACATTTTTGTAAATTGGGAGCCCAACAGAGGTCAACAGAGGTCTTTATGAGTGCATTACCTTCTTAATGGGCTTCACCATCTGCGCCAACCCACTTGTAATGTGAAAGATAAACGTTGAAAGGTGCGTTACAATGAATATTGACACTCACAATGCGATGACTCACTCGGTCTTTGGCAAATTTCTTATAAAATTTTTAGCAATAATTCTCACAATCAAGTTTATTTTTTTCTTCAGAATAAGTCATAATAATTGTAATGTCATATCACTCTTAATAAGAAAAATTTCCTTCGTCTTTAATTTCATTTTAAAATTGTTTCAGATGTCTATTTGGTTTTTTCTTATGTAGGGTCTCATTTTAATAATCACTTGTAGCAAATTTTATATAGTAAGGATAGGGTGTATTATGCTTACTAAGAGGGTTTAGTGAGTACAACTTCAAAAATCTATCAGATTTATTTTAAACGACGAATCCAAAGAAAATGCTTTACGACAATCATCACTGGCAAACAAGAATTTAACAATAAAAAACATAAATTTTCCAAAAAATTTCCTTCATATGACATCATCATTTATTGAAATTATTCAAAGATATTCTACATTATAAATAGCGCGGCATTTTTTGTATGTTGTGTTCTTATAATATTCGTGATATTTTCGTTAACTTGAAAGTTTGTCATATATTTATATGTTCTATATATTGTTTTGAGCATGCAAATCAAGATCAAAATTTGCTAGAAAAAGCTATTATACAAATATCAATTACATTTGCAGTATAAATTACAAAGAAATTGTTCAAAAAAGCACCACATTATACAAATTCTCACTTATCCACTACACTATCTAACATTTGTTGTCTAAAACTACTAACTTTTGCATTTAATCTAGTTAATTAGTAATGTTATGTTATAAAATAATAATTAATAAGTAATGTGATGTTATGTTATTATTTAATTAATTTATTTAATTACCTTATTGATATTTTATTAATAAAGAAAATTGCGTAACATCAAAACATTTTAGAAAGAAAAATAGAATTTTCCACAATTAATCTCACTGTTCAACCGAACACTCATTTCAACACAATTCCATAACTAATTCTGTGCGTATCCGCACCCATGGGTTCCTGTTTGGTTTTCATCCCTGTCAAATATCATTCCCGTGTTATCCTGTAACATCAGAACAGGCTTAAAGAAAAAATCCAATGGATATGGTGAACATGTTGTAGCCCTTTGCAAGTGCAGCCTATATATGTATGTATGCTTGAAGAAAAAAGACTGGAGCTCTCTCTCCATAAGAGGGGCATTCTGGTAATTAATTGCTACTAGGCTTAGAAGACGTCTCTTTTTATCTTTATTTATTATTGAGATGTATGTAACCAATATATCCGGTATGGTGCAAATTGATATAACAATAGTTGATGTGTTAAAATTAGAGTTTGCATCAATTAAGATGTTTTGTTTGGATGGACAACATTTTAATTTCGAACCAGTGTTGATTATGAATTTAAAATTGTTTGCTCCTATAAGCATGAAATCGAACTATTAATTAACCATAACTAACTTTTACTAAATTTGTGTTCAAAATCAAAATGTAATTTGTGTTCAAAATCAAAATGTTCTGCTTGAAAAAAACAGCAAATTTTGTGTTCAAAATCAAAATGTTCATCTTGAAAAAAAACACAGCAAATTTTGTTCAAATTGCTTGAAAAAAATATAGCAAATTTTTGTTCAAAATCAAAATGTTCTGCTTGAAAAAAATATAGCAAATTTGTTTTCAAAATCAAAATGTATGCTTGAATAAAACATAGCAAATTTGTGTTCAAATTTGAAATGTTTTGCTTGAAAAAACATAGCAAATTTGTGTTCAAAATCAAAATCTCCTGCTTGAAAAAAAACATAGGAAATTTGTGTTCAAAATCATATTGTTCTTCTTGAAAAAAAAATAGTAAATTTGTGATCCAAATCAAAATGTTTTGCAACTGGCCATTGGCCATTTAATGGCCGGTTCCTAATTTTTTTTTAGAGACTATGAAGAGCAAGATGCTGAAATCTAACATTAAAAATTCAAATTTTAAAAAAAATATTTGTTAGATTACTTCTTTTGATATATAATTAGAATATTTATACTAAAATACGCTAAATTACTTGAAATTATGTTAAATTACGCTAAATTACAGTAAATTATGTTAAATTACGCTAAATTACAGTAAATTATGTTAAATTATGCTAAATTACACTAATTTCGCAAATTATACTAAATACGCAAAATTTCGCTAACATAATTTCAAGTAATTTAGTATAAATATGCTAATTATAAATCAAAAAAGTAATCTAACAAATATTGTAAAAAAATTGAATTTTTAATGTTAGATTTCAGCATCTTGCTCGTTATGGTGGCCGGTTGAGGAGAGTGATTGGGAGAGAGATGTTAGATTTCAACATCGTGCTTTTCAGCATCATGTTAGATTTTAGCATCTTAAAAAATGAAAAATATTCAATTTTAGAATGCTGGTTATTGTTAAATTAAATTCACTAGCCGCAATTGAACACTAAACTACGTTTTTTTAACTACTTAGTTTTAACAATTTCACTAGTTCAGGTTGATCCAGTTGGTTTAATGTGATTCAGGTTTCCTATTCTTTCTAATCATCAGTAATTTTGATACAAGTTATGACTTTTTGCTATGCTGCATACGACATTGTCACTAGCCGCATACGGGTCGTTGTGTGTCAACCGATGATAAAAATTAACTTTAACTCAATTTTTGAGGCACTAAACGATGTTTTTTTGCAATTCTGATTTCGTCGGCTCCTTAAGAATGACCAAGGGCGTCACCCCTGTCTCTTCCCAAGCTTTCCGAATTGAGATCGTATGTGCAAATCCAAGTTTTCTAGCCAAAGTTATGGCCGTTTAAAGTAAAAAAAATGATGGTTTCATGCAAAACCACCGATGACGCACCGATGCTTTATAGACAGCTTAATTGTCAATGCTGAGCCTAATAAAATATCGATGTTTCATTACAAAAACACAAGCGACACACCGATGTTTTTATAGCACTACCCTACTTAATTGTCAATGCTAATGATAATAAAACATTGATGATGCACCGATACATGCAACCAATGTAACACACGCATCCAACCAAATGTATTTGTTTGATCTTGGTCAAATCGAGTGCAAACTTCAATCCGAGTTTCCTACGACTTTTTCTTCTAGCCAACTATGCTATGCCCATCTTAAGAATTTTTCTCTCTTTCCCAGTCCCTCTCTTTCTATAAATTTGAAAACCGGCTATTAAATGGATGATTTTGAATTAAAATGAGAACTGGCCATTAAATGACCGGTTTGGACATTTTTAACAAAACTCATCTGAGCTGAATATATTTATTAATTTGTAATTAACTTTGGATATTAATAAAAATGTCGGCCTAAACAAAGGAACCGAAGTCGTCTCTTTTTTAGCTTCGGGTCAAGATATTAATATATTTTTATCTTCCTGCAGCGCACCAACCATATGCAGTGCTGCTTATATTCTATACCTTTTGCGCTGCATGATGCTAAAACTGCTCTGTTAAAATATTTCCCAAAAAGTTTGTTCCCGAAAAGAGGAACCAAAGTCGTCTCTTTTTTAGCTTCGGGTCAATATATTAACAGCATAGTTTTTCCTTCATGCAGAGCACCAACCATATGCAGTGCTGCTTATATTCTAGACCTATTGCGCTGCATGATACTAAACCTGATCTGTTAAAATAATTTCTTAGAAGGTTGTAGCGTACAAAATAAATTGGGCCTGCCTGAGTTGGGCTTAAACAAAAATTAACTCAGTTCTCAAATCACATTACTCAGTCACCGACAGCAAAAATGCAACTTTTATGTATTTAGATTTGGATGTTTTCTTTTAGGGCTGCAAACGAACCGAACCGAATCAAACTTACCTCTAGTTTGAGTTTGGTTTGAATTAATTTCGAACGAACTCAATTTCGAATCGAATTTTTTATGAACTCAATTTCGAACTTTACGAACTTTGTTACGACTTACGAGTTATAACTTATGGCTAGGCCATAGTTCGAAATTATTGCACTTCAATAAACACTCAGGCATTTTGAATTCTAATTGCACAGTACACCAAAGTTTATATCAATGTTCATTACAAATATCAAAATTTATATCAAACACAAGTTTAGTACAATCAATCAAAGTTCAGTACAATCACAGTATCCCAAGCATTTTCAAACAGCCAACAGGAGGAACATCACCAAAGTTTTCAAATATCCAAATTATTCAAAATACAATTTAAGGTAGAACTGAGAGCAATTATGGACTGGGCAGCTTTATATTTTTATCAGTTCACATAAGTTATCAGCAGAAATCAACGGTTCACGTTTGAATTAATTTTGAATGAACTAGGTCCAGTTTGAGTTTGGTTTGAATTAATTTCGAATAAACTCAATTTCGAATCGAATTTTTTACGAACTTTTTCGAATCAAACTCAAATCGAATTACGAACTACAAATGTTTTGTGCAGCCCTAAAGAAAATATCATCTAAACAATTTTTTAGGCAAACAAAAAATAAAAAAGAGAAAATTTGTTTTGGGCCCTTAAACTTTCATATTTGCTCCAACACCTCTTATTGTTTTGCAAATTTGGAATGATGATATTCGAGTAGAACTAGGGTGTTCTTAAGCTCACCAAGTCTTTTTGTGAGCTTAACTCAAAAATCTATCGGATTGGATTCAAACAACACATCCAAACCGTTGAATCCTCAAGCGGATTGTGAGCTTAACTCACCAAATCTTCACGAGTGATGCATGTACATGTCAAATTTATAATTTTTCGAACTAGTTTAGTATAAAGTCAAGCGGTAAAAAAATGATGAAAAATGAACTCATTAAAATTAACTTATAAATCATCTTTTTTTTACCGCTTGACTTCATACTAAATTAGTTCCAAAATTTAAAAATTTGACATGTAAACGCATCACTCATTAAGTAGATTGATTTCAACAGTTTGGATGCTTCGTTTGAAGTCAATCCGATAGGTTTTTGAGTTAAGCTCACAAAAGGGCTTGATGAGCTTAAGAACACCTTATTCTACTCATGATATTCTAACACATGAGTAGGGTTAAAATGCCATATTGTTTGTGTTCCAATCATGCTTCACATGTTTATTTCTATATTTAAAATTGAAAAAGTCAATTCATACCACTCAACATGATCTTCTTATTAAATTGTGCTTGGAGATCAAATTTTAAAAACAATAATTTTGTATCTATCTAAAAAAATAGTAAAAAACTTCCAAAAAGAATATAAAATTTAGTCTCCAAACATATTTTCAAACTAAGATCATGTTGAGTGGTTTGGATTGACTATTTGAACTTTTAAAAACAGAGACAAACATGCTACATTATTGAAACACGAAACCAATAAAACATTTTAACCCTACTTTTAATACATTTTAACCCCACCAGATTATCATTAACTAATCATGGATGCTAGCTATTAAATATTATATATTAATAACTGTTATATCTGATTCTATGAATCATGGATGAAATCCTGAGAACTAAAATATATACAGACATGTTTCTCAAATAGGAGCAAAATTTGAACATTCCCTGTTACCATTTTTTTTTATCAGAAAAACACAGTGCTTTGAATTCTGTGTGGTTCATCCAATTTAAATTAAGTTTTATTGAGCCTCAATTTATCTAGCACATTGCACATATTTGTTTTTGTTTGCCAAATATTTGTGTTATATGATTGAATATACAAACATTGTCATAGTTCCTTATTGAATTACTAAAAATACATGTAATTTAAAAAAAATGGATTACTAAAAATAAAAGAAATGTTGCACATAGGCCCTTAGATTTACCTGTTTGCGTTTCCTTTATGCAATTAAGCTTCACGGGGCTGTTCGGCGTTGCCTCCTTAAGAGGAAAGGATTAAAACTTTAATCTTATCTAAGGAGCAACTGTTCGTTTGAAAGAAGGATTAAGAATAAAGAATAAAATATATATTTTAGTATGTAAAGACCAAAATATCCTTGTATATTTTCTTCTTTAATATGCAAAACTCAAGGCTTATTTTGCCAGCAACAGTGGCCACATCTAGTTCATTGCATTGCTTTGTGAGCTTGATTAATTCATATAACAAATTAATTAGTAATTAATGAAACACTCGATCAAATAACATTTCACAAAAAATATAACAATGTAACAAATGTTGATAGCTGCAAATTTTACAAATAGAATCTTGTAAATATTTTCAATTACACATATTATTTTCCATACAAATAAGTCGAATATTTTGTGATCCAGGTTTCAACTATAAATTACTATACCAAAATGAAACAACATAATAAAACTCAACCCAGTTCAGTTCTTCAAAGGAAATATTCACCTGCCATCTGCAAAAGAAACAATAGAATAAAAAAAAAAGTTAGAAATCTAAATTATTCTTTGGCCTAAAAACAGATACTAAAATGGATCCTTCAACACAACTGGTACAGAAGCAAGAATTACAATTGACTGGTACAAGGATGTAAAAAGCTAATACCAAATTCACTGGTACAAGGATGTGCACGACTGGTACATAAGCAAGAATTACAATTGTTTAATCTATAAAGTCCAACAACCTTTTTTTCATTAACAAAAACAAGAATTAAAATTGTTTAATCTATAATAATTACTCTCGAAACCCACATAAAGCTAAGTACCAAATAAAAAAGAAATCAACCCGGTATTGATGACAGCACAATCCAAAAGGAATTAACCCAATACCTAATACAAACTGGGCAAAACGAGCTAATTAAAAACGATATAATCCAAACCAATCCTTAGTGAAAAGCTTAGCATTGAAAGCACAGGTCTATAGGGAAGCATAAATCACGAGAAGGTAGAAGACAGATATACAAACACAAAGAAAAACATACTTGAATTCAAATACTCGACTGCTCGAATTTGTATTCAAATACAAAGCACAGTCCACCAATTGCATTCAAATACTCGCGCGAACTGTTGATCTAAAGAAAAAAAAAGCTACAATGAAAGAGAGGAGATAAATACCGGCCAAATTGGTGTCAATGAAAAGAGCGTCTCGACGTAAATGTCGTAGAGCTCCAATCAACGATGGAAAGGAGCCTAGCGGCCCCGAAGATTGTTGTAAGAGTGCCAACTATGTGCCTCCTCACCTCCATGAATCCGCTCCTCTGCTAGTTCCGATAGAGAAAACGAGGGATGTCGGCCGTAGAACACTTGAGCAATTGGAATGTCAATAAAGAGAGCATCTCGGTGCGAACGTCTGCAGTTTTCGGATTGGGCTGCCGGTCATTAGATCGTCGATAATCTTCGTCAGGGAGAGGTGCTCTTCTTTTTCGTGTCTTGGGGAACCGTGTTGAGGAGGAAGAGAGAAGGAGAATATAAAAAGAAAAAGAATGAGGAAACGCTAAGGAGCAGTTGCTTTTTGAGGATAAATTTGTCTGAAAAGTATCGTAAGGAAGCTCCTTAGAGATCGAAATCTTAAGGAAGGGGTGAGGTAGGATTAAGAAATGGTGCAAAGGAGGGATGCTTAATCCAGTCTAAGGAGGAGCTGTTCGTCTGGATTAAGTGCTTAAGGAGTCATAAGGAGGCTTAATCCTCCCAGCCGAACAGGTACCACATGCATTTGATAAAAAAAGATTAAGCACAAAAATAAGATTTAGTTTTCAGGAGTTGGAAGGAAACCATCTCAATTTTTTCACACAACAAATTCATAGTTCCCTATTGCTAGTTAAAGTCATACAATCAAGCAATAATATATAAGTCCTAATAATATCTAACAAGATATTAATACCAAATCAAAAGTAACATACATTTGTGTCAGTCAATATTTGCATGAATCAGAGATCTTCATGCCAGTATCTGACACTGCCAGTATCAGTCAGGGGAGATGAAACTCCATGTAATCCTTTTTCGCTCCAGCAGGCGGGCTGATATAAACCCAAAGCAGCGATATAACAATCGAAAGCAGCCCCGACCAAACGAACACAATTGTCGGTACCTTCCCTCTTCGCTCCATCAGCCCCTTTGCAAATGGATACAAATGGCACAGTACCCAGAAACTAAAGAACACCCCACCGAGCAGTTCACTCCATCTCGGAAACATACTGTAAACTGTTCTCATAACTGCTACTGCTATTGCGATTGCATTAACCATCATGATCATGACAGGTGGCACCATCAGAAAGCTCCATTTGACTATGTATAGGTCAGTGTATAAGTCGTCAGTGTCGTCTCCTGCTGATTTGCTTGTCAGAGTGAAGGATATCTCGACAGCAGCTATCACTTTTAAAAGGCCTTGTAGAAGTAGAACCGCTGCTGGGTGTGCACTGGTGCCACCAATCAGCCAGAACTGTTCATTACGCCACCACTCGTGGAGTGTTATCCCGCTCCACTTTATCTCCAGCAATGCCAAGAGGCACATAGTGGTAATGATTATCAGGAGAAATACCAGAAAGGTTACATTTAGACTCTGTACTATGAATTTACCGCTGAACAGAGAAACCACCGGTAGGATGCAGTAGAGCAGGAGAAACACTGATGTGAAAGGATACATTGCTCCGTTGAAGTAAGAAACCTGCTGTAGAAAATTAGAAATTTCATGCGGGGAGATGCAAAGAGAGCGTTGTTTCGGGAGAAGAATATCTCGACTGAACCCGTGGCCCACCGGAGAACCTGGTGGAGCCGGTCAGTGAGGTTGATCGGTGCGGTCCCATGGAATGCATCCCTACCAGCAGTTACACAGTAAACCGACCTCCAGCCTCTGTTGTGCATGCGGTAACCGGTTACCACATCCTCAGTTACCGACACGTATATCCACCCGACCCGACGACCCCACTCGGTGCGGTCTTCATAGAGCATGAAATCACACTGATTGCCTC
This sequence comes from Carex kokanica, assembly GCA_025461125.1. Taxonomy (NCBI): domain Eukaryota; kingdom Viridiplantae; phylum Streptophyta; class Magnoliopsida; order Poales; family Cyperaceae; genus Carex; species Carex kokanica. Next base: position 369,229 of record JAJGRX010001293.1, on the reverse strand, counting down.
AGCAACAGTTGCAGCATCAAGTGGTTCCCGTGGTACAGCCAAGGCTCCAGCCGGGCGGCCTTGATGGGTCCCGGGCATATCCTGCAGCAACCGACCTTGAAACTCGGCCACTGGTATCGACGCAGCCAGAGCAGCCGAGCTGCCGAATTGTTTGGGCAGAAGCGAGGCCGACTCGATATCGTCATCCACTTCACTGTTTGCACCAGCAACACTGCCATTTTGAATCATAACCTCGTCTTCTCTCTTTCTGTCATGTTTCTTTCCCATGGTTTGCTGCCGTTTAAAAAACAGCTTGATTTTCCTCCTACCAAACCATCCCGAGTGCTCGGTTGCACGTGGCGGGTTGAACCCGTAAAGCGCTGTCCTTCTAAAAATGCACCCGGTACCGACATACATGGGTCCCTGAAGCCCATCCATGGCCCGCATGGTTACATCGAAGAAAACAAGGTTGTGGTTAGCGTACCGGTCACTGGGATCAATGCCTTCAAACCGCTGCGGGAACTGCACATAGCAGATGCGGTCCCCACCACAGTCAAGCATGAAGCACATGCCTTCACGGAGGGCACGTGAGTTGGCCACGTAATGGTCACAGTCGAGGTTTAGAATGAATGGGCCATTTGACATCACTGCACTTGTGCGCACCAAAGCATTCATTGCACCGGCTTTCTTGTTGTGATTATAGCCCGGCCACTTTTCCTGTGAAACGTATACCAGCATAGGGAGACGCGTATCAACCCCACGTGTGTCAATGAGCATGTGGTGGTTTCAGGCGAGGAATCACCTCCCATGACTGGTTCAGATGGCGGAGGGGCCAGCATGACCTGAAACATAAGTCAAGATGTTGGTAATTCATAATCTGCTTGTGCTACATTTGAAAGTACAGTGGGAACAGAGTTTGATACTGGTAATAATTTGTTGAATAAAATATTAAAATGTATGTACTACGTTGATTTCAGTTATTGCATTCTGTAAATTCTGGTAATAACAAAAAAACACTAGTTACTGAGATGTACTACTACTGTTTAAAGAAGGGTTTTGTTACTTGTTAGTGGGGCTTATTTATAAAATTAATAGCTGCTTAACAGACTATAAATTCAGGTCCATATAATTACCAAATTCTAATTTACAAAAATATTACATTTCTATAATAATGTCCACATAGCATGGTAAAATAGTAAGAAATTCTAACGTGAATGATACCAGCATGGTCGCTTATTGAGTGATCGGGCTCAGCTGAAAGTCAATTTGTTGAATAAATGCATACTTGATGCATACATAGAAGAAGGATACCTCACACGCAATATATGAAATCTGAGGGACCTTTTTGCAAACAATACTCAGTTTTAAATTCACAATTGACACCTAACCACTAAGTTGCGGTAGTTAATGATGTTCTTATTGCGTAAATATTGACTTTCTTAATTCTTGCTCAAATTTTGCCTCTTTCGTCATGCATAAATGAATTAAAATTCATTTTAATTGTACTAAGTACAGAATAGTTATGATATTTATGTAGTTTCTTTTCAATAGTGGTACTCATAGTTTTTCTTTGGTGCTCCTTATGTTGTGGTGGCTCTTGAAAATTGGAGCTGGGGTTGTTAAACGGGTAACCCGGTCGATGTGAAGTTTCTTTGTTGCTATTTGGATGATTTTGAGCTTTACACAGAGAAAGGAGAGCAGTCCAGTTCAACTTTCCATGGTTCTCTCTCTCTCTCTCTGCACCATTATGTGTTATAATTAAGAAAAAAATGTTTCTGTTCTACAATTAGTTTTAATTTGTACATGTGCTATTCTAAGGTCAAGTATACAACTCAAACTCAGTTAGCCCTTTATAGTGTAATTTAGCCTCAATCTTACCAGTATAGGCCTTTATGTACCCTCAATTGTGCAAACCAGACGTAGGTTTTCTTGATTACTTCATTCTTGAATTAAATGTCAAATTACCATTTTTGTGCCCTTGATTTTAACAAATGATCCCTATTGTTCAAACTTCAAAGCATTAAAACAAACTTATTAATTATGCTTTTTGCATTATTAACTTCAAAAATGGGCTCTTTTTTTTCGTACAGTTCCTGGGGCATGACAAAGACGAAGGCGTGCAGCGAAGTGCTATTTCTGGTAAAAAGGTATGGCATTTTATTCATCTCCTCTGCAATTTTTCTTGTATCCTCGTGTTCTCTAATTGTTTTTTTTTTAGAGGGTGTGGGAAATCATTTGGAAATAGTAATTTAAGAGTTGTTTTATGTCCCCAGCAAAGCCTAATTTTACTCCCAAATTTTCAATACATCAAACATCCCTCTTAAGAACGCAAATTTTTTTTATACCTCTTCAAAAAAAAAAAAAAAATTCTTTTGGAAACCAATTAATGACCAGCTCTGAACAAAAATTTAGTTTGGACCTTACTATTGACCATTTGGGGGGACTATAATTTATTCGTTCTTTTAAATTTGTTTTGCTTGTAGATTTTACTGAAGGTGGATAAAACGAAGGAGGACAAGGAGGCGAAGAACAAGCGAAATGAACTATTGAAATTTCTCAATGCTAGCTATGATTAATTTGCTGTTTGTGTTTTTCATCAATCTCACAGTAATCATTTTCTTTTTCATTCCTTTTTGTACCTGAAATGCATGGTTATGTAATTTTTTTTTAATTATCTTTTACCTACTTTACCATTTACCTCTTAGTCTGTCATTTATTATTTTAAAGTTTTCAGTTTAAAAATTAGTTGGGTTTACCAGACTCCACTTTGTGTGTGTATATATATTTGTTTTAGAGCTTGTGTTTATTTTGGGGATTCATCAATTGTGGCTATTTTTAATTTGGAGGGGTTCTGCTCAATATTTGCGTTCAAATTATGTTTTTTTAATTTATCTATGGCAGAGTTGATGCACAAAATTAAAGATGTCTGGTTGTATTGTTTCGAATGCTTCTATCAAAATTAAAGATGAAAGTAGAATTAGATGCAGAAATTATTTAATTACTTGGCATTGTAGTTGCATGTAAAATATATGTATTGTATTTTTCTTTACCATGAAGCTATGTTACTCGGATACTCCAATATAGGCTCTGTACCCGTATCGGATACGTATCGGATACCGATACGCGTCCGATGCGGCACCGATACGTATCTGATACGCCAGCTGGCGTCTTCTTACTCGGCCGATACGGTCACCAATACTCAGTTGACACTCAAGGATACGGCAAATAATGTGTGGATACGGTGGGACACCCGTGAGCTGTGAAGGTGAACCGCGCTCGCACCTGTGAGCCGCGACTGTGAACTAGCCCGCACCCGTGAGCCACACAAACACCGGCGCTCAAATGAGTTTTTTTTTTGTGCCCAGCGAGATTCGAACTTGGGACCTCTCCCAAGAGAACCAAAACCTTTATCACTCCGCCACAGTTTCACTTGTGTATTATTCCAATAACTATAGTATTTAATCTATACTTAGATTAAGCATTTAATTTTTTATAGTTTGAGCCTTTAATTAAAATTTTTATGATTATCTAAATACAATATATAAATAATAAAAATAATATATATATGATTGGCGTATCGTATTCGGAATTTTTGAAAATTGCCGTATCGCCGTATCCGTATCATATCCGATACGATACCCGTACCTGTATCCATGCAACATAGCCATGAAGTTTTGCTTGATTGCGTTTTAAGGTGCCAATTGTGCCTATTTACAAGCAAACACATAACTTGAATAAAATTTGTTGGTTACAAGCAAACACATAAAATTGTAATATAATAACACACGCCTGTTATGACCTCTTACAAGTAAACACGCAAAACTTGAAAAAAAAAAGAAAAAAAAGAAAGAAATGAGTAAAATTGAAAACAAAGAAAAATATATTCATATATTAAACATCAAATAGAAGAAAAGTTGTTCTAATTATATAGTCAAGCCCTTCGAAAAGCAAGCACTCTTGTTGCTGGTGTGCGGAGTAATTCCTAACGAGTTGCATGTTCATTTCTTGCTCTTTTGATTTTCGGGCCAATAATTACTATGGCAAATCCGGTACCAAATCCTGTACCAAATCCCAATCCAATGAAAAGGCACAATAGAACAATTCCAGTCATTTTCTTAGCAGGTTTTGTGGGAGGAGAGGTTGAATTGTTTCCAGGGCTTGTGACATTGCACAGCTTAGATAATGGCACACCACATAATCCAGGGTTCCCTTCGTACGATGAATTGTCGAATGCCAGGAACTGACCAGATTGCGGGATTCTCCCGACCAGATGGTTAAATGAAAGATTCAAGTAGGATAGAAAATTCAGGGAGATTAGTTCCTGTGGAATCTCTCCAGAGAGGTTGTTCCAAGAAAGGTCCAGTGACTCGATTTGCGTCAATCGTCCAAGTCGATGCGGAATGGATCCAGTGAAGGCATTATGTGATAGGTTTAGTGCTTTTATTACTTTAAGCTCTCCAATCGTCTCAGGAATATCACCAGTGAATCTATTTCTCGATAAATCAATCAAAATCATTAAATTAGGCAAGTCATTCTCTAGTGTCATTTGTGCCCCTTTATCCGTGATAGTAACGGAGATCCCATAAATTTGAAAAATTTGAAATTTACGAATTTGATCAATGGCTTGACTAAGAACTGCATCCGAGGATAAATTCTGCATGGACTTGAAATTTCTGAACCAGAGTGGTGGCAAACTTCCATTGAAGTTGTTTGAAGCTAGATCAATTATTCTTAACAATGGGAAAGGAGAATTCATTTTTCCAAAATTTGAAGGAAGGTCTAGTGTACCATAGAATTTATTGGACCTTAGAACAATGACTTGGAGATTTGGAAGCTTTCCTAGTGAAAACGGGAAAGTGCCACCTATGTGGTTGTTCCCTATGTCAAGGAGTGCCAAATCTTTACACCTTGTTAAAGATCCAGGCAAATTGCCTTCAAGATTGTTGTTGTTCAAATCCAATATGACGAGTGCACAAGACCTTCTTATGTGACTAGAAAGTATTCCAGATAACTTGTTTCCTCTTAAACTCAGGATCTGCATGCCGGGTCTTCCTATGATGCAAGAAGGAATCGATCCACTCAAGTTGTTGTGTGATAGATCCAGCATGATAAGACTTGGTTCACAAATTGAAGATGGGATTTCTCTAGTTAGCATATTTCTAGATAAACTGAGAAATGTAGTGTTCTCCAAATAGAGTGTATAGTTCAGTGGGATTTCTGAGAATTCATTGTTGGAATAGTCCAAAAAGTCAGCACCCACAAGTGGGACTGCTCCTTTTAGCTTGTTAAAACTAAAATCAATGGCCTCCAAGGAAAAACCTAGAGGAACATCTTCTACACTAGTAAACATGTTGTGCGAAAGGTTAAGCACCCTGTTTTCCATGTCAACGACCGTCTTCCATATCCACCTTGGTATAACTCCGTGCAATTGGTTTTTTGAGAGATCAACATAGTACAGATCACCTACATATCTCAGTAATCGAGGTATTTGGTTGAGGTTGCACGATGCTAAACCAAAATATCTGATTTGTGGAAATGCTAATGGCAGCTGCTCATCTGATACATCTTCCACAGATAGCTGATTATTTGATAGAGACAAACTGGTGAGGTTGCTGAGGTGCTCAAGTAAGTTAAGGTCAAATGTTCCATTTAAATTGTTTGTGCGCAGGTCAAGAGAAATTAGACTTGGGAGCCAAACTATTGAATTTGGAATTGGTCCACTAAACTGGTTCCCACTTAGATTAAGTCTTTCAAGATTTGAGAATTTAAATATTTTCCAGGGAATTTGTCCATTCAATTGATTTTCATGAAGGTAAAGCTTAATCAATGGAGAAAATACAAGGAAAGACTCTTTTAGTCGGAACTGGCCTGAGAGCTTGTTGTTAGAAAGATCTAGTGTTTCCAAACTTGGAAGAGAAAACAAACTTTGGGGGATTGAGCCAGAGTGTGAGTTATTGGAAAGGTCCAACCTTGCTAATTTACCAAGTTTTTTGATTGAAGATGGTATTTGTCCTGATAAGTTGCAACTTGAAAGAATAAGTTCAGATAAATTTCTGAGGTTACCAATTGAGTCTGGTATGCTACCAAAAAAGCTGGTTTCTGTGAGAACCAAGCTCTCCAAAGAACTCATGATTGGAAAATCAGGTAAAGTCCCAAATAGCTCTCCATTTTCTGATAAATCAATCTTGGTCAATGTTGGGATTTGAAAAATCTCTTGTGGAAACAGCCCTTCAAGGTCGGAATACTGCAAATGGAGATCTTTTAATGGAAATTCAGCAAAGTAGTCAGGAATCTGGGTTTGCAAACTGTTGCCGCTGAGGGAAAGGACAGTTAACGAACCAAGTTGGGAAAGAGAAGATTCAATGGAGCCTGACAGATTACAAACAGCCATACTGAGAATTTGTAAGTGGGGGACCGACTCGGACAGAGCTCTGCACCACTCGGTTCCATTCTCAGAGATATCCACACTATCAAGATAGAGCTCCCTTAAATTGCTAAATTGGCTAACCAATATCCGCAGATTTGGTTCATGCAGTTTCAAATCACAATAATAGTCGCACGAAAGGTCAAGTGAGATCAAGTTTGTGAGGTTGGCTATGGCAATTGGGATTTGACCGAAGAAATTTGTGTTGGATAAGTTGAGATATGTGAGCATAGTTAGCTTTTCGAACCCATGAGCTGGAATCTGGTTTTGTGAAAAGTCATTGTTTGCAAGGTTGAGGTGTTGGAGTGAGGTGAGATTAAAGATTGCGGCACTGAGGATACCTTGAATGTTACGGTTGCTGATGTCAAGAGCAGTGACATGGCCGGTTGCTTCGTCGCAAGACACTCCCTCCCAGCCACGGCAACAGTCTGTTCCGGGTTGCCAAGAGGTAAGATCAGAGTGGAAGAAGCCTCCTTTGAGTTGGAGAAGGGAAGAGCTCTGGTCAGGAAGGCATGAGACATGGGTTGCCACAGAAGCAGAGTGAAGCAAAAGAGATGAGAGGATGAAGAGTAGAGTGTAGAGACACAAGTGCAGAGAGTTTGGCCAAGAATTAGCAAAATCCATTTGTTCAATCTGGTAGAAACAGAAGCAGAGTAGTGAATGGTGGATTATGAAATTAACTTGTATATATAAAAACCCAGCTGTAAACAGTACATGTAATTTTTTCATGCACGTTGACTGAGAAAGTCATTTAGAGCTTGACTACTACTTGACTACTCTTCAGTTGACTTGGGTCAACCCAGCCTCTTTTTGGAAAGCTTTGTTTTTTCTTTTTGACCAGCCTTAGTCGTCACTCCAAATAAAATGCTTTACGACAATCATCACTAGTGAACAAGTATTTAACAATAAAAAACAAAAAAAATCCAAAACTTTTCCTTCAAATGACATCATCATTTATTAGAAATTATTCAAAGATATTCTAGATTATAAATAGCGCAGCATTTTATGTATGTTTTGTTCTTATAATATTAATTCGTCATATTCTTGAAAGTTTGCCATACATTTATATGTTCTACATATTGTTCTCAACATGAAAAGCTATAATATCAATTATTTGCAGTATAAATTACAAAGAAATTGTTCAAAAAAGCACACCATTAAATAATAATAAATCAAAATGAGTGACATTTTTGTAACTTTTTTCAACAAATAAGTATTTAGAACTGACGAATGAGTGGGTTTATTCATTCAGTCATAAATTATGTAAATTGGGAGCCCAACAGAGGTCTTTATGAGTGCGTTACCTTCTTAGTGGGCCTCACCATCTGCGCCAACCCACTTGTAATGTGAAAGATAAATGTTCAAAGGTGCGTTACAACGAATATTGACACTCACTATGCGAAGACTCACTCAGTCTTTGGCAAATTTCTTTTCAAATTTTTAGCAATAATTCTCACAATCAAGTTTACTTTTTTCTTCCAAATAAGTCATAATAATTGTAATGTCATATCACTCTTAATAAGAAAATTTTCCTTAGTCATTAATTTCATTTTAAAATTGTTTCAGATGTCTATTTGGTTTTTCTTATGTAGGGTCTCATTTTAATAATCACTTATTGCTCTGAACATGCAAAGAAAGATCAAAATCTGCTAAAAAAAACTATTATACAAATATCAATTACATTTGCAGTATAAATTACAAAGAAATTGTTCGAAAAAGCACCACATTAACTAAATTCTCACTTGACGATATGTGGAATTTTTTTTAGAAACCATAATTTAAAAAAATATTTTTACGAAACCAACATGATTACTTTTTTTTTTACAAAAACCATTAGAACTATTAGAATCGAAATGTCATTTCGATCCGTTGTTTTTTTTTTAATTCCGGACCGAAATTACATTTCGGTTCTGTCTCCTTTTTGGATTTTCTGTGGTGGCTCATATGAAAACTTGTGAAACCATTTCGGTCCAGAATAAAAAAAATAACTGACCGAAATGGAATTTCGGTTCTTATATTTTTGTAAAAAAAAATAATCATGTTGGTTTCGTAAAAAAAAATATTTTAATTATGGTTTATAAAAAATATTCGGATATGTACACAGGCTAATATCATAAGTGTCTGGTCCGTTAGAAACCAACCACGAGAGAATTTAATATTACTATGTTATTCTTGGGTAATTTCATAAAGGCAGTGTACTGAGTTTCTGAAGAAAGAGAGATTCTATCTTTAGGAGGGTTTTAACAAGAAAGAATGAAGGAAATAGAGCCAGAAGTCGAAAGTCATTGGTGAATCCGATGTAGCAAGAAAAGCAATGATGAAGGAGAGGAATTAATTAATTGTACACTGAAGCTCTATCATGAATTAATCCGATGAGGCGTCATGGACCCTGTTCATGGATGGATATGGTGAACATGTTGTAGCCTATGTATTTAGGCTTAAAGAAAAAAGAAACAAGACTTTTGCAAGTGCATCGATCAGACAGGACCATCCATTAAAAAAGAAGAACAAAGACTTAAAGAAAAAGGAAAAAAAGACTTCAAGAAAAAAGAAAAAAGAAAAAAGACTTGAAGACTTGAAGACTTTATTCCTATGATGCACCCACCAACAGCCCAATTCATGGGGAAAAAAGATCTCCAAGTGAATAATTTTTGTATGTTTTGTTCTTATAATATTCGTGATATTTTCCTTAACTTGAATTTTACCATATATTTATATATAAGTGAGTCTATATGGTACTATACATATCACGATTTGGTCCGTAATACGGATCAATATTTTTTATGCCAAAATTCTAACGGTCAATTCGAACCGTTCAACACTATTTACTATTTTTTAAGATAGGTAGAAAATCACTTTATCTGAAAATTCTGGATCATCCAAAAACAGTGATTTTCTATCTATTTAAAAAAAATTATAAAAATTATAAAAAATATAAATTCGGTCTGCAAGTACATTAATATGGAAATCATGTTGAATGATTTGGATCAACCGTTAGGATTTTGAAAATATAAATATTTATCTGTCTTATGGATCAATCCGTGATATGCATAGTACCATAGACTCACTCTTTATATGTTCTACATATGAGTAGAGCTAAGGTGCTCTTAAGCTCACCAAGCTTTCCGTGAGCTTAACTCAAAAACCTATCAATCCGACTTCAAACGATATTTCCAAACCGTTAGATGTTCAATCTATATTAAAATGTGCTTGGAGAACAAATTTTACATTTTTTGGAATTTTTTTACTATTTATTAAGCCGGTTTGAAAACCGCTGTTTTCTAATGGTGCAGATTTTTAATAAAAACAGCGGTTTTCAAACCGGCTTAATAAATAGTAAAAAAATTCCAAAAAATGTAAAATTTGTTCTCCAAGCACATTTTAATATAGATTGAACATCTAACGGTTTGGAAATGTCGTTTGAAGTCGGATTGATAGGTTTTTGAGTTAAGCTCACGGAAAGCTTGGTGAGCTTAAGAGCACCTTAGCTCTACTCTCTACATATTGTTATGAACATGAAAAGCTATAATATCAATTATTTGCAGTATAAATTACAAGGAAATTGTTCCAAAAAGCACAACATTAAATAAATAATAAATCAAAATGAGTGCATTTTTGTAACCTTTTCCAACAAAAAGTATTTAGCACTGACGAATGAGTGGGTTTATTTAGTCATAAATTATGTAAATTGGGAGCCCAACAGAGGTCTTTATGAGTGTGTTACCTTCTTAATGGGCTTCACCATCTGCGCCAACCCACTTGTAATGTGAAAGATAAACGTTGAAAGGTCCGTTACAATGAATATTGACACTCACTATGCGAAGACTCACTCGGTCTTTGGCAAATTTCTTTTCAAATTTTTAGCAATAATTCTCACAATCAAGTTTATTTTTTTCTTCAGAATAAGTCATAATAGTTGTAATGTCATATCACTCTTAATAAGAAAAATTTCCTTCGTCTTTAATTTCATTTTAAAATTGTTTCAGATGTCTATTTGGTTTTTCTTATGTAGGACCTCATTTTAATAATCACTTGTAGCAAATTTTATGTAGTAAGGATGGCGTGTATTATGCTTACTAAGAGGGTTTGGTGAGTACAACTTCAAAAATCTATCAGATTTATTTTAAACGACGAATCCAAAGAAAATACTTTACGACAATCATCACTGGCAAACAAGAATTTAACAATAAAAAACATAAATTTTCCAAAAAATTTCCTTCATATGACATCATCATTTATTGAAATTATTCAAAGATATTCTATATTATAAATAGCGCGGCATTTTTTGTATGTTGTGTTCTTATAATATTCATGATATTTTCGTTAACTTGAAAGTTTGTCATATATTTATATGTTCTATATATTGTTTTGAGCATGCAAATCAAGATCAAAATCTGCTAAAAAAAGCTATTATACAAATATCAATTACATTTGCAGTATAAATTACAAAGAAATTGTTCGAAAAAGCACCACATTATACAAATTCTCACTTATCCACTACACTATCTAACATTTGTTGTCTAAAACTACTAACTTTTGCATTTAACTTATACTTGAGTTGATTTTTTATATTTAATTTATATAATATAAGTTTAAATAATCAAATCGAAATATTTAACATGATTTTTATATGAAAAAACATTTAGTGACTAAATTTTATATATTGTTTTATTTTGATTTTTATTTTTTTTGATAGATAAAAAATCATATGATATAAATATTCTGAAATAGGAAAATAAAAACACTGAAGCTCTATCATGAGAAATTGCTTGGTTCATCATGAGAGGCGTCATGGACCCTGTACATGGATGGATATGGTGAACATGTTGTAGCGTATGTATGTAGGCTTAAAGAAAAAAGAAAAAGACTTGAAAAAAGACTTTTGCAAGTGCATCAATCAAACAGGACCATCCATGAAAAAAAGAAGAAAAAAGACTTAAAGAAAAAGGAAAAAAAGACTTAAAGAAAAAAGAAAAAAGAAAAAGGACTTAAAGACTTGGTTTCCCAGAGACTTTAAGAAAAAATTGTTGATCCGGGTGAACAATAAAAACAGTGCAACCAAATTCTGGACCATGTGATCAGCAATTTTCAAAGTGGCTTAATAAATAGTAAAAAAATTCCAAAAAATATAAAATTTGGTCTCCAAGCAAATTTTAATATAGATTGAACATCTAACGGTTTGGATCGACTGTTTGGACTTTGAAATTCGAAAAAGACTTGGTTGCACGAGGGCCTTGGTGCAAACGTTTTGATATTAGCCACTCTCTCTCTCTCTCTCTCTCTATATCTATATATATATATATATATTTTACAGCATATTAGTCTAATATATAGGTGAAAAAAAAATTGTACAAATTTGTTGTGTACAACATTTAATTTTTTTACAATCTTTTTTGTAGAATATTTAATTATTTTTGGTATAATTTGTTTTGTACAACATTTAATTATTTTTTTTACTTTTTTTGTACAACGTTTAATTATTTTTGTACAATTTTTTAATTTAAATAGAAATATTTATTTTAAAAATAAATTAAAAATTTTCACAACTGATCTCAAGGTACAACCGAGGATCTAGACATATCTTTTTATTACATATTTTAAATGTTTATTTGTTTATAATTATTTATATTTTTTTATAAATGTTTATCAATATTTATATTTTATAAAATAATAATTATAAGTAATGTGGTGTTATGTTATTATTTAGTTTATAAAATAATAATAATAATGAAAATTGTATTATTTATTTAATCTACTTATTTAATTGCATTATTTAATCTAGTTAATTAGTAATGTTATGTTATAAAATAATAATTAATAATTAATGTGATGTTATGTTATTATTTAATTAATTAATTTAATTGTATTATTAATATTTTATTACTAAAGAAAATTGTGTAACATCAAAACTTTTTAGAAAGAAAAATAGAATTTTCCATAATTAATCTCACTGTTAAACCGAACACTCATTTCAACACATTCTCATAATTAATCTTGTGCATACCCACATCCATGGGTTCCCGCATTTTCAAAAGTGAGTTCCCATCCCGTCAAATCTCTTCTCGTGTAACCCCGTAACATCAAAACAGGCTGAAAGAAAAAAAGCCAATGCTCTCTCTATAAGAGGGGCATTCTGGTAATTTATCTCCATCTCCTAGTCCAATTAATTGCTACTAGGCTTAGAAGACGTCTCTTTTTATCTTTATTTATTATTGAGATGTATGTAACCAATATATCCGGTATGGTGCTAATTGATATAACAATAGTTGATGTGTTAAAATTAGACTTTGCATCAATTAAGATGTTTTGTTTGGATGGACAACATTTAAATTTTGAACCAGTGTTGATTATGAATTTAAAATTGTCTGCTCGTTTAAGCATGAAATCGAACTATTAATTAACCATAACCAACCTTTACTAAATTTGTGGTCAAAATCAAAATATAATTTGCGTTCCAAATCAAAATGTTCTGCTTGAAAAAAAACTTAGCAAATTTTGTGTTCAAAATCAAACTATTCATCTTGAAAAAAAACACAGCAAATTTTTGTTCAAATTGCTTGAAAAAAATATAGCAAATTTGTGTTCAAAATCAAAATGTATGCTTGAATAAAACATAGAAAATTTGTGTTCAAAATCAAAATGTTTTGCTTGAAAAAAACATAGCAAATTTGTGTTGAAAATGAAAATCTCCTGCTTGAAAAAAAACATAGGAAATTTGTGTTCAAAATCATATTGTTCTTCTTGAAAAAAAAAAATAGTAAATTTGTGATCCAAATCAAAATGTTTTGCAACCGGCCATTGGCCATTTAATGGCCGGTTCCTAATTTTTTTTTTAGAGACTATGAAGAGCAAGATGCTGAAATCTAACATTAAAAATTCAAATTTTTTTAAAAATATTTGTTAGATTACTTCTTTTGATATATAATTAGAATATTTATACTAAAATACGCTAAATTACTTGAAATTATGTTAAATTACGCTAAATTACAGTAAATTATGTTAAATTATGCTAAATTACACTAATTTCGCAAATTATACTAAATACGCAAAATTTCGCTAACATAATTTCAAGTAATTTAGTATAAATATGCTAATTATAAATCAAAAAAGTAATCTAACAAATATTTAAAAAAAATTGAATTTTTAATGTTAGATTTCAGCATCTTGTTCGTCATGGTGGCCGGTTGAGGAGAGGGACTGGGAGAGAGATGTTAGATTTGAGCATCATGTTAGATTTTAGCATCTTAAAAAATGAAAAATACTCAATTTTAGAATGCTGGTTATTGTCAAATTAAATTCACTAGCCACAATTGAACACTAAACTATGTTTTTTTTAAGTACTTAGTTTTAACAATTTCACTAGTTCAGGTTGATCCAGTTGGTTTAATGTGATTCAGATTTTCTATCATTTCTAATCATTAGTAATTTTGATACAAGTTCTGACTTTTTACTATGTTGCATACGACACTATCACTAGCCGCATACGGGTCGTTGTGTGTCAACCGATGATAAAAAACTTTAACTCAATTTTTTAGGCACTAAACGATGTTTTTTTGCAATTCTGATTTCGTCGGCTCCTTAAGAATGACTGAGAGCGTCACCCCCGTCTCGTCCCAAGCTTTCCGAATTGAGATCGTATGTGCAAATCCAAGTTTCCTAGCCAAAGTTATGACCGTTTAAAGTAAAAAAAAATGATGTTTTCGTGCAAAAACACCGGTGACGAACCGATGCTTTATGGACGGCTTAATTGCCAATGCTAAGCCAAATAAAATGTCGATGTTTTATTACAAAAATACCAGTGATGCATCGATGTTTTTGTAGTACTACCCTACTTAATTGTCAATGCTAATGATAATAAAACATTGATGATGCACCGATACATGCAATCAATGTAACACACGTATCCAACCAAATGTATTTGTTTGATTTTGGTCAAATCGAGTACAAACTTCAATGCGAGTTTCCTACGACTTTTTCTTCTAGCCAACTATGCTATGTCCATCTTAAGAATTTTTCTCTCTTTCCCAGTCCCTCTCTTTCTATAAAAAAAAAATTTGGAAACCGGCTATTAAATGGATGATTTTGAATTAAAATGGGAACTGGCCATTAAATGACCGGTTTGGATATTTTTAACAAAACTCATCTGAGCTGAATATATTTATTAATTTGTAATTAACTTTGGATATTAATAAAAATGTCGGCCTAAACAAAGGAACCGAAGTAGTCTCTTTTTTAGCTTCGGGTCAAGATATTAATAGAGTAGTTTTATCTTCCTGCAGCGCACCAACCATATGCGGTGCTGCTTATATTTTATACCTTTTGCGCTGCATGATGCTAAAACTGCTCTGTTAAAATATTTCCCAAAAAGTTTGTTCCCGAAAAGAGGAACCAAAGTCGTCTCTTATTTAGCTTCGGGTCAATATATTAAATCTAAAACTAATATTTTTATTTAATTTTCCCTTTCTGCAATAAAGAAATAACCCATACTGTTTTGATCCAAGTAGGAATAATTGACTGTTTAATCTAGAAATAAAAGGCCCAACCAAAATCATGGCCCAAATAATGAGCGATGAAATAACGGCCCAAATTACATATTGTACCTAGCTAGTGGATAAATAATTATTTTCTTCCTGGGTTACAAATGCACATGAGAACGAAGGGAGATCAGCCAGCAACTTGAGAGAATATTTCATCGGGGAGATAGAAAGGAATGAAGGAGAAGGGGAGGCGAATAAGATTTCTTCTCTTGTTTATTTAGTTAATCATTCTCGACCCTAGCTTGTTATGGCCGTATTATAAAAAAAATGAAGTGTCGGTAGCTTGATAAAGAAAAAAAATTGTCTTAAAAGAAGAGATTCGAGGGTAGGTACATAGGAAATTTCACCTTAATCACAAAATTACCCAACGCCTGGGCTCCAAAGTGGAGTTACAAAGGTTACATTATCCTGTGCAGCATGCATGCAGTGGCCAACAATGTGATTCAACGGTACAACTTCTACTGACTGTTTGGCTTCACCTTTACCTACGACCAAGAAATAGCAATACTTTGGGTATGAATTATAGGACTATTATCTTGATCTCAGTTTCTGGAGTTTATTTATTTTGAAACAAGGAAATAATTGAAAAAAAAAAAAATCTGTTTCTTATGACCTGGTTAACATTGTTGTAGGTTTTGGATAGTTGGGAATAATGAAATTAAATTGGTGACCTTTTTGGAGAATACATGACCAATACTACTACCTTTGGGTGCTTTTTTTAAACTTGCCATTCTTTCTTTTTTAAATTGGTGAAGTTGATGGAAACAAACATGGTGGTATGTACTATCATGCGCCCCTTATTGGGTACTTCCACAATTTTTCAAAGTACTATTTTATTTACTAGTACCAAGGTATAAATGTTGTCTTTAGTTAATAATCTTTGTGCTAGCTTAGTTTGCAGCTATGAATTATTGTATCTGCTGTATCTTCCATTTAGAGATGCTCTTGAGGGCATTCCAAATTTCTTGAATTGTAAAAATAAAATTAGACATTTTATTTGTCAATGTGAATCTATTCAGCCTTTTATTAATTTATGGAATAGTCTATTTAATTTTTAAATTACATAAATATTAATTTTTTAAGTAATACATTACAATGTGATTGTTATTCATCCAAATTTAATTAGTATGAGTGTTGGAGTGGATTATTTGACAAATTTAATACAAACATGATTCTACTTGCTACATGATATGTGAGAAATAAGAGGTAGTCCGAATAAATAATAATCTCCAATAAGAAATTATTGATGAATTGTGTGGCCAATAATATTAATTTTGGTAAACAGAATGACTAGAAAAATGGAAATTGAAAGAGAAACAGAGAAGGGATTAAAATATTGTCATAAAAAAAATATCAATAGAATGTCTTGATTATCTAATTCTAATTTAAACAATTTCTTATCAAACATAACACAACTGACAAAATATTCTTTCCCACATAATGCTCTTATCAAATCGTTTTACACTAGAAAAAATTAATGTTACAGAGAAAGTAACTCCAGTTTCATCAATGCAAGGCGTTCGATAATTTATGTACATTTTACAACTTTTTTTCCTTTCAATTATATCGACAAAGTTAAAATACCTTCACTTCACTCCATTGGCAGTACCTTCTATTTTTTAATTAAATAGAGAGACAGCTGTATATGCTAATAAATTTAGTAAGAGGAAGGAGGAAGGTGATGGGGAATAACTGAGATGGAAGGGGAAGAGAGGGAAAAGTGGGGCCCACAACGGAACTTTGTCAAAATATTTAGAAGAGAATATTTTGTTTGATGATTTTGAAAAAAGGGTACTTTGTAAAATTTCTCATTATAGGACTAATTTATGTCCTATGTAATTGAATGGGGCCTCCTAAACAGAACAACTGTTGATTTTAGATCCTGTTCATATGTAATTTATAATCAACAGTCGATATATATGAATAATCTTTAATGGATATCGGTTTGGACCTAAATGTGTAACTAATATGTTGGCTAATGAATGAGATAAAAAGTACATATTGATCTGATTTATCTTTAACGGATATTGGTTTGGATGATAAACATTTTAAAAGCATGACACAAATGACTAATTTGGTCAATTATTTTGCTTTGAACAATATGATCTAGTACAGGTGTATTTCGCACATTCCTAAATGTGTAACTAATATATTGGCTAATTTTGAAAATATGGACTAGTTCATAAAAATTACGGAAATGGAGAAAGAGGTAATAGATTGTTGAAGTGTATACAAGTAAGATTAGTTGGTCAGAGTAGTTTCCGAGATTTTATGAGAATAAAAAATTTAGATCTAGGTAAGAGGGTCATTTGACTCATTGTAATCCGTTTTTTTATCAATGAAATTGTTAGTAGGCATTTAAAGCTACTAACCTTTAAAAAATTATGGCTGGAACGAAACGATATTGAGCAATTTGGGAAAATATTTTACCAGGGGGAGATAGAAGGGAATGAAGGAGAAGGGGAGGTGAATAAAATTTCTGCTCTTCTAAAATATAAGTTGGTAGGACGAAATTTGAAGATTTAATCAGTCCTTGACCCTTGTTATGGCCGTATTAGAAAAAAAAAAATGAAGTCGGTAGCTTGATAGAGAAAAATAATTAGATAAATAATTGTCTTAAAAGAAGAGATCCGAGGGTAGGCTCCAAAGTGGGTGGGTTGTCAATTCCCACCTCCTACGGGCTACAATTGTTGTTAGAGAGGGTACATTATCCTGTGCAACATGCATGCAGTAGCTAAGAATATGATTAAACATTCTCTACCACAGACTGTGTTGTACAGAATGGCCACAGGAAATCTGTATCTCACACGATAAATTAATTAATAAATAATTAATTAGTGATGGTCATGTGAATGGAATTTTTTTTATTTTGTTGTACAGCCAAACCAGAACGCACTTCTAAAAGTTTCAGATTATTATATGTCCTTCCCTCTAGCCACCCAAAAATTTAATACATTACTATCTCATGAATGTGGTATCATTCCTTTCCACTTTCCTCTCAACATGCGTCTGCTCGCTGTTTCCAGCAGAACACTGTTGTTTTAATTTTAAAGTAAAAAGAAAAAGAAAAAGAGAGGACATAGAAAGAACCACTGAACTCGATCAGATCAAAGTTTTTTCTACCCAACCACAAAATTTCCCACATTACAATCTCATCTCGAACCATTAATTCTTTTCTACTTTTCTCAACTTCCTTCAACTCTCTCCAAAACTAAGTGACACAACTTTCCTTACAGCCCGTACGAAGAGAAGGCCCAGCCATGGCTGAGGCGGCTCTTCTCACCCCCTTAGGGTGGGTGGCGTCCCCCTTGATCAAAATACTTTTCGACAAAGCGCATCACCATCTCGGCACCGGCATCGATGAAAAAAGGAAGATACTTGAGGCCACAATACTTCCTCGCCTCTCTCTGGCAATTGAGAAAGCAGAAAAGAGCCCCAACAAGGGAAAGCTAGTGGACTGGCTCAAAAGGCTCAAAGGTGCATACTATGAGGCTGAGGATGCAATCGACCTATTCGAGTATGAACTCCTTAAACAGAAGGTAAAGGATGATAGAAAAACACTAGAACAAAAGGGGAAAAATCAGAGGGGAACCCGAATTAGTTTACCGTTAAAATCTGTAGCCCGGCCTATTAAGATTGCTTCGGTAAAGTTAAAAGATAGCTTATCTATTTTCTCCCGTCAAAAGATCATGCTAAAGGGTTGTATAAACAAACTCATAGAAATTGCAAAGGAGGCCAACGAATTTCGTGATTTGTTAGAGGTCCAAGAAACTGTTAGTGGTAGTGACCCTGATAGGGAAACAATCTCAGAGCCTCCTGTCAGTGTTTTCGGTCGTGAGATTGATAAACAAAGCATAGTCAGCTTACTCACGAAAAAACCATCAAATTCTGAGCCAGAACCAAGCACTAGGCCAGCTATCCCTATAATTGCCATTACAGGCCGTTCTGGTGTCGGGAAAACTGCACTTGCCCAGTATGTATATAAACATATGGATGGACAAAATCATTTTGATATTCCTGTATGGGTGCATACCCGTCGCAAATTTAAGGCAACTGATGTGATTAAGAATATGATAGAAATCATCAAGGCAAAAGAATGTCCCACTAATGATTATCCCTCTACATCTCTTGAAGCTCTTTTAACAAAAATAAAAAGCATGGTAGGGTCTAAGAAACTTCTACTTGTGTTAGATGATTTTTGGAGTGATACTGAGGATTTTGTTGCGCAATGGGAGAATTGCATTAGCTGCTTAAGTTGTTGCTTACCAGGGAGCAGTATTCTACTTACAACTCAATCCAAAAATGATTCAAAGAAGGCCAACCTTCCCGGTGTTACGGAAGTAAAGACCTATTATTTACAGGCGATAGAGCAGGATCAATTTTTCGAACTATTTATGCACTATGCTTGGCGTAGCAATTCTCATTTGCAAAAGGAGGAATTTGGAAAAATAGGTCGAAAAATAGCTATTAAGCTAAAAGGAGACCCTGGTGCAGCAAAGCTAGTGGGTCAACAGTTGAGTGGAAAAAACCTAAGGTATTGGGAGGAAGTAGCAGAAAAAGATTGGTAGGGAGATAAGATGAAAGCAAGGATCTGGAGCTATCAGCAGCTACCTCTGGATCTCCAACGTTGCTTTGCAATTTGTAGCTTAGATGCAAAAGGCACTATGTTCAGCAGAGAATTTTTAATTGATTTGTGGATGGCAGAAGGTTTTATAAGGCCAAGAGATAAGGAAGAAAGGTTGGAGGATATCGGTGAAAATTACTTGGATGAACTCGTATCGAGGTTTTTTATTGAAGAAGTTGAAGTTGAAAAGGAAAAACAATATCAACTTCATGACCTGCTTCATGATCTTGCAGAGTGGGTTCAAGGTGATGATTTTATCAGAATAGACTCAACTAATTCCAGAAAAGTTTCTTCCCATAAACGCAACATGTTATCTAGAAGTGAGAACATTCGCCACATCTGTTTGCCCGCAAGCATGATAAACAAACTAAAAGAAAAATATATTTGGGTGGAACCTGATGGTGGTATTGTCCCAAAGAATGTATTGCAAGAGATATTGAAACACATGGAAAAACTACGGGTGTTACATCTTTCCAAATGTTTTGATTATTTGCCAGACTCTATTGGCAATTTAAAACATCTCCGTTACCTCAATATTGATGGCTCTCAGTCTCTTAAGAAGCTACCTGATTCCATATGCAAACTTTACCACCTCAAAAGGCTTGACCTGCAAAATTGTAAATCCCTACCCAAGTATTTTTGTGAACTCATTAGCTTGAGGTGGTTTTATACAAGTAGGGAGATAATGTCCCATGTTTCTCATGTTGGAAGGCTGACGTCCCTCCAAGGCCTTAATCATTTCATTGTAAGGAAGGAATGTGGGCATGAATTACACCAACTAGAAAATTTAAATCAGCTTCGAGGTGAAATGCACATTGAAGGTCTTGAGAATGTAGCGTGTACAGAGGATGCTATAAAGGCCAATATGCAAAATAAAACGCATCTCACGACACTAGAATTTGAGTGGAACTCTGATGAAAGAGACACTAATAATGCTACATGTCTCTCTACTCCACATGTTGAATTATTGGATGCATTACAACCTCATCCTCATATAAGTGGTCTGACACTTAAAGGATTTGGAGGAGATAGAATTCCAAATTGGCTCCAAAGTAAGAATTCACTAAAGCATCTCACGTCGCTAACATTAATGGATTGTGATAAAGTAAAAGAAATCACATCCATTAATGAATCCCTTCCCAATTGTGAAAGATTTATACTACGTCAGCTTAAGAACCTTAAGAAAATGCCTACCTTTCCACCAAATCTCACTTCTTTAGAGATTAGCAATATCCCTCAAGTTAGTTATTTCTCTGAGGATGATTTGTTGAAGAAGGAAGAAAGAAACCAATCCAAACATGAGGTCGTGAAGCTAATAGTAGACTGCCTGAAACCAGAGGATGTACTATTACACAAAAAATTTGAGTCAAATCTGAACCTTTTTTTTCTTTTCGTTAAACACAGATTGGAAGGTGCATTTGATGATTATACGGATACGCTTTTAGATGAGTGGGCACAGATATTGACAATTGACACTCGGAATAAAGATTATTCTCGAGGTCAGCTTTTGGATGAGTGGGTTATGTTCATGCATTGTCACATGGAAACAATGTTCTATAAAAATGAAGAGTCCAAGTTGACTTTACCGTCTTCACTCACTTACCTTGAGATATCATCATGTAGCATTACTGATGATGCATTATCGACCTCCATAGAATGCATTTCTTCCCTTTCTAATCTAAAACTATCTAATATTCAAACGATAACCTCTCTTCCTCCCAAGGAAGTCCTTTGTTCATTGAAGAACCTCCTGTCTCTTACCATTAAAGGATGCTATTTGCTCAGTTCCTTAGGAGGTATTGGAGCCTTGACCTCTTTGATAGAGCTCGAATTAGTGAACTGCCCCAATTTGAACACATCAGATGATTCTTTGCCTTCGTCCTTGGAAATACTAAATTTTCGTTATTGCTCAACTGCTGATGTTATTCATGCCCGTAATGTCTCAGATGTTATTCGTGCCCTTGATGTTGGTAACCTGCCTCTTCTCAAGAAGCTGGTTTTAATGGGATGGGACGGTCATTTGGAGGGATTGAATTCATTAACTACACTTCGTAGTCTACAGGTATCACAGTGCCCTGCGATTAACCTCTCATCTCCCATGGACAAGTACGCATTTGCACTTCAAGTTGTTTTAGTTGATGACTTGAAACTATTGAAGTTCATACTATCAGATGAAACTATTTCCTCAATAGATATTTTGGCAATTTTTGGCTTTCAAGGAGATTTCTCAGATGATGAGGTTTTTCAATCTCTTACCTCTCTAAAAGATTTGGTCTTTTATAGTTGCAAAACTACCCATCTGCCAAAGAACTTGAAAAATCTTGCATCTGTCCAGTATCTGAAGCTAGCTGACTGTCCAAACCTTATATGTGAATTGGAAGAACTTCCCAGGAATCTTCGTCATCTGAAAATTAAAGAATGTCCAACTCTGATGGAGAAGTTCAAGAAGGGTGGCCCTAAATTCCAGGTCTGGTTTGACGAAGGATATACCATTGTGACATTTCCAACAGAAGGTAAGCTACTTTGGAGACCCCACAATAAACCACTTCTATTTTAAATTTTATGTCTTCGATTTATTGATGGATACATCATTTTGATCAGTCCTTAAGAGGGAAGGCATCATTATCTTTATTTTTAGCGCCCTCTATCCTTTTGGTTCGCCAAAGCATATAAATTCTTGTTGTTTTTCTGTGACTGGAAACTCAATAATCTCATAAAAAAAACCTTATTGGTACGACCATGGCACTTGACATTAAGAAACATAATTGCCCATATTTTGGCAAAAGCTATTAACTAACAGAGGAGACGAGGCATCCTCCTGCTGATCTGGTTTTGTGCTGGACTGCTAGTATGGCTTAGCTCTCATGAACAGTACCACTGTACCAGACCTCTTTTCCTTTTTCTTTCTCATACTCTGATTTCTGATTTGTTGGTATACCATGCTTATTCTTCCTTGGCCTTTTATTTTAAGTCTCAATGTGTTTGTTCCAAACTTGCAACTTGTATTCAGTAAACGTTTACATATTTAAATATATATCTATTTTCACAAACAAAATGGTACATTTACGTTGTTAGTAATTAGTGCTGCCATTGCAATATTTATATATTATCAATCTGATAACCATAATTTTTCTCTGCTTTGCTAATGCTATCAGATGCTAATCTTTTTTGCTCAACTCTGTTTCTTTTGTATTAGGCTTACTCCCTCGAGTTTCTTCTATGCGGTCTGCCAGTATCTCCAAGTCTCGCAGTAACAGTATCTTCAAGTCTCTCAGTAAAAGTATCTCCAAGTCTTGGAGTAACAGTATCTCCAAATCTGGCAGTAACAATATCTTCAAGTCTCGCAGTATCAGTATCTCCAAGTCTGGCAGTAACAGTATGTAGAAAAAAATAGAAGTGACACAAGACTCCCAGAAAGCTCCCTCCCTCCCAGATTTTATTAATGGTGAATTTCTTTTGTTTATTTGTTACAAGCTGCAGCAGAGATATGTGTCTCTTTTAATATAGGAAGAAGCAAATACAATTATGCTAAGTGCTCAAGAAAAGAAACAAATAAAACAGCTAATCTCCTAAAGATAGAAACCAATTACAGTGAAATATCGCCAGACAATATTCCAAAAATGCTTCTGCCAGCCTGTATGTTAGATTGTATAATTTCGTGTAAGTGTCGAATTTATTTGATGATTTAATTGTTCTTTGGAAACTATAGAAAAAACCAAAAAACCAAAAAAAAAAAGAAAAAAAGGAAAAGGAAAAAAAAGGAAAAAAGAAAAAAGAAAAAAATATTGTACCCTAATTAAGTCCGGGTGATACAATATTATTAATGTCTATGTCCTATTTATTTGTATCTGGTACTTTTTTTGTTAGGGTGATTATTACGTTCTATATCTTGTATGACTTTCCATGTTTTGATAAAGATGATATATGAACGTGTGCTGCTCATGAATTTGATCATCTGAAAATACTCTGTAATATTTTTTTGAAATTAATAAAACAAAGGGAGGGAAGGGAGCTTCATGGGAGTGCTTGCGTTTGTGTTCTATTTTATATAATTCTAATATTTTTGTCATTGTCTATGTCCTATTTATTTGTATGTGGTACCTTTTTGTGTGTGTTCTATGTTTAATACTGTTTTGAATTTATCAACTGGTGCTAGTCACTTTATGTGGTGTGCATTTTATATGTGTGTATTGTGAGTTTATTTATGTGAACATTTGTATGATAAGACTGCTTGTTGATTTTTATATGGGACAAATTTTGTTCGATATTTGTGGGACAAATTTGGTTTTATATGGGACAGATTTGGTTTTAAAATATTATGATGAAATGGTATTGATGCTTGTTAAGTTGCATGCATGGATGTCATTGCAACTTTACCCTTTATTTTATTTTTTATTTTTATGGTCTCATTTTAATAAAAAAAATTTGAGGTTATTTGCCAGCTGAACCTTTTTCTTTAAAGAAAAAAGTAATTTTCTTTCAAAGTCCTATTAATTATTATATTATTTTTAGCTAATTATGATGTGCCTTAACGAAATCCTTACTTTTCAATGAAATTTCAAATATTTCATGTCAAGTTTCTTCTTCTTCTTATCTTCGTTACCAATTTTTTTTCAGTAAGTAGATAAAAGTTTGTTTGATTTTAGGAGTTCTAGGAAGAGCTGTGGTATTTAATTTGACTATTCTTCCTAAATAATAAAAGAAAAAAAACATGACATTGTTTAAGCTTCTTGCTTGATTTATAGCATAATAGAGACGAGAACAATTCACTCTTAATTAAATCTACATAGAAATGACAACTGAATTTGATGGCAACAGAAATAGTAGAGAAGGGAACAATTCAGTAAACTTGTATTCAGTAAACGTTTACATATTTAAATATATATCTATTTTCACAAACACAATGGTACATTTAAGTTGTTAGTAATTAGTGCTGCCACTGCAATATTTATATATGAGTGAGTCTATGGTAATATGCATATACTACGGATCAATTTTTTCGTTTTCAAAATCCTAACGGTCGATCTGAACTGTTCAACATGATTTCCATATGAGAATATACTTGTGGGCTAAATTTTTTATTTTTAGATAGGTAGAAAATCACTGTTTTGGATGGTCCAGAATTTTCAGATCAAGTGATTTTCTACCTATCTTAAAATATAGTAAAAAAATTCGAAAAAATTCAATCTGATAACCATAAATTTTCTCTGCTATGCTAATGCTAAAAGATGCTAATCATTTTTTCTCATCTCTGTTTCTTTTGCAGATGGAAGGTACCATTTTTATTAGGCTCACTCTCTCGAGTTTCTTCTATGCTGTCTCTCCATATCTCCAATATTCCAATCTCCATACCACCTCAGCGTATATGCAGTGGTATTGGAAAGCTGGTGAACTTTCATCAAATGAAAAACTGGCACGGCCACATAGCTGACTTGTATTGTTTGGTTATTTCCATGAATGACGACAAGAGCTTCGACTGTCACGGCCACATAGATGACTTGTATTGTTTGGTTATTTTCACAACAACAGTAGTAGCTACATTTTATAATTGGTTTTATGTCATAAAATATAATTGCATAAATGGTCTTATCTAGAATTTTTCTATTTTGCTCCCCACAAAATTAGTCCCTCAAAAATTGGCATTTGCATATGATGCAGTCAACCAAATATATATATATATGATGAAACTTTTTTTGTTTGTTTCACAATTGAGTTATTATGAGTGTACTTTAGTAACTTATTTACAAAAAAGTCATGCTACTTTAACAATAAATGACACAGTACATGACATGTATATATCTAATAACAACCACAATGTCACAGCCTGCATGAAAAATATACAAAAAGAAGAAGGAAAAAGAAATGCTCAACAGCATTTTTTTGTGCTGAACACAAGTTCACTGATAATCATATACTAATCTACACTTCTATTAACCGGGTAAGAGTCTTCACATATTAAATCACAAACTTATATGTTTCCTTCACATTCCCCTTGTGCAATAAATGAAACTGATTATACAAAGAAATAGACAAATAGGAATTACTGACTGTTTAATTCAGAAATAAACAGGCCCAACCCAGATGAGGGCCCAAATTGCATATTGTACCTAGCTAGTGGATAAATAATTATTTTCTTTCTGGGTTACAAATGCGCATGAGAACGAAGGGAGATCAGCCAGCAACTTGAGAGAATATTTTGTTGAGAAAAGGTTTTTATACCCAATCTCTTGTACCCGGTTTTTATCCGTAATAGTTTAGGTCCACTTCTAACAAACTTTATCCAATTCTTCTGACCTTCCTTTATAAGTAGTTTTCCAATAAACTTTCGATTTCTCTCTCTTCTCTCCTCTTTTTTTCCACCAGATCCAACAATTGATCTCTCTTTGAGAGCGTTTCTCTCCTTGCTCTTTCAATCAGATCAAACAATTAATCTCTTTTGTTGAGAGCGTACCGAAGATCTAACCAGGCGCGATCTCTTCTCACCAGATCAGACAGTCGATCTCTCAACTTGAACAAATAGATAAACAAGCTCGCAATTCAGAGAATAAACAATCGGAGAGACAAGCATTCGGTAATCAATCTCACCATCGGATCAGTTCCTTTCTACTTACCTCTTAGTTATTCTCCTATCGATATCTGGTTTATTTTTCTTTTCCTTTTTCTTAATTTTGATTTGATATGGTTTTGTACTGATTGTCGGGGTTCGGCGCTACGGACATGGATTTCATTATGAAGTAAACCTATATTGTCTTCGTTAAGGGAGATGTCCACATACAATGTGTCACGTGAATGGTAAATTTACTTCTTTTTTTTAATTTTTGAATTAACGAACTTTCCAGCTTGAATGATTGTTAACATTTGCAATTGAAATTAATGAAATGATAGAAACGAGTCTATTAATGCTATAACTCAATTTTTGACATCGCCATTGATCCCCTCTAAAATTTATGATCTTATATTTACCCTTCTAAGTTTCAAAAGCTCGTAGATCTACCCAATTTATTGACTTTTTTAATTAAAACTCTTTTTATATTTATGAAGTTATCATTTACCTTTTATTAATAAATAAAAAAATATGTTTGTTGTTTTATAGAACTTTTAGTCTTCTAATTGGTCAGTTTTGAGAGCTCATGATTCATTTTCTTTATTGTGACACACACACAAGCATATGCTGAAATGATACTGTATATGTATCACAACTAGAGAAATGAACTATTTATTTTCAGATTTCAATTCGTTAGAATCAAGGTTTTAAATAGCGATTTTTGCTCTATCGCGGAAAGGCTAAAAAAAAAGCTATCGCGAATAACGTATCTATAGTGATAGCTATCCTACATAGTTTTTTTTTCCAAAATTATATTTTATATTTTCATCGATTATCAACATTATCTAAAGTCTCATAGAGCAATAAGTAACACAAAATTTGTAGCCAATTAAAACACACAATTTCAAATGGAATGGTCAAAGTTGCTGCTAAAAAAAAAGTTCTTTGGTATCATAGAATATCTATCTTTTTCCATTAAAAATAACCTAAACATCATGGAATCAACTATCTTTTTTTTTATTCAAAATAACCTAAGCATCATGACATAAACTATCTATCTTTTTCTATTTAAAAGAATAAAGCAATCTCAGCCTTGAAAAAATTTGGTCCTTAAAATAAATTTTCAGTATGGGCCTTTAAATAAAAGCCTATATAGTATAGCGTGCGCTATAGTGGACCGCTACACGCTACGCGCTATAGTGGACCGCTATAGCAGTTGTAGTTGAAATAGCACGCTTTTATCCCATAGCTTAGTGTTTAAGGTGTAAAAACGCTATAACGCCCCCTACTGCGTCGCTATAGCGTGCAATTTAGAACACTTGTTATAATGCATAACATTTTTTTTATTGTTTTGGTAAGGAGTAAAATGTGTACTGTATAAATTTAAAAATTAATTTTAGTAGAAAAGTCAATCATTTGGATAAATTTGTGAGTTTTAGATATTTAAAAGGGTAAATATGCTATAATGAATTTTATAGGGAGAATATGTAATTTTGATGTTTTTGAGGAGTATACATGAAATTCAGGTGTAGATTTTAGCAACAACATTTTGGCTCATGCAGCGTTAAGATGAGAGAGATTTTATTTGAAGTGTAATGACCTTCATAAAGGAAACTAACAAAAACGCTATGCAAATCTTTAACATTATAGAAGTTAAGGTTTTTTTTGAAAGCCTTCATAGATATTGCCAAGTTGTGAGAGAGAATCAAACTCTCAACCTTCGAGTAACCAATAATCCTGGAACTTTTTTCCTAGTTAACTGTGCTACCTCCCTTTCTCTCTGGAAGTCATGGTTAATGAGACTCACTGAGCATTAATTGCCTTTGCTATATTTAGAACTTTCATTTTCATTTGTAAATTCATTCAAGTTTCACCGGTTCTATGTTCACAGAAGAAATATCTCTCTCTAGCCGCAAAACTGTGCTGTCAAAACATGATAATTCAATATAAAAGGATACTGAGAAATTTGAGTATTTAAAACTTAAGAAAATAGTGATCAAGTGATAATAATGCAAGAAGTGTAGCCAAGTCCTGGACCCCGTGTCCAATCAGTATGGTTTGTTGTTCGTTTAGTTCAACCGCTGTACTTCCTTCACTTTATCCAGGTACTAATATTGCAGTTTTAGATGATAAAGAGACCACAAAACAAATTAAGGTGCCTTTGAATAATGAAAAGCATAAGAGGAATTAATAAAACTCTGGTATTAGAACTTTCGAAAGATCTGATGTTGTACAATAAATTATTTGGTGTTGCCATATTTAATTATGATGAAATAGTGTTTCTTAAGGCAGCGTTTCAGTTGTTTAATTTTGATAGTAGTGGATTATCATTACTTTGTCAATTATTGGCAGTTGTGCCACTGGGTATTATTTGGAACAATAATAGTTATTTATTTATGTATTTCATATTTCACATTTAGAAGCCATTTGATCCATGCATGTATGGTTGTAGTTATAACCATTTGATCTATGGATCAGTGGACTCAAAAGAAGAAGTATACTATGGAGATGCTCATCAATTGAATGGACTTGATTTATCATTCACTTAACCTAGTCAACTAGTCAACTGAGAGAGTACCTTTCTTGTTCCAAAATCTACATTTATTGCTGATGTGAGACTAACCAACCAATGGTCATGTTGAATGGTTGTTCTAAATGATTTTCTTGGTCATGTTGAATGTTGCACAATTTGTTTGCCAAGAACAAATTACATGTACTGTTTACAGCTTGGTTGCTTATATTCGGTACATAACCAATCATTCTCTACTCTCCTGCATGCTGTTTCTACCAGATCCAACAATTGCGTATTATAATTACAAAATCAAAGTTGTCAACATATAAAAGCTGGTTGATATACAAAAATTGTAAAATTGTCCTATTAAAAAGTTAATTTTAATATTATAATTAACAACTCCTCACACTTTGCAATCTTTATTTTTTTAGCCAGCATAATTGCTAGCATGTGGGCGCATAATTACATTAATATTTGGGTCAAGAAGGAGGTAGGCGATTATATTTTAGAAAAAAAATTATGTTTTTATTGTTTTATGATGCGGCATGTAAAATTCTACTTGCATAGTTTTTTAGAGGTGGAATTATCTGACAATGATAATTTTATTCATTTTTTGTGGAGGAAAATGAAATTAAGCCTTCTAATTTAAATTATATCCGCAAGAAATTTAACTAAATTTCGAACTTACAACATCTCATGCGCGGAGGATATTGCGTGCTGATACACATTCACATGTTAACCCTAAACGCCATATTTTTTCTCTGCTCTGTCAATGCTTTAAGATGCTAATCTTTTCTTCTTTGCTATGTTTCTCATGCAAAATATAAGATGGACTTGTTTAAATATTCGCAAAAAAAAATGAGATTAAGCCTTCTGATTTAAATATTTGCAAAAAAAAAATTTCAACTAGAATTCGAACTTACAAACATCTGACGCGGAGGATATTGCGTGCTGATACACGTTCACATGTTTACCCATAATTTTTCTCTGCTCTATCAATTCTATAACATGCTAATCTTTTCTTTTCTGCTATGTTTCTCTTGCAAAATATAAGATGGACTTGTTCAATTTCTTCTTTGCCGTCTCTCCATATGTCCAATTGCCCCCACCATCTCCAATTTTTCAAACCCCCATGCAACCTCATCTCCATAATAACAAATAAAACCACAACAACAACAATAATAAAAAACAAAAACAAAACAAAAAAAAAGATAAAAATAACCTCCATTGATTATCTATTCCAAAAATGGTTGTATCCATCTTTTTTACTTCACTCTCCAGTACAATTATTGCTGGGAGATTGTACAATTTTGTGTAACTGCAAACTTATATATATAGCACTAATAATGTTCTTGGCAAACAAATTGTGCAGTAATTTAAGTCTGGGTCATACAATATTATTGTCTATGTCCTATTATTTTTGTGTCTGGTATTTTTCGTGTTGTATCATACAACACAAAGAATTACCCCTGAAAAGCCTTGCCATATTTATGATGAAATATATATTTTTGAAGGCAGTGTACCAGCAGTTTTGGATAGTAGTTAAGTATCTTTACTTTGTACTTTATTGGCATTTGTGTCACTCGGTATTATTTGGGACAATAATAGTTTATGATTTATGTATTTCATATTTAACATTAGAAGAATCATAACTCCTCGTGACCTGCTAATATTATAGCCATTTGATACATGCATTTATGGTTGTAGTTATAACCATTTGATCTATGGAGTGTACTCAAAAGAAGAGGTGTACTATGGAGATGCTCATCAATTGAATGGACTTGATTTATCATTCAGTTAGGCTAGTTAACTAGTCAACTGAAGACTACCTTTCATGGTCTTTTTTGCTTATTCAAAATCAACATTTATTGCTGATGTGAGACTAACCAACCAACGGTCAAGTTGAATTGCTGCTCTCAACGGTTTTCTTTGTCAACATACATGAACAAATTACATGTACTGTTTACAGATGTGTTGCTTATGTATGTTAATCATAAACCGCGACTCTCTAATCTTCTGCTGTTTCTATACCAGATTCAAATGGTTTTTGCTAATTCTTGACCAAACTCTCAGCACTTGTGTCTCTACACTCTACTCATTATCCTCTCATCTATGTTGTTTCCCTCTGCTTCTGTGACAACCCATGTCTCATGTCTCATGCCTTCATGTAAAATTTGGTCTTCAAATACATTTTCATATGGAGACCATGTTTAACGGTTCGGATCGTCTGTTTAAACTTTGAAAATAGAAATATATATCCATAGCACGGGTTAATCCGTATTATGCATATTACCATAGGATATCATTGAAAACTGAAAAGTATTTTCTTTTTATTTAATAAAAAGAACAACTTTACTTTCTTTTTGTTAGCTGGCATTGTTTACAGAGTGAAGCTATGGTAATATGCATATTACACAACGACCCGTGCTATGAACTCATATTTATGTTTTGAAAGTGAAGAACAGTCAACCTGAATCGTTCAACATGATCTCATATGGAAATGTAGCTGAAGACAAAATTTAATATTTTTTAGAATTTTTTTGTTATTTTTTTAGATAGGTACGTAGAAAATCAATTGATTTGAAAAATCTGGATCATCCAAAGGCACTATTTTCTACATATCTAAAAAAATAGTAACCAAAATTATTAAATTTGGTCTACAAGTACATTTTGATAAGATGATTATGTCTAACGTTTAGATTGGTCGTTTGAATTTTAAAAATAGAGATATAGATCCATAGCATGGGTTGATCCGCAATATGCATATTACCATAGCCTCACTCTGTTTGCAATTTGAATTTCAACTTCAGACAGTATTAGTATTTATCCAAGAGTGACATATATATCTGCACGTTCCTTAAACCTGGTGTTCTGACGAGCCTGGGGAGCACGGAGGTCTCTGAAAAATCATTGGATTGTCAGCAAGTGGAGTTACCGGAAGTTAACATCCATGAAAGGTATGTTGCTTTTTGATGGCACATGGAAGATAGTCGGTGAAGAGGAGTTGAGGTTGTTACAGTCTGGTATTATAACTTTTGAAAGATCAAATATTTTATAATAAATATTTACGATGAAATAGTGTTTTTTAAGGCAGTGTTTCAGTTGTAGTTTTGGATAGTAGTTGATTTGTTGGATTTTTTGTTGAAGAGTAAACAGAGGAAGAAGGATTGACACAAATAATTCTACTTCACCTTCTTAATTAATTCGATTACAACATGCTGAATTTATAGCCCTACAACAACTAAATTTGGATCATCTAAATTTAGCACCCCACTACCTATCCTCCTATTACAAGCAGTTCCTACATGACAAATTATAGAACCCACTAACTCCACTACACACTAATTCTGTCTAGAGTAAATAAGGAAACTACTAACTCAACTACATGCCTAAAAATGCATCACAACACGTTGCATCCAGATCTCTAAATCTGGAATATTCGGACTCTAATTTTGTCTCAATATTCAACACTCCCCCTTGATACAAAATTGCCAACTCCAAGTGCTGATCGAAATTGTTCAAATTTGCTTCGTGCCAATGCCTTCGTAAGCACGTCTGCTACCTGCTTGTCTGAATTGACATATCTGATCTCAACATCACCATTTGTCACAAGGTCTCGAATGAAATGGACACGTGTGTCAATATGCTTCGTCCTTCCATGAAATGCTGGATTTTGCGCCATTGCTATTGCTGATTGGTTGTCACAGAATATCACTGTAGGCTGCTGCTGTTGCTGCTCACAATCAGCAAGTATACGTCTCAACCAAACTGCTTGACAAGCTGCTGAATTGACTGCTACATACTCTGCTTCTGAAGAGGATAATGCCACTATTGCATGCTTCTTCGAACTCCAACTAATTGGACTGAATCCAAATGAGAACATGTAACCTGAGGTGCTTCTTCTGTCTTCTGCACATCCTGCCCAGTCACTGTCACTAGATATCACTGCAACTGCATATGATATGTTTGGTCTTGTGTGGGTTAAGTAAATCAAGCCTCCAACTAGGCTTCTGAACTTGGTTTCATCACAAAAACCTGTACCATCATCTCTTGCTAACTTCTCATTGTTGTTCATGGGTGTAGTTGCTGCCTTGCAACTATGCATACCAAACTTCTTTAGCAAATCCTTTGCATACTTTCTTTGAGAGACAAAGATGCTGCCATGCTCTTGCTCTACTTCCAAACCAAGAAAGTAATGCAACAATCCAAAATTTGTCATGTGGTTTGAACACCCACTGTCTAAAAACCATATGTTGCTTGCATCAATCTTGCCTTCTGTGCATGCCATGAAGAGTGTTGGTTGCTCATCCTTCTCTTCTGTATAATTTGCTTGACTCTCTTCTCTTTGCTTCTTGTAGCACTCGGATTGATAGTGCCCAAACTTGTTGCAATAATAGCATTGAACATCCTTCTTGGAATCGTCATATGAATTTGCTTGATTGTTTCTACCTCGGCCTCTACCTCCTCTGCTGGAATTAGCCCGTCCTCTGCTGGGATTGTGGCTGCCTCTGCTCGAATTGTTTCTTCCTCTACCTCTGCCTCTTGGGTAGCCATTAGATTTGGCTCTTGATGACTCCCCCTTCATGTAAAAAGCCTTGTCATCGCCTTTATCTTCTGCCTTTGACATCCTTGATTCATGAGTCTGCAGTGACCCCATGAGTTCATCAAAGGAATAGGTGTCTAGATCTTTGGACTCTTCTATTGCTGCTACCACATGATCAAAGTTGGGTGTTAGACTTCTCAACACCTTTGCCACCACAGTCTTCTCCTCCATGGTGTCTCCAAATACTCTGATTTGATTGACCACCTCTTGTACTCTTGAAAGGAAAATTTGCACAGATTCTTCCTTGTTCATCTGCAACGTTTCAAAGTCCCTGCGTAGGCCTTGAAGTTTGATTGCCATGACTCGAGTACTCCCTTGAAATGCTGTTTTCAGGGTTGTCCATGCCTCCTTTGCATTGGTGGCTGCTGCAATTTTCGAGAAGATGGTGTCATGCACTGCTTGTTGGATGAAGAATAGCGCCCTTGCATCTTTCTTCTGATTTTCTTGCTGGTTCGGATCTAAATCTGGTGGACCATTGTTAACCAAATCCCATAGGCCATGAGACTTGAACAAGGTCGTCATCTTGATGCTCCAAAAGGCATAATTCTCGCCTTTGAACAGCGGAATTGCTGGTTGCGTCACATTCACCGTGTTGTTGCCGTTTTCTGCCATTGAAAACGCCCCAAGTTGATCGACCATGCTCTGATACCACTTTGTTGGATTTTTTGTTGAAGAGTAAACAGAGGAAGAAGGATTGACACAAATAATTCTACTTCACCTTCTTAATTAATTCGATTACAAGATGCTGAATTTATAGCCCTACAACAACTAAATTTGGATCATCTAAATTTAGCACCCCACTACCTATCCTCCTATTACAAGCAGTTCCTACATGACAAATTATAGAACCCACTAACTCCACTACACACTAATTCTGTCTAGAGTAAATAAGGAAACTACTAACTCAACTACATGCCTAAAAATGCATCACAACACGTTGCATCCAGATCTCTAAATCTGGAATATTCGGACTCTAATTTTGTCTCAATATTCAACATGATTATCATTACTTTGTTATTTGTTGGCAGTCGTTCCACTGGGTATTATTTGGGACAATAATAGTTAACTATTTATGTATTTCATATTTCACATTATAAGAATTATACCTCCTCTTGACCTCCTAATATTATAGCCATTTGAGTTATGTATAGTTGTAGTTGTAGACTCACTATTACCCATTTAATATTATAGCCATTTGACTCATTCAGTGGCTAGTCAACTAGTCAACTGAAGACTACCTATCATGGTCTTTTTTGTTTATTCAAAATCTACATTTATTGCTGATGTGAGACTAACCAACCAATGGTCACATTGAATGGTCGTTCTAAATGGTTTTCTTGGTCAACATACATGAACAAATTACTTGTAACAGCTGTGTTGCTTATATATGTTACTTACATAATCAATCATTCTCTACTCTCCTGCTGTTTCTACCAGATCCAACAAATGGATTTTGCTAATTCTTGGCCAAACTCTCTGCCCTTGTGTCTCTACATTCTACTCATCATCCTCTCATCTCTTTTGCTTCCCTCTGCTTGTGCGACAACCCATGTCTCATGCCTTCCTGACCAGAGCTCTTCCCTTCTCCAACTCAAAAGAGGCTTCTTCCACTCTGATCTTACCTCTTGGCAACCCGGAACAGACTGTTGCCATGGCTGGGAGGGAGTGTCTTGCGATGAAGCAACCAGCTATGTCACTGCCATTGACATCAGCAACCGTAACATTCAAGGTAACCTCAGTGCCACAATCTTTAATCTCACCTCGCTCCAACACCTCAACCTTGCATACAATGACTTTTCACAAAACCAGATTCCAGCTCATGGGTTTGAGAAGCTAACTATGCTTATCTATCTCAACTTATCCAACACAAAATTCTTCGGTCAAATCCCAATTAGCATAGCCAACCTCACAAACTTGATCTCACTTGACCTTTCATGCTACTTACCAAATTGTGAATTGAAATTGCATGAACCAAATCTGCGGATATTGGTTAGGAAACTCAGCAATTTAAGGGAGCTCTATCTTGATGGTGTTGATATCTCTGAGAATGGAACCGAGTGGTGCAGAGCTCTGTCAGAGTCGGTCCCCCACTTACAAGTTCTCAGTATGCCTTCTTGTAATCTGTCAGGCCCCATTGAATCTTCTCTTTCCCAACTTGGTTCCTTAACTGTCATTTGCCTCACTGGCAACAGTTTGAAAACCCAGATTCCTGAATACTTTGCTGAATTTCCATTAAAAGATCTCCTATTGGACTATTCTGACCTTGAAGGGCTGTTTCCACATGAGATTTTTCACATTCCAACATTGACCATGCTTGATCTATCATAAAATGGAGAGCTATTTGGGAGTTTACCTAATTTTTCAATCGAGAGTTCATTGACGAACTTGGTTCTCGACGAAACCAACTTTTTTGGTAGCATACCAGATTCAATTGGCAACCTCAAAAATTTATCAGAATTCAGTCTTTCACGTTGCAACTTTTCAGGACAAATACCTTCTTCAATCGAAAAACTCGGTAAATTAGAAAGATTGGACCTTTCCGATAATTCACACTCTGGCTCTATCCCCCAAATTTTGTTCTCTCTTCCATGTTTGGAAATAATAAATCTTTATCACAACAAGCTCTCAGGTGAGTTCCGAATAAAAGATTCTCCGGTTTCATTTTCTCCTTTGATTGGGATTGACCTTTCTGAAAATCAACTGAGTGGACCGATTCCCTGGCAAATATTTAAGTTATCACATCTTGAAATACTTTATCTAAGTAGTAACCAGTTTAGTGGCCCAATTCCAAATTCAATAGCTTGGCTCTCTAGTCTACGTACTCTTTTCCTAAACTCAAACAATTTTAATGGAACATTTGACTTTAACATACTTCGGCACCTCAACAACCTCACCTATTTGTTTCTATCAGATAATCAACTATCTGTGGAAGATTTATCAGACGAGCAACTGCCATTAGAATTTCCCCAAGTACGAGCTTTTGGTTTAGCATCGTGCAACCTCAGTCAAATACCTCGAGTACCGAGATATGCAGGTGATATGGTCGAGATTGATCTCTCAAAAAACCAGTTGCACGGAGTTATACCAAGGTGGATATGGAAGAGGTTCTTTCCCGGTATTGCAATGCTTAACCTTTCACACAACATGTTTACTAGTGTAGAAGATGTTCCTCCATGTTCTTCCAATTCTTGTGCATCGTTTTTCACCGTTGATTTGAGTTTCAACAAGCTAAAAGGGGCGGTCCCACTTTTGGGTTCCTATTTTTTTTACTATTCCAATAATGAATTCTCAGAAATCCCATCCAACTATACACTCTATTTGGAGCAAACCAAATTTCTCAGTTTATCCAAAAATATGCTAAATGGAGAAATTCCATCTTCAATTTGTGAACCAAGTCTTCACGTGCTGGATCTATCGCACAACAACTTAAGTGGATCTATTCCTGCATGCACCATAGGCAGACCATACATGCAGATACTGAGTTTAAGAAGAAACAAATTTTCTGGAATACTATCACATCGCATAAATAGATCTTGCGTGCTCACCGTATTGGATTTGAACAGCAATAATCTTGAAGGCTATTTGCCTAGATCTTTAACAAGGTGCAAAGATTTGTCCCTCCTTGATATAGGGAACAACCAGATAGGTGGCACTTTCCCGTTTTCACTAGGGAAGCTTCCAAATCTCCAAGTCATTATTCTAAGGTCCAATAGATTCTATGGCACAGTAGACCTTCCTTCAAATTTTGGAAAAATGAATTCTCCTTTCCAATTGTTAAGAATGATTGATCTAGCTTCAAACAACTTCAATGGAAGTTTACCACCACTCTGGTTGAGTAATTTCAAGTCCATGCAGAATTTATCATCGAATGAAGTTCTTGGCAAAGGCCTAGGATGGCCTAGTTTTGATATGTTTGAAGGTTTTTCACCTCATGGATTGCCTGATTTTAAAAATTACGGGATCTCTGTTACTATCACAGATAAAGGGGCACAAGTGACACTAGAGAATGACTTGGCTAATTTAATTATTTCGATTGATTTATCAACAAATAGATTCACTGGTGATATTCCTGAGACAATTGGAGTGCTCAAAGGAATGAAAGCACTAAATTTGTCACATAATGCTTTTACTGGATTCATTCCGCATCAACTTGGACGATTGACGCAAATTGAGTCACTGGACCTTTCTTCGAACCAACTCTCTGGAGAGATACCACAGGAACTAATCTCCGTGAATTTTCTATCCATCTTGAATCTCTCTTTTAACCATCTGGTCGGGAGAATCCCGCAATCTTCCCAGTTCCAGACATTTGACAATTCATCGTTTGAAGGCAACCCAGGATTATGCGGTGTGCAATTATCTAAGCTGTGCAATGTCACAAGTCCTGGAAACAATTCAACCTCTCCTCCCTCAAAACCTAGTAAGAAAATGACTGCAATTGTTCTCTTGTGCCTTTTCATTGGATTGGGATTTGGTACCGGATTTGGCATAGCAATTATTAGCCCGGTAATCAAAAGAGCAAGAAATGCACATGCTACTCGTTAGGGATTTGTTTGTGCATCAACAATGTTAGTGCTTGCTTTTCAAAGGGTTGGGGATTATAATTAGTACAAGTTTTCTTCTATTTCATGTTTTTTATATATGAACATCTTTATCTTTGTTTTATATGTAATTAGTTCAAGTTTTCAGAGGGTTTGGGTATATATGTGTTTGCTTGTATGAGGTCTTAACAGGTGTGTAAGATGTTGTAAAATATATGTGTTTGCTTGTATCCAGCAAAGTTTATTCAAGTTATATGTGTTTGCCTGTAAGTAGGCACAATTAATTGGAAACTTCGAACGCAATGAAGAAAATATTCATGGTAAAGAATAATACAATACATATATTTTTCATGCAACAACAAAGTTAAGTAATTAAATCATTTACACATGAATTTCTACTTTCATCTTTAAATTTCAATGGAAGCATTCAAAACAGCACGACCAGACATGAACTATGTGCCACAACTCTGCAATAGATAAATAAAAACATAATTAGAATACATATAATGAGCAGAACCCCTCATTCCATATTAAAAATAGCCACGCACATTACTTTCTTAATCTCCAATGAGAACAATTAATTGATGAATCTCCAAAATAAACACAAGCTCTGAAACAAAAATATATACATAAAGTGAAGTCTGGTAAACACAACTAATTCTTTAACCCAAACTTTAAAATAGTAGATGACAGACAAAGAGGTAAAAAAGGAAAGATTGGGAAACTACCATGCATTTCAGGTACATAAAGGATAGAAAAAGAAAATGATGACTGGGAGATTGATGAAAAACACAAACAGCAAATTAATCCGAAATTTTTTTAGTTACCACCCGATTAAATCAAAATTAATTAAACACCACTCAAGTCAACACAAATCCATTCATGCCACCCACGTGCCCTCAATCCGCGCACCAAATTGGGCGGTGCGCACACTGGGGAAGGGCACCAATTTGGTGCGCGCTGATGATACAATCTAGTATATCATGGAATGTTGGTTTGAGCCATGTTTCGCCCATGTCCCCTTCAGATCAACTCCATCTTTGAAGTCGTAGTTCGAAGGTAACTCGAGTAAAATTTCTTTAAAGTGGTTTTCATTAATTCTTCTGTCTTGTTTTAACTTCTCTAATCCTGCTACCACCAGACTCGTGGTCGTGGGACCTGCTACCGCCATACTTCATAACTAATGAGAAATTCTCGTGAAGATCAACGTATATTAAGAGCTTGACCCGTTATGTGAGACAATAATATAATTTTTGTTTGAGAATTTTGAGAAATTATTAGGTTTTCTTTTTATTTGAATAATTGTTGAACATTATATATCTGTCAGCAATGCAAGGCGCTAATTATTAGTCATATACCACCTGACATAGGATTTAAGAATTACGTATTTCCTTTTTTTTTTTATTTTGTGAGGAATAAGGAAAAGAAAACATTTGAAATTAATTTGGGAAACAGCTCATTCCAAAGTTCCAAATATACAACCTCAATTTCAGTAAATTTTTTTTTCTTTTTTCATGCTCATATGATACCTTATTATATTTATTAGTCAATTACATGCATGTATAATTCATCCAGCATTTGAAAAATAGAACAAAATTTAGATAAATATCTGAAGTTGATTAATTGAAATTAGATGAATGAAAGTGTAATAGCAAGAAACGAATTCTATATAAAGTTGATGAAATGAAATTAGATAAATGAAAGTTTAATAACAACAAAGGAACTCTATATAAAGTTGGTTGATTGAAATTTGGTAAATGAAAGTTAATAACAAAAAAAAGATTATATATAAAGTTGATTAATTGAAATTGGATAAACTAAAGTTTAATAACAAAAATAAATTCTATATAAAGTTTAGATCTTCTACTTAAAAGTAGGAGGAATCGTAAAACGGTGGCAGAATTAGAGTGCAGATGCGCCAAAACTGACAAGAGATAGAGAGAGATTTGACATTTCAAAGTAAATGTTTAATTAAATTTTGGAGACATGAAAATCAGCCTTTGCATTAGTTCCAAGAACCCTTCTACAGCTGTTCTCTGTTATAACCTTAGTGTTGGGGGTTATAAACTTGCTGTCACTGTAATACCATTGCACGTTAGAGGTCAGTAGCCAACTAGCCATATGGTGCAAATTAAAAAAGGGAACTTTCTATGTGTGATTTCATTTATTTAAAAAATATTTTAAACTTGGTCCTTTCTATTAAATAATAATTTGTTACAAATATGTTGGTTTGTTAAAATATTTTATACTTATTTTTTTTCTTCATCTTATTTTAAAATTTTGGCTCCTTCAATAGTACTTTTTTGGCTCCAGCCCTTGGTGTGTTATCAATAGTTTGAGTTGGGCATGTTTTTTTTTTTTTTTCTCTAGCATATTTTAAAAGTTTATAAACTCAAACTTAGCTATAAAAAATCTAATTTTTTTTTTTTAATAACTAAGGTTGACGATGATCGATTTTTTAGATTGTTTAATTACACCAATAAATACTGTGGCTTAAAAGGATGGCCATTAAATTTTAAGACAATAAAAAAAAAATTAATACTTATGTTAGGATTGCAAGTTTCACTAATAATTCTGACTAGATCACTCATTTTGAATTTTGGGTCGAGTTCATCTTGCTCAAATGACATAATTGGCTATGATTTGAGATATAATTTAAAAACATTTCAGTGACTCGTATGAACTTCATTCTATATAGCTTGGTAATTTTTAACATGATTTAATTTAGAGTGTTTATTAGCCATAATCATGACAAAGTTCTCTTAAATCTAGATGTAAATTTTCTTTTCCTAAAATTTTGTTATGAGATCAAGATAACAATTTTAACTTAAAGAAGTAAATATTAGTTATTTAAGCTTTATAGCTAAAATAATATGAAAAACAAATATAACAAAATTAATAATTTAAGATCTTGTATAATTTTTTAGCTCAATTCAAATTTGAATTACTTTGGGCTTAATTTATAACAAAATTAACAAACTAGTTAGTTATGACTTTGATTCCAAATTAATTTAATTCATTAATTATAATTTAAATTGAGTTGAATTTGACTTGATATTAGTTCAGCGCATAACTAATATCAAGTAAAATTTAACTCAATTTAAATTATAATTAATGTATCAAATTAATTTAGAATCAAAGTCACTCTAACTAGAGAATAAACTTTTTTTTTAGTGACTAAAAGTAATATTCTCTTTGTGAGAGATTGCATGTTTGAAACTTGGATGAAGAGATGCCTTTTATAAATATTTAAAAATAAAAGCTTGTCATATGTGTATTTTTATTAAAAAAAAACTTAAAATAATTATGTACAAATAATAATGATCCAATGTTCTTTAAAAAAAACACTCTAACTCAATTTGTTGACAACGTATGTCTTAGTTGACTACACGACACGCTTCACAAGAAATAGTTACAGCAAACCCGCAGCTAGTTTGCTCAATCAATTCCCAGAGCGAACCACCACTTATCTTTCTCTTGAAACCTCCATCTCATATCTTCCTATTCCTCATCCTATCAGCAAACCAGCACTCCTGTTTGATACCCGAGTAAGATGAATCCTTTGTCAATTGCGGCAATCGGCTGGTTGATGGGTTCTCTGGTCAGCAAGGCTGTAACTGAGTTATTGGAAGCATGGGCAAAGCGCAAAGGCCTAGGAAACGAATTTAAAACCCTCAAGGATCAGCTGCTGCAGCTTGATGCCCTGCTTACAAGCGCCCACAACCTTCGTACCAACAATCGTTTCCTTAATGAGTTGGTTCAGAACCTTCAGCAACTGGCGTATCAAGCTGAAAACTTGCTTGACGAATTGGACTACTACCGGCTGGAGGACCAGATTCAGCAGAGAGGTACCTCAGAAATAAATTGTTTTCTGATATATACGCAATCATAATTTCAAGATGTGTACTTTTTCTATTATTAAAACGAAATATATAAAATTAAACCAAAATATATCTATTCCTTTGACTTCTCATAATTTGCAAAGTCCCATGTCAAAAATGCACAACTAACAACCAATAATTACTAATGAAAAAGTACCATGAAAGTACCATAGTGGTTATGCTACATACAACTGTCAACAGATTCCATTCTAATGAAATTTCCATCTTAAAATAAAACTTTGAAGATCTAACTATATAGTAATTAAGCAAATTATATTGGCTTTGACTTCTTCATAGAGTAAGCATACTAAGTCACAACCATAGTGACAATACTCGCGTTTTATTCGCGTTTAATTCGCGAATAATTCGTTTTTAGAGTGTTTCTGAACCGAATGGTGTATATTCGTTGACCGAACCTTTGACCGAATAAAACGCGAGTAAAACGCGAATTTTACGCGTTTTTCTCGTGTTTTGTTCGGAAAACCCGGACCTTTCTTTGCACAGTTCCCATTATGCTTGTATTTGTTCGGAAAAGTATAATGATGCTGTGCACAGTTCCCATTCTCTTAACCCACGTGACTTTTTTGCACAGTTCCCCACAATTCATTATACTTTCTAACTATATTACCACACTCTGATCTTCTATAGCAAATACAAGCAGTATCTCGTATAGTAAATCATCGGTAATGAATTAAATATGCACTGAGGTCTCGTATTGTAATTCCGAATCATTCCCGAATTATACCCGAATTATTTCCGAATCACAAATTTTTGACCCTGCCGAACCGAACCCGAATTATTCATTTGTTACTATAGTCACAACAGATATGGTCTTCTTGATAGTAATAACTACAGTCCAGAGATTGTAATGGATATACATGCCCAACTGAACTTTTTACGTACTTCTGTTATTATAATATGTCGAGATAATACAATGATGCAAACATTATAGATTCCTCTTGTAAGTACACGAAAGAATGCAGTTGAGGCACTTATGGAAGAACAATCCAGCATGAAAATCTATTAGTTTTTTTGTCTTGTAAACTTTGAAAGAGGAGAGAATTTAAGAATTAGGTTTGTTCATTCATTCTTGTGAACATTGCAATTACCAGGGGCGGATCCAAAGAGGCTTAGAGGTTTGTTCTTTTGAATTTTTTTTCTAAGTCCAATACAATTTGTACCATGTGCTTAATCCTGGCCCAGCAAAATGCCTACCCCTGCTCCAGAAATAATTTAAAACAAAGACCCAGTGACTAGGAAGAATTTAAAAGAACGGCTCAACGACCAGAAATAAAGTTTAAAAGCACTGCCCAGCCCAGTCACTTTACTTTTTTCTTTGAGAACTTGGCAGAAACCATCCCAATCACTAGCGAAATTAAAAAAAAATCGGCTCCACTATTTGCTTCTGCCAAGTTGCTAGTGAAATTAAAAAAAGTATTGGCTCTGCTATTTAAACCCGATTAGTACCCAATTAATTAATGGGTTTGAACCTGACTGACTATTTGAACCCGATTAGTGTCCTAACTTGACAGAAATCCCGAATCCGCCCCTGACGATTACAGATTCATGCATATGTAGATGAGTGCTTGAGCTGGGTAGAAGAGGAATAATCCTCTATTGAGGATGTTGGAGAGGAAGTGATGTACTGTCCATTTATTGCAGAAATGGACGTCTCCATTACATGTTTAACATGTCTCATTAAGTTATTACTCCATATTTAGTATATTACGTCTCAGAAGTTGTGGTAGATGACCATTCCTTTATTTTACAGTCACAGACTACGATTCAATTAATTTATGTATTTGGTATGATTTTTCTAACAGGTACCCAGGGGATACTAAACTACAGCAGTAAATCATCAGTTGCATCCTCTTCTTCTGGCTTTCGGCTCGCAAGCCGTTCCATCCTTTCAACTTTGAAGGGAATGACTTGTTGCTCTACATCAGATGCGCTAGTACCAGTACCCAAAACCATCTCTTCCAGAATTAATTTGTCCCGAAGGATGAATGGGTTAGCCGAGCAGTTGCAGAAATCTGAGGAGGAAGTACGCAAGGCTGTGGAAACAGGATCACTAGTTTTAACTTCCCAGAATACTGAAATATGTCAAACTGGAGCAGCAAACCTACCCCAAACATCACCATTTCATACTGAAACTAGAAAAGTTGTTGGGAGAAACCAAGAGCGTGACCAACTACTGAACCTATTGAAAAATGAAGATATTGCAACAGTTGGTAAGGTCCTTGTTCTAGCAATAGTTGGTTGTGGTGGTGTGGGGAAGACTACCCTTGCAGGACTAGTTTTCAATGATCCAAACGTTGAAAGCTGCTTTGATGTTAGATCCTGGATTTGTGTGTCTACTCGTTTTAATATTGTCAGGCTTACACGTGAGATGCTACAAGGTGCATGTGGCAACAGATATGATGAACTCAATAACCTTGAGGTGCTCCAAAAAAAACTGAAGGACGAATTGGTGTCGAAGAGATTCCTACTTGTTTTGGATGACATGTGGGAAGATGAAGATAACAGCCAATGGGATTCAATGGTAGCTCTATTAAATAATTGCATGGTGAAAAGGGGCATAATCTTAATGACTACAAGAAACCAATCTGTTGCCAAAATGGCCGATCCAAGAGATAATATTCATTTGCAGGGTCTAGATGAGAATTCATTTTTATCATTCTTCAGTACCTGTATATTCAATAATCCAAACTATGGAGGAAATTCGAGGTTAAGAAAAATCGGACAAGAAATTGCCTATAAGTTGAAGGGTAACCCACTAGCAGCAAAAACTGTAAGTGCTCTGTTAAAAGAAAATCGTGATGAGAGATATTGGATGAAAATAAGGGATAGCGAAGAGTGGAAATCTCAAAGTGGTCCAAATGATATTATGCCTGCACTTCGGTTAAGTTATGAGCATATGTCCTTTCATCTTCAAAGGTGTTTCTCATATTGTGCTATTTTTCCAGAGGATCAGCCTTTTACATGTGAGGAGTTGGTACATCAATGGATGGGTCAAGGTTATCTCGATGTAAGATTTGAAGGGAAAAAGATGGAGGATATTGGGAGAGCTTACTTCAATGATCTGTTCAACCGTGGTTTTTTCCAAA
Organism: Carex kokanica; assembly: GCA_025461125.1. Classification (NCBI taxonomy): domain Eukaryota; kingdom Viridiplantae; phylum Streptophyta; class Magnoliopsida; order Poales; family Cyperaceae; genus Carex; species Carex kokanica. The sequence continues at coordinate 324,477 of JAJGRX010001293.1, read as the reverse complement.
CCATACAATCAAGACATGATAATGAAGTGTATTATACATTTCATGACTTGATTCATGATTTGGCACATATGGTTGCCTTCAAAGAATGTTTAACCATTAATGGTCCCAACTCTAGACAAATTCCCCCAACCATACGTCATTTGTCGATTTATAAAATGGCCGAAAATGAAGAAGCAATAGTCAAGGTATTGGAGTGTTTGGAAGGAGAAAATCTAAGCACGATTTTTATTTGGTACAAGTTGCCTTCCCATATTTCCTGTAGTATTTTGGACCTGCTCAAAGAAAACAAATTTCTCTGTGCAGTGAGATTAGATCTATGTGGCCCGGTACAACTACATAATTGTAACTTGCAGAATTTTGTTAGCCTCCGGTATCTAAGATTAATTATGTCGGATTTCGACAATTGCGAGACCCTTCCAAAAGAACTATGTAGGCTATATCACCTAGAAGTGTTTGAAATTGAAGCTGCATGGAATCTGGATGAGTTGCCAAATAATTTCAGTGACATTGTGAGCTTGCGGCATTTTATTGATGACATAAATAACAATCTGCACTCTAAGATACAGGGTGTAGGGAAACTAATTTCTCTGCAACAGTTGAATCATTTTATTGTTCAACAAAAGAAAGGCTTTGAGATAGAACAATTAGGCTCTCTTAAGGAGATTGGAGGATCACTCAACATCTGGGATCTTCAGAACGTAAAATCTATGGCAGAGGCAAGCAAGGCTAGACTAGCAGAGAAAGAGAACCTTGATGCATTGTATTTACATTGGAATCATGGTGAACAAGAGAACGAAAGTGTCCTGGAGGGCCTTAAACCAAACACCAACCTCAAATCACTTAAGATATTTGGATATGGTGGTGTGGCTTCTCCCTCGTGGTTGGAGCCCTCTCTCATTTTTCTTGAGTCTCTAACTCTAAAGGGTTGTAAAGCATTGGAGCTGCTTCCACCTATAGGGGAGTTGGAGTTTCTCAAGTGTTTGAAGCTGTTTGGATTGGCTGTGAGAGAAGTTGGACCTCAGTGCTATGGTACTCGTCAAAGCATGAAATTTCCATCTTTGGAAAAGTTGAAGATAAAAAAGATGCCAGATCTCGAAAAATGGGTGTGGAGTGACCAACTTCAACAATTTCTTTGCTTTAAAAAACTCAAGAAACTCACAATTCGAGGTTGCCCTAAATTATTGGATCTTCCTCTCTCAGGATCTGCTACATCTGAGGTGTTGGAGAGGTTTCCTTCCCTAGAGAGTCTGAAAATTGAAGATTGTCCACTAATTTTTCAACTACCACCTCTTCCGTACAGTTCTCTACTTTCTTTTATATCAATTAAAGAAACTAAATTTATTAAATCAATGGTTTATTGGAAGGCAGGACAACAGTTACGTCTGAGCCTGGATCAGAGTTCGAGCCTTAAGGTGGGTGAAGTATTGGCTTTCCATGAGCTTAGCTCTCTGCATTCTCTAGAGATATCCCACATCCCCAGTTTGGAATCCTTCCATGAGAATTTGGTTATCCCACATCTGCATGTTCTAGAGATATCCCACATCTCCAGTTTGGAATCTTTGGACTTGCATTCTTTTGTGGCCTTAGAGAAATTGGTTATAGAGGAGTGCCAATCACTCACTTCCCTTACTTTTGGGGATCAATTGGTCTGTTTGAGGTCCCTCAAAATTAGATCTTGTAAAACACTGAGCTCAGTAAAAGGTCTGAAGTCCTGGGTCAACCTGAAATGGTTGGATTTTCGCAGATGCCCTGGTTTCATTGCCGCTTGGGACTCTGCATCAAAAGAAATAGAGAGGACTGAGCCAGACTTCTCCTTGTCTATAATAACAATCTATGGTGATTCTCTTGCCCTCTTTACCTTGCCTATCTGCAAGCAGCTCAGTTCCCTTAAATATTTTCACTTGGAAGTTTCTACTTTTACTGAAGAACACGAAGTTTCTCTGCAGCTCCTTACCTCGATCGACTTGGTCGATATCAGGGGCTGTAACAATCTTCAGTCATTTCCTTTTGATCTTTTCCCTTCCCTCAAGAAACTGACGATCAGATTCCCTTGCATTAGATTACTACCAACAAGCAGACATATTGAGATAATTGAAGGATGTAAGAAGCTAAGAAACATTACAGAAGTCCATATCACCGCACTTCCTCTTGAGGTAATACTTCAAATCTTTCACTATAGCTTAATGCTGACAATTCCCATACAAATTCAAGCGATTATGATGTAGGCTTGCAAGTTCAGCAAATTCAAGCCACTTCAATCATTTCTGCTTGAAACAAGATCAATACATTGAAAATTGGCTTTAGTGTCCAATTTGATATGTTCTAGCTCTGGGCATATTTGCCTGGCAAACCTTAATATTCTGTACCGGATGATTTAATATCTTTCTGTTTCAATTGTCAATGTCATTGTTACTTTTCCTTCTTTTGTTGCTTGTACAGTTGTAGTGGATTACGATGGCCAAAGTCCTTTGCTAGTTATCTAACAATTACCTTTTCTCTTTAAATATTGAAAACTAGTTTCGTTTTGAATTGAGCTCAGAGGAAATGATATCCCAGCAGATGGATGCAGATAATAAGCAACTAAAACTTCAAGGTTAAGGAATGAGGTGAGCATCATTTCATAGACAGATACAATTAATAGTAAGTAAGCTTAATTTGATTATAACATGAGCTGGTGATATGCAAATTTTACTGCAGAATTGAAGGAGAGAGATCAAAGCATCTTACCATATTGTACAAAAATGTACTTGTTATTGGTGGAATATTCTTTTTTTTTTTAATTTCTCTAGTAGAAGTTCATTCTCGTTTATTGTTTTTTTTTTCATTATCATATATTGTATTCCTTATTTATCTTCATGTTAAGATCATTACAATTGAAGAGTATATGTTGTACCAACATGAATATTAGTGCACTTCTCTTGAGAGACTTGCCAGAGCTCCGAAGTGATTTTTTTATTTTTTTTTGCTTTTTTTGCATGACTAAATAAAGTCTGTTTTGACTATTGATGGTAACGCTTGTATTATATTATATAAATTGATTATTTATGGGCAATCTTTTGTCATAACTGATAAGCCTCAATTATATATACTTTCAGTTTAGTGACAATTCCGCATGCGGAGTAGCTGTGGAACAATTTATGCCGCATGAAGAGTGACAGATCGTATGCGGGTAGATTGACGTCTAAATTTATATTTTGCATAATTTATAAGTAGAGCACCTTGTTTGACCCTAAAAAGTTGGAAATTGATTACTTGGACAAAAATGTCATTTAATTAATTAAGATTAGCTAATTAACATTTCAACCATATGTTAAGATAGAGCAATACCACTAAATAGGAGTTGAAATTTGAAAAACATAATTCATGATTAAATTCTACTTAAATAATCATGAATTTTGATATATCGCACATCTCCTAACTCAAAATGGTTGGAAAAATATTAAGTTTCTAAAACAGAAAGCTCTGAATGGTGCCACGTGGCATGGGTACCCCTAGCAATTACCCTAACAATTTAGGTGCAAACAGGGTATGCGAAGCAATACAGACCATCCTGGGTCCACAGGACAGCCTCTCAAGGGTGTTTTGGCTGAATCCCTTAATGGATAGACTCGGTATAGTTGAAATCAACTTGATACACCGAGTAAATATTCTCACGGCTCACCATAGACCTAGATCCCGCAAGAATGATCGAACGGCGCTGAACTTAAGCATAGCGCTCAATGAACCCTTCATCTTGCATGAGCTGGGAGTACGGGAAGCCGTGTTGTGCATATTGCGCGGCTCATGAAATACCTAGCCCAGCTAAGAAATTAAACAAGTCGGAAGGAATGAGGATATTGAGCGGGCCCTACCGGTTAGCACCTTCTTCCTCCTTCTTCCTCCGCTCGAGCACAACTTCAAACTCCAAATTCTCTCAAGTGGAAGGAGGATTGAGTAAAGGCTCGCACGGCACTACCAATGCTTCTCTCCCTCTGTTTTTGGCTACTATCTCCCAAGCACTACCGACTCTCTCTTCACCCAATTCGGCCCAAGAAGAAAGAGGAATAGTAAAGCGGTTTAGCCGTGATAGGTAAAATTGAAGCTTGAAGGCCTAACAGGGTCTCTTTATGCACATTACGATGCTCCTGGAGGCCTCAATTTAATTAAATGTACTTTGTTGAGCTTGTGCATGAATGCGACAAGCTGCAGCTCAGGTACAATGGAGATACTGCAAATTGAATTGCACAGGGGTATGATACACCTGGGAACAACTTAAGGGGTATATTGCAATGCTACATGCACTCCTTTGAAGACCAAAGCGCAAAAACGAGAAAAGAGAATGATAAGCCCAGCATACTGCCAATGCATTGTACCATGCCTCCTACAGCTGTTAATATGCTGGCTGGTCCCTCGGATATGGCCGGTTAATGAAAGGCATACTACAGCTGTTAATATGCCTCCTACAGCATACTGCCAATGCATTGTACCAGTATGATATGGCCGGTTAATGAAAGGCTAGGATGCAAGGCACAAGGTCCAAGACCAATCCAAGGCCTGAAGATCATCTAGATAGGGATCAATGATGTGTTAAACCCCTATTGGGAGAGTGGCTAAGATACAAATGTTTGTTCCTAGGCCATTGAACAAACGGTTTGGTTATCCGATTTTTAAAATCTAAACTATTGATCCAAACCGTTATTATAATCAGCTTGGAGATTAAATTTTACATTTTTTGGAAAATTTTTACTATTTATTAAGATGGTTTGAAAATCGTTGTTTTCCAATAGTGCAAAATTTTAATAAAATCAGTGATTTTCATACCATCTTAATAAATAGTAAAAAGTTCCAAAAAATATAAAATTTGGTCTCCAAGCTGATTTTAATATAGATTGAATATTTAATGGTTTGGATCGACTGTTTGGACTCCGAAAATCGGAGAACCAAACTGTTTATTCCATGGCCTAGGAACAAACGTTTGTATCTTAGCCACTCTCCCCCTATTGGATAGCTCTCTGCCTTATAGGAGCATGAGAATTAAATAAGCAACTGAGGCCATCGATCAAACAGCTGATGGCCATGATGAAAGACACCTCAGCCGGGCCTTAAACCCGAAACCCAAACTGGCCTATAAAAGGCACCCCAAAGCATGAAGAAAGAACACACAACACCTCAGTTAGCTCAAGATTGCTACTGAAATCTCTCCTCTCTACAAAAGCTCTAAAATTCATAGTTTAGGCTAGCTAAAAAGCTTAAAGCTTGGTGCTTTCCTCAATTCTAGTTCAAAAAGAAGGTAATTAGCACCTGAATAATGTAAGCCGTAAGGGCTATGCCATGTATCAAGTTCTCATGTTGAATAAAGTTCTTTTTAGTTGAATCTTGCTCTTTCCTCTTTACTGTTCTTATTCTCCTTTTCGATTTCCTTTGTTGCTTTTCTTGTTGGAGCTTTTGAATCAATAAAATGTGAAGGCTATATGATATTCAAGATAGTTTCATAACAAGCAAAACATATTTTAGCCTAATGATCAATAAAGGTGCCTCTTCTTTACTGTTTTATAAAAAAAATACTAAATAAAAATATAAAACTGTTATTTCTTCTTAGTTAATAGGGTTTGTTTTATTTTCTGGAGTTTAACATTATCTTATCATAAATAAGAACATTATAAACAAATATGGTAAATAAAACATGTAAAAAGTCCGAAGTTTTGATCTTTCCTTTTTTGCTCTTTGCTGCCTTGAAGTGACCCTTTTAATTCTTTCTAAAATAATGAGATAGTAAAAATATAGAGGTTGAGCTAGCTAGCTTCCTCCTATATTGGAGCTATTTAATTATTTTATTAAAAGAATTAAAAGGAAATTAAAAATGACATAATTAAAATACAAATAAGGGTTGACAATGTTGAGCCAGCTGGTTTCCTTGTCAAATTCCTTCAAATGGACCTATATTGCAAGTATGAATATTAATTAATCAATATTCATGTAGAAATTTGCATGAAAATTGAGAAGTTAAAGGACATACATGCAAATAGTGAGAGAATATGGACCAAACTGTAAATAGGCATCAGTTATGCTGAACCTTGCCATTTGTCGTGTTAATCCAAGGATTTCTCAATGATTTGCCCTTTTTAATTAAGAGAAAGAGCACCTAAAAGCATAATTTTAAACAAACCAGGGGCCTCCCTGCATATTTCCAGGTTTTGACACTCCTTTAATATTTAAATATGATTAATTAATGAATTTTTGAAGCTTTGATTCTATTTTCTCCTTTGCTGGTACCAAAGTAGTAGCTTTCAAGCTACTAAAACCTGTTCTAAATTCAACCAACTAGTCCACTACCTTGTAGACACTCCCAGATAGTCCTTGGTATGGTACCAAGTCTAGTCCCAGCAGCTAAGCACAAGTTGAGTGCTACTGGTACAGTGATATGCCTCAAAAACCTCATAACTGACCCCTGCCAGTAAAACAGCTAGTACAGATTGCCAGAGGGACCAAATTGCAAAACAGGCCACACCAACATGTAAAGGACTTAAAAACACATAAAATAGACACAAATTTCACGCCATTTGGACTTATATTCAATTTTATATTGAATTTCAAAGTTGGCATTTTCAAAATACAAAAATATAACAGCATATGGACTATTTTGCCCCTCCGCACACTTGACACCTTTAAAAATAGAAATAAAACTCAAAAAATTATGAAATTTGGTACAAATGTAGTTCAAACATTTCTCTGAGAATCTATGATAACAAGGATTATACTTGTTAATAAATTTAATAAGAAATCATGTGATTGAAGTTTTAAGTTTTGAAGAACCATATGAGCACCTAAACCTAATTTCAAGTCAAGCCGAATTCCACTTCTGCAAGCCCCAACATACTCTAGAAAGACTAAATATGAACTTCATTAAGCTCAGCTGCACCTCAAAGTGGCTACAAACCAAACCAGTACCAAACCGAGGTATTAAAACCTAAATTGTGCTCAAAGTTCAAGCAAACCCAAAATTGATCTCTCCAATACCCTTTATATGGTGGGGCGACATCAAATGACCAATCAATTGGTAAGAAACATGAAGAAATGCAAAGAAATCAGCTTGAAGCTTAAATCGGGGTCAAAGCCCGAGCTCAGCTGAAAACAACAATCTCCGGTGATCACCGACCGCCGAGACCCAGCCCAACAGCCTCATACTCCCAAGGCGATCCTAACCGTGCCCTCCGCTACCCTTGCCGTGACCGGAGCATCGCCGGTGCTGACAAACCATAGACTCGGGTTTAAACCCTAGTTCATATCAAAATCTGCACGAGTATTGATGCATGATGATCCCTCAGATTTCGGCGTCCAAACAAAGTTTGAAATTAAGTATGAATCTCAAAGCAAAGGGTCAATCTGAAGGCCGACATTCAAACCCAATAACCAACGGTTGCTGCCGTGAGGGGTCCGCATGTCAGTAAGCCGGCTCTGAAGTTTAAAGAGGGATCCGGCCGTGAGGGGTCCGCATGTCAGTAACCAACGGTTGCTCCACGAGCCCAAGTTTGAAGCCTAATACAAAAGCTATAGGCCCAATGATTCCCTAAAGCCCAGTAATTAAATTCCGAGATCCAGCGCGAATGCTAAAGCCCAGTACATATCTCAAAGTCCCACATCCCAATCTCAGAACCTAGCACAGATAAACCCTTGACAAAGCCAAAATCACAAGCGCAGCCCCTTACACATACGGTCCTTTCTTCCATACCGGTTTATCACATGATGTGCTTTCGGTTGCCCAAATGGGTTATACGCAGAATTGACAAGGTCAGAAGGTGTTTCCTGTGGGGAAAATCAGGTATCGGAAGCAAACAAGGAATTTCCTTAACCAGTTGGCCTATGGTGACTATACCTAAAGCATGGGGAGGGCTTGGAGTATCAAATCTTGAGCTTACGAATATTTCCCTCCTACTGAGATGGTGGTGGAAATTAAACTGTGACGAAGATTGCCTATGGACTACAACAATTCAGAGCATTCGAAGAAGAAGACCAACCAGGCAAGGCCCGAAATTTTGGTATAGATCGGGCTCTTTCTTTTGGAAGCAGCTGCATAAGATTCATCCCTTTTTTTCATGGAGCACAACTTGGCAGATTGGAAATGGTAGGGACATTTCCTTTTGGTGTGACACTTGGTGTGGTGTACCTTTAGTACCTTATAACCCGACTGATGCCCCCAACAGCCCTACATTTCACTGGGGGAGGCTACACAAAATCTAGAGTTCTTGGAATATCAGAATACAAGAGAATTGCTGACACTGACAGAAAGTCAGATTGAATGATATGGTGTTGGGATAATTCGGGCATTTATTCTGCTAAATCAGCTTACAAGGCGTTTTTTCAAGGAGGCTGTATTTAGTGGCCATATAGCTCGATATGGAAATGTCAGGCCACTCCCACTGCTAAGGTTTTTGCATACCTAATGCTAAATGGGAAAATACTGACAAGAGACAATTTTAGAAAACGGGGTATGAATCTTGGTCTTCAATGTGTCCTTTGTATGAATTGCCCAAGGGAATCGATACTGCATGCCATATTTCTATGCCCATACGCAGTTGCGGTTTGGTTCCACATTGCGGCTGTCTCGGAGAAGCCGTTAATGAAACCGGAAGGCTCGGTTCAGGCTATATGGGCTAGTTCATGGTCGATGGTCAAGACGGGGGGATACTTAACACGAAGAGACTGGATGACGGGGTTCATTTGCGCAGCCTGGTGCATTTGGAAGCAGAGGAATGCAGTTATATTCAGAGAAGAACGCCTTCTACCAGCCATCCTGGCATTGAGGTGTTTACATGAGATGAAACTGTGGCGGAAGTTTGGCTAGCTCTGTTTTTGGTTTATCAAGTAACTCCCACTGTTTTTGTTTATCTATTATGGCACTTATGACTTATAAAGGTGAGGAGGTGGGAGGTTTGTTTGTAATGTACTGGAAGTGCCATACCCGTTTGATGTAATCCATTCTATTAATGCATTATTATCCAAGGCAGCTTCTGCCTGGGTCTCAAAAAAAAAAAAAAACAAGCGCAGCCCCTAGACACCGACATTTTTAAAAATACCCTAAGTTAACTACAGATTAAAAAAAATGTCCACGGGTGCAAACATATTTTCTTTTGGTTAAAGCGTTAGTTTCTAAAAGTAATTAAAAATATTTCCACTCTATACTCTATAGTTTCTACTGTGGATACATACTGATTACTTGTATTTGGTTTAAATGTAGGTACCGCAGTACTAGGACCTATGGCATTCCTTGGAGTATTCCTTATTTTGTTTTTAAAGTTTCGAAGTAGCAAAAATTCTGCCGAATGCATTTCACAGAGCAAAGACAGACCTGAAGGAAATATTGAAATACTCTTAGAAAAATATGGATCGTTTGCACCAAAAAGATACAACTATGATGAGGTAAAAAACATTACAGGCTCGTTTCAGCATAGACTAGGTAAAGGAGGCTTTGGCACTGTATACAGAGGAATACTTCAGGATGGCTGTTTGGTTGCTGTCAAAATTCTGCACAACTTTTCATATGGTAGAGAAGAGCTTTTGATTGAGGTCCTGAGCATTGGCAGAACTTCTCATGTCAATGTTGTTTGTCTACTAGGCTTTTGCATTGAAGGCTCCAAGCATGCTCTAATTTATGAATACATGCCAAATGGATCACTCGACAATTATATATACTCCGAAAATCCAAAAGCAGCTCTTGGTTGGGAGAAACTATATGAAATAGCAATTGGTATTGCACGAGGTTTAGAGTATTTACACCGTGGTTGTAATGCACGTATTGTGCATTTTGATATAAAACCTCAGAACATTCTATTAGACGAAGATTTCAACCCAAAAATTGCAGATTTTGGTTTGGCAAAATTGTGTCCGCCAAAAGAGAGCATTATTTCAATGGCTGAGATGAGGGGCACCATCGGGTACATTGCTCCCGAAGTCTTCTCTAGGAGTTTTGGTGTTGTTTCAACGAAGTCAGATGTATACAGCTACGGAATGATGGTGCTGGAGATGGTAGGAGGAAGAAGGAATGCAAAACCAAGTGCTGAAAACCCAAGCCAAGTGTACTTTCCACATTGGCTTTATGATTGTCTTGTTGAAGGCAGTCCAATACAACTACAAGCTTGTGATGTATTATCAATGAAAATTGAAGAAATTGCAAAGAAGATGGGCATTGTTGGTTTGTGGTGCACACAAACAACGCCCGCTAATTGGCCCTCAATGAACAGAGTTGTGGAAATGCTGGAGAAAATTTTAGACGAATTGGAAATGCCACCAAAACCTTACCTCTGTTCTCCACCGCATTCCACAATATTATCATATACTTCTCATTCTCCCATGTTTGGATTAAATTCACAGTCTGATTCTGACTGTTTAATAGGTGCTAACACAGTATGAGTATATGGCTATTCAGTTTGACGGGTATTATTCAATGTATTTGTGTAGAGAAACAATTAAATTTGTTTTTATATTTGGAATGTTTACATTTGGTAATTTTATATTAATTGGACATTGTTTGAATAAAAGCACTATTGGAAAAGAATGTACATTTATGCATATTTAGATGCTGCCAATAATGTATCTGCTTGAAAGTATCGTGTAGTTAAAATGAAAAGGTAAAAACAGAGAACTGGCATTAAGAAACCTTCCTCTTACACCTTGTTTGGATGGAGAGTAAAGGAAGGAAGGGGAGGTGAATAATAGAAGATAATGGAATGGAATAGAAAGGAAGATTAACATATTTAATCTCTTTATGTTTGGATGATTAATGAGAGAAAATAAATTTAACTTTCCTTTCCGTTTTATTTCTTGTTTGATTGATTAAAATTTAGAAGATAATGAGAAATTCAGTGGTTGTTGTAGGTTTGTGACAAAAAACTTGTATGAGAAATATATAAATAAGATATAGGGTTGAGCATTTGTGTTATTTTTTCTAAAAATATTTACAACAATTTTTTTTTCCATCCGTTACACTCCAAATCGGGAGGGAAACCGATTCTATTGATTACAATGATACAAAGTTAAACCTTTCACCTCCTATACCCTCCACCTCCGACATAATTTTATCAACCAAACACGATTCAACGGAAATTTTTTTTTTCTTTCCATTCCCTTCCTTCCTCTACTCTCCATCCAAACAAGGTGTTATAGGCCTTTGGGCCGCGCTGGTATTACGAAACATAGTAATATATATCATCTTCTTCAACACTTTCCACTAGAAAAGGAGATGGACCCAAGGAAGTTCATGCGGTTCACCGAAACTCATGCGATTTGGTCACAAACCGCACGGTAACCATCAGGTTTCAGAATTTTGTCTGACAGTTCCGACTTCAGAGATTACTCGGCCCCCACGCCCCACTACTCTCCGGGCACCAATCAGAGGCCTAGAAACTACGTCATACTGCATAAATGAAGCCTATAAATAGATTAGAGATAGGGTTTCTATGTATCTTTCAATTTAGAAAAGTTGGAGTTATAGTCTAAGGTCAATTTGGGGCAGAAATCTGCAAGAGGCAGAGACAGTTCATTGCACGACAAGAGAAACTCTCTAGTTGTATTTCTTCCATATCTCTATCTTCTATTGAATTATATTATGTATCTTTTATATGTTTTAATTGTTGATTTGCCTATGAGGGGCTAAACAACCCATCTCTAGGGTTATGGCTTGTAAATCTGAAATCTTATGAGTTCAATTCGTTGAAAGTTTCTTTTTATATTATAATTTGCACTTGATTTGATTTTCTTCTGTATTTTACCTTGTATTACTATCTAATATATATGGTGCGTTGAACCTTGTCCACGTTGGTGATGACCACACCATGTGCTTAGGTATTTAGGGTTGACCTAATAGGGTTAGGGTACATGAATCTAGACCTAGAGTTGATAGACTGAAAGGGTGAAACTCTTTGTTGGAACAAATTTGGGAAACTTAGGAGTTTTGAGATCTGGAGACGAACGTTGTGTTCTCTTGCCTCATAGATTAGTGTATTATATTGTAAGAGACTGTGACAGAGAATGTTATTGGTTTGATTATCTTCTTGTATTAGTAAGACTATCTGATATAGTGATTTTGTGTCATGTTCCCATGATTTTCTCCCGAAAGGGTTTTGTTGAAATATAAAATAGGATTCAAATTATAACAACTAGTTTATTTAATATAATAGGAAATAATGTCTTGTAATTAATAGCAATAGAGAATAGTGCATTGCAACAGCTAGTTTTTTGTTGCCATGTAACAATAAATAGGGACACTTGTAAACAGAAAAATAAGATTGCAAATACAATTTGTTTTATTAATCTCTTCACTCTTTGTATTAAAAAAAATATCATGATATCAGAGCGATAGATATAAAAATTCTGCACAAGTGCCACCCAAACTAGCAAAGCTAGCTAGTCGGTACTAGAGAAAAAAGCGAGTCAAGATCCAAAGAGCCAAGAACTCAATCAGTGTCAAGAGAGAGAAGGATAAGAGCCAAAGAAGTCCTCTCTTTGCACGTACCAGAAAATCAATAACAAAAATATAGTGTTTAAATTGGTTTTAGAATTTGTTCTTATCAGTAAAGAACCAAACAAAAATAAAAAAATATGTTCCGATCAGAATCGTACCATAACAAATAAGAAAACCCGATTTTCTTAATCCAAAAAAAAAATCTTTCCTAAAAAAAATCGAACAACCATGATACAAAGCTCAATCAACCATATAAACTTAGATCCAAATCACCAAAGCCACCCCAATAGATGTACAAATTGGAAAAAAGAGGGCCACACACAAGATCGGTGTTGGTTCTTGTATTCTAATGTAGGACCGAAGGGGTGGAAAGTGGCGGAGAAAAGAGGGAGAGATCGGGAGAAAGAAAGAGGAGACAAAATAGATGAATTGAATCAGATTGGGCGAGATGCATCTACTTTCCACTCAAGTACCACAAACAATTCATTCTCGATGCCACGACACCTTCTCCAACAAATCATCGGAATGCTTGCTACCAAATTCAAAATCATAGCTCATGTGGTACTGTATCTCACTCTAAAATTTTTAAATTTTTTGACCAAATAATTATAGATAGTGGTGCTACTGATCACATGTTTGGAAATGAAAAATTTCTTACCAATTTGAAAGTCCTCAAACATGACCGATATGTTATGAGAGAAAAAATTAATTGTGTAGGTGAAATTGATCTTTTAAAAAAAAAATTAACAATATTTATTTAAAATTTTTTCCTATAAATCTACTTTCCGTAAGACAATTAACACAAGATTTTAATTGTAATGCAATTTTCTCTTATAAAATGTTATATTTCAAAACCAGAAAACCAGGAAGAAGATTTGTGAAGACTTTCTTGAAAATGGACACTATGTGTTGGATCTTAAAAAATAAATTTTTGTGGTTCCGCAAAAACCATTAACTCTGATATTTGACATAAAAGGCTTGGGCATCCTTCCGAGAAGATTTTAAATAATTTTTTGAATTTTGAAATTTTAAGTTGTACTAATTGTGAAATTTGTAAGTTAGCAAAACAAACAAGACTTCCTTTTTCTATTTCCACTAGCAAAATTGAAGCTATATTTGATTTAGTGCAATCCGATGTATGGGGACCGGCCCCAATTGACTCATATAATGGATTTAAATATGTTATCATATTTATTGATGATTTTTCAAAATCAACCTGGTTATATTTACTTTAATCTAAAGAGGAAGTGTTTGATTGCTTTTATGAATTTTTATGTCTTATAGAAACTCAATTAATGCGAAACTTAAAATTTTTAGATCAGATAATGGAACATAATTTATAAATAGAAAATTTTCAAACATCTTTAAAGAAAAATGTATTATACATCAAACAACATACATAAATACTGATGAACAAAATGGAGTATCAGAAAAGAAAGATAGACATTTATTAGAAATGACACGATCTTTGTTATTTCAAAATAATGTTTGTAAAATTAATTTGTCTGATGCCGTACTTTGTGCCACATATTTAATTAATAGACTACCTAGCGTAAATTTAAAAACCAAATGTCCTTTGGAAATTCTTTACCAACAAAAAATCACTTATGACCATATAAGAGTATTTGATTGTACAAGTTTTGTACACATCAAAAGGAAAGACAAACTTGATTTTGTATCACAAACAACTATTTTTTTAGGATATTCCTATTATAAAAAGGGTTATAAATGTTATGATCCAATTAATAAAAAAATATACCTTTCAAGAATGTTACATTATTTGAAGATGAACCATATTTTAAGGGAAAAAAAAGCGATTCATCAAACATATACAAATAATCAAAATAATAGTATAGTAATGCATTAGTTAGATGATTTGAATTTTGTTCCTATAAATAAACATCAAGTTGAAATTAATAATCATGAAGATGAAACTAGTGAAACTAATAATGACATTAGAGAAAGTGAAATTGAAGATGACACAATAGTTAGAAAGTCATCTAGAGTACCACAACCATCAACTAGACTTAGAGATTATGTGACCTATATGGTCTAATAGAAAATTTTGTTTCATATGACAATATTTCAACCGAATACTATACATTCCTCACTAGTATTGAAAAAAGAATCAGAACCAAAAAATTACCAAGATGCAATTGAGAGTCCAATTTGGTGCAAGGTTATGAATGAGGAACTAAAAGCCTTAGAACAAAATGAAACTTGGAAGCTTTGTTCCACTACCAAAAATAAAAAAATCGTTGGTTGTAAATGAGTATATGAAACCAAATATAATAGTGATGGTACTATAAAATCATATAAAGCTAGACTCGTAGCCAAAGGATTTACCCAAATCTATGGCATAGACTATAATGAAACTTTTGCACCATTGGCAAAAATGAATACCGTAAGAATTTTATTTTCTATTGCGGTAAACAATGGTTGGGACCTTTACCAAATGGATGTTAAAAATATCTTTCTTCGTGGTACACTTGATGAAGAGGTGTATATGACACTACCACCCGGTCATAAATTGGAAACCGATTCTAACTTGGTTTGTAGGCTAAATAAATCAATCTATGGATTAAAGCAATCTCCACGGACATGGTATGACAAACTTAGCTCTTATTTGATTTTTTGAAATTTTAAAATTAGTAATGCCGATCACTCTTTATTTACCAATTGTGATGGAACCAATACAATTCACGTTCTAGTGTATGTAAATGATATCATAATTACTGGAAATAATTTAGAGCACATCCAAAAAATAAAGAAATAACTAAAAGAAACGTTTCACATAAAAGATTTAGGATATCTTAAATATTTTTTAGGAATAGAAGTATCTTCTTCAAAAAAATGACTATTTATTTCCCAAAGAAAATATACACTTGATTTATTAAAATAAACCGGTAAATTAGGATGCAAACCAGCCTCTACTCCAATTGATAACAAGTGCAAATTAAATAGTGAAGATGGTGAACCTTTAAAAGACAAAAATTAATTTCAAAGACTTGTAGGAAATTGATCTCACCGAGATATTACTTTTTTTGTAAGCCAAATTAGTAAGTTTATGCACTCACCGAGAACACCACATTTAGAAGCTGTAAATAAAATTCTGAGATATCTAAAAAGGAATCCCGATAAGGGAATTTGGATGAAAAACAATCACTCTAATGATATATGTGGATATTCCGATGCAATGCAGATTGGGTCGGAAGCTTCGATAGAAAATCGACAACCGGTTTTTACACATTTGTAGGCGAAAATTTAGTCACATGGAAAAGCAAGAAACAAAAAGTTGTAGCATGATCAAGCGCCGAAACTAAAGTGAATATGCTTGACACTTCTAGAAATATCCTAATTAACCTAGTAAAATTAATTTCATGATTTTTCTGAAAATTTTACTATTTATAAAATTAAGTTGGGTTAGACCAGCATTTTAAAAATAAGTCAACAATACAGTCAATTGCACGGCAAACAATTATTATCCTTGCATTTTCCCCTTTTCTTGGAAAATTGGCGCATGTGGTTTCAATTGGATGACTTTGAATATACCAGTACTGTTCTTTTCAAGTGGTCAATTTCACTTTTATTTTCCTCTTCTTATCTCTAAATTAATCTCCATTTATAAAATGTGTGGTACAAAGGCATTTCGGACCATTACGGTAGAAAAATAAAAAATATAAACAAAAGTTAGGAGAACTGCAACACACATTTAGTTTGTTATAGAATAATTTTTCTTCTTTTTTTTCAGAAAAACAATGTATCACTATTCCTGTTTCCCTTTCTTTTTAATTTGGAGATGAATTTTCGCACACAAGATCCTTCACTGAACCATTTTTCCCAGAAAAATTAACAGGGTAACTGTACATGTAAAAGTTGCTACTAGTAAATGGTATAACGGATATCTTATAAGACTGATATTTTTCCTAAAAAGAATATAAATTTTTTATGCTTTTAATTAATAAAGTATAATGGGTATTTTATAAATTTAAAATGAGTTTTAATATAAAAGACAATAAAATGAGTAAATTTGTGATCGAGTTTTGAAAGTTTAGAGGTGAAACTTCGTAATTTCGAAGTTTAGAGGAGAAATACGTAATTTTGAAGTTTTTGAGGGGTATACGTGAAATTCCCCAAACATTATGGGATAAGGTTGAAATAGTAGCACTTCTGTATCCATATCTTCTCCAAAATTTAGAAATATCTATAACTTAATATCTCGCTTGGTTCCATCTTTAATGGCCGCTTCAGTACTGGCTTGTCTTTTTTTCATTTTCTTCCTTCCCTGCTTCTCCAATTCTTGTACACGTACACTTCCATGTAATCCTTCTATTGAAATTAAGCCTCCTTTCTATCTCCAATCAGACATTACGATGGGTCTTAATTGTCAGGGTAATTTACCGATTGAATGCTACAATAAGACGCCATTTCTCTTATGGCTTTCTAATAAACCATTACCATTGGAAAGCATTTCATATGTCAACAACACCATTACGGTTCAAGATCCTTATCTTAGTAGTTCATTGAAAAAATCTGGCTGTCGTAATCTTTATTTTAATTTTTCTAGTCCTATTAACTTGTACCTTGGGTTGCATGGTTCATTGAATAGTAGCCTTTCTTATGTGAGATGTGATCCTCCTGATCATATACAATCACTACCCAAGATATTTCGAAAGGATTACAACCTTAGCTACTCGTCGTCTCTTGGTGAATTTGATAAGGCTACACAGAATTGTTCGAGGCCTGAGAATTCCCTTAACCCATCATTTGAGTCCATTTTATCATTTGAAAATGGCAGCTCACGACTTACTCTGCTATCAGCTAGTTATTCAAACGATCTTCTAGCACGGCCCGGTTGCTTTGCAAACTGGACAGAGGTTTTCGATCCTGAGGATGGTAAAGGTTAGTAGTTTGTATATTTTATCAATTTATCCTGTTATTTTTCTTTAACCTCTTTGTAAATTATGGACAGTTCATCTCATTTTTTTTGTAGTTTTTCTTTAATCTCTTTGTAATTTGTCAAACTTGACAGAGTAATCCGATCTTTTTATTTTATTCTCTGTGTTTCCTTCTTCCTTCTCTTTTCATAGCTTCTTCTTTAAGCTGCCAAATGCATATTTGTAATTTATCAAAGGATTTGTTATACTTGGTTTTCGCCTTGCATCTCTTGTCAGCTGCCACAACACAACTGTCCATGCATATTATGTAGGCTTTCTTATTGGGTATCTAATTATGTTTCTCAATTAGCAGAATTAAATCTCCCTAACAAAAAAAAAATTCGAAAAAGTTTTTGACAGTTCTCTAAATTAATCAAATCTCTAGTTCATTAGCTTGTTTCTTTAGTCAACAATGAAGTCAGTTTTATAAGAAAAGCTTTCAAACTGAAAGTAATGTGACAGAACAATTTTTTTTATTTTAATTTCTCAATGTGGTGGTGGTTTCCTGATATCGACAGGAGAAGACTTGGACCAAGTCTACTGTCTTTTCTACTTCCTCTCTTATTAAATATTGACAATGACTTTGCTTTTCTTGGTAGCTGCTACCAAGCTTTCTAAAAAAGACTTTGCTTTTTAAATGGTTGAATTCACTATTAGATATATATTTAAAATTCTTAAAGGCTCTTTATATTCAGTTGGCCATCTATTAGATTATTTCAGAAAAGCACGAGAATACTCCAACTCACTCAAACTCGGATCATCCTACTTATTGGGTATCTAATTATATTTCTCAATTAGCATAATCAAATCTCCCTAACAAAAAAAAATCGAAAAAGTTGTTCACAGTTCTTTTTTAAAACTTCTTCCCTATGTACTCTAAACCCTTATCTCTGGTTTATTAGCTTGTTTCTTTTAGTCAACTGTGAAGTCAATTTTATAAGAAAAGCTTTCAAACTGAAAGTAATGTGACAGAACAATTATTTTTTTATTTTAATTTTTCAATGTTGTTGGAAAAGTCAATGTGGTGGTGGTTTCCTGATATCGACAGGAGAAGACTTTGACCAAGTCTACTGTCCTTTCTACTTCCTCTCTTATTAAATATTGACAATTAATTTGCTTTTTAAATGGTTGAATTCTCTTCTGGTTTGCAATACATCTTTGACACTGATGTACTCTCTGGAATTTTCAGATTCCATTACTAATCACTCTCACTGACCTCTCTATTTTATTTTATGTAATACAGGAAAGACAAAACAAGCACCAAGGGTAACAATACTAACAATTTTGATAGGTGAGGATAGTTTTTCCTCATCATGATTGATCTCAATACAGCAAATCTGAGAGTAATTTTACTCTTCAATTTTTCATAATTAAAAGTGCTTATTATTCTCTATTTTCACCTCTTTATTTTGTAAGATATTATTTAGCTTGCATCCTCTCTATTCATCCCATTTCATTACATGTTTTTTCTGACCATTTTTTCAGATCACCAGACAAGGTGGCAAAAACTCTGAAAGAAACTTTATTTTATAATTATGCAAGAGTAGAACTAGGGTGTGATGTGCTCACCAAACTCTACATAAACTATCGGATTCACTTCAAACGAGATAAATTCAACCGTTGAAACCGATGTACTTTACGAGTGATGCGCGTACATGCAAAATTTTGAATTTTTTGAATTCATTTAGTCTCAAGTCAAGTGGTCAAAATTGATGAAAAATGAATGATCCAAAATGAAGTTGTTTTAATGCATTCAAAAAATCATCAATTTTGACCACTTGACTTGAGACTAAATGAATTCAAAAAATTCAAAATTTTGCATGTACGCGCATCACTCGTAAAATACATCGGTTTCAACGGTTGGATTCATCTCGTTTGAAGTTAATCCGATAGTTTATATAGAGTTGTGCTCACCAAAGAGTTTGGTGAGCACATCACACCCTAGTTCTACTCATTATGCAATATTAGGTTAAATTGACTTCTATGTTACTATGCTTCATCTTTCAGTCCAATATGGTTTGTAATGTGTATACATACTGATTACAATCAGTATTTGCTTTTAATGTTGCAGTAGGATTTATAGCTATCCTTGGAGCATGCCTTATTTTGTATTTAAAGCTTCGAAGTAGCAAAAATTCTTCCGAATGCATTTCACGGAGCAAAGACAGACCTCAAGGAAATATTGAAATCCTCTTAGAAAAATATGGATCGTTTGCACCAAAAAGATACAAATATGCTGAGGTAAAGAAAATTACAGGCTCATTTCAGCATAGACTAGGTAAAGGAGGCTTTGGCACTGTATACAGAGGAATACTTCTGGATGGCCGTTTGGTTGCTGTCAAAATTCTACACAACTTTTCATATGGTAGAGAAGATCTTTTGAATGAGGTCCTGAGCATTGGCAGAACTTCTCATGTCAATGTTGTTTGTCTACTAGGCTTTTGCATTGAAGGCTCCAAGCATGCTCTAATTTATGAATACATGCCAAATGGATCACTCGACAATTATATATACTCTGAAAATCCAAAAGCAGTTCTTGGTTGGGAGAAACTATATGAAATAGCAATTGGTATTGCAAGAGGTTTAGAGTATTTACACCGAGGTTGTAATGCACGTATTGTGCATTTTGATATAAAGCCCCAGAACATTTTGTTAGACGAAGATTTGAACCCAAAAATTGCAGATTTTGGTTTGGCGAAATTGTGTCCGCCAAAAGAGAGCATTATTTCAATGGCTGAGATGAGGGGCACCATCGGGTACATTGCTCCCGAAGTCTTCTCTAGGAGTTTTGGTGTTGTTTCAACGAAATCTGATGTATACAGCTACGGAATGATGGTGCTGGAGATGGTAGGAGGAAGAAGGAATGCAAAACCAAGTGCTGAAAACCCAAGCCAAGTGTACTTTCCACATTGGCTTTATGACTGTCTTGTTGAAGGCAGTTCAATACAAGCTTGTGATGTATTATCAATTGAAATTGAAGAAATTGCAAAGAAGATGGGAATGGTTGGGTTGTGGTGCACACAAACGTTGCCGGCTAATCGGCCCTCAATGAACAAAGTTGTGGAAATGCTGGAGAAAAGTTTAGACGAATTGGAAATGCCACCAAAACCTTACCTCTGTTCTCCGCCTCATTCCACAATATTATCGGATACCTCTCATACTCCCAAGTTTGGATTAAATTCACAGTCTGATTCTGACTGTTTAATAGGTGCTAATATAGTATGAGTATATGGCTATTCAGTTTGACGTGTATTATTCAATGTAATTTGTGTAGAGAAACAATTAAATTTGTGTTTATATTTGGAAAGTTTACATTTGACGCTATATCTACATTTGGTAAATTTATATTAATTTGACATTGTTTGAATAAAAGCACTATTGGAAAAGAATTACGATTTGTGTACATTTATGCATATTTAGATGCTGCCAATAATGTATCTGCTTGAAAGTATCGTGTAGCTAAAATGAAAAGGTAAAAACAAAGGACTGGCATTAAGAAACCTTCCTCTTATAGGCCTTTGGGCCGCGCTGGTATTACGAAACGTAGTAATATATATCATCTTCTTCAACACTTCTCACTGGAAAAGGAGATTAAGTTCATGCCGTTTACCGAAACGCATGTGATTTGGTCGCAAACCGCACGGTAACCATCAGGTTTCAGAATTTTTCTAACTGTTACAACTTTAAAGTTTACTCGACCTCAACGCCCCACTACTCACCAGGGATCAGAGACCTAGAAACTACGTCATACCGCACAAATGAGGACTATAAATAAATTAGATCTAGAATTTTTATGAATCTTTCAATTTAGAAAAGTTAGAGTTAGTCTAAGGTTAATTTGGTGCAGGAATCTGCAAGGAAGAGAGATGGTTCATTGGATGTCAAGAGAAACCCTCTAGGTGTATTACTTCCATTTCTAGGGTTATGGATATTTTATATTGAGTTTTATTCCTTCTATCTTCTATTGAGTTGTATCATGTCTATTTGATATGTTTTTATTGTTGATATGACTATGAGAGGCTAAACAACCCATCTCTAGAGTATGACTTGTAAATCTGAAATTTTATGAGTTGAATTATATTTTACCTTGTATTATTATCTAATATGGTGCGTTGAACCTTGTCCACATTGGTGATAACCATACCATGTGCTTAGACAATTAGGATTGACCTATTATGGTTAGAGTACATGAATCTGGACCTAGAGTTAATGGACCTAAAGGGTGCAACTGTTTGTTAGAACAAATTTAGGAAACTTAAGAGTTTTGAGATCTAGAGACGAACAAAAAAAAAAAGGTCAACCCTATATGCCTAAGCATGTGGTGTAGGTACTATCCAGTTCGTTTCGCAACTCCTTTGATAGTTTCTAAAATATAATAATTCACAGAACAGTCTTTTCAAGCCCTTTTCAGTCATAACTTCTTCGTTTCAAGTCTAAATGGACTCAAACCACCTCCAAATGAACACAAATTAAATTCTCTATGCTTCTAAAACAAAACCATGCATGTCCAAGCATCAGCCAGTTCCTGAAATTACCAAAATACCCTTTTCCTCAAACTTAAGTGAATTTCTTTATAAATAAAATATGGATAAAATATTTACACACTATTTAAACAAATAAATGAATATAATAGGCATATTTTGCATAATATGGAATTGCATATGCATCATGAAACACACACACATGTCCAAGCAATGAGAACCAAACCAGCTAAATCTAAAGTTAGTACATGAGTCCCCATTTTAGCCCCTTTATTCAGTTCACAAAAACATAGGCACAAATTCTGAAATGAACAAGATATTCAGTTTGACTCGAAAGGGTCTGCTGATGTAATTAACAGCAGGGGCTTGTGCCTGTTGGGAGTTAAACATCCCCACAATCAATAAACTTTCTCGATGGACCGATTATGAACGGTAGGTCCGTCGAGGGTGAACCCAAAGGAATAGCAGAGAGAAAGTAATGTCTCAAGTTCGATGCCCTCCCTATGTCTAGAAATAGAGAGCACTGAACCCTGAAACATTCCACACACCCGCACCTTCGGTGCCACTTTCTGTGCCCTACACACCTGATCCCTAGAGAATCTCTATTTTACTATTTAATTCTAACCTTAGTACAATAAGCGCCACCGCATAAACTTTGAGGGTATTGAACCCTACCTTAAACTATTTTAAAAATTACTCTAAATCTACTTTTCAAAACCCCCTATAACCTAGACTAGTGAAAAATGTTAGAAATCCAATACACTATCTCTGTAGATTGACACCCCAATTATACTACACGGTAGGATCATACGCTTGTGATATGAACGTAAGTTAAATTAGGGCTAAAAAGTATATTAATTTATACTGAAAGTGAGTAGTTCAATTTGGACGCTAATAGCAATGCTACCATCGATGTTAAGCTCGTCGCCTTATGCAAGCTTGTCAACGACCTTTCCAAATAAAAAGGCATTGTGGCAAGTGTAGCGCTGTGTCAATCATGTGGAGACGTTCACAACCTTGAAGACACATGCCCACTTCTCACGGAGGTAGAGGTAGAGCAAATCAACGTGGTGAACAATTCCTACAAGCCTAACAACCAAAATGCTAACACATTCGGCCAAGGTTTGAGGAACCATGTGAACTACCCCTACAAGAACGACCAAGGAGCTGCAAATCCCAAGGATATCATCCCAACTATCAGCAGGGTCGACCACAACAACCCTATCAGCAAAGGCAATTCGAGCAACAACCTCCTCACAAGCCATACTTCGAGTATGTTATGGACAAATTGTTTGAAAGGCAAGGGGCAAGTTTGAGAAGTGGTTTGGTTTTGAAATCTTCTGGAAGTTGTCACTCTAAAAGTACAGCAAGTGGTCCCGCAGCATGTGCAGGTAGTTTGGCAAGTTGTGAAAGTTGCAAACGGTTAGTAACAAACTTGGGACCACTTGCAAGAGTTGCTGGTTGTTAGAATTTTGAATTACGTATTATATATGATTTGTCATTGAAGATACAGTATTGAGTATAAAGTTTTACAGTATTCACGCAAGTCAAATGACAGTTGGTTTGAATAAAAACTGAGTATAACTCGCTGGGTACAATTAGTCGATTCCAAAAACATATGAGCAGAGCTGATTTCCGTGAAACTAATAATATTTGGATCGCCCGATTCTAACAATTCAATGATTACAAAATAGATACCACAGGGAATCAAGATTCTGTGTATAACAATATTATAGTGAGTTATAATCAGCTGTCATGTTTGTTGTTTCTCTTGCTCGAATGAAATTAAGTCACTGTAATACCAGGGCTTTTGGTGCTAAAAAAAAAGAGGGGAACTTTCTATGTGTGATTTCATATAATATTTATACTTGGTCCTTCGTATTACATTAAAATACTTTGAGGAGGGATCCAATTACACATTTTTTGGTGACACATCATGACACGGTTTTTTTTATAGGTCAATTTTGCGATTTCAAAATCCAAACAGTCGATCCGAACCGTTCAACATGATCACCATATTAAAATGTGCTTGGAGATCAAATTTTACATTTTTTTGAATTTTTTTTACTATTTATTAAGATGGTTACAAAATCGTTGTTTTTCAATGGTCTGAAAACAACGATTTGTAACCATCTTAATAAATAGTAAAAAAATTCAAAAAAATGTAAAATTTGATCTCCAAGCACATTTTAATATATCCATCATGTTGAACGGTTTGGATCGACTATTTGGACTTTGAAAATAGTAGGTGTCAAAGTGTGTCACCAAAAAGGGTGTAATTTGATCCCTCCTCAAATACTTTACCTAATTTATAATTATTTTTTTCTCTATCTTATTGTAAAAATTCGGCCTCTTCTACAGTATTTTTTTCTCTGTTCCAAGAAGCTCACCTATTCTCATTAAATCTCTTTAAAATCCATCAAAAAAAGAGTATTTTTCTGTTCTCCAAGGAAGCTATTGAAAATAAGAAGGAAAAAAATATATATTGGTCTTGGAGATAAGCCGACATTAATATTGCTGCACCATGAAACCCTAATTTATTGCATGTATAAAGCCTTCACCGAGAAAGATATTTCTCAGCCAAACCCTAAACCCCCACTCCCCCCCAACCCAAAGCTCATCTCCTGCCTTGCTCAAAAAGGGGGAAAAAAAAAGAGAGAAAAGAAATAAAGAAAAGAAGTCCTTGTGAGGTAAAAGACAGAAAAGGGATTGTCAATAAGTATATTTAGAGGTTTGCATGATTATATAAGAGTACATTCACTCATTACGCAAATGTTTTAGATTTCAACTTGTTAATTTACATCTATTCACCATCTCTTGACCATCTTTAAACGTTTGGAATTAATTGTTTTCACCTGGTATGTTGAAAATAATATCATGCATGTATGTCTAATTTTATAATTTGGTATTGAATTTTCACTTACTCTCATTAAATCTCGTTAGCGACATTAGGTGCACCAGTCCTTTATTGTTTATATTGCGTTTGAAAAAGTGACTTATTTAGACAAACAAAAAATTTGATTAATCGAAATTAGATAATTAAAGTTCACCAACGAAAAACCGACTTCAAAATATTATTCAGTGATCTAAATCAAATTACCCTCATTTATATTATAGCAAAAAATATTCGAACTCCATAACATTTTATGCCTTTAATCACATCATAAATTCCTTCTTTATGCCTTCTATTATAAACTCCATAAACTCCATAACATTTTATGCCTTTTATTCGTAACTCACTACAGGAAGGTAATTAGAGGATACGGAACCGATCCAGAAAAAAGCAGATGAAAACATCAAGTAAAGAAAAGCAAAGCAGTGTCACTTGAGAGTCGAGATGCAGAGAGTAAATGATTTGATTTTACCGTAGAAGAGTGAATGCAGAAGTGAAACGATGACAATATTGAAATATTTACATGTGAACCAAAACATTTAAGTGCAATTGTGAACTCAAATACCACTTCTATGTAGAAAATAAAAGCAAAAGAAGTATAAATTAATTTAGTAGGTTCTATATAGACACCGTTCCGCAACCGTGTACAATATATTGATCTTTCCATACAATTTGTATAGTCATGTTTTATGTGGTAGTGTAAGGATATTAATAGAAAATTTTAATAATAGTTTCAGACCATGTGGTATTATATAACATCTAAAGATATTGTTTTGGGCTCGTAAATTAATTTTGTATTTGTATCGTACAACTCAAATGTCATTTAATTTTCCACTAAAAGCTAAATATATGGACAATTATAAGGGAAAAGCCTCAAAACTTGAGTTGAAGTTTCCGATTAAGTTTTTCATTTCTAATTTCCAATTTTTTTGTCCTTTACCATACTTTTTCTTAGGCATTGTTCATGTAAATGTATGAAATAGATCTAGGGTTATTTGTTATAATTTCATTTTTTTAGTTAGAATATTATTCATGTAACTAATAACATGTGATGTAATTGTAATTGTTGTTTATATATTAGTAAATGTAGTATTGTAGTGCTTATATTTGAAATTTAATTTAGTGTTTTTGGTATTTAGATTTAGGGTTTAATTTAAATTCCGGTCAAGAGTTTGATTTGAATTTAGATCTAGAGTTTCATGTGATTTTTTTCTTAAATTGTTGAATTATACACGGTTTTTTATTAAAAACGTGTAGGATATTTGTTTTTATATACAATTTTACTTTAAAACCGTGTATGATAACTTTTGGCTAAAAAAATCTGCGGAAAAAAATTGGATTATACACGGTTAAAAATCCGTATAGGATTAGTGTTTTTGTACATGGTTCGAAAACCGTGTAAAATTAATGAACCTATTGTACACAACTCCCATAGACACAATACAAAAATCATATAAAAGTCCTTTTTTGACCGAAAGGCAAAAGGGTCCTTCATTATTGTTACAAAACAACACCATACATTTTAATTTGGGAAACACAACTATTTTTAAGGCATTTTCCTAGATAAGGGCATAATGGTAATTTTATTTTTAGTTTTGTTAATATTAATATGTATTTTGAATTGATGAGATGAAAAAACGGGG
Organism: Carex kokanica; assembly: GCA_025461125.1. Classification (NCBI taxonomy): domain Eukaryota; kingdom Viridiplantae; phylum Streptophyta; class Magnoliopsida; order Poales; family Cyperaceae; genus Carex; species Carex kokanica. The sequence goes on along the minus strand of JAJGRX010001293.1, from coordinate 298,087 downwards.
ATAGTAAATCTATTTTATATATATAATGTTGGAAGGGTTTTGCACTGTTCACTTAGTGCTGTCGTTTTTTCAACCGTTCACTTTGTATCGGACGGCCTACATCAATCTAAATCTCAATCTAAGTCTCTCCCCTTGACACCTGTTTCGGAACCGCTTATCCTCCTCTGAGAAATAGAATCCATAATTCTTCTCCGCCATTTTTTTTCATTTCTCTCTACCTATCCTGTCTCTCTGCACTCACTCCTCCGCCTCCGCCGCTTCTATCTTCTTCCTTCTTTCTCCTCCTCCAGTTCGCTTTTATCTTCTTTCTTCTTTCTCCGCCTCTCTCCTGCCGTGCTTTTCTCAGCCCTACCCTCTTTCCCAACCCTAACCTCTTCCTCCGCCTTCCCTCTTCATCTGCCCTTTTCAGAACATCAGCTTGAGATGTTGAGCTCATAGGTCGGAGGTATGTTTAGCTTCTAAAGGTTTTTTCAGCTACCTAATGTTCCCTGAATCCCCTCTCTCTTTGTTTTTCTGCTTCTACTAACCTTTAGGAATTGACAGGGTTGAAGTCCTCAAACAAAATCGAAGACTACAAAAGAGTGAAGAGAGACAGAACGCCTTCAATTTTGTGCTTCCTGACTCACAATCCGAGGTACTCTCCTCAAATTCGTCTCTGATCCGCTTGATTTGTGTATTTTAGTTTTTGTTCTGTCGGTAGTAACACCTGTATAATTAAAATCTCAGTAATTGGTTTGAAAGTTTTGGACTTTTTTTCTTTCCAAATTGATTAATTTAACTGCGTTCTTTCATGGGTAGTTTGGTTTTAGGGTTGTCGTTAATTTAGATTGTAATTTTGTACGTGCTCAGTTGAAACTTTTTAAATTTAAAGTATATTTCTCGGTTTAGTTAGTTTTGGTTAGTAGAGTTCACTTTTGTAGAACACAGCTTTCTCTATTGTTTACATTCTGGACATTAAAGTGGGATCTGTTTAGGCATTATCTGTGGTTTTTTAAACTAAGCCCTAATTTTGTGTCCCTAATGTGAAGTGTGATTTCTTCAGGCATAATCAGTGTTTTATGAAAATCCATGATGTTTTAAACATATTGGATCTTTTTATTTAGACATTTGTAATACTTTACTGATTTAAAAAAAAGGTTAATTCAAGTAAAATTTGGCCAAATTAATTTTCATCTTTTTAATATGAGATCTACCAAGGCACTTAACAGATCCTATAGGTTTGTAGCGCAACATGGAAACAAAGAAACATGGTAACTTGATTTTTAGTTCAATTCAATCTTGCGCAAAGTTAAAATCACAATATGTAGGGGCAAGCAAAATTGAAAATAATCAACAGAATATAACTTTCTGTTGAAAGAGAAACTTGGTTTGAAACTGCCCGGCTAAAAAAAATCCTGAGGTACTTCTCCCAAATTCTGCTCCAATTGTCAATTCCGAGGTTTTTGTAGAAGAATTCTGGATCTTTATGATAATCTGTTAGGTTTAAATGGTGACAGGCCATATTTAGCTTCTGGGGTTTATTTCTTTTTGTTATATTACAGTCTCGGTCGTAATTTTAATGTAAGGTGTATGTAGATGGAACTTTTGTTGAATACACTACGAATTTATTTACTGTTAGGTTTGTTATTCTGATTGAGGACTAAATCATTCTATTTGGGTATACTGAGAAGCTACCATAGCAAATCTTGATTTCCTTTGTGATCCATTTATTCACTTGCTTTTGATCTTTTATTGCATATAAGGCAGATTGTGCTGCTGTTTGGCAAAATACAAAAAAAAAAATATAACGTTCCTCTTAGATATCTCATAATTTGAGTGATTTAAAGTCAAGCCATATTTGGTTTGTGCCTATTTGAAGCCAGTATTTATATGCTTTGAGATCGTGCATAGAGGACTTGAATGGTTCAGATTTTGCACAGATCCACTCAAATTTTGAGATATGTGTTTGATTTAGTTCGGAATTCAATTTAGCTACTTTTTGTTAGACCATAAATTTGTCAATTATCTTGCAAACTATTGCTTTTGTAGCAAGCGTACATGGGGATTGGGAAACAAGGAGCTAAGCCAGCTCTGGAAATGTTTTGATCAAAATCCCATAAGCAATTCCTGCCCTTTGTTTTATTTTACACAAGTTATCAATATGATTTTAAACTTGATGCTGGAAATTGCTTTGGTAGCTAATATTGTGATGTGAAAGCAAGCTTTAGGTGTAATTTCTTTAGTATATATATATCACATGCAAATTCAGTTGCATATATCTAATTATGACAAGTTTATTTATGTTGTAGAATGCTCTGACAAACCATGAGTGCATCATCATGCTATCAATTAATGAATACTGGAAGCCACTTGCATAAGATGCAAGTACCTTTGATAACGACTAGTACATACCAAATTGCACTTGACATACACCTACCACTTGTCCAACACACATCTTTCTTGGTTGATATGGTTTTCCAAGGGTACAAAAAGAGGGAGGTCAATTTGAAAGTTCTCAATGTGTCTGATATTGAAGAAAAGGTTTGATTTGTGTTTCCAATAGAAACATCGTCAATATTGGAAATCGAATCTCACTCTGAATAGACAAAGCTGTGAATATCGTAAAAGAGTGCATGCTTCTAATTTTCAGATCAGGTATACATAATCTGATTTCTGGTACGAAATTCTTTTGGTTTGATATCATTCAAATGTTTAGTTCCAAGATAGAAACTTCTTTACTTCAGTAACCAAGGCAGACCAGCATATGGTACTTTAAGAGTGAATTGTAATTAACTCAAGAATATAACTTAACTATAGTTCAATTTAATAAATTAGATTATGATGGATGCAGATAAGAGTTGTTTGGTTGTTTGGTGAGAGCTTCATGACGATGATCTTGATATAAAAAAACAAGGTTTTGATAAAATATTTTCAAAGCAATTGAATTATTAACATATTTTGACATTCTCAAAGAATGTGCCAATCATTTATGGTACAATGTAGTATCATTATATATCAGCCAAATTATGTGTATTCTGGTAGAGGTTCTAACCTTGGCTCTTGGCATATAAAAGAATTTAGAAATCAACTATATATGACAAATGGTATATCATAAAGAAATATGATGTAATATATACCAAGTGACAATATGATGTAATATATACAACAACAATACCCCTGATTACGGGCTAACATTTTTTGTGGGATTGGGAAGTATTCCCTTTTATTCTCAATTTCTTAGTTGTTATTACCTCTGTGGGAGCATCATATTGGAGGTGACAATAAATTTTATCCTGGCCACATTCTCTACTGCTAGGTTTACCATGTACTGAAAATTGGGTCTGGCTATGTGATCTCCAGTCCTATTTGAATAGGTCATTTTCAACCAGCTAAAAATGAGGATCCAAAGGTACCTGCATCTGTTTAACTGGAAAAAATTTAATATATGAAACCTTTTTTAAATATCATATTTTAATTAATTTGAATAAGATGTTTCTGGCATGCAACTCAATAAATATATACTCAGTGCTAAGGAGAGGAGATTTAAATCAGCATTATGGGAGCTCATAAATAGAGACTATCTCGAGGTAATTATTTTCTTTATTATTATTATTATTATTAGCTTCCCTATTGTATGGCTTCGTAAATCACTGCATAGATTTGTCTTATTATTAGTTTTGCTAAACTCTAGCATTTAAGGTAGCAATTGCTGCATCAGAACAAAATGAAGCTTCTATGGATAAATCTCAAGATGCCAGACAACTGGCAAGGTAATCAATTAGGTTTATCATTTTCTGTTATTTTATTATGAGAAATAGTACTATTTCCATCAACAATGGACAACATAAATTAGCTCCATTTACTCTTCCTTTCTCAAATATATGTATGCTGCACAAAATCATGTTTTTTTTTAAAACAAAAAGAGGCCAAGATGGTAACATATTAAATCAAGGTCAAGCTCTACTAATAAGATATTTAGTCAATAAAACATGTTTAAATCCATACAGGTTCCTCCATATTTATCTTGACTGTACTTTTCATTAAATTCTTGAGCGAAACATCCAAAACATCCTTAAAATTTATGCATTTAGAATTTTGGAACCCTATTGATGGTATTTGTTTCAGGATTGCAGTTATATCCCGGGATAATTTTCCATCTTATTTGAGGTAAAGTTTGCACCAGCGAAAGACCAATTATTATTCATAAGATTTAATTTTGTCTAAACTGAGAAGAGAAAAGAAAATATAAATATAATGTTTTTTCCTTTCTACTAATATTTTCTGAAGCTTACTCCATATTTGACCAATATAACTGAATTCAGGATTTCTCACCTTACAATAATTAACAGCTTACAAGGATGAGCATATATTGTAATTAGAACAACGCACGAAGATTGGAATCCCTGAGAGCTCGGAACTGGGAATTTTTGACGCCTCAGTTGTGTTACCTGCCGATGTATGAAGTGACATACAAGGTAACATAGTAATTCTGATATTTTTCGTTCATTTATTTTATTTATGTGTTATAACAAAGTCAGTTTTTACTCTATATAAAAGTTTGCTTATTTCAACGCCGACGGTCAAATTACTGATGGTGTCAAGTAGCGACAGAGATGGTGCTTTACCAGTACACATTTTTATAGTGATTAATTTGCAAAAAGGTGGCTTTATATTAGTGTAGTCCTCATGTCCTGTGCAAAGAAAGTGTGCCAAAATAATTGTAAAATTGAAATCCTTGCAATTCGATCCAGTGCCAGCCAGGTGTGTACCAATGCATTGTTACCTTGTCATACGTTAAACATTTTTCATTTATCTGAAATGACTTCTTAGTTCAAAACTTTTTGAGAATTTTCAGGTGATTATAAATATTTTTAGAATTTACATGATACACAATCATAGTAACTGTACATTCTGATATGCCTGCCTTGGACATGATTATGTAATAAAGTGTCGGTTATTACTGGCTTCGAGTTTTCAAGAGATCTTAAGTTGTGGTTAAATATTTGCCAGATTTTGAAAGAAAAATGGCAAGTAGTGAACAGTGATGATGGTGTTGAGTACACCCATAAGAATCTTCCTTAGCTATGCTACTTGGTACACTCAAGTCTTATCACTCTTTTTCATCAACATTATCATTCACATAGTTTAAATCATTGCCTAGGGAATCAAGTAAAAAAAAACTGTTGGTGCTTATTGAGAGGTGAACCAATGCAATAACAAAAACTGTTGGTATAGTGCAAAATGATGTTAAATTCTTTGTTCCAATGGGTATAGTGCAAAATTCATAATTTTGAGGGTGGATGTGCAAAACTAATTTAATTTGCTATTGTTGTAAGTAGTAGCAATAGAAATCTTTTTCATATAATGTTTTGTATGTATCTTATTTCTGTTTGCAAAAGAACTGTCCATCAAAAATACATAAAAACTAACTCTACCTCGCTTTATTTCTGGTTCATGTTTATTTCTTTTTTTTGCTAGTGTAATACCACGTAATGAAAATAATATATTAAGGTACAATGAAATTTATTTAGCAACCTTTCTTCCTTCCTTATTTAAATAGCTTAATTTAATAGGAATGTAAACTAGGCACCTTGAAATTATTCTGAGGGATATTCGTAGGAACTAACATATACATATATATATATATATAAATTGGCATCTATTTTAAATGAATCGATTTGGCGTACAGACAGCAGTGAGAAAACCTATAATGATAATTCTCAAATCAAATTAATGACTCCCACCAAAATAACTACCCTATAACTGTAACTAGCGTCTATTCCCTCTGAGTTATCAACTTCTCCCATTATAAAATAACTGCTTGAATAATTAAAAACCCCTCTGTCCCGTACTCTCTCTCTCTCTCCCTGCTAATTTTGCAACCGAAGATTAAGAAAGAGAGAAAAGGTTAGATATCTATACTTAATAATTTTCTTTCATTCGTAATTAATTTTAATGTTCAATGATTTCTAAATTGATTTGACAATCTCTTATACTCACCGAATGATGATATGATTCATCTATTTTATCTTAATTATATAATCTTTATATTATATTTACTTGATGAAAATTCCTTAGAGTTATGTAATTTCTGAAAATTAAAGATTTCCTCTATTTTATTTTATGATATAATGTTTAGATTATAATTAGTTACTTGATAAAAATCCAGTTGTATAATTTTTTTAACATTATTTACTTAATAGGTTTTATTATATCAATTGATAAAATTCTCTTGTTAATTAATCGGTAGAAATTCGTAATTGTTTCAAGGGTCAGTACGTAGTTCCTGAAATTTTATGAAGTGCAGAGTTTGAATTTGTTCTTGAATGATAATTATTCTTAAAACAGTATGTTATGTTGATAATCACAATTGCCGGAAGTTATTAAATACTAATTAAATCTTATAAGTTAAATTGTTCTCAAACTTTCACCGAGGCGCATCAAATCAATTGAATTGTATATTCTATTTTATTAGATGGTAATTTTTCACCGATAACCCTAGGGATTTATTCACCGATAACCCTAAAGTCAATTTTATTACAAAGAAGTATATTCTAAAAACATATCAATAATTTAATCCTATCTCTAGTGAAAAACGATTTCCATTATATATCTGGTCATTAACGAATATAGTTCTGTTTTTAAATCTTAAGGTTGATATTCGGATTTTATACTTAATAAAAGTTAGTTCAGTAACAAGACTTGTCTAAATAAAAATATGTATAAATATTAATTTAGAAACCGTGTTACATGGTCTAGGTTCGAGTTTTGAAGTAAGAAGTAAAGTAGAGGCAGGAGTGAACTACCCCACGACAACAGGTACGGGTTTCCTGGACATTGTCAAATTGTTACTTATCGTTTTGTTTGCATTTATTTATTTATGGAATTATGCATGTTGAATCGAACGATCCCTTTGGCTTTGTTTAGAGAATACCAAAATTGTATTATTCATTTGATCAACGGACTTATAGGATGTGTTGTGTTGAGTATGACCTTTGTGTGATTAAACGAACGAACGTGGAAAAGTAATGGATAAGTTAAAGGAAAGGAGTCAATGTGCGTTGAACGCATGTTGGAATGTATACATTGGGTCTAGTAGTCGACTGGACCCCTCGTTAACGTGGCGTTGGTTGGACTTCCCGTCACGGGTCAATATCTTGCGGTGGTTCGAGTCCCCGTTGAGTGAGACAGTTGAACTAGTGGTGGTTCGAGTCCCCCTAGGGAGACGCCAATAGCTGGGGTGGTTCGAGTCCCCCTGGTGAGGCAAAGAAGATCTAGCGGTGGTTCGAGTCCCCGTCTAGTGGCACGGCCAAGATCTGGTGGGGTTTGAGTCCCCTTGGTGAGGCAGTTAAAAACTTGAAAGATAATTAAAGAAGTGTGTGTATTTTAAATAGGCACTAGTAAGATTGCATGTGAGGATATAATTTTGATATCTTGTTTGTGTTAAAAAGTTAATTTGACAAACTCCGGGACTGGAACTAAATCCCGTACAGAGAGACTGTTCGATCTCTCACCCGTTCCACTCTTATGTGGGTTCCAGGAAATTATGAGGCCGACAGGGAGCACAAATAGGAGGGATGCAGATCGGGTGGACAACTAGTAGATGGCTCATTTGTCTTTTATTTTATTTTTAGTTAAACTTTAAATTCTCTCTTTGAAAGTGGATACATTGACTGACATGGCAATTATCGATTTGTTGCCATGTTTGTCTTGATCTCGTGTTGAATGCGTGTTATGTACTTGAACTATTTGTGGTTTTAAAAGACTTGGTTTGACTTTAAAATTTTGCATGAATATTTATTATTGATAATGTATGTGATGTGCACACGCCTTACGTGTAAATACGTGGCGGGTTGTCTCGGGGTGTGACAGCTAGCAATTTCTTGTGAGGTTGTTTTATTAGTTATCGATTTGTATTTTCGATTTCTTGACACATTCTTGATTTTGTAACTGGATTGCTCTAAAAATAGTTTATCTTCTTATTGAATTCCAAGAAGTATTATTTCTAATAGCTCCCAATTTCTATCTCCTTTTGGTTAATTTTAAACCCTCGCATGTGGATAAACCCTTCTTTTAATTATTTCTACCAACAGTTGCATGCTCTTTAGTTGGTGCGCTTTTGACAGGTTTATAATATATCCTTTTATTCACCTGGGTTTAGTTGTATTGTTCTAAAGATTTGATCTTGAATCATTTGGTTTGCTTCAATGGTTTTCATGTTTAACTGCTGGATTTAATTAATCTTTTTTCCGGGTTATTTCCAAGAAAGAACTTATTTTGTTAGAAGAGAAAAATGAAAAATGATTTATTTGTTATGAGAATTAGGGTGCTTTGACAAATAACAACTCTCTTTTTTTTTAAAAAGAAAATTTAATAGGATGGATCGAAAGAAGAAGAAAATTGTGATGGCGAAAGAAATGTCCATTGTATGCATTATCCTCTCGATTGATACCAAGGAGAAGGAAGATCTTGTCTTAGAACCGAATACGTAACTTCTAATTCCTTATCTGTTATCTTTGATTTTGTATATGTTTAGTCCTTGTTTACATTATTTGGTGAAAGAGTAATCTGTGTTAATTCAGGTGTATGAGAAGTAAGCTGGAAGTAATTCAGGTAGACATAATAATCTCTAGTTATTTCAGTATTTTATTTATTTTTAATTTATTCCAATAAGTTTGGCTGTAACTAATATTACTCTGATATAAACATTCTTACTTTACATAAATAGGCTTTAAAAAAAGCCCTCGAATGGACCACCGACCATGAAGAAATCGATGTTCAAAGGTATGAAATGACAATCTTGTATAAGTTTACATTAGTAGTGTTTAGTTTTTGTTGTTATTTTATAGATCTGTGTGTAATTTAGGGGTACAGATATATTGACAGAGCAGTTTTTGTTTGATGCAGCGCATGAGCATTTTAGCAAAAGCAGTGCTTTATATGATTCATGCGCTGCATGAAGTGAAACAGGGCCTAATGAGATTTTATAAAAGAAAGAATAATGTGTGGTTAAGGAAAGACTAACTTGAACATTTTTTTGCGAATTCTCTGTATGTACAGAAAATTAATGGAAGGCTCCAACAAAATTTCAATCGAGCTGGGCAGAAAGAAAAAGGAAAAAAATCAGATGAAGTCTATTCTCAGAGACAGAGCCAGTGCCAGTGCCGGTGCTGTTCAACATTCATATGATGTGCCATATTGTAGCATACCAACTGTACCAACTGTGATAAATGTCCCCACAAATACTGGTAACATGCTGCCTGAACTAATTGGGGATGATCTGAAGAACTTTTCTCTATTGAACCTTGGGTAATTAGTTTTATCCTTTATTTCGTACCAGTTTTATACCAGTTTGGTCTGGTCAATACTGATGCAAGTGGTATGTGCTAGCCCAATTGGGAAATTATTTTCTTCATTTAATTTTACATCTTGGTCTAACAGTTTTTAACCAAAATGAACGTTAATCAGATCTTATAAATATTTTATTTAATGGTCTTTTTCAGGGAATATGAAATTTTTGATGCTGTCCTGCAGGTACTATGATCTACTGCTTTTGCCGAAATGTATTCCCAAAATATTTTATTTATAGTAATATAAATAAATAATGTCAAAAACCAAATTAATTACAATTTAGTTCCACCCATTGAAGGGACCGCATTTTTGGTTCAATCCTCTAGCTGACGCATTGATCCCACGATGTTTTGTATAATTTATTGTGTTCTATATAAAAGTTCCCTATTAATAATTAATATATGTTAAAAGATAATATTTTTATTATTATTATTATTGTTATTTATTGACTATAATCTTTCATTACAGGGCCAGCAAAAACAATTTGCCGAGCTTGGGTAATAATTTCACCAATTCTATTAGTTCAACTTATTGTTTCATTTTCCTTTTTTTTTTCTTTTGACAGCAATGAAATGCACTTTGTGATAAGCAGTTAAACTTTTTGATAAGAAGTTGAACTAATTATTTTTTCCCCTGTTCTGTGTGTATTAGTATAGACTAATAACAAATTTGGGTTAAGACAAATCATCTTAATTGAGGTTCAGTTGAACAAATTATGGTTTGTTCGTAGAATATAGGATTGTCTTATGTCTTTACAAATTAGGATTAAGGAAAGTTGGTAGAACATTGTATTTATCTTTATTATTGTTTTTTTTTATAGCAATGGAGTGCACTTTTTAGTAAGAAGTTGAACTTTTACCTTAACTAATTTTTTCTTTTCCTGTTCAGTGTGTGCATTAGTATAGGCTAACAACAGACTGGGGCTAAGACAAATCATCTTAATTGAGGTTCAGTTGAGCAAATTAGGTTTAGTTTTTGAAAATTGGAATTTTTTATGGCTTTAGTTTCTAAACTGGAGCAAAACAGGGCCTTATGAGATTTCATTACGAGTGAGTTACGTTTCAATGGAATAAACTGTGGTGAAGGAAAGACTTGAACATGTTTTTGTGAATTATCTGTATGTACAGAAGCATAGATAAATTGAAGATCCTGAAAATTGCCTACAAAACTTCAATCGAGCTGATCGAATTTAAGGTGCATACATTTTGAAATTACACAAATGGTCTTTAATTTCTTTCTATAATTGGAGCTACTAAGCTACACTAGAGATTGATTCTTTGTTCTTCTTTCGGACAATCAGATAGAGATATTGAAGCTCAGAGCCAGTGCCAGTGCCAGTGCTAGTACCAGTGCTGTTCAACATTCGGCTCCTCTTAATGGCAATGATTTGATGAATCAGGGAACCAACTTGCTTCAGCCAAACATGTACTTATTTTTGTTTGTAGTTCGACATGTACTTACATACCCCTATTATTACTTGTGTTCTAACAAAAAGTGTTTTATTGAATGGTGTTTCATAGGAATTCGGGTAGCAACTCTGACCCAGTCTCTGACCTCCTACAGGCAGCACCCCCGGGGCCCATCGAGACCTGGTAAGCATATATATCCATTTGTCTCTGCAATTTTCTTCCTTGGAAATAATTTGTCTGTGTCCTTGCAAAGCAGTTGAGGGGTTGTATCCGCCCTTTTGTTGGTCCGTTTCACGTCTGACCTAATCAACTATTTCCATTTTTATCTCCAGAAAAACATAAATATTTGGTAAACCTCAATCGTTACAATATATTATATATCATACTTTCTCTCTCCTTGCAGTTCAAGGAAGCCAACTGCTGATGGATCAAATTATGTGCAGTGACTTGAATGACTGATGCAACAAAAAACTGCTATTTACTGTTTTATTATTCATTTTCATAATTAGCAGAAAACAAAAATATATTGAGATACTTATATTCATTTTATTAATTATCAAGCTGGATTGATTATGTTTCTGGCGTGCCAGTGTAATTTTTTTTTGTCTGAATCTTACAAAAATTGAGATTTCTGAAACTAGAACAAGATAACGAAATATACTAGTTGTGAGGTATTATTTTTGTTGGCCCAACAATCACGTTATCTCTACTGAAGCCCAATAGTTCGGCCTTAATGCTTACTTTACGTCGAGAGCATTCCTTTATTTTATGGGGAAATTTTCATGTATACTCAAAAACCTCGAAATTACGTACCCCACTAAAATTTATGATCTTATATTTACCCTTCTAAGTTTCAAAAGCTCGTAGATCTACCCAATTTATTGACTTTTTTTAATTAAAACTCGTTTTAAATTTATAAAGTTATCATTTTACCTTTTATTAATAAATAAAAAAATATGTTTGTTGTTTAAGAGAACTTTTAGTCTTCTAATACCACCGTCGGCAAAAGCCTTTCCCGGCGTTTACAGCCCTTTTTCCCAGTGTTTAATGAGCGCCGCCCGAAAGTTGGCTTTCCCGGCGCTTCCGAAACGCCGCCAAAGGTCTTACCATTTTTAAAAAAAATTATGTCTTTCCCGGCGTTTAAAAACACCACCAAAAGTCCTTGGTAATAAAAAAAATGAAAATTTCAAAAATTCGCTATAAATCATAGAAAATTCCAAAAATGGAAATTCTTGTTCTGGGATGTTCATGGGAGTTTTGTCTATATGCCTGTGCAATGGCTTGGCTTAATTTAACCTAGAATCAGAATTTCATGGGAGTGTTGTCTTAAGGGTTGTTTTAGGCATATGCTGTACTAGTATAGGTTTCTTTTGTTTTTTTTTGTCTTGAACACTGGTAGAGGTATGCTGATATGTTGGTATGATGGCCTATGAGTTATCCATGGAGCCTACATATATGGTCTGGTCATGCATGAATCAAGAAATTGAGACTTGAGATCACAAAAAACACTTATCAACATATCATTTTGACATAATGCATGTGTGCCTAAATTTATCTTTCAGAAAAAGCCAACAACATAATGCATGTGTGCCTAAATTTATCAAACTCCCCCAGTGCCAGGTACCAAAACCCTGATATCAGCACCCTTTGTAATTCCAGTACGAAACATCAAAAATTGGGGGAAGTAATGCATCAATAAAAAAAATCAATACCAGTTATGCATCAATAAAATCAATACCCTTTGTAATTTCAGTACCAGTTAATACAGGGGTACCAGACTATTGTTAAGGAGCCGAAAGCTAGATAGAGGCTTGATGTCAAGTTATGCATCAATAAAATCAATACAAAAAAAAAAAATCACTAAGGACCAGCAAGTAATGTCTGGTATTTTCCCGGTACAAGGAGAGAAAAAAAAATACCTGCTCAATTGTTTAAGTTTTGATCTTCTGGCTTGGCCAATCACATCTGAAATTCTCTTTAACACTTCATATCCCTGTATAGATGCCACTGTATGTATTTCAAACATATACCAAAGAATAAAAAATTGTATTTTGGTAATGTACCAAATAACATAATCTAAAATAGAGACTTGAGCTATATGTATACTAATTCCAAATCCTAACCTTTAGTATTGTAGATTTGCTAAGCTTTCCTAATGGGAGCTTCTAAGCATTATAGTCTGTGTGGATTTTGATGGGATATGAATTTAAAATGAACAAATAGCAGGCAACCAGCATCAGTGGAACCATAAAGGTTGAAGTATCTATATTTGAAATTCACTCATCTTGATCTGGACCTGACCCATGATGACCCAAATCCGACAATCATTTGAAGTGCTTGATGCTCAGGTTGACATAAACGATAACTTGACAGAAAAATAATCATAGTTAAATATTGATGATTATGAAGCAAAGACTGCTGTACCCAGTCACGAAAATAAACATGATATTTATTGTGCCTAAGTGTTGATTTCAGATTATAAGTCTATTTGTATAATTGTCAATAAGAATAATTATCAAGTGATTCCTCCTTTTTCTTATATAAACACGAAAAAGAAATACATTACAACCAAACTACAAATTTTACAAACCTCAATTATTCCTCCAATTTAAACAATTTAGCCTCACTTTAACCCAACTACAAATTTTACAAACCTCACGAGGATTAGGATCTCTCATTATGTCAATTAGTCAGTCCACCTCAACAGTTTTGCAACCAAGGATGATCTACAAGGACATTTTCGTCAGAATAAATTTACTGTATAAGAAACTATAGTTTTACTAAATAAGACTTTTGTACCAAGAACTTGCTGAGCTGTCAGACGCTTCTTTGGTTCAGGATTTAGCATCCCTTGTACCAAGTCCTTTGCATTGTCAGAAACCCTAGGCCATGGTTCTCTTTTAAAATCAACTACGGATCTGATAATAGTCCCACTTCTTGTTCAGTTTCTACACCACAGAAAAATTAACATAGATTCAGAAAGGAGTAATAGCAATTGTACCAAATTCACCACCACCAAGCTCTCGGCCAAGTTGGTACTGGATTGAGCGTCGATCTGTACGATAATCTGGCAGGGAGAGAGTACCAGTTGAGTACAGTCTTGGTGCTCGGGCTCAGAGAGAGAGACAGCGGGGGGTGGTTTTGGGCTCGGTAAACTGTAGAGAGAGAGAGGATAAAGGAAATGGCGGCTCGGGAGAGAGAGAAAGGAATGGTGTGAAGAGGATTTAGGCTTGGGTAGGCGGCGATGAGGTCGGGGTCTGAGGCGAGAGAGCGGGAGAGAGAGGTTTTGAGTCGGCGAAGAGAGAGGAGAAGAGGAGAGGCAGTGGGAGGCAGCGTCTAGGTTTGGGTCGCGGTCGGGATCGGGAGGGAGACTGAACTCGCGCAATTTTTTGGGTGGTCTGGCGGCAATTTTTTTTTTTTAACAAAAATTTTCAGCGAGGGAGAGAAGCCGGCGTTTGCGCGATCCAGAGTACTCCACTTACACCATATGTTGGCGTTTCTCGTAGCGCCGCAAAGATCAGCGCCGGGAAATACCATATTTCTTGTAGTGATATATTGCTCAAGGACTTTTTCATTGAATACCAGATCAATCTGTTTACGGGTAAACATTCCAAGAAAGAGGACACAATGAATCTAATAATCTAACTCCAAAGTTTATCTATGTTATGATTCACAACTGAAGCATTTAATAAAAAAAACGTAATAAGATAAAATCATGCTGTAATTAAGTTCAGATTTTAATTTTTTGGAACAGTGTAGATATAGTTTTATTCAAAAATGCCAATATGAACTCTTTCGTTGTTCCTTGTACAATTAGTTAAGCAGTTGTAATCACTTATAGCTTACCTAACCATTAAAATATATCAAATGAACCGTTATGTGTATGCATAAAGATTTCTCACAAGTTGTATTGTGTTGTAGATCAATCTAAAAAAAAATGAGTACATTACGTGTGTAAAAGGCTACTTTGACTCATACTATTATGAGGTACCGCTTGTGATGTCACTGGTACTGGAAACCAATTTGGCTGTTTATGGACCATACGGCACGAAAGAAGGGCAATATTTTGAATTCCCCACTCTCCATGGTGAAATCATTGGCTTTCATGCACGCCATGCAAACTATGTGAATGCCTTTGGTGTTTATGTCAAGGTTGGTACAACTATTATGTTTTTCATTAACTACCACCTCGAAATGTTTTCCTACTTCTTTGTTGGCCTCCGGGCCTTTTCTGCATATATATATTTTTTAGAGTGAGGCTACTGTACTATGCATAGTGCACTTTGATCCGTACTACGGATCCATATCTTCACTTTCGAAGTGTAAATAGTTCATTCCGATTGTTCATCATGATCTCCATATGGAAATGTACTTACATATCCTCTGGGCCACACTAGTGGAAAAACTCACATCAGGATCGGCCTATCAGGATCGGACTTTTAAAAATTCGACACTGATCTATATCTGAGTCGGACTTTATAAACAACTGATTTTGAAAGAAACAATCAGAATCGGTTAAAAATAAACAACCGATCTTAAAAGTGCTGGTCAAATCAGAATCGGTTCTTTTCAAAAAACCGATTCTAATTATTTCCTTATTAGCATCGGTTATTTGTAATAACCGATGCTATTAGTGTTTAGAATCGCCCTTTATAATAACCGATTCTGATTTCTCTGTTTTAGAGTCGGGCTTTTAATATAACCGACCCTGTCATGGCCGGTACCAATTTAACCCTAGTCCGATCCTCATTTCTCATTTCGTTCCTTCTCATTTCTCATTTTGTTTCATCAATAACCCTAACTCCTGCTCCTCTCTCTCTCCACCGTACTCTCAGCCGCGCCCCCCTAACTGCTGCTCCTCTCTCTCTCCACCTTTCTCTCAGCCGCGCCCCCACTCCCCCAATCAGCCGCACCCCCGCTCCCCGGATCCCCCGCTTAGCATCGGCATGCGCAGAATCTCCTCCGCACCCCCGTTCACCCGCCTTGCCACTTCTTCGTTCCCCCTCTCCTCCGCCCAGCACCGCTCCACTCCTAGAGATTATCGCTCCTCAGATCTGACCAACGGCAAACGGAAAAAGAGGGTGTTGACGGAAAAAGAGGGCGTTGACGCTGAAGGTGAGGCCCGACCCTAAACGGAGGTAAATAAGTGACAAGACAGCGAGATTGTCTCGGCAACATTATCATGAGTCAGGTGCGGGTTTTGAATTATTGATGTTATTTATTTCTGTGATTGGTTGCTCGCTGATTCTTTAATTTGGTTTTGAATTACATTACTTGATTGAATGAGTAAATTTTTTTGAAATTGAAATGTGAAATCAGCTCAGTGATTTTCTTTAATGGCCCATCCGACCTCGTCAGACGTTCGTGCCAAAGGTGCTGAAGCTGCTGATTGATTTTGCCGGGGCTGAGCCGAATTTCATTCGTGATATTTTAAAAATAACAGACTTCATTCTGTCTATTCTAAATTTATTAGAGAGTGACAAGTTAGAAGAAGGGACCAGACACCTGGCACTGGAATTTTTGATTACTCTTGCAGAGGCCAGAAAGCCGGTCCTAGGTACTCCCGGCATTTTATTTTATTTTTCAATTACAATGAGTAAACCATTTCTAATACAATATATATATGATCAGGGTCAAAGGCCGCGCGGTGTGGGATCCCACTACATGTGCCCATAATTTTTTCCACAATTGATGCTTAATTGAAGCTTAATTGAAGAATTGATGCTTAATTTTTTCCACAGATGTGGCTTTATCCACAATTGATGCTTAATTGAAGCTTAATGGGAATTCAAATGGGAACAACAAGGGTATAATGAAGTTTATATTTTTATATACCCCAATCATTTCTTCCTCTTTAATATTAAGTCATCTCTGTATCTCTTTTCTATACAGTGATGTGTATGATGATGACTATGCGGTGGATGTGTATGTTATGATTTTATTTTTGGGTTACATGCCAAAATTGGACTGCTTCATACAATTCCCTCATCTAGTTAGAACTTTGATTTATTCAATTCATCATCAATATTAAGGATTATAAAGTGGAGGACGCATGATGTTTGGAGGCCCCGTCTGTTGGAGCATTTGTGCGGCATTTGTCATGCATGCACAAATTTCATATAGAGGTAAAAATTTAACATTCTTTTTCTTTCTTACATTTATATTTTTTTACAATTTCCTTTTTATTGAATAAAGGAAACTTTATTTATCAGTACAAGTGCTATTTGCCTATTCAATAAATATAACATACAATTTCATTGATACCACCCACCAAATAAAAAAAAAAGAAAAATATGGGAGTGTATGGTTATGTAGTCCTTGAATCAGAGGTAGAGGTTAGAGGCAAATATGTCCTTGTTAGATAAGCTATTAATGTGATCCATTATTTGTACAGTGCATTGATAGATGGCTAAAGATAAGGACTTGTCCAATCTGCAAGGTATCTATAAACTGAAGCACTTGGCTGAGGCCTTTTTGAAAGACAAAATGGAGTTCTACTGTGAAGTCACCTTTTTTTGTTTTGTTTCAAAAATAGCTACAAACTGAAATTTGGCTTTGAGATTGTTACATCTTCTAAAGATGGTTATCTGTAACATTATTTTGATTGGCTGATATAGTTTGATTAATTGTTGGAATTGTGATTGTTGAATATTATTTTGATAATTCTTTTGTTTGTGATTATGGCATATTAATTATTGACCAGAAAAAAAAATAAAAAAAAAAAAAAAAAAATAAAATTAGTGTCGGTTATCTACAGTAACCGATGCTAAAAGTGTAAATTAGCATCGGCTATTTGTAAATAACCGATGCTAAAAGTGTGAATTAGCATCGGTTATTTACAAATAGCCGATGCTAATTTACACTTTTAGCATCGGTTACTGTAGATAACCGATGCTAATTCACACTTTTAGCATCGCCTGTTCAACCGACTCAGATTAGTACCGCATTTGCGACGCCTGGGTCAGCGTCGCCTCGGGGTCCGATGCTAATGTGCGTATATAACCGACCCTGATGTGTGTTTTTCCACTAGTGCCATTTTTTATTATTTTAAAATTTTTACTTACATATCAATTAATTATGTACCTATTTAAAAAATAAAAATAAAACTAAAAATGTAAAATGAGTCATTAACCACATTTTCATATGGAGAATGTGTTGAACGGTTTCGATCAACTATTTAGACTTTAAAAATGAAGATGGATCCGATCCGTAGTACGGACCGAAGTGCGCTATGCTTATCACTAATTTTTTATATATGCAAGTTTGGCTTAATTGGATCTTATAACTCATTATTTTGCATTGCTTCGGGTATCGTAACAAAAAAATCGGTGCTTTGAGGTAATTACACATCTCAGGATAATAATTTTCGCAATACCCCAAATTTGTATGCCATTGCAATCAAACTTGCAGTGCATGAACATGTGAAGTTTATTAGGGTCTAATAAGAAAAGTTGAACATCCCACATTGTATATATGCTATGTACCTCTAGCTAGCTTATGGCAAATACATAGAAACAAAGCCGAAGAAAAACATCCTCCCCTATTGTAGTGCATTAATTATATCTACATCGATAGTAAGAACTATAATATATAAGTCGTCCCACACATATCATTCCGTAATTTTGAAAAAGTTCCTGTTTCTATAATTGACATATCATTCTATTATATAATGTAACACATGTATTTGTGTTCTGTGTATGCAGACAATTGTTGGTGATAAGCCTATAATAAAGAAGGGAAAAATCGGTAGTTCTGGTGAATCAGTGAAACATATGGATCCTACCAACATTACTCGGATTGTTAAAATTACTATCCGCCATAGCTATGTCATTGATGCTCTCACTGTGTATTTTGAACGTAACGGCACCACGGAATGCACTGACCAATGGGGCGGAAATGGAGGAAATGTGACTGAGGTACAAGACTTTTGTAAAGATCGATGATGATCATGTCAATGATTTTTATATTGTAATTATATTTCTTATACTTAATATATAGAAAATTATTACCAAACAAAAGCAAAAGAAAGAACAAAATAAAATGCTGAGAGAACCACGCCTTATTTAGTTGGCTAAAGAAATTTATGTATAGTTGGGCTCTGGTTTTTTTTTTTACCGTTCCATTTAGGCGTACCTGTAGTTTTACCCTTCAAAATTTGGTGGAACAGCGTACCTGCAGTTTTATACAAAATTCCAATATGTACTTTTTGGTTGTTTCTTGCAAAGTTGGTCTCCTAATGCAAAATGAATCAGCTCTTAATCAGTTATAACTTATCTTGTTACAAACAGTTATGTGAATGCCTAAAGTTTTCTCACAAGTTTGTTTTGTTTTGTAGATCCATCTTAAAACAGATGAGTATATTACATCTGTCAAAGGCTACATTGATAACTTTAATATCAATCCTACTGTGAGTTCACTTGTACTAGAAACCAATTTAGACATTTATGGACCATACGGCAGGGAAAGAGGGGAATCTTTTGAGTTCCCTGCTATCGAAGGTCAAATCATTGGCTTTCATGCACGCTTTGGAACATATGTCAACGCTGTTGGAGTTTATGTCAAGGTAGGTACAACTATTACCTTTTTCATTTACTCTGAAACTTGTTTCTATTACTGCAAAATATGTATAATTTTTTTTATATGTAAGTTTTGCTTAAATTGATTTTATAACTCATAATTTTATATTGCTAAGGCTTTTAAAAAAAAGTTGGTGCTTTGCGGGGGCAGCGGTGGGTTACCAAAAGATATGGACCTTACTGGGCTTACTCGAATTGTTACCGTCAGTATTCGCTATAGCATAAATGCCATTGACGCTCTTTCTGTATGTTTTGAGCGTAATGGCACTAATGAACGCACCTCAGACTGGGGCGGAAATAAAGGAGAGCTGACTGAGGTAATAGATTGTCAATTTGTTTTGAAAGTTGTGCAGTGTGAATAAAATTGCAATTATATACAAAAAAAAAAAGCCAATAGAACTGTTCGTGAAAAAAAAAAAAAAAACTACCAACAAACTGTTATGTGCATAATGTTTTTGTTAGGGTTTCGAATTTGACCTACCAATTACTCTTCACATCCTCAATGGTGCGTGATAACCTGCCAAGTAGCATGTCATTCTAAAACCCTTCATCCAACTTAGACAACATGCCTAACCATACCATGGCATCATGAGTGCCCATTTAATGTCAATCTGCTCATGTCACTAAGAAGCACGACCTAATCACAAATATGGACCAAAATGGGTGTACCTTCCATCTCCAAAGTATGATCATTTCATAAAGAGTCGAATTACTCAATTCCAAAAGAGCAATTTAGAACATAACATAATTGTTTTATTTGTGGTTTGTTAGATCAATCTTAAACCACACGAGTACATTAAGTCTTTGAGAGGCTATGTTGGCTACTTCGGTGACTTATTTATTGTGAGGTCACTAGAACTGATAACCAACTTGAAAAAATACGGACCATTCGGCAAGGAAGAAGGGACTCCTTTCGAACTCTCTGCTCGTGATGGTAAAATCATAGGTTTTCATGGACGCTCTGGAGCACACCTCGATGCCATTGGAGTTTATGTCCTGGTACTAATATTACTTCTCACAAAGAGCTCCAAACTTGATTATTTCTTTTTGCAACTGATCTCTACATTATATTTTAATTGGTTCTCAACTGTTTATAAACAACAAATGTGTTATAGTTAAGTCCAACGGCTGTAAAATCAACTAGCAATCTATTGAGCTTGCAGCTGTTGATTAATTATTGTGAAGGCATTAAACTTGACTCAACATATTGTGCAGTTTCCAGCAAATCGAAGCAGATGATGGAATGATTTGAAAGGCCAAACGTGATCCTTCTGGGGCAAATAATATTAATGTAAGGGTTTTTTGGAGTCTATTTTAAGACGCCGAAAGTTTCGTATAGAAAGTTATGATATTTAAGTGGGATCCAAATCAGCTAAAATCCCAGATCATCAACAGTAACGCTGAAATTCCTGCAATTCCGAATCCAACTGTCGAACTGTTTCGAGATGCGTGCATAGAAAAACAAATTGTTCCGAGATGCATGCACAGAAAAAGTTGAACGGCTAAATTTGGGATTTTAGGAATTTCAGAGGTACTGTTCATGGATCTCGGATTTCAGCTGATTTGAATCCATTTAAGTGAAGCATGCGCAAGTGAATGCTATCTTAAAATGATGCTTTTCAGTTTCTTTTCTTTATGTAAGAAATTTTATAGTTACTATTTTATGTTTAATGCTATAAAACAATTGCCTTCTAATATTATGTAATAGAATATTATGAGAATAATAAGAAATTAAGTTTTATCTACCTCTTATTTTTCTCTCTTACTTGTTAAAACTATCGACCACCAACTAGTACAGAAAATGTGACCATACACGGCATACCATTATTTGAGGAAGCGCTCACATTATTTAAACCGTGTCCACAATAAAAACTCCAACATACACACACGGGCTGAAAGTTTTTAACCTTGTCCAGAAGTCACGATTATCTGTACACTGTTTAATAATTTTGAACTGTGTACGGTTGTACAACTTCATACACGGTGTTTTTAAAAAAAAACCGTGTATGCTTTTGCTCAGTTTCCAAACATTATTTTTAGTAGAAGTTGTGTACGGTTCATTCGCACCTCTAAACCAAAACCCCTATTAGTAATTAATATCTTGTACATCTCAACCGCCTCTTAACACACTTACACCATTTAAGTCCAGTCTCCTCTCTTAATTTGTCTCTTCATTGCCCTTTTCTTCCCTCTGATTGGTGTAGATCGAGACTTCGACTCTTCGTCCCTGATCTTCATTTATTCCCCCCTCGTGTGCCATCTTGATATTCTGTCGAGGTTTAACACGACGACACTTAAAGGAACTAGTTGAAGAAACTAGCAATTTTGTTTTCAATCATCAGAATGTGAAGGTTTAATCACAAAAGTTGTGAATAACCTTGAAAATCTTTTTGTTTTTTAATAAAAACCTTTGCGCTCGTTTCATTGAAGAAGCTTGTTCAAACATACAAACCAAAACAGTTGTGTTATATTATCACAACTGGCACTAACCCTGCGTGTCTGATCCAAAATTAACATCAAAAGTAGTTCATCATCACTACCTGAAAATTTGTATGTATATGTAAATTGTTTCAAATTTGTACAACTTAGCTTCTTTTATGTTTCGTGAATGATCAGAATTAAAACACATACATGGATGCTAGCAAGTACATCATAAAAAAGAATCAAATTAAGAACAAATTGTATATGGGTTTTGAATAATAACCGTGTATAAATATTGTTAGGGTTTTTGGTTTTCCGCGCCTCTATGACTACCCCTGTAATAAGTTATACATGGTTTGTTCAGGAACATTGTTGTGGATTATACACGGTCTTTTCAATTTAATTTGCGTCTCTTTGATCACTACCCTGTCTTTTAATTCCCACTGCCCTCCTGACTAATCAAATAACTCTTCCTTATCTTCTCCCTTCAATCCTCTCTCTTTAGATTTTGGCACTACTCATTTTGAAACCTCGCCATAGAAACCAACATCACTTTCGTTCTAAACTAGGTTAGGTTATTTGTCAGTAGCGAAGATTCAAACTAGGAGGCCAAGACAAAGCGTGGAAGACTCAAAATGAAGGATTTCCTCCTTCTCCTTCGTTTTGAGTCTTTCGGCGTTTGTTCTTCGTCATCGCTGTGGAAGCAAGGTACGTAGGATTATTCGGATGCCGGCCTGGATGCACGGTAGGAGGCCAAAACGAAGTGAAAAAAACTCAAAATGAGATATTTCTTTCGAGGAGGAGCTTTGATTCAAGTTAGATTTATGTGTTAATCTGTTAATATTTTAATTTATGTGTTAATCTTTTAATTTCTGTATGAATCAACGAAATCTAGATTAGGCTTGAAAATGAGTATTGTCACACTAAAAGTTATTTGAATTAATGTAAAGTTCTTAATGTTTTGGTTATAGATTAACAGCCTGTGCTGTAAAGAATGGCCACAGAAAATCTATGTCTCACAATTGATTAGTTCTTGTCAGTTCTTTTTCGCATGTAGCACATGTTATCATTTGTTGTTCGTCCTGTGAACGCCTTCTCTTTTTGCCAAAGAAGAACCCATTTCTAATTCTAAGGGAAAAAAAAGGAGGTAAAAAAGAAATAAGTCAATAACCATTGAACTAGATCAAATCCCACATTACCATCTCATCTCGTACCATTTCTTCAACTTTCCTGAATAAATTAGCATAACACTTGAATGAGTAACTTACAGTAAAATAAAATAATACTATAAATTCAACACTTTTTGATCTTCTATCAAGATTGTATCATGTATCTTAGGTTCAACCAAGGAGGTACCAATCTAATAAAAGCTAAGTTTTTTATTCTTTACCAGTTTTAAATATATGAAATTTTTTTGGTTTTTGTGAAAAGCCCTCCTTTTAATCCAGAAGTTGTTTATCTTCTCCTATTAATTTTTTTCATTTTTTAAGTAATCATTTTAGCCCGTGACACGGAGCTACAAGTTTAATAAAAAATACTTTTTTGAAATATAACATTCTAAGAAAAACAAATTTGGATACATTATGTAACACTCTTAATCCCAATCAAACATTCCATAGAACAAACAAAAGATCGATTCAACAACTCAAGCAAAACTGATACTACTTCGAAGAAATATACAATTTTGGCGAAGCCGAGTTCAAGAGAAATTCTCAGAAAAAGGATTATGATGCATGAAAATGAGATGATAGTCTAATTAGCCTTATATAGTTGAAGCTAAAACAGTAAGAATTAACTAATTTGATGGACTGAATTGCTTAAACCACTCTCTGTACGCCAGCTCATGAGCTTCCACGTCAGTTGTAGAACCAGTCTGTTATAACAAATTCGGAAACGATCGCGTTGGAGCTTTCTCCGTTTCCTGCACCTATCGCCTTCTCCATTTCTGACTAGGTAGGGCCCATTTCACAGTTGAGTATGTCTCCAACGGTCCTCAGCTCAATTACATCTGTAATTAAAATAATAACCACAATTTAAAACTTAGGAAGGATTGTCCACTAACCTTCAAAAAAAAAAAAACTTAGGAAGGAGGAAATTAAAAATTTCGGTCCATACATATTTTCTGTTGAAAAAAAGAAAAAGAGGTAATACTACGGTAGGCCCCAAAAATTTTGATTTGTGAAGTTGACCTCCAAACTTCTAATTTTTAATTTTGACAATTACTTCCTTGAACTATGCAATTGATAAATGACCCCCTCCGTAATTAATTCACTATCTAGATTTTAATTTTAAGAATGAAATGAACATGATACCCTCAATTGTTTATAGCATATAAATATTCATCAGTTATGACTTGTTTATAGTATAAAAATATTCATCATTGACAAAATTATAACATCATCACAGACAATTGATTAAGCGAACACAGAGATTTTAACGTGGTATCGCCTATAGCGCACTCCACGGATCAAGACACACACACACTCACTTTTATTTCATAATAATTTCTGATTACAACTCACACAACACTGAATTGTATTTTTCTTTCTTAGTTCTTCTACTCAAAAAGAAACTTAGATTTATAACCCAAATCCAAGCTGTACACGTTTTCTATATTTAGGAAATAACCAAGCATGGTATTTAATCAATCAATCAACCAAACATAGTAATCATCATCCAATCGCAGCGGTATCACCCAGCAGCAAATCAATCAAGATAAGTATGGTAATAATCCAGCAGCGGTATCAATCAATTAAGGTAAGGTTCAATCAATCTAGCAGGACTTTCTTGATTTTCTCCTTTAGATCCGGTGTGACACTAACTACACGTGTCAACTTGTAGTTCCAACAATCATTTATATTTGTTAGCGGCAGTCTTTGCCGCTGACCATTAACAAAAAAAAATTATTCATCATTTATGACTTTTTAATTTGGACAAAGTTCGTAAACTTTTTCATAAAAAATATTGGCACTTTATTAAATATTCATACTGCACGAGATGTTCGATATTGCCACTTTGTTTTATTTTTACAGATCATATAGTTTCAAAATTAATTAAAATTGAGAAAACTATTTTGTATATTCATGAAAAATAGCAAACATTATGAAGTAAGAAATTATTTATTAATTTGAAATTGATATTGAAAACTGCAAAGTATTAAAATAGATAAAAATATTTAAACAAGGATAAATATTTTTTTAGTTGACAACAAATTGTGCTCCATAAATGGTACCAGTTTCGTCTGATCAATACCGATGCAAGTTATTGTGTCCAATTGAGAAATGCTTCTCTTCATTTCATGTTACATCTGAGTGTACCGGTTGTTAATTAATTCTGTGTCAATTCAATCAAATCTTATATTTTTTTTAATGGTCTATTTCAGGCGACCCGGAACCTCTCGTGCCATCCAGCAGGTACTATGATCTACTTATTTTTCTTAATTACCTTTTTCTTAATAACTTCACGAGTGACAACAGCTCTAACAACAATGATCTTTGGAAAACTTCATTTAAACTCTGAAGTGAAACAGCAATCACCCACCAATGGATCCATATCTAAGTTCAAGTGATACAGTCACGCACCAATGGATCCATATCGTAATATGTATATTACCATATACATATCCACCCATACAATGGATCCATATCTCTATTTTTAAAGGTCAAATAGTCAATCCAAACGGTTAAACATGATCTAGGTATGAAAATGTATTTCATGACCAAATTTTATATTATTTAGATTGTTTTTACTAGTTTTTAAGATAGGTAGAAAATCACTTGATCTAAAAATTCTAGACCACCCGAATGCAGTGATTTTCTATCTATTTAAAAAAATAATAAACAAATTCTAAAAATGTAAATTTTGGTCATATATTTTCATATAGATCATGTTTAATGGCCCGAATCGACTATTTGAACTTTAAAAATAGAGATATGAATCCATAGCCCGGGTCAATCTGTAATTGTGTAATCCTTCTTTTGCTCTCATTTTAAGTGTTGACTCTTTCTTTACAGGGCCAGCAGAGTTCTATTAACATGGCAGAGGAAATACAACGAAGGCAAAATTTGTGTGCCCAGCTTGTGTAATAATTTCACCAAACTTATTAGTTCAACTTATCCTTTTTAGTAAGCAGTTGAACTATAGTAGTTTTACTAATTTTTTGTTTTCCTGTTTTGTGTGTATTGGTATAGCCTAATAACAAATTGGGGTTAAACCAAATCATCTTATAATTGAGGTTTAATTAGTTGATTGGATTGTCTTATGGATTTAGTTTCTAAACTGAAGCAAAACAGGGCCTAATGGGACTTCAATTTTACAGAAATGATCGATTGAACATCAGGGAAGCTGTCCGCCAAGCTGGAATCCTGCTGAACGCAAAGAGGGTGCATACAAATTGTCTTTAATTTCTCTCTATAATTGGAGCTACTAAGCTACAATAGAGATTGATTCTTTTTTCTCTTTTTGAACAATCAGATTGAGATATCTAAGCTCAGAGAAGCCAGAGCCAGAGCCTCTCAAGATTCAACTAACCAGGTAATATGTCACTTTATTGTACAACTAGTATGTACTAGTGCAGGAGACCTGCTCTAAGGTCCAGAGAGTGTTCCTTTAGGCAGTACCAAAATTTTCTACCTTTTTTCGGAACAATTACCATACCAGATTTTGGTAAAGTTTGTGTATGGTCTAGTACTTGTGGGCAATATATTAATGAACCACTAGTTTGTTTGCATATATAATTTAGCATTATAGCTAAATTGAGACTAAATTTTGTAAGTAAAGACTACATCCTACTGTTGTTAGAAAAACGCACCATGGAACCAACTTAATTTCATTATAATTTTGTGCAAATAATAAATCTGACTTCTAATTGTAATACCAGGCGGTGATGAACCATCCGGGACCCGTAAATGGCAATATGATTAACCACAGAACCAACTTGCTTCAGCCAAACATGTACTTATTTTTGAATTTCTTTCCTTCTTTATTTCTTTTGTCTACAAAACAAGTAGCTCAATAGAGGCGGAGGGATGTTCATGGTATGGGGGTCAATTGAGCCCCATTTATTTTGGAAATGTTATAGATCTGTAAAATTCACCCCCATTTGTAGCATCGAAATTTTATATGATTGACCCCGGTGAAATTCACGTTTGACTCTCATAGCTTGAAAGTTTGGTTCTGCCTATATACCACCCCTAAAAGGAAAAACATGACACATACCCCTATTATATGTGAAAAGATTCCCCATTTGAAAATATGGAAAAAGTATCCATCTCCCTTTCCTTGATCATTGCTTCAGTTGCTTTTTCTTGAGGCAGGTGTTGGTGTTATTCTGTTAAACCAGAACATTTTTGGTATTATAATTAATTTTTAATGTGATGATGTATAACTGTGTGATTGTGCCTTATTGTAGCGTACCAACTGTACCAAGTGTGATAAATTGCCCTACAAATGATAGTAACATGTTGCCTGAACAAATTGAGGATCATCTGAAGAACCTTTCTCTGAGATAAAAATAAAACCTAGCTGTATTTCTTGCCCCAAATATGCAAATGAGGCCTTCTTCAATACTCCTTTCCTCATGCTTAAATTTAACACTATATCTCAATGAGTAAATTAAACTCCCGAGTCCTGGATATGCTGGACATGTGCCACATTGCATGAACCGGTACCAGATATGACAATCACAGGGCTAGGCTACCAACTAAAAATAATTTATTACTTGTATTCTAACAAATTTTTTTATTAAATGGTGTTACATAGGAATTCGGGTAGCAACTCTGACCCACTCTCTGGCCTCCTAATGGCAGCGCCCCCGGAAGATATATTCTCTCCTCTGGATGAAAATATTAATCGTTCCGATTGATGTGACCATCTACGCCGAGTCAATATTTCAATTTATTATCCTAGGTATGATTGTTGTTATTTTAGCTAATTGCGCATGAATTAAAATGGTTGTTTGAGTACTGGTATGACTGAATGTCATGCACTTAACCATCTTTCTTCGTTAGTTATTTCCTACTAAGCAGCTTAGGAAATGCATGTCATTGCTGTAAGAGATAATTGGATATTTATTTGCGTTTATTAATTATAAGACATGGATTTATTATCTTTCTAGCCTGCCTCTGTATTTATTTTTTCTTAATCTTTACACATATTGAGATACTTATTTTTTTCATGAAAATGTAATAAAATATATAACAAGTACCTAAATGCATGTGACACTTCTTGTAAGATTAGATGACAGGCTTTGACACTGATAGCATCTAATAATAGAAAGGGAAATTCATCAGATTTACAAGGGACAAAATTAGATAAAAAGAAAAGGCATTGATTATGATTTCCATTTCTCTAGTATTAAGTTTTATTGTTTAAATATAGACCTATAATTACATTGTACTATAATAGTGTCAATTTTGAACTAGTATGGTAAGAATCATACATTAAAGGGGACTAATCAAATTTGTATCAAGATGAGAAATGTATATATTTCGAGCTGAGAAAAACGGATGAATTATAGACTCATCTAGTCCGGAAAAAAAAATTAAATAGAATGGTAATAATTATAGTGAAGGATTAAATTACTAACTGTCACAAAATCTTGAAGTCCATAGTAAAACTGCCTTGAACAATTGTTAGTACTTCTCCTTGGAATAATTGGATGGTCCATATAATTGATTGATAATTTTTTCATTAAATGAACTTTTAAAGAGATGGTTAAATAATAAACAACTGAGATATAGGAAATAATTGAGATGTTAAAAGATCATTGATTATTTAATCATGCATATTAATTTGGTATAAAACAACATGAATAAGAATAATCTTCGGGAATAAAAGAACCGACATGATTTAAAAAATTTGATTCTCATCACAAGCTTAGAAATAAAAAGGAGTAGGTGTAACAAGGTGGAGATCTAACCTTGCTCCATAGTTTGAAAAGGAAAGGATGATGTGAAATGAGAGAGATAGCACCTCCTTTATACTTTTACCATTCATTTTTTTGTTACAAAATGTATAAAAAAAAAAAACTCTCCTCCCACTCTAATTAGTTTTTGGTGCACGGCCAATAAAACATCTCTATGGTAATAATTTCTCTAGTGAATTACACAACTTTGTTAGTCTAAGAATTACTCTAGTGAAGCCCAATAGTTCGGCCCAAATACTTTATATATATATATATATATATATATATATATATATATATAATATATATATACACTTAAAAAGGAAAGACTACTTTCAGATAATATAGCCCATTCTTTAAAAAGGAAAGACTAGCTTCCCTTAACGGGCCTCTGCTCTCCACTTGATAATAGTTATCATCTCGGCCTAATTAAAATTTCAAATCCCAAACTGTGAAACCTGAAACCGCCTCTGCTTCCACTTAATCACTTAAACTCCACTCTTACCTCTTGCTCCCTCTTGTCTCTCACCTCCTCTGTTTCTTGTACAACTCTGGAAAGGCGCTAGCTTGTCGAGCAACTGGAGGCAATTTGGAAAAGCGCTAGCAATTGTCCCTCTTCTCTCTCACCTCCACTGTTTGTCTCTAACTTTCACCTTCTATTCCTCTCAAGGTTTGTCTCTATACTCTACTCTGCCTCGTTTTATTTCTGGTTTGTGTATAGTTCCTTTTTTTGCAATTTGTTTCAAGTAATAAACAAATGGATAATCTATAGTGAATTTTGATTCCACGGACAACCTATAGTCAGTTGATCTGTACTCTAGATTTCTTGACACATTCTTGATTTTGTAACTGGATTCCTTTTAAAGTAGTTCATCTCCATACTGATGTTCTAGAACTACTGATTTGGTATCAATTAGGTTAGTTTATAGATGCATTTATGGTTTTAGTGAATCATCCGTTGCTCCGGTTCAGATTTCTTGGTTCCAAAGTATTGCTGGATTGTTTTGTATAGTCGTATGATTTCTATTTTTGCATTATATATCACATCAATTCCAACAAGTATTCTTTCTAATTAGCTCCCTATTTCTATTTCATTAAACCATGCAATCTTGTTTGTTTTATTCTCTTAGGTCACTAGATTGGATGTAACAATTGTATTTAATATTTCTTTTGCTTCATTAGTTGCATCAAACTGAAATAAATATATTCAATTTTAAACC
Organism: Carex kokanica; assembly: GCA_025461125.1. Classification (NCBI taxonomy): domain Eukaryota; kingdom Viridiplantae; phylum Streptophyta; class Magnoliopsida; order Poales; family Cyperaceae; genus Carex; species Carex kokanica. Next base: position 268,227 of record JAJGRX010001293.1, on the reverse strand, counting down.
CTCGCATGGATAATAAACCCTTCTCTTAATTCATAGTTTATCCTTTTGTTCACTTGGGTGTAGTTGTACTGTTGTACGTAAAGATTTGATCTTTAATCATTTGGTTTGCTTCAATGGTTTGTAAGTTTAGCTGCTGGATTTAATTAATCTTTTTTCCGGGTTATTTCCAAGAAATTAATAACTTATTTTGTCAGAAGAGAATAATGAAAAATTATCTATTTTTTCTGAAAATTAGGTTCCTTTGACAAATAACAATTTTTTTTTTTAAATTTAATAGGATGGATGAAAACAAGAAGAAAATGGATGGAAATAAGGAACCCAGCCAACAAACGAGCATAAATGACATTGCAAAGAAGCCGAAAGAACTATCCATTTTGTACGGTATTCTCTGGAGAAACTGGAGGCACATGTTTCCCTTCTTCTCTTCTCCGAGGTTTCTCTCTTTACTCTACTCTACCTCGCTTTATTTCTGGTTCAAGTTCAGTTTTTTTTTTTTTATAGCAATTTGTTGTGAGGTTGTTTTATTAGTTAGTCGATTTGTATTTTAGATTTCTTGACACATTCTTGATTTTGTAACTGGATTCCTTTAAAAATAGTTTATCTTCTTATTGAATTCCAAGAAGTATTATTTCTAATTAGCTCCCAAATTCTATCTCCTTTTGCTTAATTATTTGCATCAAACTATAATAAATATATTCAATTTTAAACCCTCGCATGTGGATAAACCCTTCTTTTAATTCTTTCTACCAACAGTTGCATGCTCTTTAGTTGGTGCGCTTTTGACAGGTTTATAATATATCCTTTTATTCACCTGGGTTTAGTTGTATTGTTCTAAAGATTTGATCTTGAATCATGGTTTGCTTCAATGGTTTTCATGTTTAACTGCTGGATTTAATTGATTCTATTTCCGGGTTATTTCCAAGAAATAACTTATTTTGTTAGAAGAGAAAAATGAAAAACGATTTATTTGTTCTGAGAATTAGGGTGCTTTGACAAATAACAACTCTCTTTTTTTTTAAAAAGAAAATTTAATAGGATGGATCGAAAGAAGAAGAAAATTGTGATGGCGAAAGAAATGTCCATTGTATGCATTATCCTCTCGATTGATACCAAGGAGAAGGAAGATCTTGTCTTAGAACCGAATACGTAACTTCTAATTCCTTATCTGTTATCTTTGATTTTGTATATGTTTAGTCCTTGTTTACATTATTTGGTGAAAGAGTAATGTGTTAATTCAGGTGTATGAGAAGTAAGCTGGAAGTAATTCAGGTAGACATAATAATCTCTAGTTATTTCAGTATTTTATTTATTTTTAATTTATTCCAATAAGTTTGGCTGTAACTAATATTACTCTGATATAAACATTCTTACTTTACATAAATAGGCTTTAAAAAAAGCCTCGAATGGACCACCGACCATGAAGAAATCGATGTTCAAAGGTATGAAATGACAATCTTGTATAAGTTTACATTAGTAGTGTTTAGTTTTTGTTGTTATTTTATAGATCTGTGTGTAATTTAGGGCTACAGATATATTGACAGAGCAGTTTTTGTTTGATGCAGCGCATGAGCATTTTAGCAAAAGCAGTGCTTTATATGATTCATGCGCTGCATGAAGTGAAACAGGGCCTAATGAGATTTTATAAAAGAAAGAATAATGTGTGGTTAAGGAAAGACTAACTTGAACATTTTTTTGCGAATTCTCTGTATGTACAGAAAATTAATGGAAGGCTCCAACAAAATTTCAATCGAGCTGGGCAGAAAGAAAAAGGAAAAAAATCAGATGAAGTCTATTCTCAGAGACAGAGCCAGTGCCAGTGCCGGTGCTGTTCAACATTCATATGATGTGCCATATTGTAGCATACCAACGGTACCAACTGTGATAAATGTCCCCACAAATACTGGTAACATGCTGCCTGAACTAATTGGGGATGATCTGAAGAACTTTTCTCTATTGAACCTTGGGTAATTAGTTTTATCCTTTATTTCGTACCAGTTTTATACCAGTTTGGTCTGGTCAATACTGATGCAAGTGGTATGTGCTAGCCCAATTGAGAAATTATTTTCTTCATTTAATTTTACATCTTGGTCTAACAGTTTTTAACCAAAATGAACGTAAATCAGATCTTATAAATATTTTCTTTAATGGTCTTTTTCAGGGAATATGAAATTTTTGATGCTGTCCTGCAGGTACTATGATCTACTGCTTTTGCCGAAATGTATTCCCAAAATATTTTATTTATAGTAATATAAATAAATAATGTCAAAAACCAAATTAATTACAATTTAGTTCCACCCATTGAAGGGACCGCATTTTTGGTTCAATCCTCTAGCTGACGCATTGATCCCACGATGTTTTGTATAATTTATTGTGTTCTATATAAAAGTTCCCTATTAATAATTAATATATGTTAAAAGATAATATTTTTATTATTATTATTATTGTTATTTATTGACTATAATCTTTCATTACAGGGCCAGCAAAAACAATTTGCCGAGCTTGGGTAATAATTTCACCAATTCTATTAGTTCAACTTATTGTTTCATTTTCCTTTTTTTTTTTTCTTTTGACAGCAATGAAATGCACTTTGTGATAAGCAGTTAAACTTTTTGATAAGAAGTTGAACTAATTATTTTTTCCCCTGTTCTGTGTGTATTAGTATAGACTAATAACAAATTTGGGTTAAGACAAATCATCTTAATTGAGGTTCAGTTGAACAAATTATGGTTTGTTCGTAGAATATAGGATTGTCTTATGTCTTTACAAATTAGGATTAAGGAAAGTTGGTAGAACATTGTATTTATCTTTATTATTGTTTTTTTTTATAGCAATGGAGTGCACTTTTTAGTAAGAAGTTGAACTTTTACCTTAACTAATTTTTTCTTTTCCTGTTCAGTGTGTGCATTAGTATAGGCTAACAACAGACTGGGGCTAAGACAAATCATCTTAATTGAGGTTCAGTTGAACAAATTAGGTTTAGTTTTTGAAAATTGGAATTTTTTATGGCTTTAGTTTCTAAACTGGAGCAAAACAGGGCCTTATGAGATTTCATTACGAGTGAGTTACGTTTCAATGGAATAAACTGTGGTGAAGGAAAGACTTGAACATGTTTTTGTGAATTATCTGTATGTACAGAAGCATAGATAAATTGAAGATCCTGAAAATTGCCTACAAAACTTCAATCGAGCTGATCGAATTTAAGGTGCATACATTTTGAAATTACACAAATGGTCTTTAATTTCTTTCTATAATTGGAGCTACTAAGCTACACTAGAGATTGATTCTTTGTTCTTCTTTCGGACAATCAGATAGAGATATTGAAGCTCAGAGCCAGTGCCAGTGCCAGTACCAGTGCTGTTCAACATTCGGCTCCTCTTAATGGCAATGATCTGATGAATCAGGGAACCAACTTGCTTCAGCCAAACATGTACTTATTTTTGTTTGTAGTTCGACATGTACTTACATACCCCTATTATTACTTGTGTTCTAACAAAAAGTGTTTTATTGAATGGTGTTTCATAGGAATTCGGGTAGCAACTCTGACCCAGTCTCTGACCTCCTACAGGCAGCACCCCCGGGGCCCATCGAGACCTGGTAAGCATATATATCCATTTGTCTCTGCAATTTTCTTCCTTGGAAATAATTTGTCTGTGTCCTTGCAAAGCAGTTGAGGGGTTGTATCCGCCCTTTTGTTGGTCCGTTTCACGTCTGACCTAATCAACTATTTCCATTTTTATCTCCAGAAAAACATAAATATTTGGTAAACCTCAATCGTTACAATATATTATATATCATACTTTCTCTCTCCTTGCAGTTCAAGGAAGCCAACTGCTGATGGATCAAATTATGTGCAGTGACTTGAATGACTGATGCAACAAAAAACTGCTATTTACTGTTTTATTATTCATTTTCATAATTAGCAGAAAACAAAAATATATTGAGATACTTATATTAATTTTATTAATTATCAACCTGGATTGATTATGTTTCTGGCGTGCCAGTGTAATTTTTTTTTGTCTGAATCTTACACAAATTGAGATTTCTGAAACTAGAACAAGATAACGAAATATACTAGTTGTGAGGTATTATTTTTGTTGGCCCAACAATCACGTTATCTCTACTGAAGCCCAATAGTTCGGCCTTAATGCTTACTTTACGTCGAGAACATTCCTTTATTTTATGGGGAAATTTTCATGTATACTCAAAAACCTCGAAATTACGTACCCCACTAAAATTTATGATCTTATATTTACCCTTCTAAGTTTCAAAAGCTCGTAGATCTACCCAATTTATTGACTTTTTTTAATTAAAACTCGTTTTAAATTTATAAAGTTATCATTTTACCTTTTATTAAAAAATAAAAAAATATGTTTGTTGTTTAAGAGAACTTTTAGTCTTCTAATTGGTCAGTTTTGAGAGCTGATGATTCATTTTCTTTATTGTGACACACACACAAGCATATGCCTAAATGATACCGTGTACTATGTCTCACAAGTAGAGAAATGAATAATTTATTTTCAAATACCAATCAGTTAGAATCAAGGTTCTAAATAGCGATTATTGCATCATCACGGAAAGGCTAAAAAACAAAAGTTATCGCGAATAACGTATCTATGGCGAAAGCTACACTACATAGATTTTTTTCCAAAAATTATATTTCATATTTCCACCGATTATCAACATTATCTAAAGTCTCAAAGAGCAATAAGTAACACAAAATTTGTAGCCAATCAAAACACACAATTTCAAATGAAATGGTCAAAGTTGCTGCTAAAAAAAAATTCTTTGGTATCATAAAATATCTATCTTTTTCCATTCAAAATAACCTAAACATTATGGAATCATCAATTTTTTTTTATTCAATATAACCTAAGCATTCATGGCATAAACTATCTATATGTTTCTATTTAAAAGAAAAAGCAATCTCGGCCTTGAAAAAATTTGGTCCTTAAAATAATTTTTCAGTATGGGCCTTTAAAGAAAAGCCTATATAGTATAGCGTGCGCTATAGTGGAGCGCTACACGAACGTGCTATAGCAGTTCTAGCTGAAATAACATGCTTTTATCCCATAGCTTAGTGTTTAAGATATGAAAAAGCTATAGTGCCCCTACAGCGTCGCTATAGCGTGCTATTTAAAAGACTTGTTATAATGCATGCATAACATTTTTCTTACACAGACTACATATTTTTTTTTATTGTTTTGGTAAGGGATAAAATGCGTACTGTATAAATTTAAAATGAATTTTACTTGAAAAGTCAATCATTTGGATAAATTTGTGAGTTTTAGATATTTAAAAGGGTAAATATGCTATTATGAATTTTACAGGGAGAATATATAATTTTGAAGTTTTTGAGGAGTATACATGAAATTCAGGTGCAAAGACGCTATGCAAATATTTAAGTGTAATGACCTTCATAAAGGAAACTAACAAAGACCCTATGCAAATATTTAAAATTATTGAAGTTATGGTTTTTTTTAAAGCCTTCATAGATGTTGTGAAGTTGTGAGAAGGAATCAAACTTTCGACCTTTGGGTAACCAACAATTCTAGAACTTTTTTTCTAGCCAACTGTGCTGCCTCCCCTTTCTCTATAGAAGTTATGGTTAATGAGACTCACTGAGCATTAATTGCCTTTGCTATATTTAGAACTTTCATTTTCATATGTAAATTCATTCAAGTTTCACCGGTTCTATGTTCACAGAAGAAATTGCTCTCTCTAGCCGCAAAACTATGCTGTGTAGCCAAGTCCTGGACCCCGTGTCCAATCGGTATGGTTCGTTGTTCGTTTAGTTCAACCGCTGTACTTCCTTCGCTTTATTCGGGTACTAGTATTGCAGTATTAGATGTCAAAGAGACCACAAAAGCAATTAAGGTGCCTTTAAATAATGAAAAGCATAAGAGGAATAAAACTCTTGTATAAGAACTTTCGAAAGATCTGATGTTGTACAATAAATTATTTGGTGTTGCCATATTTATGATGAAATAGTGTTTCTTAAGGCAGCGTTTCAGTTGTTTAATTTTGATAGTAGTGGATTATCATTACTTTGTCATTTATTGGCAGTTGTGCCACTGGGTATTGTTTGGAACAATAATAGTTATTTATTTATGTATTTCATATTTCACATTTAGAAGCCATTTGATCCATGCATGTATGGTTGTAGTTATAGCCATTTGATCTATGGATCAGTGGACTCAAAAGAAGACGTGTACTATGGAGATGCCCATCAATTGAATGGACTTGATTTATCATTCACTTAACCTAGTCAACTAGTCAACTGAAGACTACCTTTCTTGGTTTTTTTGGCTTATTTCAAATCTACTTTTATTGCTGATGTGAGACTAACCAACCAATGGTCATGTTGAATGGTCGCTCTAAATGGTTTTCTTAGTCAACATATTACAAAATTTAAACAAATTACATGTAATGTTTACAGCTTGGTTGCTTATATTCGGTACATAACCAATCATTCTCTACTCTCCTACTGTTTCCACCTGATCCAACAATTGCGTTTTATAATTACAAAATCAAAGTTGTCAACATATAACAGCTGGTTGATATACAAAAATTATAAAATTGTCCTACTAAAAAGTTAATTTTAATATTATAATTAACAACTCCTCACACCTTGCAATCTTTATTTTTTAAGCCAGCATAATTGCTAGCATGTGGGCGCATAATTACATTACTATTGGGGTCAAGAAGGAGCTAGGCGATTATATTTTAGAACAAAAATTATGTTTTTATTGTTTTATGATGCGGCATGTAAAATTCTACTTGCATAGTTTTTTAGAGGTGGAATTATCTGACAATGATAATTTTATTTATTTTTTGTGGAGGAAAATGAAATTAAGCCTTCTAATTTAAATTATATCCGCAAGAAATTTAACTAAATTTCGAACTTACAACATCTCATGCGCGGAGGATATTGCGTGCTGATACACATTCACATGTTAACCCTAAACGCCATATTTTTTCTCTGCTCTGTCAATGCTTTAAGATGCTAATCTTTTCTTCTTTGCTATGTTTCTCATGCAAAATATAAGATGGACTTGTTTAAATATTCGCAAAAAAAAATGAGATTAAGCCTTCTGATTTAAATATTTGCAAAAAAACACAAATTTCAACTAGAATTCGAACTTACAACATCTGACGCGGAGGATATTGCGTGCTGATACACGTTCACATGTTTACCCATAATTTTTCTCTGCTCTATCAATTCTATAACATGCTAATCTTTTCTTTTCTGCTATGTTTCTCTTGCAAAATATAAGATGGACTTGTTCCCTTACTCTTTTTCAATTTCTTCTTTGCCGTCTCTCCATATGTCCAATTGCCCCCACCATCTCCAATATTTCAAGCCCCCATGCAACCTCATCTCCATAATAACAAATAAAACCACAACAACAACAATAAAAAAAACAACAAAAAAAAGAGATAAAAATAACCTCCATTGATTATCTATTTCAAAAATGGTTGTATCCATCTTTTTTACTTCACTCTCCAGCACAATTATTGCTGGGAGATTGTACAATTTTGTGTAACTGCAAACTTATATATATATAGGGCTAATAATGTTCTTGGCAAACAAATTGTGCAGTAATTTAAGTCTGGGTCATACAATATTATTGTCTATGTCCTATTATTTTTGTGTCTTGTATTTCGTGCTGTATCATACAACACAAAGAATTACCCCTGAAAAGCCTTGCCATATTTATGATGAAATATATATTTTTGAAAGCAGTGTACCAGCAGTTTTGGATATATAGTAGTTAAGTATCTTTACTTTGTACTTTATTGGCATTTGTGTCACTCGGTTTTATTTGTGGGACAATAATAGTTTATGATTTATGTATTTCATATTTAACATTAGAAGAATCATAACTCCTCGTGACCTGCTAATATTATAGCCATTTGATACATGCATTTATAGTTGTAGTTATAACCATTTGATCTATGGAGTGTACTCAAAAGAAGACGTGCACTATGGAGATGATCATGAATCGAATGGACTTGATTTATCATCAGTTAAGCTAGTCAACTAGTCAACTAGTCAACTAGTTGTAGTTATAACCATTTCTTAGTCTTTTTAGCTTATTCAAAATCTACATTTATTGCTGATGTGAGACTAACCAACCAATGGTCATGTTGAATTGCCGCACTCAATGGTGTTCTTTGTCAACATACATGAACAAATTACATGTACTGTTTATAGCTGTGTTGCTTATGTATGTTAATCATAAACCACCACTCTCTAATCTCCGCTGTTTCTATACCAGATTCAAATGGATTTTGCTAATTCTTGACCAAACTCTCAGCACTTGTGTCTCTACACTCTACTCATCATCCTCTCGTCTATGATGTTTCCCTCTGCTTCTGTGACAACCCATGTCTCATGTCTCATGCCTTCATGTAAAATTTGGTCTTCAAATACATTTTCGTATGGAGACCATGTTTAACGGTTTAGATCGTCTGTTTGAACTTTGAAAATAGAAATATATATCCAAAGCACGGGTTAATCTGTATTATGCATATTACCACAGGATATCATTGAAAACTGAAAAGTATTTTCTTTTTATTTGATAAAAAGAACAACTTCACTTTCTTTTTGTTAGCTGGCATTGTTTACAGAGTGAAGCTATGGTAATATGCATATTACACAACGACCCGTGCTATGAACTCATTTTTTATGTTTTGAAAGTGAAGAACAGTCAACCTGAACCGTTCAACATGATCTTCATATGGAAATGTAGTTGAAGACAAAATTTAATATTTTTTTGAATTTTTTTGTTATTTTTTTAGATAGGTACATAGAAAATCAATTGATTTGAAAAATCTAGATCATCCAAAGGCACTATTTTCTACATATCTAAAAAAATAGTAACAAAAATTATAAAATTTGGTCTACAAGTACATTTTGATAAGATGATTATGTCTAATGTTTACATTGGTTGTTTGAATTTTAAAAAATAGAGATATAGATCCATAGCATGGGTTGATCCGCAATATGCATATTACCATAGCCTCACTCTATTTGCAATTTGAATTCCGACTTCAGATAGTATTAGTATTTATCCAATAGTTGCATATATATCTGCACGTTCCTTAAACCTGGTGTTCTAACGAGCCTGTGGAGCACGAGAGGTCTCTGAAAATCATTGAATTGTCGGGAAGTGGAGTTACCGGAAGTGAAAAATCCCATGAAAGGTATGTGGCTTATTGATGGCACATGGAAGATAGTCGGTGAAGAGGAGTTGATGTTGTTACAGTCTAGTATTATAACTTTTGAAAGATCAAATATTGTATACTAAATATTTACGATGAAATAGTGTTTTCTAAGGCAGTGTTTCAGTAGTAGTTTTGGATAGTAGTTGATTATCATTACTTTGTTATTTGTTGGCAGTCGTTCCACTGGGTATCATTTGGGACAATAATAGTTAACTAATTATGTATTTCATATTTCACATTATAAGAATTAGAGTGAGGCTATGGTGCTATGCATAGCACGGATGGCTAGTGTACTACGGCTCAATATGGTACTTTTTAAAATCCTAACGGTCGATCCGACCGTTCAATGTGATAACCATATGAATATGTACTTGCAAACTAAATTTTATATTTTTTCGAATTTTTTTACTATTTTTTCAGATAGGTAGAATTTTGATGGTCCAGAATTGTCAAAAAACACTGATTTTTCTACCTATCTAAAAAAATAGTAAAAAAATTCGAAAAAATATAAAATTTAGTTTGCAAGTACATATTCATATGGATATCACATTGAACGGTCGGATCGACCGTTAGGATTTTAAAAAGTACCATATTGAGCCGTAGTACACTAGCCATCCGTGCTATGCATAGCACCATAGCCTCACTCTAAGAATTATACGTCCTCTTGACCTCCTAATATTATAGCCATTTGATTTATGTATAGTTGTTGTTGTAGACTCACTATTACCCATTTAATATTATAGCTATTTGACTCATTCAGTGGCTAGTCTTTTTTATTTGTTCAAAAACTACAATTATTACTGATGTTAGACTAACCAACCAATGGTCATATTGAATGGTCGTTCTAAATGGTTTTCTTGGTCAACATACATGAACAAATTACATGTACTGTTTACAACTGTGTTGCTTATATATGTTACTTGCATAATCAATCATTCTACACTCTCTTGCTGTTTCTACAAGATCCAAGAAATGGATTTTGCTAATTCTTGGCCAAACTCTCTGCACTTGTATCTCTACACTCTACTCATCATCCTCTCATCTCTTTTGCTTCCCTCTGCTTGTGCTACAACCCATGTCTCATGCCTTTCTAACCAGAGCTCTTCCCTTCTCCAACTCAAAAGAGGCTTCTTCCACTCTGATCTTACCTCTTGGCAACCTGGAACAGACTGTTGTCATGGCTGGGAGGGAGTGTCTTGCGACGAAGCAACCGGCCATGTCACTGCTCTTGACATCAGCAACCGTAACATTCAAGGTAACCTCAGTGCCGCAATCTTTAATCTCACGTCACTCCAACACCTCAACCTTGCATACAATGACTTTTCACAAAACCAGATGCCAGCTCATGGGTTTGAGAAGCTAACTATGCTTACCAATCTCAACTTATCCAACACAGGATTCTCTGGTCAAATACCAAATGGTATAGCCAACCTCACAAACTTGATCTCCCTTGACCTTTCCTGCGACTATTACAACTTTTATTGTAATTTGAAACTGCATGAACCAAATCTGAGGATATTGGTTAGCAAACTTAGCAATTTAAGGGAGCTCTATCTTGATGGTGTTGATATCTCTGAGAATGGAACCGAGTGGTGCAGAGCTCTGTCTGAGTTGGTCCCCCACTTACAAGTTCTCAGTATGGTTAAGTGTAATCTGTTAGGCCCCATTGAATCTTCTCTTTCCCAACTTGGTTCCTTAACTGTCATTCGCCTCAGTGGCAACAGCTTGAAAACCCAGATTCCTGACTACTTTGCTGAATTTCCATTGAAAGATGTCATGTTGAAGAATTCTGACCTTCAAGGGCTGTTTCCACACGAGATTTTTCAAATCCCAACATTGACCAAGCTTGATCTATCAGGAAATCAAGAGCTATTTGGGACTTTACCTAATTTTCCAGTCTTAAGTTCTTTGGAGAGCTTGGTTCTCGAATGGACCAGCTTTTTTGGTAGCATACCAGATTCAATTGGCAATCTCAGAAATTTATCTGAACTCAAACTTTCATATTGCAACTTTTCAGGACAAATACCTTCTTCAATTGAAAAACTCATTAAATTAACAAGATTGGAACTTTCCTATAATTCACACTCTGGCTCAATCCCCCAAAGTTTGTTTTCTCTTCCAAGTTTGGAAACACTATATCTTTCTAACAACAAGCTCTCAGGCCAGTTCAGACTAAAAGAGTCTTCTTTTTTATTTTCTCCATTGATTGAGCTTCACCTTGATGAAAATCAATTGCATGGACCAATTCCCTTGCAAATATTTAAGTTCTCAAATCTGGAAACCCTTGTTCTGAGTAGGAACAACTTTAGTGGACCAATTCCAAATTCAATAGTTTGGCTCTCTAGTCTAGGTACTCTTGACCTAAGCTCAAACAATTTCAATGGAACATTCGACATTAACTTACTTCAGCAGCTCAACAACCTCACCTATTTTTCTCTATCAGATAATCAGTTATCTGTGGAAGAAGTATCACATCATGAACAGCTGCCATTAGTATTTCCACAAATTAGAGAATTTGGTTTAGCATCGTGCAACCTCAGTCAAATTCCTCGATTACTAAGATATGTAGGTGATCTGGTCAGTGTTGATCTCTCAAAGAACCAGTTGCACGGAGTTATACCAAGGTGGATATGGAAGAAGTTCATGGCTCCTCCTCACAACATGGCATGGGGTTCTACCAAGGGATGGAGTTATACCAACGTGGCATGGCTTGATCTTGCGCACAACATGTTTACTAGTGTAGAAGATGTTCCTCCATGTTTTTCCCATTCTTGCAGGCAGTTTGCCAATATTGATTTTAGTTTTAACAAACTAAAAGGGGTGCTCCCACTTGTGGGTGCCCAAAATTTGGACTATTCCAACAATGAATTCTCAGAAATCCCATCCAACTATACACTCTATTTGGAGAATACTAGATATCTCTTTTTATCCAAAAATATGCTAACTGGAGAAATCCCATCTTCAATTTGTGAACCAAGTCTTAACATGCTGGATCTATCACACAACAACTTGAGTGGATCGATTCCTTCTTGCATCATAGGAAGACCCGGTATGCAGATCCTGAGTTTAAGAGGAAACAAGTTATCTGGAGTACTTTCTAGTCACATAAGACGGTCTTGTGCACTCGTCATATTAGATTTGAACACCAACAATCTTGAAGGCAATTTGCCTGGATCTTTAACAAGGTGTAAAGATTTGGCACTCCTTGACATAGGGAACAACCACATAGGTGGCACTTTCCCGTTTTCACTAGGGAAGCTTCCAAATCTCCAAGTCATTGTACTAAGGTCCAATAGATTACATGGTACACTAGACCTTCCTTCAAATTTTGGAAAAACGAATTCTTCTTTCCAATTGTTAAGAATGATTGATATAGCTTCAAACAACTTCAATGGAAGTTTGCCAGAACTCTGGTTCAGTAATTTCAAGTCCATGCATAATTTATCCTCAAATGCAGTTCTTGGTAAGGATCTTGGTGGATGGCATTTTCTTTATAAAGCATATTCTTTATTTGAAAATTATGGGATCTCTGTTACTATCACGGATAAAGGGGCACAAATGACACTAGAGAATAACTTAGTTAATTTAATGGTTTTGATTGATTTATCGACAAATAGATTCACTGGTGATATTCCTGAGGCGATTGGAGAACTCAAAGCAATAAAAGCACTAAACATGTCACATAATGCTTTTACGGCATTCATTCCGAATGGACTTGGACATTTGACGCAAATCGAGTCACTCGACCTTTCTTGGAACCAACTCTCTGGAGAGATTCCACAGGAACTAATCTCCCTGAATTTCCTATCCACCTTGAATCTCTCATTTAACCATCTGGTCGGGAGAATCCCCCAATCTAACCAGTTCTTGTCATTTGACAATTCATCGTTTGAAGGGAACCCAGGATTATGTGGTTTGCCATTATCTAAGCTGTGCAATGTCACAAGTCCCGGAAACAATTCAACCTCTCCTCCTGGAAAATCTGCTAAGAAAATGACTGCAATTGTTCTCTTGTGCCTTTTCATTGGATTGGGATTTGGTACCGGATTTGGCATAGCAATTATTAGCCCGGTAATCAAAAGAGCAAGAAATGCACGTGCTATTCGTTAGTGATTTGTTTGTGCATCAACAATGAGTGCGCTTGCTTTTCACAGTGTTTGGGTATATAATTAGTACAACTTTTCTTATATTTGATGTTTTTTTAATTTATAAACATCTTTATCTTTGTTTAATATATAATTAGTATAAGTATTCAGAGGGTTTGGGTATATATGTGTTTGCTTGTACCCAACAAAAGTTTATTGAAGTTATATGTGCTTGCTTGTAAGTAGGCATAATGTGTACCTTAGAACGCAGTCGAGCAAAAATTTCATTTAAATACTTGGAGTAAGGCTTAGGTGCTATGGATAGCATAAGGCATTCCGTGCTACGTCCTCAAACCTATCGTATAACTTTCAAATTTCGATCTAAGTAGCTCAGTAAATTGGTTATATAATGGCCTTCTAGAATACTAATTTTTATTATTTTTGAAATTTTCTTACTTATTTTTTATGATTTATGAAAGATGGCAAAAAATAGCCTAAAATATTGGCAATTTTTAAGCTCCAATAGCAACAATATAATTGATGAATCTTCAAAATAAACACATGAATCTGAAACAAAAATATATACATAAAGTGAAGTCTGTTAAACATGACTAATTCTTAAGCTCAAACTTTAAAATAGTAGATGATAGACTAAAAAACATAGGATGCACATCTGCAACATCCTTAGCTTTCTCTAAGTTGATCAGCGAATCATGGTTCAAAATTCTTTTCCAGTAATGGAAATCTATGTATGAGTTCAGCAAGCTTCCAATCACCTTTGTTGCTAGGGGGCTACCTCGGAGCTTCTTTACAATATCATTTCTGATCTTTTGCAAATCTCTATGATTGTCAGGGTTATAATTAGAGTAGAGGGGTAATTGATATACCTTCTTTGATATCTGATACTTTTTATGCTTCTTTTGCACGAGTTGAAACTTCATGCTCACTATCTAATAAACTAGCACTAATAAATTTCATACAGATAGAGCAGTTATTGATATATAATAGCTAGAAGCCATGATTTATTAATGATAATCTGTTGGATTGGGACCAACATTTATCCCGAATAATTCGCAAATTTTATGAATTTTTCCAAAATTTTACGAATTATCCGCGATTTTTTTTTCTCTATTGTGGGGCCAAGATCTCCGGTCTGGACTCAATGTATAATTTTGAAATATACCCAAATCACGAATTTTGACCCCGCCAAGTCTTTCCCGAATCATTAAGTTGTCACTATGCTCTCCCGAGAAGTCATTCTCTCTTGATCCTCTTGTTTGCACACCGCTCTCTTAATACCAAATTTTTTACGTCATAGTTGAACTCGAAATCCTTTGAACAAACAATATAAATATAGATTAACTAATTGTCTGACAAAATTGAGTATAGAGAGATTAGCTGCCCTCGAAGCTCCAGTGAATTAGCAATTGCTTCACAGAGTTTTGTTTATTAATTTAACTTTTAAAATAATTAAATAATATATTTAATGAACAAAAATGATAGAAAAATAATGTTAAATTTCTATGAGTATACTGAATATAAAATTATTTTCATGAGAAAATCAACTATTTTAAAAGTTTTTGTGAATACACTGTAAATTTTTCGTTTTAAATTTTGTCTATATTTAGTCATGTGTTGTTTTAAGTCAAAATAGTTCTGTTAATATCCTATTTGGATTTCACCTGAGATATTCTTTAAGCCCAAGAATCTGAATCCTCCGAGGTACCTAAGTACCTAACTCAAGCAAATTGAAACCGACGGCTCAGATTAAATCAAAACGGTGCCTATTCGGAAATGGCGCAGAGAGTCAGTATTATTTGTGCTTTGAGATTCGTGCCAAGTGAAAAGAACGATACTGAGCCATCCGTTTCCAATTTGCTTGAGTCAGGTACCTGGGTTGATCCGAATTCTAAGCCCAACCCAGGCCTAATTTACTGTCTGGTACAAGAGGCGACAACAATTCACCCTTCAATCTACAACGAAAAAGGCCCAGCCCAAACCAAATCAAGACCCATAATAAAATTTCTTATTTCTGAGCAGAGATCGAACCCTTCTAGAAGGCCCAGCCCAAATCAAATCAAGGCCCATAATAAATTTATTATCTCTGAGCAGAGATCGAACCCTTCCCTTCCTTCTAGATCGTCTCTGTTACGCGTCTCTCTCTC
This sequence comes from Carex kokanica, assembly GCA_025461125.1. Taxonomy (NCBI): domain Eukaryota; kingdom Viridiplantae; phylum Streptophyta; class Magnoliopsida; order Poales; family Cyperaceae; genus Carex; species Carex kokanica. The sequence goes on along the minus strand of JAJGRX010001293.1, from coordinate 252,749 downwards.
TCTCTCTCTCTCTCTCTCTCTGTGGCCGCCATGGCTGCTTCTTCGACAGCATCTTCCAGCGATTCCTCCTCCTCCTCCTCCAGCGACTCCTCTGGCGAATCATCTCGGAGGAGGCGCCGCCACAAGGAATCCTCGCTGAAGGCGCGCAAGGATCAGCGCACAGGGAAAAAGCGCCGCCACCGCCACCGCAGCCGTAGATCTCCCGTCGATTCTTCTTCTTCCTTCTCTGATAGCCACAGGTTCGTTCTCTTTTCCATGGTTTTTGTCTTGTTAGTTGATTGACTTGTGTCCATTACTGAAATCTCTTTAGTGCCAGTTCATCTGATAGTGAGCATGAAGCTTCGAGTCGTGGAAAGAAGCATAAAAAGCATCGGAGATCAAAGAAGGTATATTTACTTCGTATGGTTTTTACATCAGAGATCAATACCAGTACTGTACTGGTATCTGGTATTGTTACTGGCAGGAACTGCTGTAGTCATACCAGTACTGATTTCTTTTTATGTCAGGAAAAGGAGAAAGATAAAACCAAGTCAAGTCACCATAAACGGCACAAGAGAGAGAAAGAGGTAAACTATCATATTACTGTAAAATTATCATTTAAGTTCTCTGTCTTGCTGCCCCATGATTTTTATTTATACCATACTGACAGAATCTTGTAGATTAAAGTCTTAAAGTATCATGAATTTCATAACAAGAAAAGCTATGCTGTTCTAGTATATTATAGTATACTAAAGAAGAATATGTACCCTCAACATAACTAGGAAATTATTTTATTACACAAGTAAATGCATACTTGATGCATACAAAGAATATGTACCCTCAACATACTTGATGCATGCAATATATGTAAGCTGACGGACCTTTTTGCAAACAATACTCAGTATTTTATTCACAATTACCACCTAAGTTTTTATCATGCTTGTCACCACCAAATTTCCTCAAATATATTTGCAATTGACACCTAAGCACTAAGTTGCGGTAGTTGAAGAGGTTCTTGTTGCGTAAATATTGACTTTCTTAATTCTTGCTCTAATTTATCCTTTTTCGTCATGCATGAATGAATTAAAATTCATTTTAATTGTACTAAGTACAGAATAGTTATGATATTTCTGTAGTTTATTTTAAATAGTGGTACTTATAGTTTTTTTTTGGTGCTCCTTGTGTTGGGGTGGCTCTTGAAAATTGGAGCTGGGTTGTTAAACGGGTAACCCGGTCGATGTGTTGTTTCTTTGTTGCTATTTGGGCGATTTTGAGCTTTACACAGAGAAAGAAGGGCAGTCCAGTTCAACTTTCCAAGGTTCTCTCTCTCTCTCTCTCTCTCTCTCTGCACCACTAGGTGTTATAATTTAGATAAAAAATATTTCTGTTCTACAATTAGTCTTAATTTGTACTTGTTTCTAACGTCAAGTTAGCCCTTTATAGTGTAATTTGGTCTCAGTTTTACCTGCATAGGCCTTAATGTACCCTCAACTGTGCAATCAAGCGGTAGGTTTTTCATAACTACATCTAAATACTTCATTCTTGAATTAAATTTCAAGAATTGCAATCCTTATTGTTCAGTGCATAAAAAGATGAAGGTGTGGTGTGAGCCTTGATTTATTTTTGTGCAAGTTCATGAACTTATTTGCTTTGTTAACTTAAAAAATGTGCTCTTTTCTTCGTACAGTTCTTGGGACATGACAAAGACGAAGGCGTGCGGCGAAGTGCTATTTCTGGTAAAAAGGTATGGCATTTTATTCATCTCTGCAATTTTTCTTATATCCTCATGTTTTCTAATTGTTTTTTAAGGGGTACAGGAAATCATTTGGAAGTAGTAATTAAAAAATAGTTATGTCCCCAGCAAAAGCCTAATTGTACCCCCAAATTTATAAATACATAAAAAATCGTTATAAATAAAATGGAAATAATACACGGATTAGTTTGGACCTGACTATTGACCATTTGGGGGAGTTGTATAGTTTATGGGTTTCTTTTAAATTTTGTTTTGCTTGTAGATTTTGCTGAAGGTGGATAAAACAAAGGAGGACAAGGAGGCAGAGAGCAAGCGAAATGAACTTTTGAAATTTCTCAATGCTAGCTATGATTAATTTGCTGTTTGTGTTTTTCATCGATTTCCCTGTCATCATTTTTTTTTATTCCTTTTTGTACCTGAAATGCATGGTTGTGTAATTTTTTTTTTTAATTATCTTTTACCTACTTTACCATTTACCTCTTAGTCTGTCATTTATTATTTTAAAGTTTTCAGTTTAAAAATTAGTTGGGTTTACCAGACTCCACTTTGTGTGTGTATATATATTTGTTTCAGAGCTTGTGTTTATTTTGGGGATTCATCAATTGTGGCTATTTTTAATTTGGAGTGAGGGGTTTTGCTCATTATTTGTGTTCAAATTATGTTTTTTAATTATCTATAGCAGAGTTGGTGCACATAGTACTTGTCTGGTTGTATTGTTTCGAATGCTTCTATCAAAATTAAAGATGAAAGTAGAATTAGATGCAGAAATTACTTAATTACTTGGCATTGTAGTTGCATGTAAAATATATGTATTGTATTTTTCTTTACCATGAAGTTTTGCTTGATTGCGCTTTAAGGTGCCAATTGTGCCTATTTACAAGCAAACACATAACTTGAATAAAATTTGTTGGTTACAAGCAAACACATAAAATTGTAACAATAATACACGCTGGTTACAACCTCTTACAAGTAAACACACGAAACTTGAAAAAAAAGAGAAGAAAAAGAAAGAAATGAGTAAAACTGAAATCAAAGAAAAATATATTCATATATTAAACATCAAATAGAAGAAAAATTGTTCTAATTTTATAGTCAAGACCTTCGAAAAGCGAGCACTCTTGTTGCTGGTGTGCAGAGTAATTCCTAACGAGTTGCATGTTCATTTCTTGCTCTTTTGATTTTTGGGCCAATAATTACTATGGCAAATCCGGTACCAAATCCTGTACCAAATCCCAATCCTACGAAAAGGTACAATAGAACAATTGCAGTCATTTTCTTAGCAGGTTTTGTGGGAGGAGAGGTTGTATTGTTTCCAGGGCTTGTGACATTGCACAGCTTAGATAATGGCAGACCACATAATCCAGGGTTCCCTTCGTATGATGAATTGTCGATTGCCAGGAACTGGCCAGATTGCGGGATTCTCCCGACCAGATGGTTAAATGAAAGATTCAAGATGGATAGAAAAGTCAGGGAAATTAGTTCCTGTGGAATCTCTCCAGAGAGGTTGTTCCAAGAAAGATCCAGTGACTCGATTTGCGTCAATTGTCCAAGTCGATGCGGGATGGATCCAGTAAAAGCATTATGTGATAGGTTTAACGCTTTTATCCCTTTGAGCTCGCCAATCGTCTTAGGAATATCACCGGTGAATCTATTTGTCGATAAATCAATCAACATCATTAAATTAGGTAAGTTATTCTCTAGTGTCATTTGTGCCCCTTTATCCATGATAGTAACAGAGATCCCATACAGTTGCAAAGAAATCCATCCATCAAGGGCTTTATGAAGAAAGGCATCCGAGGATAAATTATGCATGGACTTGAAATTATTGAACCAGAGTGGTGGTAAAATTCCATTGAAGTTGTTTGAAGCTAGATCAATGATTCTTAACAATGGGAAAAGAGAATTCATTTTTCCAAAATTTGAAGGAAGGTCTAGTGTACCATAGAATTTATTGGACCTTAGAACAATGACTTGGAGATTTGGAAGCTTTCCTAGTGAAAATGGGAAAGTGCCACCTATGTGGTTGTTCCCTATGTCAAGGAGTGCCAAATCTTTACACCTTGTTAAAGATCCAGGCAAATTGCCTTCAAGATTGTTGTTGTTCAAATCCAATATGACGAGTGCACAAGACCTTCTTATGTGACTAGAAATTATTCCAGATAACATGTTTCCTCTTAAACTCAGGATCTGCATGCTGGGTCTTCCTATGATGCAAGAAGGAATCGATCCACTCAAGTTGTTGTGTGATAGATCTAGCATGTAAAGATTTGTTTCACAAATTGAAGATGGGATTTCTCTAGTTAGCATATTTCTAGATAAACGGAGAGATATAGTGTTCTCCAAATAGAGTGTATAGTTCAGTGGGATTTCTGAGAATTCATTGTTGGAATAGTCCAAAATGTAAGCACCCACAAGTGGGACTGCTCCTTTTAGCTTGTTAAAACTAAAATCAACGGTGTCAAAGAAAACACTTGGAGGAACATCTTCTACACTAGTAAACATGTTGTGCGAAAGGTTAAGCCTTGCCTCAGAATCCCTCAACCTCTTCCATATCCACCTTGGTATAACTCCGTGCAATTGGTTTTTTGAGAGATCAACATAGGACAAATTGGTGAGGTTACTGAGGTGCCCAAGTAAGTTAAGGTCAAATGTTCCATTAAAATTGTTTGAGCTCAGGTCAAGAGTAACTAGACTTGGGGGCCAAACTATTGAATTTGGAATTGGTCCGCTAAACTGGTTCATACTTAGATCAAGTGTTTTGAGATTTGAAAACTTAAATATTTGCAAGGGAATTGGTCCATTCAATTGATTTTCATTAAGGTAAAGCTCAATGAATGGAGAAAATACAAGAGAAGACTCTTTTAGTCGGAACTGGCCGGAGAGCTTGTTGTAAGAAAGATATAGTCTTTCCAAACTTGGAAGAGAAAACAAACTTTGGGGGATTGGGCCAGAGAGTGAATTATCAAAAAGGTTCAATCTTACTAATTTACTGAGTTTTTCGATTGAAGAGGGTATTTGTCCTGAAAAGTTGCAACGTGAAAGAATGAGCCTAGATAAATGTCTGAGGTTGCCAATTGAATCTGGTATGCTACCAAAAAAGTTGGTTTCTTGGAGAACCAAGCTCTTCAAAGAACTCACGATTGGAAAATTAGGTAAAGTCCCAAATAGCTCTCCATTTTCTGATAAATCAATCTTGGTCAATGTTGGGATTTGAAAAATCTCTTGTGGAAACAGCCCTTCAAGGTCAGAATTGTACAATAGGAGATATTTTAATGGAAATTCAGCAAAGTAGTGAGGAATCTGGGTTTTCAAGCTGTTATCACTGAGGCGAATGACAGTTAAGGAACCAAGTTGGGAAAGAGAAGATTCAATGGGGCCTGACAGATTACAATTAACCATACTGAGAACTTGTAAGTGGGGGACCGACTCAGACAGAGCTCTGCACCACTCCGTTCCATTCTCAGAGATATCGGCAGCATCGAGATAGAGCTCCCTCAAATTGCTAAGTTGGCTAACCAATATCCTCAGATTTGGTTCATGCAGTTTCAAATCACAATCAAAGTTGTAATAGTGGCATGAAAGGTCAAGGGAGATCAAGTTAGTGAGGTTAGCTATGGAAATTGGGATTTGACCAGAGAATCTTGTGTTGGATAAGTTGAGATTGGTAAGCATAGTTAGCTTCTCAAACCCATGAGCTGGCATCTGGTTTTGTGAAAAGTCATTGTATGCAAGGTTGAGGTGTTGGAGCGAGGTGAGATTAAATATTGCAGAACTGAGGTTACCTTGAATGTTACGGTTGCTGATGTCAAGAGCGGTGACATGGCCGGTTGCTTTGTCGCAAGAAACTCCCTCCCAGTCATGACAACAGTCTGTTCCGGGTTGCCAAGAGGTAAGATCAACGTAGAAGAAGCCTCTTTTGAGTTGGAGAAGGGAAGAGCTTTGGTCAGGAAGGCATGAGACATGGGTTGCCACAGAAGTAGAGTGAAGAGAAAGATGAGAGGATGAAGAGTAGAGTGTAGAGACACAAGTGCAGAGAGTTTGGCCAAGAAGTAGCAAAATCCATTTGTTGGATCTGGTAGAAACAGCAGGAGAGTAGTGAATGGTGGATTATCAAATTAACTTGTATATATAAAAACCCAGCTGTAAACAGTACATGTAATTTTTTCATGCATGTTGACTGAGAAAGTCATTTAGAGCTTGACTACTACTTGACTACTCTTCAGTTGACTTGGGTCAACCCAGCCTCTTTTTGGAAAGCTTTGTTTTTTCTTTTTGACCAGCCTTAGTCGTCCCGAGATTTTTATATATAAGAAAATAAATAAAATATTAAAAATGAGAAACTGTTGGTCAGAATTTGAAAAATAAGAAGGCTGGTATGTGCCAAGGTGTCCCAGCGGGACGCCATGGCATACTTTGGCCCGTGGAAAAAACGTAAAAAACAAAAAAAAAAAACGGGACGCCATGCCATACTCCAACCCTTAAAAAAAAAAAATCAATTTTTTTTTTCTGCTGTGTTCAGTCAGAAATCCAATAATTTTGATCAGATTCAAAATTGATTTTAGAGAAAATGGCTACATGGATTTTTGTGTTCTTTATATCAAAATAAAGGTATGAAAGTCTAGCTTCCAGATAATATAATTTCTCTTTACAAAAATATTACAGATTGGTACAGTTTTAGCGATTAATTGACAGAGGTCAGAATTCAGAAAAGCTGAAATTCCAGTGAGCAGTCCTATAATTTTGACCAGATTCAAAATTCAATTTAGAGAACATGGCTACATGGATTTTTGTGTTCTTTATATCAAAATAAAGGTATGAAAGTCTAGTTTCCAGATAATATAATTTATCTGTACAAAAATATTACAGATTGGTACAGTTTTAGCGATTAATTGACAGAAGTCAGAATTCAGAAAAGCTGAAATTTCAGTGAGCAGTCCAATAATTCTGACCTCTGTCAATTAATTGCAAAAAATCTATCAATCTGTAACATTTAACAATAAAAAACAAAAAATTTCCAAAACTTTTCCTTCAAATGACATCATCATTTATTAGAAATTATTCAAAGATATTCTATATTATAAATAGCGCAGCATTTTTTGTATGTTTTGTTCTTATAATATTCATGATATTCTTGAAAGTTTGCCATACATTTATATGTTCTACATATTGTTCTCAACATGAAAAGCTATAATATCAATTATTTGCAGTATAAATTACAAAGAAATTGTTCCAAAAAGCACAACATTAAATAATAATAAATCAAAATTAGTGACATTTTTATAACTTTTTCCAAGAAAAAGTATTTAGCACTGACGAATGAGTGGGTTTATTCAGTCAAAAATTATGTAAATTGGGAGCCCAACAGAGGTCTTTATGAGTGCGTTACCTTCTTAGTGGGCCTCACCATCTGCGCTAACCCACTTCTAATGTGAAAGATAAACGTTCAAATGTGCGTTCAAAAGTTCTCAAATTTTTAGCAGTAATTCATAGTGGTGACAAAAAGTATGGTTATCATAGTGGTGACATGTGTCCTCCACATGCATCCTTTTATCAATTAAATTCATTTAATTTTCTTTCTTATTTAATGAAAAGTCAATTTACACTAAAACCCTTATATTATTATAAATAAATTAACTTGTAAATAATATGTTTTCAATTAACATGATGTTACAATAAATTTTAAAATACTTCAAACTGGACTAAATATTTAACAAGTATAATTGAATTAATTAACATATATAAGTAATTTACCATTTCGTAATGTAAATTTAAATAAATATTTCCATATTCCCAAAATTTCTGATTTTAACACCACCAAAATCTATCAATCAAAATTTTGTTAAGGACTTTGCAATTACCTATTTCTTATTACATTTTCCTATGTATTTCTAGTTTTGATTCCAAATCAAATATATTTTCAGCATGTATAAAATTGGGATGTTACAGTGCGAGACTCGGGTAAAACTCGGACCGGACACGGCCGATACCGAGTTGACTCGGACACGGCCAATACCGAGTTGACTCGGACTCGGCCGAGTTTCCAAACCATTATATATAGTAAGGATAGCATGTATTATGCTTATTAAAAGGGTTTGGTGAGTACAACTCCAAAAGTCTATCAGATTTACTTTAAACGACGAATCCAAACCATTAAAACCAATCTACTTCATTAGTGATGCGTGTACAAAATTTTGAAATTTTCGAATTCATTAGTACAAATTGATTAGGCGGTAAAAAAAAATTTGCTTGACTTCATTATAAGGTACCAAATGTGCCTACTTACAAGCAAACACATACAACTTGAATAAAATTTGTTGGTTACAAGCAAACACATAATAGAGTTGTAAGAATAATACACGCCAATTACGACCTCTTACAAGCAAACCCATTAAATGGTAAGAGTAATACACGCCTGTTAGGACCTCTTACAAGCAAACACATAAATAAAAAGAGAAAAAAGAAGAAGAAGAGATAAAGATAGATTGAAAACAAAGAAAAAGATACTAATCCCTAACGAGTTGCATGTGCAATTCTTGCTCTTTATATTACCAGGATAAGGCAAATCCAGTACCAAATCCCAATCCAATGAAAAGGCACAAGAGAACAATTGCAGTCATTTTCTTAGCACGTTTTGTGAGAGGAGAGGTTGAATTGTTTCCAAGACTTGTGACATTGCACAACTTAGATAATGGCACACATCATAATTCAGGGTTCCCTACATACGATGAATTGTCGAATGCCACGAACTAGCTAGATTGCGTGATTCTCCCAACCAGATGGTTAAATGAGAGATTCAAGATGAATAGAAAACTCAGGGAGGTTAGTTCTTGTGGAATCTCTCCAGAGAGTTGGTTCCAAGATAGGTCCAGTGACTCGATTTGCGTCAAGCGTTCAAGTTGAGGCGGAATGGATCCAGTAAAAGCATTATGTGACAGGTTTAGTGCATTTATTCCTTTGAGCTCGCCAATCGTCCTAGGAATATCACTAGTGAATCTATTTGTTGATTTACACATCATTAAATTAGGCAAGTTATTCTCTAGTGTCATTAGTGCCCCTTTATTTGTGACAGTAACAGAGATCCCATCAATTTCAAAATAAATTAAAGCAGTGGACCAAGGACTTTACCAAGAACTGCATCCGAGGATAAAATATGCATGGACCTGAAATTTCTGAACCAGAGTGGTGGTAAACTTCCATTGAAGTTGTTTGAAGATAGATCAATCATTCTTAACAATTGGAAAGGAGAATTCATTTTTCCAAAATTTGAAGGAAGGTCTACTGCACCATAGAATCTATTGGACCTTAGAATAATGACTTGGAGATTTGGAAGCTTCCCTAGTGAAAACGGGAAAGTGCCACCTATCTGGTTGTTCCCAATATCAAGGAGGGACAAATATTTACACCTTGTTAAAGATCTAGGCAAATAGCCTTCAAGATTATTGTTGTTCAGATCCGCGCGCAAGACCTGTTTATGTGATGTGATAGTGTTCCAGAATTAGCGAAATCCATTTGAATCTGATAGAAACAACAGGAGAGTAGTAAATGGTGGATTATGAAATTAACTGGTATAAAAACCGAGCTGTAAACAGTACATGTAATTTGTTCATGCATGTTGACTGAGAAAGTCATTTAGAGCAGTTAGGCTCACATTGACTTGGGTCAACCCAGCCTTTTTTTTTAAAGCTTGGTATTTTCTTTTTTACCAGCCTTCATGTGGTCACTCCAAAGAAAATGCTTTACGACAATCATCACTGGCAAACAATAATTTAACAATAAAAAACATAAATTTTCCAAAAAATTTCCTTCATATGACATCATCATTTATTGGAAATTATTCAAAGATATTCTATATTATAAATAGCGCAGCATGTTTTGTATGTTTTGTTCTTATAATATTCGTGATATTCTTGAAAGTTTGCCATATATTTGTATGTTCTACATATTGTTCTCAACATGAAAGCTATAATATCAATTATTTGCAGTATAAATTACAAAGAAATTGTTCCAAAAAGCACAACATTAAATAATAATAAATCAAAATGAGTGACATTTTTGTAACTTTTTCCAACAAAAAGTATTTAGCACTCATGAATGAGTGGGTTTATTCAGTCATAAATTATGTAAATTGGGAGCCCAACAAAGATCTTTATGAGTGCGTTACCTTCTTAGTGGGCGTCACCATCTGCACCAACCCACTTGTAATGTGAAAGATAAACGTTCAAAGGTGCGTTACAACGAATATTGACACTCACAATGCGAAGACTCACTCAGTCTTTAGCAAATTTCTTTCCAAAATTTTAGCAATAATTCTCACAATCAAGTTTATTTTTTTCTTCAGAATAAGTCATAATAATTGTAATGTCATATCACTCTTAATAAGAAAATTTTCCTTAGTCTTTAATTTCATTTTAAAATTGTTTCAGATGTCTATTTTATTTTTCTTATGTAGGGTCTCATTTTAATAATCACTTGTAGCAAATTTCTTATGTAGGGTCTCATTTTAATAATCCAAACAAAATGCTTTACGACAATCATCACTCGCAAACAAGAATTTAACAATAAAAAACATAAATTTTCCAAAATTTTTCCTTCATATGACATCATCATTTATTGGAAATTATTCAAAGATATTCTATATTATAAATAGCGCGGCATTTTTTGTATGTTGTGTTCTTATAATATTCGTGATGTTAACTTGAAAGTTTGTCATATATTTATATGTTCTATATATTGTTCTGAACATGCAAATAAAGGTCAAAATCTGCTAAAAAAAGCTATTATACAAATATCAATTACATTTGCAGTATAAATTACAAATAAATTGTTCGAAAAAGCACCACATTAACTAAATTCTCACTTGAGGATATGTGCACATGCTAATATGATAGGTGTCTGGTCCGTTAGAAACCAACCACGAGAGAATTTAATATTACTATGTTATTCTTGGGTAATTTCATAAAGGCAGTGTACTGAGTTTCTCTAGGAACTAGGCACTGTACTGAGTTTCTAAAGAAAGAGAGATTCTATCTTTAGGAGGGTTTTAACAAGAAAGAATGAAAGTCATTGGTGAATCCGATGTAGCAAGAAAAGAAATGATGAAGGAGAGGAATTAATTGTACACTGAAGCTCTATCATGAGAAATTGCTTGGTTCATCATGTGAGGCGTCATGGACCCTATTCATGGATGGATATGGTGAACATGTTGTAGCCTATGTATGTAGGCTTAAAGAAAAAAGAAAAAGACTTGAAAAATGACTTTTGCAAGTGCATGGATCAGACAGGACCATCCATTAAAAAAAAAAGAAGAAAGACTTAAAGAAAACTGTACCAATAATTTTGACCTCTGTCAATTAATCGTTAAAACTGTACCAATCTGTAATATTTTTGTATAGAAAAATTATATTAACTGAAAACTAGACTTTCATACCTTTATTTTGATATAAAGATAACAAAAATCTATGTAGCCATGTTCTCTAAATTGAATTTTAAATCTGGTCAAAATTATAGGACTGCTCACTGGAATTTCAGTTTTTCTGATTTCTGACCTCTGTCAATTAATTGTTAAAACTGTACCAATCTGTAATATTTTTGTGTAGAGAAATTATATTATCCGGAAACTAGACTTTCATACCTTTATTTTGATATAAAGAACACAAAAATCCATGTAGCCATTTTTTCTAAATTGAATTTTGAATATGATCAAAATTATTGGATTGCTCACTGAACATAGCATAAAAAAAAATTGAATTTCGTTTTGGGCTGGCCTGGGCCATGGTGGCCCGTTTAATTTTTTTTTTTCCTTTTTTCTGGGTCAGTCTGAGCCATGGCGTCCCTTCCTTTTTTTTTCCATTTTTTTCATGGGTTTGAGTATGCCATGGCGTCCCTGCTGGACGCCATGGCGCCCGCCTGCCTTCCCATTTTTCAAATTAATTACCCCGATACATTTCTTATTTTTAATATTTTATTTATTTATTTTCTTATATATAAAAATTGCGGTTGTTCGGATGTATGGTTTTACGTAGGAATTCATACTCAATGGGGGCTGTTTTCCTAGAGCCGTTCGGAGGCCCAGTAATTTCCCAATTTGTTCCCAACTTTATTCCTATGATGCACTAGAGAAGGAAATACATGACACGCCGTGACGTGACGTGACAAACACGCCGTGATTTGGTCACGTGACGTGACGTGACGTGATCAATGTTTTTTTTTCACGTGACGTGATGTGACGTGATCAAAATAGTGGCAGACGATCACGTCACGCGAATGGTCACGTCACGCGTAGTCACGCCGTGACTATACGTGACGTGATATGACGTGACATAAATTAGTCACATTGAACTTTTTTTATATTTTAATTTAAATTGTTGAAAATTCAGAAAAAATATATCAAAAAATATGAAAATTATAAAATTTGTAAAATAAGTAAATAATGTTGCAAAAATTAACTAGTAAATAATATTCTAAAAATTATCAAATTTTTTGGATAAAAGATATTTAAGCCCGTTTCATTAAGAAACATAGTTTTTACAAACAGCCACAAAAGAAAAGTCTGAATATACTATGAATATACTACAGAAACATAGCCTAATAGTATTAAGATCGGACTGATTTTAAAATTCCAAAACTATTTTAGTGCAAGCCATCCAAGCAATCCGTGACTATGCGTGTTTACGTGATTACACGTGACAGTACGTGATCACGTGATGTGTTTTATAACGTGACGTGATTAGTTTACGTGACGTGACGTGACGTATAATTTTTGTTAAATACAGTCACGTCACGCGAATAGTCACGTCACGCAACACGTGAGTCACGTTACGTAATCGACACACGTGACGTGACGTAACGTGACGTGAACGTGACGTTACGTGACGTGACTGATCACGCCGTGACAAATTTCCTTCTCTATGATGCACCCACCAATAGCCGAATTCATGGAAAAAAAAAAAGATCTCCAAGTAAATAATTTTTTTCCCAACTCCCACCTTCTTCTTCCACGTGGGTGGGTCCCATCTACACTCTCTCTCTCTCTTTCCTCAAAAACAAACATGTGGCACATTCCATTAGTGGAGATTTATCGGTTCTGACCGACTTTGCCCCCCTGGAATTTTTTTTGCCCCTCTCTGGAAGTTTGATTTGTAATTCGGGTTAAATTTGTTGAATTTTGATTGGTAATTAGAATTATAAGTCAGAGAATCAGAAATTACAAGTTAAAGTATTGGAAAGTATAAGTTAAAGCATTATTTTTTATCGAGTACCCAATTGGTTAATGGATTTAAACCCGATTCAATATTTTTTTGGCCCCCCCTAACAAAAATCCTGGATCCGCCCCTGGCACATTCTATGTATAAAGAGCTACACTTTATATAATTTCTCATTGTGGGACTATGTTACTATCCAAAGATCCAAACCGATATATATATATATAGAGTGATGCTACGGTGCTTTGGGAAGTAAAAATGGTGTTTTACTTTCGGCTCATATCTCTATTTGTAAAAAAGGTCGGTGTAGGGTATGTGCAACACTGACTGTTTTCTTAATAAAAGGGTCGGTGTAGGGTATAAGCAACACTGATGTTTCTCTTAAAAAATAGTCAGTAAAGGTACTAACATTGACGGTTCCGTAATAAAAACAGTCAGTGAATCCAAAATTACAAAAAAAATGACAATAAAATAAATATAAAAAAAAGTTTGGAATCGGACCGTTCATTTTCTCGCGGGAAATCAACGGTGGATTTGCAGTCAAATCATTTCAAATCTATTTTAAAATGATCAAGGGAGAACATTGAACGTAACCAACATAAAAGTTTGGATGTTTTATTGTGTATGAGCTTCGATCCAACACGAAATGTTTATGGCCATACAATGCTTCAATTTTCGGTCAACTAAATGGATGGGTAAATAAAAACAAATTTTGATCAAACTTGGATGCAAGACAATAAATGCAGTGCTCTCTAATTTAAACGGTTTCGATCGACCCACGGACGACATATTCCTGTGCGTCTTCATTAACTCATGAAACAAGAGTTTATATTTCATGTTCATGCATAGAAGATGTGAGTCATATATGCAACATGCATGTAGTGCTATATAATTTAATGTGTTCAAATCATTTAATTAAGCAATAAACATGTTATAACATTAATTATTGCATAAATATTACTAATATAACTTTCATTACAAAATATTTTCTAAAATTAGAGTCAAAATTTGATGTTAATTGCCTAAATTTCACTAATCACGTAAATTACTAGTCATACTTATTAAATAGAATATGTTCATTCTAATAAACAAGCATTGCAATTTTTCGATGGAACAATTAATTAGTAATTTATTGTTTTAGGTTTTTCATTCCATCATTAACAAACTTTTAAACACTATACAATGAACGTCTTACCATATATAATTTCAATCCTATTTTATGAATAACAACGATAAAATACTTATTGCATCTATAAATTCAATTTAAACAAATAAACTTAATTATTAAATATCTTAAAAAATATACACAATGCATAAAATTTTTATTCTCAAATAGTTATACATTTTATTCTCAAATAAACTTAATTATTGCTCAACACTGACTGTTATTTAAAAAAAAAGGGTCGGTGTAGGTATGAGCAACACTGATTGTTTTCTTAAGAAAAGGGTCGATGTTGGTACACTGCTCAACACTGACGGTTTTATCAATAAAAGGGTCGGTGTAGGTATGAGCAACACTGACTGTTTTTATAAAAAAAAGGGTCGGTGTAGGTTATGTGCAACACTGACTGTTTTCTTAAAAAAGGGTCGGTGTAGGTATAAGCAACACTGACTGTTTTCTTAAAAAAGGGTCGGTGTTGGTACACTGCTCAACACTGACGGTTTTATCAATAAAAAGGTCGGTGTTGCTCATACCCTACACCGAACCTTTTATTAAGGAAATAGTCAGTGTTGAAGTTCTTCATAATTACGATTTTGCCACGCAGTCTCTACAGTGACTGTTACATATTAAAACAGTCAGTGGTTGAGGGTCAGTGAAGGGGTTTCTTGTACTAGTGCATGCTGATATCTGAAATAAAATCACCAGAATTAAACCCACACAAACACACACATACACACACACACACACACATATATATAGAGGAGATATCCACTTACAATATTTGAAAGTTACAACATCTTACAACAATTTAATTTTGTGAGTTTTAAAGTCGCAACAGTCGATCCAAACCGTTCAACATGTAATCTGTACTAAAATGTGTTTGAAGATCAAATTTTATATTTTTTTGAATTTTTTTACTATTTATTAAGTATTTTACAAAACTGTTGTTTTTCAGTGATCCAAAATTATCTAAAATTCATAATATCGTATCTACCCCTCTAAAATTTACCCAATTTCCTGCATTTTCTATTAAAAATCATTTTAAATTTATAAAATATCCGTTTTGCCCCTTATAAGAAAAATGAAAAATATGTAACCTATTTAACATAAATGCTTAAGAGAAATTTTTGAGGGGTATACATGAAATTCCCCCTTAATAAATATAAATATTATCGTTGGAGAGCAGTTGAAACAGATTCGGAGGAAGAAGAAGAAGAGAAGATGGTTTCTCTGACAAAGTTCCACTGGTCCCAGTTTGATCATGGTACCAGTTTGTGCCCTGCTGAGAGCTCCCTCTCAGCTGCTATCACTTCCTCCATTGAAAGTTTCTAAAGAGAAACACCGAATCGGAAACAATAACCCTAAACCCTTATACCTTACAAGCCTGAACCGGTAGGATTTGAAGGCGGTTCATTCGATAAACGAGGAACCGAAGTCGTCTCTTTAGCTTCGGGTCAAGATATTAACAGAGTGGTTCTAGCATTATACAGCGCACCTACTATATGCAGTGCTGCTTATATTCTATACCTCTTGCGCTGCATGATGCTAAAGCTGATCTGTTAAAATATTTACCAAAAAGCTTGTTCTGATCTTATAAGACCATAGTCGTCTCTATTTTAGCTTCGGGTCAAGATATTAACAGAGGGGTTTTTGTTTCATGCAGCACACCAACCATATGAAGTGCTGCTTATATTCTATACCTCTTGCGTTGTATGGTGCTAAAACTACTCTGTTACAATAATGTCTTAGAAGGTTGTAGCAGAGAGAATAAATTGGGCCTGCCTGAGTTGGGCTTAAACAAAATTAACACATTTCTCAAATCACATTACTCGATTTAAATTTGGATGTTTTTTCTATCATGGTAACAATTTTTTTAAGCAAAACAAAATAAAAAAGAGAAAAAACTGTTTTAGGGCCCTTGAACTTTCATATTTGGTTCAATTGAATCTTTATCAATTAAAAGAGAAGGACAAACAAACATAGTCATAACAAAAGGAAATCAAGATATGCTATCATCCAAATCATCAGATTATCATTAATTAATCTGATTATATATCAATAACTGCTCTATTTGATTCCATAGATCATGGACATGTTTCTTATATAGGAGCAAAATTTGAACATTCCCTGTTACCATTTTTTTTATCAGAAAAACACAGTGTTTTGAATTATGTGTGGTTCATCCAATTTAAATTCAGTTTTATTGTGCCTCAGTTTATGCAAATAAGCTTCACATGCATTTTATATAAAAAAAGATAAGCACAAAAATAAGATTTAGTTTTCAGGAGTTGGAAGGAAACCATCTCAATTTTTTCACACAACAAATTCATAGTTCCCTATTGCTAGTTAAAGCCATACAATCAAGCAATAATAAGTCCTAACAATATCTAACAAGATATTAATACCAATCAAAAGTAACATACATTTGTGTCAGTCAATATTTGCATGAATCAGAGATCTTCAGGCCAGTATCTGATAATGCCAGTATCAGTCAGGGGAAATGAAACTCCATGTAATCCCTTTTCGCACCAGCAGGCGGACTGACATAAACCCAAAGCAGAGATATAGCAATCGAAAGCAGCTCTGACCAAACGAACACAATTGTTGGCACCTTCCCTCTTCGCCCCATCAGCCCCATTGCAAATGGATACAAATGGCAGAAAACCCAGAAACTAAAGAACACTCCGCCGAGCAGCTCACTCCATCTTGGAAACATACTGTTCTCATCACTGCTACTGCTATTGCGATTGCATTAACCATCATGATCGTGACAGGTGGCACCATCAGAAAGCTCCATTTGACTATGTATAGGTCAGCGTACATGTCGTCAGTGTCGTCTCCTGCTGATTTGCTTGTCAGAATGAAGGAGATGTCGACACCAGCTATCACTTTTAAAAGGCCTTGTAGAACAGCTGCTCGGTGCGCACTGCTGCCACCAATCAGCCAGAACTGTTCATTACGCCACCACTCGTGAAGTGTTATCCCGCTCCACTTTACCTCCAGAAATGCCAAGAGGCACATAGTGGTAGTGATTATCAGGAGAAATACCAGAAAGGTTACATTTAGACTCTGTACTATGAATTTACTGCAGAACAGAGAAACCGCTGGTAGGATGCAGTAGAGCGGGAGAAACACTGATGTGAAAGGATACATTGCTCCATTGAAGTAAGAATATCTCGACTGAACCCGTAAAGCGTTGTTTTGGGAGAAGAATATCTCGACTGAACCCGTAAAGCGCTGTCCTTCTAAAGATGCATCCGGTACTGACATACATGGGTCCCAGAAGCCCATCCATGGCCCGCATGGTTACATCGAAGTAAACAAGGTTGTGGTTAGCGTACCATTCACTGGCATTGATACCTTCAAATCGCTGCGGAAACTGCACGTAGCAGATGCGGTCCCCGCCACTGTCAAGCATGAAGCACAAGCCTTCACGGAGAGCATGTGAGTTGGCCACGTAATGGTCACAGTCGAGGTTTAGGATGAACGGGCCGTTTGACATCAATGCACTTGTGCACACCAAAGCATTCATAGGCCCGTCTTTCTTGTTG
Source organism: Carex kokanica (assembly GCA_025461125.1). Lineage (NCBI taxonomy): Eukaryota > Viridiplantae > Streptophyta > Magnoliopsida > Poales > Cyperaceae > Carex > Carex kokanica. The sequence continues at coordinate 235,103 of JAJGRX010001293.1, read as the reverse complement.
TGATCGTAGCCGGGCCACTTTTCCTGTGACACGTAAACCAGCATAGGGAGTCGCGTATCGACTCCACGTGTGTCAATAGAGCATGTGGTGATTTCAGGCGAGGATTCACCTCCCATGACGGGTTCAGATGGCGGTGGGGCCAGCATGACCTGAAACATAAGTCAAGATGTGGTTAATTCATAATCTGCTTGTGCTACATTTGAAAGTACAGTGGGAACAGAGTTTGATACTGGTAATAAAATGTATGTACTACATTTATTTCAGTTGTTGCATTCTGTAAATTCTGGTAATAACAAAAAACACTAGTTACTGAGATGCACTACTACTGTTTAAAGAAGGGTTGTGCTACTTGTTAGTGGGGCTTATTTATAAAATTAATAGCTGTTTAACAGACTTTAAATTCAGGTCCATATAATTAGTTAATTTACAAAATTATTACATTTCAATAATAATGTCCACATAGCATGGTAAAAAAGTAAAAAATAGTAAGAAATTCTAACCTGAATGATACCAGCATGGTCGTCTGTTGAGTAATCGGGCTCAGCCGAAAGTCAATATTTGTTGAATAAATGCATCCTTGATGCATACATAGAAGAAGGATACCTCACACGCAATATATGAAAGCTGAGGGACCTTTTTGCAAACTATACTCAGTTTTAAATTCACAATTAACACCTAAGTTTTTCTCAAATATGTTTGCAATTGACACCTAACCACTAAGTTGTGGTAGTTAATGATGTTCTTATTGCGTAAATATTGACTTTCTTAATTCTTGCTCTAATTTTGCCATTTTCGTCATGCATAAATGAATTAAAATCATTTTAATTGTACAAAGTACAGAGTAGTTATGATATTTCTGTAGTTTCTTTCATGGTTCTGAAACTCAGAATCGGAAACGGAATCGGGTTCTTGACCGTGGAATCGGAATTGGGTGAATCGGCCGGAATCGGCCGAGTTGATTCGGTAACTCGGATTTTTTTGTCAGAAGCTTGTTTTGTAGCCAAAAAATAAAAAAAAATTGGTAAAAGAATAATTTGTAGAAACACTATTTTAATACAAAATATTAAAATCAAATAATCCACTAATTATATAATCAAACACTATGTTAAGACAAAATATTACAGTCAAACACTATGTTATATTCCGCAAATTTTAATCTCAATTAAATGACTAATAATCAAAATTTTCAACTAATAAAAAATTTGTTTTAGTTAATTAATTAAGCTAGACATTAGTTAATAAATTATAATATAAATTGGTGATTATGAAATCAATTTATAAATTTATTATTTTATAAATTGATTATGCGAATTTAAAACGTTAATAACTTTAAAATATATTTACGTAAACGATTAGTAATTTAACAAAATTAGATATGATGATAAATTAACTTAGATTTCGTGAAGTGTTACAAATTTGATTATATCGCGAAATCTAATTAATTAATTAAGTCTAATAACTAAGATTTTACAACTAAATAAAATTTTAAATTGAATAAATTAGTTATATAAATTAGTTAATAAACTAGTTAGTAATTTTAAACAAATTCTAGATTAAATTTAATAAATAAATAAAAATCTCTAAATAAGAATGCAAATGTGAACGAAATTATTAATTAAACTTCGATGGAGATACAAATGAATTCGAACGTTAAATTTTGATCACTCGAAACATTCGTATTAAATTTTAAATGCAAGCATCGTTAATTTGTGTTGATAGAATACAATTGATTAGGTTATTAAACAAAACCAATTCAATTCCCTCCTTAATTTTTGTGAGATCTCAACCATTCAAAATATTCTGCACGAATCTCAAAGTCCCTGGATTTTCCTGTTGAAAGTTGTAAATCCTTTGTTTTAATCAAATTGAAGAATATTTCGGGTCCGCACCTCTCTCCCTCTCTGACTCCGCAGCCCATCTCTTCCTCTCTCTCTCTCGCTGATTATTGAACCCCCGCGCCCTCTCCTCTTCCTCTCTTATTTCACTTCCAATATGGCCTCCATCCCTTTCTGCAGTGACCTTACTCACACAATCAATCAGAAAGGAACAAGAGAAAAGATTCAACTGAAAATGATAGTAATTTCACTGGTAATTGCAACTCAGTTCAGCAACGATACAAAATCTCCAAAGAAGAAATATCCCAATTCTATAATGTTTTTCATAAGAAATTATCAACAGAAGTAAAGGCCTTTATATAGGCGATGCTATAACAAAAAGATTAAGCTAAAAACAGTCTTTATTAAGCTCTAATTACTGTACGGCCTCCATCTCAGCAAGCCGACTCCTCAGAAAGCGGTTATGGCGAAACAAACCTTTAACGGCCTGACACTTTAGTCAGAATCATCCTCTCCAGTTCTGCTCGTAGCGTTCTCACCGTTTCTGTTGTCTTGGGCCCCTTTGTCATTCTCACTGTGAACTGAAGCCTTCACGCTATTCTCCAAGTTGAAGGGCCCATCGTCAGAGAGCATTTCAATTAATACGGGCTGCCCTTTGCGTTTGACCCTTTCTCCTTCTTTCTCTTTTCTCTTTTCAAACTCCGATAATTCAACGGTTATCCCCAAATCAACTGGGCCACGCAGCAATCCCTCCCCCTTAGCAAAATTCGTGTCCTCACGAATAAATTCTGGAAATTCTTGAGCAATACGATCATAATCCTCCCAAGTCGCATCCTCTTCCGGCTGATTGCACCATTTCACCAGTACTTGCGGCATTGCCGCATTCCGCCGTTTGACCATCCTTCTTGCTAAGACCAATTCCGGACTAGGTTGGAGAACAATCCCTGGTCCGAGCACTGGCAACATCGGATGAATAGGCTGATTGCTGCCCACCCTTTTCTTGAGCTGAGAGATATGGAAAACAGGATGGATTGTCGAGCTCAGTGGAAGGTTCAACTTATACGCCACCATACCGATCTTTTGAATCACTTCAAATGGACCGTAGTACTTCGAGCTTAGTTTCTGATTACGCAACCCGGCCACTGTAACCTGCCTGTAAGGCTGTAATTTAAGGTATACCCAGTCACCCACTTCCAACCTTCGCTCACTTCTATGCTTATCCTCATACTGCTTCATCCTTGATTGAGCCTTACTCAAATTAGCTTTCAATTGAGCTAGTGTTGTTTGTCTGTCTCTCAGAATGGTGTTAACAGACTCCACTTGGCTTCTAGGTTGACTTCCAAGGGACAGTTGGGGTGGCACATAGCCGTATAGTGCCTCGAAAGGTGTCATCTTGATGGCACTGTGAAAACTCGAATTGTACCATAATTCAGCTAAACTCAGGTATTGTGCCCATCTGTTTTGCTTATCAAGCACTATGCTTCTCAAATAACTCTCCAAACATTGATTAACCTTCTCGGTTTGACCATCTGTCTGTGGGTGGTAAGAGGTGCTCATCTTGAGTTGAATTCCCAACTGTTTCATCAATTCTCTCCAAAATTTGCTTGTGAATATCGGATCCCTATCCGAAATGATGTTGAAAGGCAAACCATGTAACTTGTAAACGTTATCCATGAATGCTTGAGCCACATCAATGGCTGTGAAAGGATGAGCTAGAGGAATGAAATGTGCATACTTAGTTAAACGATCTAACACCACGAAAATCACCTCTTTCCCTTTAGACTTAGGTAAACCTGTTATAAAATCAATACCCACACTCTCCCATGCTTCTGCAGGGATTGGCAAGGGTTGCAATAGTCCTGGAGGTGCTACATATTCGGACTTATTGATTTGACAATTATCACAGTGTTTAACAAACTGATACACATCACTTTTCATCTTTGGCCAGTAAAACATCCTTTTAACCCTCTGATATGTTGCATTGATGCCCGAGTGACCACCTAAACTGGAATCATGTAACTCTTTCAATATGGCTTGTCTCAATTCCCCTTTTTCCGCTACACAAATTCTTCCTTTGAATCTCAAAACACCTTGATACTCAGTTAAATGGTGACTACCGGCCACTCCTTCCTGTAATTTCAATTTTAATGCAGCCACCCACTCATCATTTTCATAACTGTTCACTACATCTTGCACCCAATGTGGCACCAATTCACTCAACATGAGTAATTTTGCTTCTAATTCCCCTTCTCTCTCTTCATGTCCCTCCCTTCTAGACAAGGCATCTGCCACTCTATTTTCAGCCCCTTTTTTGTATTCTATGGTATAATTCAAACCCAACAACTTGCTCAAACCTTTATGTTGCATAGGTGTGTTCACCTTCTGCTCTAGTAAATACTTGAGGCTAATTTGGTCAGTTCTTATCACAAATTCAGTTCCTAATAGGTAATGTCTCCACTTAGTCACTGCTGTAAACAAAGCCATCAACTCCTTTTCATAAGTAGATAGAGATTGGTTTCTTATCCCTAACTTCTTACTCAAGTAGGCAACAAGTCTTTTCTCTTGCATTAAAACAGCCCCAATCCCAGTTTGACATGCATCAGTTTCAAGGATGAAAGGTTTGTGAAAGTCTGGTAGCTTGAGGACTGGAGCACTCACCATGGCATGTTTGAGTGCTTCAAAGGCTTGCTGAGCTGTTGGATTCCACCTAAACCCATTCTTCTTGAGCAACTCAGTGAGAGGCTGAGAGATGATACTGTACCCCTGGACAAACCTTCTGTAATAGCCTGTCAAGCCCAAAAAGCCCCTGAGTGCCTTGATATTCTTAGGAATAGGCCAATTCACCATTGCTTCGATCTTTGATGGGTCAGTTGACACCCCTTCCTTTGAGATTATGTGCCCCAAGTAGTCAATTTGACTAACACCAAATGCACACTTGGACTTCTTCACAAACAGCTGGTTCTGTTGCAGAATCTCTAGTGCTTGCTTGAGGTGTTCTATATGGGATTCAATACTCCTGCTATACACAAGAATATCATTAAAAAAACCAGAATAAACTTCCTTAGAAAAGGCTTGAAAATGAGGTTCATGAGGGCTTGAAAAGTTGCAGGAGCATTAGTTAGCCCAAAGGGCATAACCTTGAATTCATACAAACCCTCATGTGTGCTAAAGGTTGTTTTGTGCACATCATCCTCTCTCATCCTGATCTGATGGTAACCACTTCTCAGGTCCAATTTGGAAAAATATTGCGCCCCATCCAACTCATCCAACAAATCATCAATCAAGGGAATTGGGAACTTGTTCTTGATAGTATCCTCATTCAACTTTCTGTAATCAATGCACATACGCCAAGTTCCATCTTTCTTCTTAACTAAAAGCACTGGTGAGGAATATGAACTAGTACTATTTTGGATGAGGTTGTTTTTGAGTAGTTCTTGAATGATTTTCTCGACCTCCAATTTCTGAAAATAAGAAAACCTATAAGGTCTTAGGTTAATGGGAGTAGAATCAGGTTTGAGGTTAATTTGATGATCTATGTCCCGTTTAGGTGGTAGAGTTGTAGGCTCTTCAAAAAGGAATTGAAACTGGCTCAAAACTGGTAAAAGAATGGGGTTAGTTTCTGGTTTCGTGGTGCTAGGATCCTCTTCCACTTTGAACAATTGAGCATAAATGACATGATTACCCTTCTTCACCTCCTTCTCACGGTTCACATTTCCTTCACAGATTCTCACCTCAGCTACTTCTCCCTTTTGCACCAGTTTGATTCTTTTGCCCTCCTTCTTCATGGCCATCATGCCTTCTCTATAATTCACTGTCATTGTACCCCATTGAGACAGCCAATCAATTCCCAATAGAATATCATACCCTGGTACTGCTAGAACTCTCAAGTCATGCTCAAAAGGGTGTTCATTCAAATAAAAACTGACTTTTGGACAGATGGCAGTGGAGCTCATTTTACTTCCATCTGCAATCTTTACATGTAATGGGCTAGTGGCAACAACAGGAATCTCTAGATTGGGCAGCAAAGCAGGATTTATAAAAGAGTGGGTACTCCCTGAGTCAATGAAGGCACAAATAGGAAGTGAACCCACAAAGCCTTTGTAGGTGATAGTTTTGGTGTTGTCATTTTTTGGACCATTCAAGGAAATTACCACACTCTCTTCTAGCACAACTTCAGGTTCCTCCTTGGTGTGCTCCTCATAATTCAGAATTTCATCTATCTCAGTCTCCTCTTCTTCCACCTCTACTGCATCCATGGTGTGAAGACTTTTGTTGCACCTATGACCTTGAAACCACTTCTCATTGCATCGAAAACACAACCCCAAGTTTCGTTTCTGATCAATGGTCAAGTTTTGTTGGGTAGTTGGTTGAGGTCTTGGTGGAGGTCTGGTTTGGATATGGGTCTGTGGTGTCCATTTCCTGAGTGTTGGATCAGGAGGTTTAACGGGTCGAACTGCAGGGGTAGTTTGGGGTCTGAGAAATAATGGTCTTTTGTCTGACGGCCCAACTGCCAACTCAATTTCTTGTGCAACACTGAATGCTTCATTCAAGTTCTGTGGTTTGAAAAGGTTGATAGTGGTTTGTAACTCGTCTTTGAGGCCACTGATGAAACTCCAAGTATAGAAATAGTCATTCTTAGTTTCAGCTATCAGCCGAGACTTTGCCCTTTGAAATTCAGTGATATAATCCTCCACTGAATGAGTTTGAGTCACTTTTCTGAATAGTACCACAGAATTACAATTCTTCTTATCTTTAAACCGTTCAAAAATAGCTTCAACTAGTATTGGCCAAGGTGGATTGGGATTCTCCACCCTAAAACAGCTGTACCATTCCTTAGCCTTCCCATAGAAATTCATGGAAGCTAACCGGGTTTTATACATCTCAGCGGTCTGGTAACATTCAAAATAGAATTCACTACTCTCTAACCAGTCAACCGGGTTATCACCATCAAAACAAGGAAAATCAAAACGAGGGAGAAAGTTCTTTTGATTTTGCACATGGTGATCCTGATACCTGTTACTCGGATCTGATGTCTCTTCAATGATAGGTGAGACTAGTGGATCTCTTCTCGGCTGAGGTTCAGGATGGATTGGCCTGTTGGAGGTACTCCCAGAAGGATCATCGGCACGCTTACCCTCAATATACTTCTTGAACTTTCAGTGAGATAATCAATCTTACCCTCCACCTTATCAATCCGATCATCTCGGGCTTGCAGAGAAGCTTGAAGTGTTGCTTCAGAATCCCTCGCTAAGCTAGCAAGCTTATCGTTAAGCGTTGCCAGATCGAGAGCCATCTCATCTCCAGTCGAATTGTGACTGCGCAATTGCATAGGCATCGCCGGAAGATGTGTGGCTTTGTTCGTCGCCTTGCTCTTAGACTTTCCCAGCTGGAGATCTTAGGGCTCTGATACCACTTGCAGTGACCTTACTCACAAAATCAATCAGAAAGGAACAAGAGAAAAGATTCAACTGAAAATGATAGTAATTTCACTGGTAATTGCAACTCAGTTCAGCAACGATACAAAATCTCCAAAGAGGAAATATCCCAATTCTATAATGTTTTTCATAAGAAATTATCAACAGAAGTAAAGGCCTTTATATAGGCGATGCTATAACAAAAATATTAAGCTAAAAACAGTCTCTATTAAGCTCTAATTACTGTACGGCCTCCATCTCAGCAAGCCGACTCCTCAGAAAGCGGTTATGGCGAAACAAACCTTTAACGGCCTGACACTGTAGTCAGAATCATCCTCTCCAGTTCTGCTCGTAGCGTTCTCACCGTTTCTGTTGTCTTGGGCCCCTTTGTCATTCTCACTGTGAACTGAAGCCTTCACGCTATTCTCCAGGTTGAAGGGCCCATCGTCAGAGAACATTTCAATTAATACGGGCTGCCGTTTGCGTTTGACCCTCTCTCCTTCTTTCTCCTTTCTCTTTTCAAACTCCGATAATTCAACGGTTATCCCCAAATCAACTGGGCCACGCAGCACTTTCCCTTCCTTCCTGGAGAAGGCAACGAAGCCCCGCTTTTCTCTCTGTGAAATTGGTCCAGAGAATCGGCTCAGCAACTTCAAATCGCCTCTGCCTCAGCAACTTCAAATCGGTCCAGGTTGGTCAGAATCGGCCGGAATCGGCCTTGAATCGGCTCAACTCGGTTGAATCGGCCTAAAAATCGGCTAACTCGGCCGAGTCAAGCACTGTTCATCCGAGTTTGGCTGAAAAAATCGCACGGGCGAGGAAATCGGGTGAAAATCGAATCGGACACGGCTGATTCTGAGTTGACTCAGAATCGGCCGAGTTTCGGAACCATGGTTTCTTTTTAATAGTGGTACTTATATTTTTTTTTTGGTGCTCCTTATTTTGGGGTGGCTCTTGAAAATTGGAGCTAGGGTTGTTAAACGGGTAACCCAGTCGATGTGTTGTTACTTTGTTGCTATTTGGACGATTTTGAGCTTTACACAGAGAAAGGAGAGTAGTCCAGTTCAGCTTTCCAAGGTTCTCTCTCTCTCTCTCTTTCTCTCTGCACCATTATGTGTTATAATTAAGAAAATAATGTTTCTGTTCTACAATTAGTTTTAATTTGTACATGTGCTATTCTAAGGTCAAGTATACAACTCAAACTCAGTGGCCCTTTATAGTGTAATTTAGCCTCAATCTTACCAGTATAGGCCTTTATGTACCCTCAATTGTGCAAACCAGACGTAGGTTTTCTTGATTACTTCATTCTTGAATTAAATGTCAACTTACCATTTTTGTGCCCTTGATTTTAACAAATGATCCCTATTGTTCAAACTTCAAAGCATTAAAACAAACTTATTAATTATCTTATTTGCATTATTTACTTAAAAATGGGCTCTTTTTTTTCATACAGTTCCTAGGGCATGACAAAGACGAAGGCGTGCAGCGAAGTGCTCTTTCTGGTAAAAAGGTATGGCATTTTATTCATCTCCTCTGCAATTTTACTTGTATCCTCGTGTTCTCTAATTGTTTTTTTTAGAGGGTGTGGGAAATCATTTGGAAATAGTAATTTAAGAGTTGTTTTATATCCCCAGCAAAGCCTAATTTTACTCCCACATTTTCAATACATCAAACATCCCTCTGAAGAACGCAAATTTTTTTATACCTCTTCACAAAAAAAAAAATCTTTTGGAAACCAATTAATGACCAGCTCAGAACAAAAATTTAGTTTGGACCTTACTATTGACCATTTGGGGACTATAATTTATTCGTTTCTTTTAAATTTGTTTTGCTTGTAGATTTTACTGAAGGTGGATAAAACGAAGGAGGACATGGAGGCAGAGAGCAAGCGAAATGAACTTTTGAAATTTCTCAATGCTAGCTTTGATTAATTTTCTGTTTGTGTTTTTCATCAATCTCACAGTAATCATTTTCTTTTTCTTTCCTTTTTGTACCTGAAATGCCTGGTTGTGTAATTTTTTTTAATTTTCTTTTACCTACTTTATCATTTACCTCTTAGTCTGTCATTTACTATTTTAAAGTTTTGAGTTCAAAAATTAGTGGTGTTTTACCAAACTCCACTTCGTGTATATATATATTTGTTTCAGAGCTTGTGTTTATTTTGGAGATTCATCAATTTTGGTTATTTTTAATTTGGAGTGAGGGGTTTTGCTCATTATTTGTGTTCAAATTATATATGTTGTTTTAATTATCTATAGCAGAGTTGGTGCACATAGGTCTTGTCTGATTGTATTGTTTCAAATGTTTTCATCGAAATTATGTAATTACTTAGCATTGTTATTGCATGTAAAATATATGTATTGTATTATATATTCTTCACCATGAATTTTTGCTTGATTACGTTTTAAGGTACCAATTGTGCCTAATTACAAGAAAGCACATATAACTTGAATAAATTTTGTTGGGTACAAGCAAACACATGAAATGGTAAGAATAATACACGCCTGTTACGACCTCTTACAAGTAAACACACATAACTTGAATAAAAAGAGAAGAAAAAAAAAGATTAAAATTGAAAAAGAAAAAGAAAAATATAGTCATATATTAAACATCAAGCCCTTCAAAAAGTGAGCACTCTTGTTGCTGGTGTGCGGAGTAATTCCTAACGAGTTGCATGTTCATTTCTTGCTCTTTTGATTTTCGGGCCAATAATTACTATGGCAAATCCGGTACCAAATCCTGTACCAAATCCCAATCCAACGAAAAGGCCCAATAGAACAATTGCAGTCATTTTCTTAGCAGGTTTTGTGGGAGGAGAGGTTGAATTGTTTCCAGGGATTTGAACATTGCACAGCTTAGATAATGGCACACCGCATAATCCAGGGTTCCCTTCGTACGATGAATTGTCGAATGCCAGGAACTGGCCAGATTGTGGGATTCTCCCGACCAGATGGTTAAATGAAAGATTCAAGTAGGATAGAAAATTCAGGGAGATTAGTTCCTGTGGAATCTCTCCAGAGAGTTGGTTCCAAGAAAGGTCCAGTGACTCGATTTGCATCAATTGTTCAAATCGATGCGGGATGGATCCAATAAAAGCATTATGTGACAGGTTTAACACTTTTATCCCTTTGAGCTCGCCAATTGTGTTAGGAATATCACCAGTGAATCTATTTGTCGATAAATCAATCGACATCATTAAATTAGGTAAGTTATTCTCTAGTATCATTTGTGCCCCTTTATCGGTGATAGTAACAGAGATCCTATAATTTTCAGAATTAGGTAATGTATAAAGGTCTTTACCAAGAACTGCATTCGAGGATAAATTATGAATGGACTTGAAATTTCTGAACCAGAGTGGTGGTAAACTTCCATTGAATTTGTTTGAAGCTAGATCCATCATTCTTAACAATTGGAAAGGGGAATTCATTTTTCCAAAATTTGAAGGAAGGTCTAGTGTACCATAGAATCTATTGGACCTTAGAACAATGACTTGGAGATTTGGAAGCTTCCCTAGTGAAAACGGGAAAGTACCACCTATGTGGTTGTTCCCTATGTCAAGGAGTGCCAAATCTTTACACCTTGTTAAAGATCCAGGCAAATTGCCTTCAAGATTGTTGTTGTTCAAATCCAATATGACAAGTGCACAAGACTTTCTTATGTGACTAGAAAGTATTCCAGATAACTTGTTTCCTCTTAAACTCAGGATCTGCATGCCTGGTCTTCCTATGATGCAAGAAGGAATCGATCCACTCAAGTTGTTGTGTGATAGATCCAGCACCTCAAGACTTGGTTCACAAATTGAAGATGGGATTTCTCTAGTTAGCATATTTCTAGATAAACTGAGAAATCTAGTTTTCTCCAAATAGAGTGTATAGTTTAGTGGGATTTCAGAGAATTCATTGTTGGAATAGTCCAAAAAGTCAGCACCCACAAGTGGGACTGCTCCTTTTAGCTTGTTAAAACTAAAATCAACGAAGTCAAAGGAAAAACCTGGAGGCACATCTTCTACACTAGTAAACATGTTGTGCGAAAGGTTAAGCAGTGCCTCAGAATCCAACCTCTTCCATATCCACCTTGGTATAACTCCGTGCAATTGGTTTTTTGAGAGATCAACGGTGTACAAATTGGTGAGGTTACTGAGGTGCCCAACTAAGTTAAGGTCAAATGTTCCATTAAAATTGTTTGAGCTCAGGTCAAGAGTAACTAGACTTGGGAGCCAAACTATTGAATTTGGAATTGGTCCAGTAAACTGGTTCCCACTTAGACCAAGGGTTTCCAGATTTGAGAATTTAAATATTTTCCCAGGAATTTGCCCATTCAATTGATTTTCATCAAGGTTAAGCTCAATCAATGGAGAAAATACAAGAGAAGACTCTTTTAGTCGGAACTGGCCTGAGAGCTTGTTGTTAGAAAGATCTAGTGTTTCCAAACTTGGAAGAGAAAACAAACTTTGGGGGATTGAGCCAGAGTGTGAGTTATATGAAAGGTCTAATCTTGCTAATTTACCAAGTTTTTCAATTGAAGAGGGTATTTGTCCTGAAAAGTTGCAACGTGAAAGAATGAGTTCAGATAAATTTCTGAGGTTACCAATTGAGTCTGGTATGCTACCAAAAAAGCTGGTCGATTCGAGAACCAAGCTCTCCAAAGAACTCATGATTGGAAAATTAGGTAAAGTCCCAAATAGCTCTCCATTTTCTGATAAATCAATCTTGGTCAATGTTGGGATTTGAAAAATCTCTTGTGGAAACAGCCCTTCAAGGTCAGAATTGTCCAATAGGAGATCTTTTAATGGAAATTCAGCAAAGTAGTCAGGAATCTGGGTTTGGAAACTGTTGTAACTGAGGCGAAGGACAGTTAACGAACCAAGTTGGGAAAGAGAAGATTCAAAGGGGCCTGACAGATTACAATGAACCATACTGAGGACTTGTATGTGGGGGACCGATTCAGACAGAGCTCTGCACCATTCGGTTCCATTCTCAGAGATATCAACATCATCAAGATAGAGCTCTCTTAAATTGCTCAATTGGCTAACCAATATCCGCAGATTTGGTTCTTGCAGTTTCAAACCATCACATGAAAGGTCAAGTGAGATCAAGTTTGTGAGTTTGGCTATGGCAATTGGAACTTGACCGAAGAAATCTGTGTTGGAAAAGTTGAGATATGTGAGCATAGTTAGCTTTTCGAACCCATGAGCTGGAATCTGGTTTTGTGAAAAGTCGTTGTATGCAAGGTTGAGGTGTTGGAGGGAGGTGAGATTAAAGATTGCGGCACTGAGGTTACCTTGAATGTTACGGTTGCTGATGTCAAGGGCAGTGACATGACCGGTTGCTTTGTCGCAAGTCACTCCCTCCCAGCCACGACAACAGTCTGTTTCGGGTTGCCAAGAGGTAAGATCAGAGTGGAAGAAGCCTCTTTTGAGTTGGAGAAGAGAAGAGCTCTGGTCAGGAAGGCATGAGACGTGGGTTGCCACAGAAGCAGAGGGAAGCAAAAGAGATGAGAGGATAATAAGTAGAGCGTAGAGACACAAGTGCAGAGAGTTCGGCCAAGAATTAGCAAAATCCATTTGTTGGATGTGGTAGAAACAGCAGGGGAGTAGAGAATGATTGATTATGCAAGTAATGTATATAAGCAACACAGCTTTAAATGTGACCATTGTCTGGTTAGGCTCACATCAGCTTGACTACTTGACTTGAGTCAATTGACTTGGGTCAACCCTAGTGATGAAGACCATAGATACAGTACAATTGACTTGGGTCAGCCCTAGCGATGAAGACCATGAAAGGTACTCTTCAGTTGACTTGGGTCAACCCTAGTGATGAAGACCATCAATGGTACTCTTCTGTTGATTACTTTACTAGATTAACTGAATGATAAATTAAGTCCCTTACAACTAAATATGAAATATGAAATACATAAATAATATACTACCATTGTCACAAATATTACCTGGTGGTACGCAATGGTAATAAAATACAAAGAAAAAAAGATAATTAACACAGCCTTCCAAAACACTATTTCATCAACAATGAACACAGTTCTCAAATCACATTACTCAGTCACGGACAGCAAAAATGCAACTTTTATGTATTTAAATTTGGATGTTTTCTTTTATAATGTAAACAATTTTTTGGGCAAAACACAAAAAGAGAAAATTTTGTTTAGGGCCCTTGAACTTTGATATTTGCACCATTACCCCTTATTGTTTGCAAATTTGGGATCATTATTTTCTATCATCCAGATAACAGTTAACACATGAGTAGGGCAATGCCATATTGTTTTAGTGTCCCAGTCATGTTTCACACGTTTATTTTTATTTTTAAAATTCGAAAAGTCTATTCGAACCACTCAACGTAATCTCCATATTAAACTGTTCTTGGAGATCAAATTTTATAATTTTTGAAAATTGTTTACTATTTTTCTTAGATATGTACAAAATCGACTACAAAACATTTAAAAAAAGGAAATTTTAACCCTAATTTTAATACATTTTAACCCCACCATATTATCATTAATTAATCATGGATGTTAGCTATTAAATATTATATATTATTAATGTTCTATCTGATTCTATAAATCATGGATGAAATCCTGTGAATTAAAATATATACAGATAAGTTCCTCAAATAAAAGCAAAATTTGAACATTCCCTATTACCATTTTTTATCAGAAAAACGCAGTGCTTTGAATTCTGTTGGGTTCATCCAATTTAAATTCAGTTTTACTGCGCCTCAATTTATCTAGCACATTGCCTCAATTTATACAGCCTTTTTATTTTTATTGCACACGATTTTTTTTTTTTGCCAAATATTTGTGTTGATTGAAAAATAGAAACATTGTCATAGTTCCTTGAGAAAAGAATTGAATTACTAAAAATAAAAGAATTGTTGCACATAGGCCTTAAATTTACCTGTTTGCGTTTCCTTTATGTAATTAAGCTTCACATGCATTTGATAAAAAAAAATATAAGCACAAAAATTAAGATTTAGTTCACAGGAGTTGGAAAGAACCCATCTCAATTTTTTCACACAATAAATTCTTAGTTCCCTGTTGCTAATTAAAGTCATACAATCAAGCAAAATAAGTCCTAATAATATCTAACAAGATATTTATACCAAATCAAAACTAACATACATTTCTGTCAGTCAATATTTGCATGAATCAGAGATCTTCATGCCAGTATCAGTCAGGGGAAATGAAACTCCATGTAATCCCTAATCGCACCAGCAGGCGGACTGATATAAACCCAAAGCAGCGATATAACAATCGAAAGCAGCCCCGACCAAACGGACACAATTGTTGGTACCTTCCCTCTTCACACCATCAGCCCCTTTGCAAATGGATACAAATGGCACAAAAACCAGAAACTATAGAACACTCCGACGAGCAGTGCACTCCATCTCGGAAACATACTGTAAACTGTTCTCATAACTGCTACTGCTATTGCGATTGCATTAACCATCAAGATTGTGACAGGTGGCACCATCAGAAAGCTCCATTTGACTACATACAGGTCAGCGTACATGTCATCAGTGTCGTCTCATGCTGATTTGCTAGTTAGAGTGAAGGATATGTCGACACCAGCTATCGCTTTTAAAAGGCCTCGTAGAACTGCTGCTGGGTGCGCACTGGTGCCACCAATCAGCCAGAACTGTTCATTGCACCACCACTCATGAAGTGTTATCCCGCTCCACTTTACCTCCAGCAATGCCAAGAGGCACATAGTGGTACTGATTATCACGAGAAATACCAGAAAGATTGCATTTAGACTCTGTACTATGAATTTACCACTGAACAGAGAAACCGCTGGTAGGATGCAGTAGAGCAGGAGAAACACTGATGTGAAAGGATACATTGCTCCATTGAAGTAAGAATATCCCGACTGAACCCGTAAAGCGTTATTTTGGGAGAAGAATATCTCGACTGAACCCGTAAAGCGCTGTCCTTCTAAAGATGCATCCGGTACTGACATACATGGGTCCCTGAAGCCCATCCATGGCCCGCATGGTTACATCGAAGAAAACAAGGTTGTGGTTAGCGTACCGGTCACTGGGATCGATGCCTTCAAATCACTGCAGAAACTGCATGTAGCAGATGCGATCTCCGCCACGGTCAAGCATGAAGCACCTGCCTTCTCGGAGGGCACGTGAGTTGGCCACGTAATGGTCACAGTCGAGGTTTAGAATGAACGGGCCGTTTGACATCACTGCACTTGTGCACACCAAAGCATTCATAGCCCCGGCTTTCTTGTTGTGATCGTAGCCGGGCCGCTTTTCCTGTGACACGTAAACCAGCATAGGGAGCCGCGTACTGACTCCACGTGTGTTAATAGAGCATGTGGTGGTTTCAGGTGAGGAATCACCTCCCATGACGGGTTCAGATGGCGGTGGGGCCAGCATGACCTGAAACATAAGTCAAGATGTGGTTAATTCATAATCTGCTTGTGTTACATTTGAAAGTACAGTGGGAACAGAGTTTGATACTGGTAATAATTTGTTGAATAAAATGTATGTATTACTGTTTAATAACAAAAATACACTAGTTACTGAGATGTACTACTACTGTTTAAAGAAGGGTTTTGTTACTTGTTAGTGGGGCTTATTTATAAAATTAAGGGTTAATTTCTCATGTACCCTCAAAGAGTTCTTCAATTTCTTATTTACCCCTCTACTCTTTATTATATTTAATATGCCCTTTAACTTCTTTTTATTTCTTATTTGTCCATTACACAATAATTTTGAATTTAACCATAGTTAAATCTCTTAATAAAATAAGAAAAGATAAAAATACCCTTCTATGAATTCACGTTAAGAATTTGATCTGTCTATATTCAACAACAACAACATCTCACTCGGGGTGTCCTCGGATGGAACCGCAAAGCTCGACCCTAATATTTCCACCATTATTAACTCCAATACTCCCTTTGGCCTTTGATTGACTGCTAGTTTCAGATCGATTTGTTTTGAGTGCATGTGAGAGACCCCATTTATAGGTTGTGTATTGTTTGATGAAATGCCTAAAAGAAAAGGTGCTTCTATATATCTTGGCCTAGCTCGAATGCTCCAGCTAATAGAAAATGAAATTCATATCCTCTCCCAATCTGGTACCAGTACTAGAGTGCCATTAATTATATCTCTAATAATTGTTCATTTTTATTGAACAGTTCGTCCAATTAAGAGTGTCAGTATGGCTATGCTAGCGGATCCAAGTCCTTTCAAAATACTCAGGCTATATCAATTACCCCTCTACTCTAATTATATCTCTACCTGTGAGAACATATAACATTAGAAACTTCTTTTTATACCAACAAAATACTCAGGACATATTAATTACCGCCTTGTTTGACAACTGTAATATTAGTCCTTGGAAAAAGAGAAGCCCCGAACTAGTTCCTGTAAACCTTGCAGGAAGAGGCTCTTTTAGGCATTTCATCAAACACTACACATCCCATCACACGAATTCAAAACAAATCGATTTGAAATTAGCAACAATTCAAAGGCCAAAGGGAGTAATGGAGCCAAGAATGGTGGAAATATTTGAGTCGAGCTTCATGGTTCCATCTGGTGCCGTCGAATTATAGACCAATCAAAATTTTAACGGTAATTCATAAAAGGGTATTTTTTTCTTTTCTTATTTTATCCACAGATTTAGTTATGGTTAAATTCAAAATTATTGTGTAATGGACAAATAAGAAGTAAAAGAAGAAGTTAAAGGGCATATTAAATATAATATAGAGTAGAGGGGTAAATAAGAAATTGAAGAACTCTTTGAGGATACTTGAGAAATTAACCTTAAAATTAATAGCTGCTTAACAGACTATAAATTCAGGTCCATATAATTACCAAATTCTAATTTACAAAAGTATTACATTTCTATAATAATGTCCGGTAAAATAGTAAAAAAAATAGTAAGAAATTCTAACCTGAATGATACCAGCATGGTCGCCTATTAAAAAATAGTGATCGGGCTCAGCCGAAAGTCAATATTTGTTGAATAAATGCATACTTGATGCATACATAGAAGAAGGATACCTCACACGCAATATATGAAAGCTGAGGGACCTTTTTGCACACAATACTCAGTTTTAAATTCACAATTAACACTTAAGTTTTTCTCAAATATGTTTGCAATTGACACGTAACCACTAAGTTGCGGTAGTCAATGATGTTCTTATTGCGTAAATATTGACTTTCTTAATTCTTGCTCTAATTTTGCCTTTTTCGTCATGCATAAATGAATTAACATTCATTTTAATTGTACAAAGTACAGAGTAGTTATGATATTTCTGTAGTTTCTTTCATGGTTTTGAAACTCGGAATCGGAATCGGGTTCTTGACCGTGAAATCGGGATTGGGTGAATCAGCCGAGTTTAATAACTAATTAATTAATTAAGTCTAATAACTAAGATTTTACAACTAAATAAAATTTTAAATTGAATAAATTAGTTATATAAATTAGTTAATAAACTAGTTAGTAATTTTAAACAAATTCTAGATTTAATTTAACAAATAAAAAAAAATCTCTAAATAAGAATGCAAATGTGAACGAACTTATTAATTAAACTTCGATGGAGATACAAATGAATTCGAACGTTAAATTCTGATCACTCGAAACATTCGTATTAAATTTTAAATGCAAGCATTGTTAATTTTTGTTGATAGAATGCAATTGATTAGGTTTATTAAAGAAAACCAATTCAATTCCCTCCTTAATTTTTGTGAGATCTCAACCATTCAAAATATTCTGCACAAATCTCAAAGTCCCTGGATTTTCCTGTTGAAAGTTGTAAATCCTTTATTTTAATCAAATTGAAGAATATTTGGGGTCCGCACCTCTCTCCCTCTCTGACTCCGCAGCCCATCTCTTCCTCTCTCTCTCTCTCGCTGATTATTGAACCCCCGCGCCCTCTCCTCTTCCTCTCTTATTTCACTTCCAATCGGCCTCCATCCCTTTCCCTTCCTTCCTGGAGAAGGCAACGAAGCCCCGCTTTTCTCTCTGTGAAATCGGTCCAGAGAATCGGCTCAGCAACTTCAAATCGCCTCCGCCTCCGCCTCAGCAACTTCAAATTGGTCCAGGTTGGTCAGAATCGGCCGGCCTTGAATCGGCTCAACTCGGTTGAATCGGCTTGACTCGGCCTAAAAATCCGCTAACTCGGCCGAGTCAAGCACTGTTCATCCGAGTTTGGCTGAAAAAATCGCACGGGCGAGGAAATCGGGTGAAAATCGGATCGGACACGGCCGATTCCGAGTTCACTCGGCCGATTTGACTCGGAATCGGCCGAGTTTCTGAACCATGGTTTCTTTTTAATAGTGGTACTTATATTTTTTTTTTTGGTGCTCCTTATTTTGGGGTGGCTCTTGAAAATTGGAGCTAGGGTTGTTAAACGGGTAACCCAGTCGATGTGTTGTTACTTTGTTGCTATTTGGACGATTTTGAGCTTTACACGATGTGTTGTTAAACGGGTAACCCAGTCGATGTCCAGTTCAACTTTCCAAGGTTCTCTATCTCTCTCTCTTTCTCTCTGCACCATTATGTGTTATAATTAAGAAAAAAATGTTTCTGTTCTACAATTAGTTTTAATTTGTACATCTGATATTCTAAGGTCAAGTATACAACTCAAACTCAGTTAGCCCTTTATAGTGTAATTCAGCCTCAATCTTACCAGTATAGGCCTTTATGTACCTTCAATTGTGCCAACCAGACGTAGGTTTTCTTGATTACTTCATTCTTGAATTAAATGTCAAATTACCATTTTTCTGCCCTTGATTTTAACAAATGATCCCTATTGTTCAAACTTCAAAGCATTAAAACAAACTTATTAATTATCTTATTTGCATTATTAACTTAAAAACGGGCTCTTTTTTTCCGTACAGTTCCTGGGGCATGACAAAGACAAAGGCGTGCGGCGAAGTGCTATTTCTGGTAAAAAGGTATGGCATTTTATTCATCTCCTCTGCAATTTTACTTGTATCCTCGTGTTCACTAATTGTTTTTTTTTAGAGGGTGTGGGAAATCATTTGGAAATAGTAATTTAAGAGTTGTTTTATGTCCCCAGCAAAGCCTAATTTTACTCCCATATTTTCAATACATCAAACATCCCTCTGAAGAACGCAAATTTTTTTTATACCTCTTCAAAAAAAAAAAATTCTTTTGGAAACCAATTAATGACCAGCTCAGAACAAAAATTTAGTTTGGACCTTACTATTGACCATTTGGGGGACTATAATTTATTCGTTTCTTTTAAATTTGTTTTGCTTGTAGATTTTACTGAAGGTGGATAAAACGAAGGAGGACATGGAGGCAGAGAGCAAGCGAAATGAACTTTTGAAATTTCTCAATGCTAGCTATGATTAATTTTCTGTTTGTGTTTTTCATCAATCTCACAGTAATCATTTTCTTTTTCTTTCCTTTTTGTACCTGAAATGCCTAGTTGTGTAATTTTTTTTAATTATCTTTTACCTACTTTATCATTTACCTCTTAGTCTGTCATTTACTATTTTAAAGTTTTGAGTTTAAAAATTAGTGGTGTTTTACCAAACTCCACTTCGTGTATATATATATTTGTTTCAGAGCTTGTGTTTATTTTTGAGATTCATTAATTGTGGCTTTTTTTAATTTGGAGTGAGGGGTTTTGCTCATTATTTGTGTTCAAATTATGTTTTTTAATTATCTATAGCAGAGTTGGTGCACATAGTACTTGTCTGGTTGTATTGTTTCGAGTGCTTCTATCAAAATTAAAGATGAAAGTAGAATTAGATGCAGAAATTATTTAATTACTTGGCATTGTAGTTGCATGTAAAATATATGTATTGTATTTTTAAGGTGCCAATTGTGCCTATTTACAAGCAAACACATAAAATTGTAACAATAATACACGCTGGTTACAACCTCTTACAAGTAAACACGCAAAACTTGAAAAAAAAGAGAAGAAAAAGAAAGAAATGAGTAAAACTGAAAACAAAGAAAATCATATATTAAACATCAAATAGAAGAAAAATTGTTCTAATTTTATAGTCAAGCCCTTCGAAAAGCGAGCACTCTTGTTGCTGGTGTGCAGAGTAATTCCTAACGAGTTGCATGTTCATTTCTTGCTCTTTTGATTTTTGGACCAATAATTACTATGGCAAATCCGGTACCAAATCCTGTACCAAATCCCAATCCAATGAAAAGGCACAATAGAACAATTCCAGTCATTTTCTTAGCAAGTTTTGTGGGAGGAGAGGTTGAATTGTTTCCAGGGCTTGTGACATTGCACAGCTTAGATAATGGCACACCACATAATCCAGGGTTCCCTTCGTATGATGAATTGTCGAATGCCAGGAACTGACCAGATTGCGGGATTCTCCCGACCAGATGGTTAAATGAAAGATTCAAGTAGGATAGAAAATTCAGGGAGATTAGTTCCTGTGGAATCTCTCCAGAGAGTTGGTTCCAAGAAAGGTCCAGTGACTCGATTTGCGTCAAGCGTCCAAGTTGATGTGGAATGGATCCAGTAAAAGCATTATGTGACAGGTTTAGTGCTTTTATTGCTTTGAGTTCTCCGATCGCCTCAGGAATATCACCAGTGAATCTATTTGTCGATAAATCAATCGAAACCATTAAATTAGGTAAGTCATTCTCTAGTGTCATTTGTGCCCCTTTATCCGTGATAGTAACAGAGATCCCATAAGGATCCCAATTAAGCAATGGATTAAGGTATTCACCAAGAACTGCATTCGAGGATAGATTCTGCATGGAATTGAAATTTCTGAACCAGAGTGGTGGTAAACTTCCATTGAAGTTGTTTGAAGCTAGATCAATCATTCTTAACAATTGGAAAGGAGAATTCATTTTTCCAAAATTTGAAGGAAGGTCTACTGCACCATAGAATCTATTGGACCTTAGAATAATGACTTGGAGATTTGGAAGATTCCCTAGTGAAAACGGGAAAGTGCCACCTATGTGGTTGTATCCTATGTCAAGGAGTGTCAAATCTTTACACCTTGTTAAAGATCCAGGCAAATGGCCTTCAAGATTGTTGTTGTTCAAATCCAATATGACGAGTGCACAAGACCTTCTTATGTGACTAGAAAGTATTCCAGATAACTTGTTTCCTCTTAAACTCAGGATATGCATGCCTGGTCTTCCTATGATGCAAGAAGGAATCGATCCACTCAAGTTGTTGTGTGATAGATCTAGCATGATAAGACTTGGTTCACAAATTGAAGATGGGATTTCTCTAGTTAACATATTTCTAGATAAACTGAGAAATGCAGTGTTCTCCAAATAGAGTGTATAGTTCAGTGGGATTTCTGAGAATTCATTGTTGGAATAGTCCAAAATGTAAGCACCCACAAGTGGGACTGCTCCTTTTAGCTTGTTAAAACTAAAATCAACGGCCTCCAAGGAAAAACCTGGAGGGACATCTTCTACACTAGTAAACATGTTGTGCGAAAGGTTAAGCATTGCCTCATAATCACTCAACCTCTTCCATATCCACCTTGGTATAACTCCGTGCAATTGGTTTTTTGAGAGATCAACATAGGAAAGATCACCTACATATCTCAGTAATCGAGGTATTTGGTTGAGGTTGCACGATGCTAAATCAAAATATCTGATTTGTGGAAATGCTAATGGCAGCTGCTCATTTGAAACATCTTCCACAGATAGCAGATTATTTGATAGAGACAAACTGGTGAGGTTGCTGAGGTGCCGAAGTAAGTTAAGGTCAAATGTTCCATTTAAATTGTTTGTGCTCAGGTCAAGAGAAATTAGACTTGGGAGCCAAACTATTGAATTTGGAATTGGTCCGCTAAACTGGTTCATACTTAGATCAAGTGTGTTGAGATTTGAAAACTTAAATATTTGCAAGGGAATTTGTCCATTCAATTGATTTTCATCAAGGTAAAGCTCAATCAATGGAGAAAATACAAGAGAAGACTCTTTTAGTCGGAACTGGCCTGAGAGCTTGTTGTTAGAAAGATCTAGTGTTTCCAAACTTGGAAGAGAAAACAAACTTTGGGGGATTGAGCCAGAGTGTGAGTTACATGAAAGGTCTAATCTTGCTAATTTACCAAGTTTTTCGATTGAAGAGGGTATTTGTCCTGAAAAGTTGCAACTTGAAAGAATGAGTTCAGATAAATTTCTGAGGTTGCCAATTGAATCTAGTATGCTACCAAAAAAGTTGGTTTCTTTGAGAACCAAGCTCTCCAAAGAACTCACGACTGGAAAATTAGGTAAAGTCCCAAATAGCTCTCCATTTTCTGATAAATCAATCTTGGTCAATGTTGGGATTTGAAAAATCTCTTGTGGAAACAGCCCTTCAAGGTCAGAATTGTCCAATAGGAGATCTTTTAATGGAAATTCAGCAAAGTAGTCAGGAATCTGGGTTTGGAAACTGTTGTAACTGAGGCGAAGGGCAGTTAACGAACCAAGTTGGGAAAGAGATGATTCAAAGGGGCCTGACAGATTACAATGAGCCATACTGAGAACTTGTAAGTGGGCGACTGACTCAGACAGAGCTCTGCACCACTTGGTTCCATTCTCTGAGATATCCACACCATCAAGATAGAGCTCCCTTAAATTGCTAAATTGGCTAACCAATATCCGCAGATTTGGTTCATGCAGTTTCAAATCACAATCAAAGTGGTAATAGTCGCATGAAAGGTCAAGGGAGATCAAGTTTGTGAGGTTGGCTATGCCAATTGGGATTTGACCGAAGAATTCTGTGTTGGATAAGTTGAGATAGGTAAGCATAGTTAGCTTCTCAAACCCCTGAGCTGGAATCTGGTTTTGTGAAAAGTTGTTGTATGCAAGGTTGAGGTGTTGGAGCGAGGTGAGATTAAAGATTGCGGCACTGAGGTTACCTTCAATGTTGAGGTTGCTGATGTCAAGAGAAGTGACATGGCCGGTTGCTTTGTCGCAAGAAACTCCCTCCCAATCATGACAACAGTCTGTTCCGGGTTGCCAAGATGTAAGATCAGAGCAGAAGAAGCCTCTTTTGAGTTGGAGAAGGGAAGAGCTTTGGTCAGGAAGGCATGAGACATGGGTTGCCACAGAAGCAGAGTGAAGAGAAAGAGATGAGAGGATGAAGAGTAGAGTGTAGAGACACAAGTGCAGAGAGTTTGGCCAAGAATTAGCAAAATCCATTTTTTCAATCTGGTAGAAACAGCACCAGAGTAGTGAATGGTGGATTATGAAATTAACTTGTATATATAAAAACCCAGCTGTAAACAGTACATGTAATTTTTTCATGCACGTGAACATTGTTTGGTTAGGCTCACATTGACTTGGGTCAACCCAGTCTTTTTTTTAAAAGCTTGGTATTTTCTTTTTGACCAGCCTTAATGGTCGCACCAAAGAAAATGCTTTACCACAATCATCACTGGAAAACAAGAATTTAACAATAAAAAACATAAATTTTCCAAAAAATTTCCTTTCATATGACATCATCATTTATTGGAAATTATTCAAAGATACTCTATATTATAAATAGCGCAGCATTTTTTTGTATGTTTTGTTCTTATAATATTCGTGATATTCTTGAAAGTTTGCCATATATTTATATGTTCTACATATTGTTCTCAACATGAAAAACTATAATATCAATTATTTGCACTATAAATTACAAAGAAATTGTTCCAAAAAGCACAACATTAAATAATAATAAATCAAAATGAGTGACATTTTTGTAACTTTTTCCAACAAAAAGTATTTAGCACTAACAAATGAGTGGGTTTATTATGTCATAAATTATGTAAATTGGGAGCTCAATAGAGGTCTTTATGAGTGCGTTACCTTCTTAGTGGGCCTCACCATCTGCGCCAACCCACTTGTAATGTGAAAGATAAACGTTCAAAGGTGCGTTACAACAAATATTGACACTCACTATGCGAAGACTCACTCAGTCTTTGGCAAATTTCTTTTCAAATTTTTAGCAATAATTCTCACAATCAAGTTTATTTTTTTCTTCCAAATAAGTCATAATAATTGTAATGTCATATCACTCTTAATAAGAAAATTTTCCTTAGTCATTAATTTCATTTTAAAATTGTTTCAGATCTATTTGGTTTTTCTTATGTAGGGTCTCATTTTAATAATCACTTTTTGTTCTGAACATGCAAATAAAGATCGAAATCTGCTAAAAAAACTATTATACAAATATCAATTACATTTGCAGTATAAATTACAAAGAAATTGTTCGAAAAAGCACCACATTAACTAAATTCTCACTTGACGATATGTGGAATTTTTTTTATAAACCATAATTTAAAAAAATATTTTTACGAAACCAACATGATTACTTTTTTTTTTTACAAAAACCATTAGAACCATTAGAATCGAAATGTCATTTCGGTCCGTTATTTTTTTTTAATTCCGGACCGAAATTACATTTCGGTTCTGTCTCCTTTTTGGATTTTCTATAGCGGCTCATATGAAAACTTGTGAAACCATTTCGGTCCAGAATAAAAAAAATAACTACTGAAATGGCATTTCGGTTCTTATATTTTTGTAAAAAAAAAAATCATGTTGGTTTCGTAAAAAAAAATATTTTAATTATGGTTTATAAAAAATATTCGGATATGTACACAGGCTAATATCATAAGTGTCTGGTCCGTTAGAAACCAACCACGAGAGAATTTAATATTACTATGTTATTCTTGGGTAATTTCATAAAGGCAGTGTAGTGAGTTTCTCTAGGCAGTAGGCACTGTACTGAGTTTCTGAAGAAAGAGATTCTATCTTTAGGAGGGTTTTAACAAGAAATAATGAAGGAAATAGAGCCAGAAGTCGAAAGTCATTGGTGAATCCGATGTAGCAAGAAAAGCAATGATGAAGGAGAGCAATTAATTAATTGTACACTAAAGCTCTATCATGAATTAATCCGATGAGGCGTCATGGATGGATATGGTGAACATGTTGTAGCCTATGTATGTAGGCTTAAAGAAAAAAGAAAAAAACTTGAAAAAAGACTTTTGCAAGTGCATCGATCAGACAGGACCATCCATGAAAAAAAGAAGAAAAAAGACTCAAAGAAAAAGGAAAAAAGGACTTAAAGAAAAAAGAAAAAAGACTTAAAGACTTGAAGACTTTATTCCTATGATGCACCCACCAACAGTCCAATTCATGGGGAAAAAAGATTCCAAGTGAATAATTTTTGTATGTTTTGTTCTTATAATATTCGTGATATTTTCCTTAACTTCAATTTTACCATATATTTATATATAAGTGAGTCTATATGGTACTATACATATCACAATTTGGTCCGTAATACGGATCAATATTTTTTATGCCAAAATTCTAACGGTCAATTCGAACCGTTCATCACTATTTACTATTTTTTAAGATAGGTAGAAAATCACTTTATCTGAAAATTCTGGATCATCCAAAAACAGTGATTTTCTATCTATTTTAAAAAAATTAAAAAAATTATAAAAAATATAAATTCGGTCTGCAAGTACATTAATATGGAAATCATGTTGAATGATTTGGATCAACCGTTAGGATTTTGAAAATATAACTATTTATCTGTCTTATGGATCAATCCGTGATATGCATAGTACCATAGACTCACTCTTTATATGTTCTACATATTGTTATGAACATGAAAAGCTATAATATCAATTATTTGCAGTAGAAATTACAAGGAAATTGTTCCAAAAAGCACAACATTAAATAAATAATAAATCAAAATGAGTGCATTTTTGTAACTTTTTCCAACAAAAAGTATTTAGCACTGACAAATGAGTGGGTTTATTTAGTCATAAATTATGTAAATTGGGAGCCCAACAGAGGTCTTTATGAGTGCGTTACCTTCTTAATGGGCTTCACCATCTGCGCCAACCCACTTGTAATGTGAAAGATAAACGTTGAAAGGTGCGTTACAACGAATATTGACACTCACTATGCGAAGACTCACTCGGTCTTTGGCAAATTTCTTTTAAAATTTTTAGCAATAATTCTCACAATCAAGTTTATTTTTTTCTTCAGAATAAGTCATAATAATTGTAATGTCATATCACTCTTAATAAGAAAAATTTCCTTGGTCTTTAATTTCATTTTAAAATTGTTTCAGATGTCTATTTGGTTTTTCTTATGTAGGGTCTCATTTTAATAATCACTTATTGTTCTGAACATGCAAATAAAGATCAAAATCTGCTAAAAATAACTATTATACAAATATCAATTACATTTGCAGTATAAATTACAAAGAAATTGTTCGAAAAAGCACCACATTAACTAAATTCTCACTTGACGATATGTGGAATTTTTTTTGTAAACCATAATTAAAAAAAATATTTTTACGAAACCAACATGATTACTTTTTTTTTTACAAAAACCATTAGAATCGAAATGTCATTTTGGTCCGTTGTTTTTTTTTTAATTTCGGACCGAAATTACATTTCGGTTCTGTCTCCTTTTTGAATTTTCTGTGGCGGCTCATAGGAAAACTTGTGAAACCATTTCGGTCAAGAATAAAAAAAATAACGGACCGAAATGGCATTTCGTTTTTATATTTTTGTAAAAAAAAAAAAATAATCATGTTGGTTTCGTAAAAAAAAAATATTTTAATTATGGTTTATAAAAAATATTCGGATATGTACACAGGCTAATATCATAATTGTCTGGTCCGTTAGCAACCAACCACGAGAGAATTTAATATTACTATGTTATTCTTGGGTAATTTCGTAAAGGCAGTGTAGTGAGTTTCTCTAGGCAGTAGGCACTGTACTGAGTGTAACATCCCGAAAAATTTAATAATTGCTATTTATGTTTAAATAGGTTTTATTTATAATGTTCAAAATAATGCATCACTGTTTGAAAAAAAAGGAAAAGATGCCTTTAGGCGGTTGTCCTTAAAATTGACCCCTGTAAATAAATCTCTCTAACCGCACCTCTTTATTTCATTTCATTACTGACGCACTTCATTTTGTCATAACAGTTCTCCATTTTAATCTCTCCCATATAAATTCCCATACCCAAATCAGACTCAAATAACATACTCTCTGTCTTTCCTTTTTCTCCACAGCCACAAAAAGAAAGAAAATAAAAGGAATGTTTTGCAAATAAATTTTGTGATATCCATAATTATTCGATTGTATGCCCGATTAAACTCCGACTAAATCGCAGCAATTCTGAGTTGTCAATCTAATTTGAAATTTGAAATATCTCGCTATCAGGTAACCGGACTTCTCTATAATCTGTGTTTTCGTTTTGTATGGTTAATTTGAATATTGATATTGCATATTGGATTATGATGACATATTTAACGGGATAGTGGATTTGAGGTTGGAGTTTGATTTGTGATTGTAGCCTCCCACTATTGGTTGGATTTCCCAGTGGGTTGGCGGCCTTCCAATGTTGGATGGATTTCTCATTGGATTGGCGGTTTAAGGAATTGTGGTTGTGGAAGTTGGGAATCGCTTGTGTGATGGGATTTCAACTATGTGAATATGATGTGACTTGTTTTACGGAAAATCTAGACTGACGTCCTATCGCCGGTTAAATATGCATGCATAATTTTTTGTGTATTTGTATGGATTAATCCGGCCTGTTTGAATGGTTGTTAAATTAAGTGAATTATAGAGAAGCGCGTCGTTAAATAACCGGTTACTGAGCTTTGTAGCTGACTTCGTTTTTGTTATTCTTGTTTTCTTTATGTTGGTGACGTAGGTTGACGAGCCAAGGAATCGTGCAATGATGATGTTATAATCACGCTCTGGATGGTAAAAATCTAGGGTGTGACACTGAGTTTCTGAAGAAAGAGATCGAGATTCTATCTTTAGGAGGGTTTTAACAAGAAAGAATGAAAGAAATAGAGCCAGAAGTCGAAAGTCATTGGTGAATCCGATGTAGCAAGAAAAGCAATGATGAAGGAGAGGAATTAATTAATTGTACACTGAAGCTCTATCATGAGAAATTGCTTGGTTCATCATGTGAGGCGTCATGGACCCTGTTCATGGATGGATATGGTGAACATGTTGTAGCCTATGTATTTAGGCTTAAAGAAAAAAGAAAAAGACTTGAAAAAAGACTTTTGCAAGTGCATCAATCAGACAGGACCATCCATGAAATAAAGAAGAAAAAAGACTTAAAGAAAAAGGAAAAAAAGACTTGGGCCATGTTCGGACCGCAATTTTTATATATAAGAAAATAAATAAATAAAATATTAAAAATAAGAAATGTATCGGGGTAATTTGAAAAATGGGAAGGCAGGCGGGAACGCCATGGCATACTCAAACTCATGGAAAAAATGGAAAAAAAAAGAGAGGAAGGGACGCCATGGCTCAGGCTGACCCAGAAAAAAGGAAAAAAAAAATGAAACTGGCCGCCATGGCCCAGGCCAGCCCAAAACGAAATTCAATTTTTTTTATGCTATGTTCAGTGAGCAATCCAATAATTTTGATCAGATTCAAAATTCAATTTAGAGAAAATGGCTACATAGATTTTTGTGGATAATATAATTTCTCTATACAAAAATATTACAAATTGGTACAGTTTTATCGATTAATTGACAGAGGTCAGAAATCAGAAAAGCTGAAATTCCAGTGAGCAGTCCTATAAATTTGACCAGATTCAAAATTCAATTTAGAGAACATGGAAACATGGATTTTTGTTATCTTTATATCAAATAAAGGTATGAAAGAATACTTTTCAGTTAATATAATTTCTATATACAAATAGTTTACAGATTGGTACAGTTTTAACGATTAATTGACAGAGGTCAAAATTATTGGACTGCTCACTAAAATTTCAGTTTTTCTAATTTCTGACATCTGTCAATTAATCGCTAAAACTGTACTAATATGTAATATTTTTGTATAGAGAAATTATATTATCTGAAAAATATACTTTCATACCTTTATTTTTATATAAATAATACAAAAATTCATGTAACCATGTTCTCTAAATTGAATTTTGAATCTGGTCAAAATTATAGGACTGCTCACTGGAATTTCAGCTTTTCTGATTTCTGACCTCTGTCAATTAATCGCTAAAACTATACCAATCTGTAATATTTTTGTATAGAGAAATTATATTATCTGGAAACTAGCCTTTCATACCTTTATTTTGATATAAAGAACACAAAAATCCATGTAGCCATTTTCTCAAAATTGAATTTGAATCTGATCAAAATTATTGGATTGCTCACTGAACATAGCATAAAAAAAATTTCATTTCATTTTGGGCTAGCCTGGGCCATGGCGGCCTGTTTATTTTTTTTTTTTCCTTTTTTCTGGGTCAGCCTGAGCCAGGGCGTCCCTTCCTCTCTTTTTTTTCCGTTTTTTCCATGGGTTTGAGTATGCCATGGCGTCCTCGCCTGCCTTCCCATTTTTCAAATTACCCCGATACATTTCTTATTTATAATATTTTATTTATTTATTTTCTTATATATAAAAATTGCGGTTGTTCGGATATATGGTTTTACGTAGGAATTCATACTCAATGGGGGCTGTTTTACTAGAGTCATTCGGAGGCCGAGTAATTTCCCAAATTTGTTCCCAACTTTATTCCTATGATGCACCCACCAACAGCCGAATTCTTGGGAAAAAAAAAGATCTCCAAGTGAATAATTTTTTTCTCAACTCCCACTTTCTTCTTCCACGTGGGTGGGTCCCATCTACTCTCTCTCTCTCTTTTTCCTCAAAAACAAACATGTGGCACATTCCATTAGTGGAGATTTATCGGTTCCGACCGACTTTGCCTCCCCTGAAATTTTTTTGCCCCTCTCTGGATATTTGATTTGTAATTCGGGTTAAATTTAGAGTTAAAATTGAAATAAATTTGTTGAATTTTGATTGGTAATTAGAATTATAAGTCAGAGAATCAGAAATTACAAGTTAAAGCATTGTTTTTTATCGAGTACCCAATTGGTTAATGGATTTAAACCAGATTAGGTAAGTAAACCCGATTCAATATTTTTTTGCCCCCCCTGACGAAAATCCTGGATCCGCCCCTGGCACATTCTATGTATAAAGAGCTACACTTTATATAACTTCTCATTGTGGGACTAATGTTGCTATCCAAAGATCCAAACCGATATATATATATATATATATATATATATAGTGATTCTACGGTGCTTTGGGAAGTAAAGATGGTGTTTTACTTTCGGCTCATATCTCTATTTGTAAAAAAGGGTCGGTGTAGGGTATGTGCAACACTGACTATCTTCTTAATAAAAGAGTCGGTGTAGGGTATAAGCAACACTGACGCTTCTCTTAAAAAACAGTCAGTAAAGGTACCAACATTGACGGTTCCATAATAAAAACAGTCAGTGAATCCAAAATTACAAAAAAAATGACAATAAAATAAACATAAAAAAAGTTTGGAATCGGACCGTTCATTTTCTCGCGGGAAATCAACGGTCGATATGCAGTCAAATCATTTCAAATCTATTTTAAAATGATCAAGGGAGAACATTGAACGTAACCAACATAAAAGTTTGGAAGTTTTATTGTGTATGAGCTTCGATCCAACACGAAATGTTTATGGCCATACGATGCTTCAATTTTCGGTCAACTAGATGGATGGGTAAATAAAAACAAATTTTGATCAAACTTGGATGCAAAGACAATAAATGCAATGCTCTTTAATTTAAACGGTTTCGATCGACCCACGGACGACATATTCCCGTGCGTCTTCATTAACTCATGAAACAAGAGTTTATGTTTCATGTTCATGCATAGAAGATGAGAGTCATATATGCATAGACCCTAAATTTCACTAATCACGTAAATTACTAATCATACTTATTAAATAGAATATGTTCATTCTAATAAACAAGCATTGCAATTTTTCGATGGAACAATTAATTAGTAATTTATTGTTTTAGGTTTGTCATTCCATCATTAACAAACTTTTAAACACTATACAACGAACGTCTTACCATATATAATTTCAATCCTATTTTATGAATAAGAACGATAAAATACTTATTGCATCTATAAATTCAATTTAAACAAATAAACTTAATTATTAAATATCTTACAAAATATACACAATGCATAAATTTTTATTCTCAAATAGTTATACATTTTATTCTCAAATAAACTTAATTATTGCTCAACACTGACTGTTATTTAAAAAAAGGGTCGATGTAGGTATGAGCAACACTGACTGTTTTCTTAAAAAAAGGGTCGGTGTTGGTACACTGCTCAACACTGACGGTTTTATCAATAAAAAAGTTGGTGTAGATATGAGCAACACTGACTGTTTTTATAAAGAGAGGGTAGATGTAGAGTATGTGCAACACTGACTATTTTCTTAAAAAATGGGTCAGTGTAGGTATAAGCAACACTGACTGTTTTCTTAAAAAAAGAGTCGGTGTAGGTATAAGCAACACTGACTATTTTCTTAAAAAAAGGGTCGGTGTTGGTACACTGCTCAACACTGACGTTTTTATCAATAAAAGGGTCGGTGTTGCTCATACCCTACACTGAACCTTTTATTAAGAAAACAGTTAGTGTTGAAGTTCTTCATAATTATGATTTTACCACGTAGTCTCTACACTGACTGTAACATATTAAAACAGTCAGTGGTTGAGGGCCAGTGAAGGGGTTTTTTTGTACTAGTGCAAGCTGATATATGAAATAAAATCACCAGAATTAAACCCACACAAACACACACATACACACACGCACACACATATATAGAGGAGATATCCACTTACAATTTTTGAAAGTTACAACATCTTAGAACAATTTAATTTTGTGATTTTTAAAGTCCAAACAGTCGATCCAAACCGTTCAACATTTAATCTGTACTAAAATGTGTTTGAAGATCAAATTTTATATTTTTTTGAATTTTTTTACTATTTATTAAGTATTTTACAAAACTGTTGTTTTTCAGTGATCCAAAATTATCTAAAATTCATAATATCAAATCTACCCCTCTAAAATTTACCCAATTTCCTGCATTTTCTATTAAAACTCATTTTAAATTTATAAAATATCCGTTTTGCCCTTTATAAGAAAAATGAAAAATATGTAACCTATTTAACATGAAATTCCCCCTTAATAAATAGAAATATTATCGTTGGAGAGCAGTTGAAACAGATTCGGAGGAAGAAGAAGAAAAGATGGTTTCTCTGACAAAGTTCCATTGGTCCCAGTTTGTGCCCTGCTGAGAGCTCCCTCTCAGCTGCTATCACTTCCTCCATTGAAAGTTTCTAAAGAGAACCACCGAATCGGAAACAAAAACCCTAAACCCTTATACCTTACAAGCCTGAAACGGTCGAATTTGAAGGCGGTTCATTCGAGAAACGAGGAACCGAACATGGTTCTGAAACTCGGAATCGGAATCGGGTTCTTGACCGTGGAATCGGAATCGGGTGAATCGGCCGGAATCGGCCGAGTTGACTCGGTAACTCGGATTTTTTTGCCAGAAGCTTGTTTTGTAGCCAAAAAATAGAAAAAAAAAAGTTGGTAAAAATAATAATTTGCAGAAACAATATGTTAAGACAAAATATTACACTCAAATAATCCACTAACTATATAATCAAACACTATGTTAAGACAAAATATTACACTCAAACACTATGTTATATCCCGTAAATTTTAATCTCAATTAAATGACTAATAATCAAAATTTTCAACTAATAAAAAATTTGTTTTAGTTAATTAATTAAGCTAGATATTAGTTAATAAATCAGAATATAAATTGGTGATTATGAAATCAATTTATAAATTTATTATTTTATAAATTGATTATGCAAATTTAAAACGTTAATAAATTTAAAATATATTTACGTAAACGATTAGTAATTTAACAAAATTAGATATGATGATAAATTAACTTAGATTTCGTGAAGTGTTACAAATTTGATTATATCGCGAAATCTAATTAATTAATTAAGTCTAATAGTAAAACGGATGCTTATACGAATTTTAAACGAAAATTCTCGTTGAATTTTAAATTGATCGATTAGAAGTTATTGATCTCGTTTAATCATGAAACTCAATTATTAAATTTGAAAACTTCTGACCATTCGATCCGATCAGCACTGATCACAAAGTAGCTCCTCTTTTATTCACCTCACTCTCCCTCTCTCTTTTTCACTGCAGCTGGCCCCCATTCCTTTCCCTCTTCTCCATTTATCGGACCAGAGACCCCTCTATCTCTCTCGTTCCCTCTCTGACTCCGCAGCCCCACCGCTTCCTCTCTCTCGCTGATTATTGAACCCCACCCCCGCGCCCTCTCCTCTTTTGCTTCCTGGAGAAAGAAACACTCCTTCCCCTTTCGTTTCTCTCCCACGCGCACGACTGCCAAAATCGCCCAAATCCCCGTCTTCTCAAGCGCCTCCGCCTCCGCGTCTTCTCAATCGCTGTCCTTCGCACCTCCTCCTCAGCAAAACTCGGTCCAGGTAGGTGAGAATCGGCTATTTTGGCCTAAAAATCGCCTTGAATCGGTATAACTCGGCTGAAAAATCGGAAAATCGGCCGATTCCGTCACTGTTCATCCGATTTTTTCTGATAAAATCGCATAGACCCGAGAATCGGGTAAAAATCGGCCCGGTCCCGTCCGATTCCGAGTTGAATCGGCCGATTTGACTCGGAATCGGCCGATTTTTTGAACCATGGAACCGAAGTCGCCTCTTTAGCTTCGGGTCAAGATATTTACAGAGTGGTTCTAGCATTATACAGCGCACCTACCATATGCAGTGCTGCTTATATTCTATACCTCTTGCGCTGCATGATGCTAAAGCTCATCTGTTAAAATATTTACCAAAAAGCTTGTTCCGATCTTATAAGACTAAAGTCGTCTCTTTTTTAGCTTCGGGTCAAGATATTAACAGAGTGGTTTTTGTTTCATGCAGCGCACCAACCATATGAAGTGCTGCTTATATTCTATACCTCTTGCGCTGTATGATGCTAAAACTACTCTGTTACAATAATGTCTTAGAAGGTTGTAGCAGAGAGAATAAATTGGGCCTGCCTGAGTTGGGCTTAAACAAAATTAACACATTTTTCAAATCACATTACTCGATTTAAATTTGGATGTTTTTTCTATCATGGAAACTATTATTTTAAGCAAAACAAAATAAAAAAGAGAAAAAACTGTTTTAGGGCCCTTGAACTTTTATATTTGGTTCAATTGAATCTTTATCAATTAAAAGAGAAGGACAAACAAACATAGTCATAACAAAAGGAAATCAAGATATGCTATCATCCAAATCATCAGATTATCATTAATTGATCTGATTATATATCAATAACTGCTCTATTTGATTCCATAGATCATGGACATGTTTCTTATATAGGAGCAAAATTTGAACATTCCCTGTTACCATTTTTTTTATCAGAAAAACACAGTGTTTTGAATTATGTGTGGTTCATCCAATTTAAATTCAGTTTTATTGTGCCTCAGTTTATGCAAATAAGCTTCACATGCATTTTATATAAAAAAAAAGATAAGCACAAAAAATAATATTTAGTTTACAGGAGTTGGAAGGAAACCATCTCAATTTTTTCAAACAACAAATTCATAGTTCCCTATTGCTAATTAAAGTCATACAATCAAGCAATAATAAATCCTAATAATATCTAACAAGATATTAATACCAAATCAAAAGTAATACTTTTATGTCAGTCAATATTTGAATGAATCAGACATTTTCATGCCAGTATCTGACAATGCCAGTATCAGTCAGGGGAAATGAAACTCCATGTAATCCCTTTTCGCTCCAGCAGGCGGGCTGATATAAACCCAAAGCAACGATATAACAATTGTCGGTACCTTCCCTCTTCGCCCCATCAGCCCCTTTGCAAATGGATACAAATGGCACAGTACCCAGAAACTAAAGAACACCCCACCGAGCAGTTCACTCCATCTCGGAAACATACTGTAAACTGTTCTCATAACTGCTACTGCTATTGCGATTGCATTAACCATCATGATCGTGACAGGTGGCACCATCAGAAAGCTCCATTTGACTATGTATAGGTCAGCGTATATGTCACACCCCGAGACAACCCGCCACGTATTTACACGTAAGGCGTGTGCACATCACATACATTATTAATAATAAATACTCATGCAAAACTTTAAAGTCAAACCAAGTCTTTTAAAACCACAAATAGTTCAAGTACATAACATGCATTCAACATGAGATCAAGACAAACATGGCAACAAACCGATAATTGCCATGTCAGTCAATGTATCCACTTTCAAAGAGAGAATTTAAAGTTTAACTAAAAATAAAATAAAAGACACATGAGCCATCTACTCGTTATCCACCCGATCTGCATCCCTCCTATTTATGCTCCATGTCGGCCTCATCATTTCCTGGAACCCACATAAGAGTGGAACGGGTGAGAGATCGAACAGTCTCTCAGTATGAGATTTAGTTCCAGTCCCGGAGTTTGTCAAATTAACTTTTTAACACAAACAAGATATCAAAATTATATCTTCACATGCAATCTTACTGGTGCCTATTTAAAATACACACATTTATTTAATTATCTTTCAAGTTTTTAACTGCCTCACCAAGGGGACTCAAACCCCACCATATCTTGGCCGTGCCACTAGACAGGGACTCGAACCACCGCTAGATCTTCTTTGCCTCACCAGGGGGACTCGAACCACCCCAGCTATTGGCGTCTCACTAGGGGGACTCGAACCACCACTAGTTCAACTGTCTCACTCAACGGGGACTCGAACCACCGCAAGATATTGACCCGTGACGGGAAATCCAACCAACGCCACGTTAACGAGGGGTCCAGTCGGATACTAGACCCAATGTATACATTCCAACATGCGTTCAACGCACATTGACTCCTTTCCTTTAACTTATCCATTTCATTCCACGTTCGTTTCATTTAATCACACGAAGGTCATACTCAACACAACACATCCTATAAGTCCGTTGATCAAATGAATAATACAATTTTGGTATTCTCTAAACAAAGCCAAAGGGATCGTTCGATTCAACATGCATAATTCCATAAATAAATAAATGCAAACAAAACGATAAGTAACAATTTGACAATGTCCAGGAAACCCGTACCTGATGTCGAAGTGAATCCTTGATTGTCTCGTACGTCGTTTAAATCTTTAAACTTCGAATCTAAAGCATAAACATATATTTTTAATTAACGCTGTTTGAATTTCATATATATGATATATGATGTTATATATTCTCTTTATTAAAACTCTGACAATCTTAAATTTGATTAAAATAATTAAATATCTAACCTCTGTTTTTAGTATAACGAGGATGAAAAGACTAAAATAAAATAAGATAAAAATATGATCAATGATTTTGCTTCTGTCACTTTGATCATTTTTATAACCGACAGTTTTGACTAGATAAAAAAAAAGGATATCCAATTAAATATGAGTAGGTTTGAACTTCTAATATAATAATATAATTTATCATAAAATAAATTAGCATATACTATTTTATTCAAACGTAGTTTTCAATTCTACAAGAATAGGAGTTAGAAATTTTAGAAATTAACTATCCACTTCAAAACAAATTTAATAAGAAGATATATATATTAAATACCATCATGTACATACATAGATCAAAATGATTTATTTATATCATTCCAACAATGAAAGCGGATTTGAAATAATTAAAATACTAATGATAACAATTTATATGACCATCTGTATTATCGCAAATGAATAAAAATCAAGAGAATGGTTTTAGAATTTTGATAACTAAAGGAATTACTATAAACTAGAAAATTTCCAGATTATAATATCATAAAAGAAATAGATTTTCATATTATAATATAAATGTATACAATCATAAATCCCTACAATCTAAGAACAACACTTAATTCGAATCAACATCTCTGTTATCATATTTCTTAATCGATGAAATTCATGCATCAACTTATAAAGAAAATATCATAATTTAGAGTACCTTTTTGGTGGCTATGAAGAATAAATGATAGAGATATTGCGGCAGCCGGCAGAGAGTTGAAAGGATGTATGGTTTCAATTAACATATATGAGTCATGATAATACATATAAGGGGCAGGATTTGATCAAGGTGCGTAAGTTATTACTTTTAGCAGTTATTTGATCAAGGGTGCCGGCAGAGAATTTGAACAGGAATTTAGTAGTTATTTTAGAAGTTATTATTTTAATTTTAGTAATTCACAATATATATATTGTGGGCGCCTGAAACTAATATGTTAAATCGGGTCTGGTGTGTTTGGTTTACTTATAATTATATACTATTTAAATATTGATATAAATCGGAACATATTGGTTTTTATTCAAGGTAGAGAAATTTGTTTAATAGATCTATCTATATGAAGGAAAAAAAAAAAGAATAATAAAATAGAAAGACAAATAAATATATATCAATTATTTATGTCGTACCTTAATTTAGTATTTTGATTTACGTGGCGTTACAGTATAAGTCGTCAGTGTCGTCTCCTGCTGATTTGCTTGTCAGAGTGAAGGATATGTTGACACCAGCTATCACTTTTAAAAGGCCTTGTAGAACCGCTGCTGGGTGCGCACTGGTGCCACCAATCAGCCAGAGTTGTTCATTACGCCACCACTCGTGGAGTGTTATCCCGCTCCACTTTATCTCCAGCAATGCCAAGAGGCACATAGTGGTAGTGATTATCAGGAGAAATACCAGAAAGGTTACATCATAGAAGGAAAAATCGGAATCGGAATCGGGATCGGCCCCGTCCGATCCCGATCCGGATCGGAAAAATCGGTCGGGATCAGCCGAATCGGATCGGAAAATCGGACTTGTTTGCCAGAAGCTTGTTTTATACTAAAAAAATAGAAAAAAATTGATAAAAAAATTTAGAAAAATTATTACAATCAAATAATCCACTAATACAATATAATACAAGCATTACAACTAAAAACACACTCTTTCATTCCCAGAAACTATTTCTAGTCCGATTTTACTTGTATTATATTAAGAGAATACACAATCCGTGACTTTTATTTGTATTATATCAAGATAATATACTATTTCTAGTCAATCCGTGACTTTTATTTGATATAAGTGATATAATTGATATATATATAAATGAGATGTAATATAAATCAAAAAATCTTAAATGGTGTGGTGGTAACTTGCTTAGCCTTTAAGCTAGAGGGCGAGAGATCGAATTCCCACGGCTTCAAAAAATTTTTCTGCAACTTTATATTTGCGTTTCGGCCGATATTTGACTGGAATTGTCCAGAACGGGCCGAAATCTGACCGAAATCTGGCTGAAACGGCCGAAATTGGCCGAAATCTACACTATCCGCGTAAATCAGCCTGGAATCGGATCGGCACCTTCCGATCCCGCTCCGGAACGGCCGATTTTGCCTTCTATGGGTTACATTTAGACTCTGTAATATGAATTTACTGCTGAACAGAGAAACTGCTGGTAGGATGCAGTAGAGAAGGAGAAACACTGATGTGAAAGGATAAATTCCTCCGTTGAAGTAACAAACCCGCTGTAGAAATTTCATGTGGGGACAGGGGCGGATCTACTGTAGCACAGGGTATGGCAACTGCCCTACTCTGAAAATCCAAAACTAATTTACAAATACTGGGTTTTGGAACTTTGCCCTACTCTGAAAATTGATATTGCCCTACCTTATAGTTGATTATCTAAATTTTATGGAGTAAATTGTGTTATAATACTATTTTTGTTGTTTTTGTTATCATGCTTTATCTAATATCCGATTATTTAATGGGTTTGGACCCGATTATCTATTTAAATCCGATTCAATAATTTCTTGCCCTACCCTAATCAAAATTCTGCATCCGCCCCTGTGTGGGGAGATGTAAAGAGAGCGTTGTTTCGGGAGAAGAATATCTCAACTGAACCCGTCGCCCACTGGAGAACCTGGTGGAGCCGGTCAGTGAGGTTGATCGGTGCGGTCCCACAGAATGCATCCCTACCGGCAGTTACACAGTAAACCGACCTCCAGCCTCTCTTGTGCATGCGGTAACCGGTTACCACATCCTCAGTTACCGACCCGTATATCCACCTGACCCGACGACCCCACTCAGTGCGGTCTTCATAGAAGCATGAAATCACACTGATTGCCTCAGCAACAGTTGCAGCATCAAGTGGTTCCCGTGGTACAGCCAAGGCTCCAGCCGGGCGGCCTTGGAGGGTCCCGGGCATATCCTGCAGCAACCAACCTTGAAACTCGGCCACTGGTATCGACACAGCCAGAGCAGCCGAGCTTCCGAATTGTTTCGGCAGCAGCGAGGCCGATTCAATATCGTCATCCACTTCACCGTTTCCACTGGCAACACTGCCATTTTGAATCATAACCTCGTCTTCTCTCTTTCTATCATGTTTTTTTCCCATAGTTTGCTGCCGTTTAAAGAACAGCTTGATTTTCCTCCTACCAAACCATCCCAAGTGCTCGGTTGCACGTGGAGGGTTGAACCCGTAAAGTGCTGTCCTTCTGAAGATGCACCCTGTACCACCATACATGGGTCCCTGAAGCCCATCCATGGCCCGCATGGTTACATCAAAGAAAACAAGGTTGTGGTTAGCGTACCGGTCACTGGGATCGATGCCTTCAAATCGCTGCGGAAACTGCACGTAGAAGATGCGGTCCCCGCCACGGTCAAGCATGAAGCACATGCCTTCGCGGAGGGCATGTGAGTTGGCCACGTAATGGTCACAGTCGAGGTTTAGAATGAATGGGCCGTTTGACATCACTGCACTTGTGCGCACCAAAGCATTCATAGCCCCGGCTTTCTTGTTGTGATCCTAACCGGGCCACTTCCTGTGACACGTAAACCAGCATAGGGAGCTGCGTATCGACTCCACGTGTGTCAATAGAGCATGTGGTGGCTTCAGGCGAGGATTCACCTCCCATTACGGGTTCAGATGGCGGTGGGGCCAGCATGACCTGAAACATAAGTCAAGATGTGGTTAATTCATAATCTGCTTGTGCTACATTTGAAAGTACAGTGGGAACAGAGTTTGATACTGGTAATAATTTGTTGAATAAAATGTATGTACTACGTTGATTTCAGTTGTTGCATTCTGTAAATTCTGGTAATAACAAAAAACACTAGTTACTGAGATGTACTACTACTGTTTAAAGAAGGGTTTTGTTACTTGTTAGTGGGGCTTATTTATAAAATTAATAGCTGCTTAACAGACTATAAATTCAGGTCCATATAATTACCAAATTCTAATTTACAAAAATATTACATTTCTATAATAATGTCCACATAGCATGGTAAAATAGTAAAAAAAAATAGTAAGAAATTCTAACATGAATGATTTATACCAGCATGGTCGCCTCTTGAGTGATCGGGCTCAGCCGAAAGTCAATATTTGTTGAATAAATGCATACTTGTTGCATACAAAGAAGAAGGATACCTCACACGCAATATATGAAAGCTGAGGGACCTTTTTGCAAACAATACTCAGTTTTAAATTCACAATTAACACCTAAGTTTTTCTCAAATATATTTGCAATTGACACCTAACCACTAAGTTGCGGTAGTTAATGATGTTCTTATTGCGTAAATATTGACTTTCTTAATTCTTGCTCTAATTTTGCCATTTTCGTCATGAATAAATGAATTAAAATTCATTTTAATTGTACAAAGTACAGAGTAGTTATGATATTTCTGTAGTTTCTTTCATGGTTCTGAAACTCGGAATCGGAATCGGAATCGGGTGAATCAGCCGGAATCGGGTGAATCAGCTGGAATCGGCCGAGTTGACTCGGTAACTCGGATTTTTTTGCCAGAAGCTTGTTTTGTAGCCAAAAAATAGAAAAAAATTGGTAAAAGAATAATTTGTAGAAACACTATTTTAATACAAATTATTAAACTCAAATAATCCACTAATTATATAATTAAACACTATGTTAAGACAAAATATTACACTCAAACACTATGTTATATTCCCCAAATTTTAATCTCAATTAAATGACTAATAATCAAAATTTTCAACTAATAAAAAATTTGTTTTAGTTAATTAATTAAGCTAGACATTAGTTAATAAATTAGAATATAAATTGGTGATTATGAAATCAATTTATAAATTTATTATTTTATAAATTGATTATGCGAATTTAAAACGTTAATAAATTTAAAATATATTTACGTAAACGATTTGTAATTTAACAAAATTAGATATGATGATAAATTAACTTAGATTTCGTGAAGTGTTACAAATTTGATTATATCGCGAAATCTAATTAATTAATTAAGTCTAATAACTAAGATTTTACAACTAAATAAAATTTTAAATTGAATAAATTAGTTATATAAATTAGTTAATAAACTAGTTAGTAATTTTAAACAAATTCTAGATTTAATTTAACAAATAAAAAAAAATCTCTAAATAAGAATGCAAATGTGAACGAAATTATTAATTAAACTT
This sequence comes from Carex kokanica, assembly GCA_025461125.1. Classification (NCBI taxonomy): domain Eukaryota; kingdom Viridiplantae; phylum Streptophyta; class Magnoliopsida; order Poales; family Cyperaceae; genus Carex; species Carex kokanica. Next base: position 193,535 of record JAJGRX010001293.1, on the reverse strand, counting down.
CGATGGAGATACAAATGAATTCGAACGTTAAATTCTGATCACTCGAAACATTCGTATTAAATTTTAAATGCAAGCATCGTTAATTTTTGTTGATAGAATGTAATTGATTAGGTTATTAAACAAAACCAATTCAATTCCCTCCTTAATTTTTGTGAGATCTCAACCATTCAAAATATTCTGCACGAATCTCAAAGTCCCTGGATTTTCCTGTTGAAAGTTGTAAATCCTTTGTTTTAATCAATGCGCCCTCTCTCTCTCTCGCTGATTATTGAACCCCCGCGCCCTCTCCTCTTCCTCTCTTATTTCACTTCCAATCGGCCTCCATCCCTTTCCCTTCCTTCCTGGAGAAGGCAACAAAACGAAGCCCCGCTTTTCTCTCTGTGAAATCGGTCCAGAGAATCGGCTCAGCAACTTCAAATCGCCTCCGCCTCCGCCTCAGCAACTTCAAATCGGTCCAGGTTGGTCAGAATCGGCCGGAATTGGCCTTGAATCGGCTCAACTTGGTTGAATCGGCTTGACTCGGCCTAAAAATCGGCTAACTCGGCCGAGTCAAGCACTGTTCATCCGAGTTTGCCTGAAAAAATCGCACGGGCGAGGAAATCGGGTGAAAATCGGATCGGACACGGCCGATTCCGAGTCCGAGTCAACTCGGAATCGGCCGAGTTTCGGAACCATGGTTTCTTTTTAATAGTGATACTTATATTTTTTTTTTTTGGTGCTCCTTATTTTGGGGTGGCTCTTGAAAATTGGAGCTAGGGTTGTTAAACGGGTAACCCGGTCGATGTGTTGTTTCTTTGTTGCTATTTGGACGATTTTGAGCTTTACACAGAGAAAGGAGAGTAGTCCAGTTCAACTTTCCAAGGTTCTCTCTCTCTCTCTCTTTCTCTCTGCACCATTATGTGTTATAATTAAGAAAATAATGTTTCTGTTCTACAATTAGTTTTAATTTGTACATGTGCTATTCTAAGGTCAAACTCAGTTAGCACTTTATAGTGTAATTTAGCCTCAATCTTACCAGTATAGGCCTTTATGTACCCTCAATTGTGCAAACCAGACTTAGGTTCATCTCCTCTGCAATTTTTCTTGTATCCTCGTGTTCTCTAATTGTTTTTTTTTTTAGAGGGTGTGGGAAATCATTTGGAAATAGTAATTTAAGAGTTGTTTTATGTCCCCAGCAAAGCCTAATTTTACTTCCAAATTTTCAATACATCAAACATCCCTGTTAAGAACGCAAATTTTTTTTATACCTCTTCAAAAAAAAAAAAAAAATTCTTTTGGAAACCAATTAATGACCAGCTCAGAACAAAAATTTAGTTTGGACTTTACTATTGACCATTTGGGGGGACTATAATTTATTCATTTCTTTCAAATTTGTTTTGCTTGTAGATTTTATCTGAAGGTGGACAAGGAGGCAGAGAGCAAGCGAAATGAACTTTTGAAATTTCTCAATCTAGCTATGATTAATTTGCTGTTTGTGTTTTTCATCAATCTCACAGTAATCATTTTCTTTTTCTTTCCTTTTTGTACCTGAAATGCATGGTTGTGTAATTTTTTTTTAATTATCTTTTACCTACTTTACCATTTACCTCTTAGTCTGTCATTTATTATTTTAAAGTTTTCAGTCTAAAAATTAGTCGGGTTTACCAGACTCCACTTTGTATGTATATATATATTTGTTTCAGAGCTTGTGTTTATTTTGGGGATTCATCAATTGTGGCTATTTTTAATTTGGAGTGAGGGGTTCTGCTCATTTTTTGTGTTCAAATTATGTTTTTTAATTATCTATAGCAGAGTTGGTGCACATAGTACTTGTCTGGTTGTATTGTTTCGAATGCTTCTATCAAAATTAAAGATGAAAGTAGAATTAGATGCATAAATTATTTAATTACTTGGCATTGTAGTTGCATGTAAAATATATGTATTGTATTTTTCTTTACCATGAAGTTTTGCTTGATTGTATTTTAAGGTGCCAATTGTGCCTATTTACAAGCAAACACATAACTTGAATAAAATTTGTTGGTTACAAGCAAACACATAAAATTGTAACAATAATACACGCTGGTTACAACCTCTTACAAGTAAACACGCAAAACTTGAAAAAAAAGAGAAGAAAAAGAAAGAAATGAGCAAAACTGAAAACAAAGCAAAATATATTCATATATTAAACATCAAATAGAAGAAAAATTATTCTAATTTTATAGTCAAGCCCTTCGAAAAGCGAGCACTCTTGTTGCTGGTGTGCAGAGTAATTCCTAACGAGTTGCATGTTCATTTCTTGCTCTTTTGATTTTTGGGCCAATAATTACTATGGAAAATCCGGTACCAAATCCTGTACCAAATCCCAATCCAATGAAAAGGCACAATAGAACAATTCCAGTCATTTTCTTAGCAGGTTTTGTGGGAGGAGAGGTTGAATTGTTTCCGGGGCTTGTGACATTGCACAGCTTAGATAATGGCACACCACATAACCCAGGGTTCCCTTCGTACGATGAATTGTCGAATGCCAGGAACTGACCAGACTGCGGGATTCTCCCGACCAGATGGTTAAATGAAAGATTCAAGTAGGATAGAAAATTCAGGGAGATTAGTTCCTGTGGAATCTCTCCAGAGAGGTTGTTCCAAGAAAGGTCCAGTGACTCGATTTGCGTCAATCGTCCAAGTCGATGCGGAATGGATCCAGTGAAGGCATTATGTGATAGGTTTAGTGCTTTTATTGCTTTAAGCTCTCCAATCGTCTCAGGAATATCACCAGTGAATCTATTTCTCGATAAATCAATCAAAATCATTAAATTAGGCAAGTCCTTCTCTAGTGTCATTTGTGCCCCTTTATCCGTGATAGTAACAGAGATCCCATAAATTTGAAAATTATTAGACCATTGAGAAAGACGATAATCAAAAGAGCCATATGAGGATAAATTATGCATGGACTTGAAATTATTGAACCAGAGTGGTGGCAAACTTCCATTGAAGTCGTTTGAAGCTAGATCAATTATTCTTAACAATGGGAAAAGAGAATTCATTTTTCCAAAATTTGAATGAAGGTCTAGTGTACCATAGAATTTATTGGACCTTAGAACAATTACTTGGAGATTTGGAAGCTTTCCTAGTGAAAACGGGAAAGTGCCACCTATGTGGTTGTTCCCTCTGTCAAGGAGTGCCAAATCTTTACACCTTGTTAAAGATCCAGGAAAATTGCCTTCAAGATTGTTGTTGTTCAAATCCAATATGATGAGTGCACAGGACCTGCTTATGTGACGAGATAGTATTCCAGAAAATTTGTTTCCTCTTAAACTCAGGATCACCATGCCTGGTCTTCCTATGATGCAAGAAGGAATCGATCCACTCAAGTTGTTGTGTGATAGATCCAGTATGTAAAGACTTGGTTCACAAATTGAAGATGGGATTTCTCTAGTTAGCATATTTCTAGATAAACTGAGATATATAGTCTTCTCCAAATAGAGTGTATAGTTCAGTGGGATTTCTGAGAATTCATTGTTGGAATAGTCCAAAAAGTAAGCACCCACAAGTGGGACTGCTCCTTTTAGCTTGTTAAAACTAAAATCAATTTCATCAAAGGAAAAACCTGGAGGAGGCACATCTTCTACACTAGTAAACATGTTGTGCGAAAGGTTAAGCATTCCCTGATAAACACTCAACCTCTTCAATATCCACCTTGGTATAACTCCATGCAATTGGTTTTTTGAGAGATCAACATATTGCATATCACCTACATATCTCAGTAATCGAGGTATTTGGTTGAGGTTGCACGATCCGAAACCAAAATATCTGATTTGTGGAAATGGTAATGGCAGCTGTTCATGTGATACTTCTTCCACAGATAACTGATTATCTGATAGAGACAATTTGATGAGGTTGCTGAGGTGCCGAAGTAAGTTAAGGTCAAATGTTCCATTAAAATTGTTTGAGCTCAGGTCAAGAGTAATTAGACTTGGGAGCCAAACTATTGAATTTGGAATTGGTCCACTAAACTGGTTCCTACTTAAATCAAGTGTTTCAAGATTTGAGAATTTAAATATTTTCCAGGGAATTTGTCCATTTAATTGATTTTCATAAAGGTCAAGCTCAATCAATGGAGAAAATACAAGTGAAGACTCTTTTAGTCGGAACTGGCCTGAGAGCTTGTTGTAAGAAAGATCTAGTGTTTCCAAACTTGGAAGAGAAAACAAACTTTGGGGGATTGAGCCAGAGTGCAAGTTATTCGAAAGGTCCAATATTGCTAATTTACCAAGTTTTTCAATTGAAGAGGGTATTTGTCCTGAAAAGTTGCAACTTGAAAGAATGAGCTCAGATAAATTTCTGAGGTTGCCAATTGAATCTGGTATGCTGCCAAAAAAGTTGGTCCAATCGAGAACCAAGCTCTCCAAAGAACTCACGATTGGAAAATTAGGTAAAGTCCCAAATAGCTCTCCATTTACTCTTAGATCAAGCTTGGTCAATGTTGGGATTTGAAAAATCTCGTGTGGAAACAGCCCTTCAAGGTCGGATTGCCACAATTGGAGATCTTTTAATGGAAATTCAGCAAAGTAGTCAGGAATCTGGGTTTTCAAGCTGTTGTCACTGAGGCGAATGACAGTTAAGGAACCAAGTTGGGAAAGAGAAGATTCAATGGGGCCTGACAGATTACAATTAACCATACTGAGAACTTGTAAGTGGGGGACCGACTCAGACAGAGCTCTGCACCATTCGGTTCCATTCTCAGAGATATCAACATCATCAAGATAGAGCTCTCTTAAATTGCTCAATTGGCTAACCAATATCCGCAGATTTGGTTCTTGCAGTTTCAAACCATAACATGAAAGGTCAAGTGAGATCAAGTTTGTGAGTTTGGCTATGCCAATTGGAATTTGACCGAAGAAATCTGTGTTGGAAAAGTTGAGATATGTGAGCATAGTTAGCTTTTCGAACCCATGAGCTGGAATCTGGTTTTGTGAAAAGTCGTTGTATGCAAGGTTGAGGTGTTGGAGTGAGGTGAGATTAAAGATTGCGGCACTGAGGTTACCTTGAATGTTACGGTTGCTGATGTCAAGGGCAGTGACATGACCGGTTGCTTTGTCGCAAGACACTCCCTCCCAGCCACGACAACAGTCTGTTCCGGGTTGCCAAGAGGTAAGATCAGCGTAGAAGAAGCCTCTTTTGAGTTGGAGAAGGGAAGAGCTTTGGTCAGGAAGGCATGAGACATGGGTTGCCACAGAAGTAGAGTGAAGAGAAAGAGATGAGAGGATGAAGAGTAGAGTGTAGAGACACAAGTGCAGAGAGTTTGGCCAAGAATTAGCAAAATCCATTTGTTCAATCTGGTAGAAACAGCAGCAGAGTAGTGAATGGTGGATTATGAAATTAACTTGTATATATAAAAACCAAGCTGTAAACAGTACATGTAATTTTTTCAATATGAACATTGTTCATTTGTTTGGTTAGGCTCACATCAGCTTGACTACTACTTGACTACTGTTCAGTTGACTTGGGTCAACCCAGCCTCTTTTTGGAAATCTTGGTATTTTCTTAATGGTCACTCCAAAGAAAATGCTTTACGACAATCATCACTAGCAAACAAGTATTTAACAATAAAAAACAATAATTTTCCAAAAAATTTCCTTCAAATGACATCATCATTTATTGGAAATTATTCAAAGATATTCTTGATTATAAATAGCGCAGCATCTTTTGTATGTTTTGTTCGATATTCTTGAAAGTTTTCCATATATTTATATGTTCTACTTATTGTTCGCAACATGAAAGCTATAATATCAATTATTTGCAGTATAAATTACAAAGAAATTGTTCCAAAAAGCACAACATTAAATAATAATAAATCAAAATGAGTGACATTTTTGTAACTTTTTCCAACAAAAAGTATTTAGCACTGACGAATGAGTGGGTTTAGTCAGTCATAAATTATGTAAATTGGGAGTCCAACAAAGGTCTTTATGAGTGCGTTACCTTCTTAGTGGGCGTCACCATCTGCACCAACCCACTTGTAATGTGAAAGATAAACGTTCAAAGGTGCGTTCAAAAGTTCTCAAATTTTTAGCAATAATTCTCACAATCAAGTTTATTTTTTTCTTGAGAATAAGTTTCATAATAATTGTAATGTCATATGACTCTTAATAAGAAAATTTTCCTTGGTCTTTAATTGCATTTTAAAATTGTTTCAGCTGTCTATTTGGTTTTTCTTATGTATTGTCTCATTTTAATAATCACTTATAGCAAACTTCATATAGTAAGCATGGTTCTGAAACTCAGAATCGAAATTGAAATCGGGTTCTTGACCGTGGAATCAGAATCGGATGAATAGGCCGGAATCGGCTGAGTTGACTCAGAAACTCGGATTTTTTTGGTAGAATCTTGAAATATTACACTCAAATAATCCTCTAATTATATAATGTAATACAACTATTACAAATAGAACACACTTTTTATTGCTAGAATCTATATAGAGCTGGCTAGATCATCTCATTGTCCTTTGTATTAAAATACGAATGGAGATATTGTTATACAGAGCCAAAAAATGAAGACATTAATGTAGTGTCAAATGAAAAATTATTAACATTCTCATATCCAACATATGGATTATAAATGTCAATGATGTAATATTTAAACATATTAACTTTGTTATCAATTATGTAATATTTTATTGTTTATGCATTTTTTTGTTTGTCAATGCAGTCAGTTCATGATTATTAATAGATACAATGAATTATCTATTGGCGAAAAGCTCAATCAGTTTCTTTCCTTTGAGTCGGTTATTTTACAATGCACTTATCAACCACTAGAATTTGGAACGTATAGTAGTAATTCGCTGGTGGTTTTTGGTTTTGATGCTCATTATCTATTGGACATTATTCTCATTTAATTGATAAGCATTTAAAAATAATTGAAAAAATTGTTGACTCAGCCAGACTCGGTCAGACACGCCCAGACTTGCCCAAACTCGGGTTGACTCGGTTAAACAAGTGCAGAGAGTTTGGCCAAGAATTAGCAAAATCCATTTGTTGGATCTGGTAGAGCTTTAAATGTGAACATTGTCTTGACTACTTGACTACTTGACTACTTGACTTGCTCAATCAGTTTCTGTACAATAATGTTAGGCTCACATCAGCATGACTACTTGACTTGAGTCAATCCTAGTGATGAAGACCATCAAAACTACAGTAAAATTGACTTGGGTCAACCCTAGTGCTGAAGATCCTGAAAGGTACTCTTCAGTTGACTTGGGTCAACCCTAGTGATGAAGACCATCAATGGTACTGTTCTGTTGATTACTTTACTAGATTAACTGAATGATAAATTAAGTCTCTTCAACTAAATATGAAATATGAAATACATAAATAATATACTATCATTGTCACAAATATTACCTGGTGGTACGCAATGGTAATAAAATACAAAGTAAAAAGATAATTAACTACTATCCAAAACTGCTGATACACAGCCTTGAAAAACAATATTTCATCAATAAATATGGCAACACTAAATTTTTTTTTTATTGTACAGAATCTGATATTTCGAAAGTTCTAACACCAGACTGTAACAAACTCAACTCATCTTCACTGACATTCTTCCATGTGCCATCAATAAGCAACATACCTTTCATCAGATGTTTCACTTCCGGTAACTCCACTTCCCGGCAATTCAATGATTGTCTAGGTTTTTTCAAAGCACTCCCAAGCAACACATGCTCATCAGCACATGGAGTTTTATTCCTCTTATTGTTCTCATTAATCAAAGGCAGCAAATTTTCTTTTGTAATCCCTTTAACTTCTAATACTGCAGTGGTAGTACCCGAATAAAGGGAAGGAAGTACAGCGGTTGAACTAAACGAACAAGGAATCATACCAATTGGACATGGGGTCCAGCACTTGGCTACACTCCATGCATTATTATCACAATATTTTGCTTAAGTTTTAAATACTCAAATTTCTCAGTTGCCTTGTTTTGAATTATCATGTTTTGAAGGCATGGTTTTGTGGCTAGAGAGAGCTATATCTCCTGTGAACCCAATTTGTGAGCCTAAAAAGAGAAGCTTCTTCAGCTTGTCTTTTACAGTGTGAACTCGTACCATATCAACTAGTAAAAGTGCTGAGCTAACAATGTTTTTATCACCGAAAACTGTTAAACTCAGACATTTCTCAAGCAGCATGAAAAGGGAGAATGCAGGTACTGAGTTTTCTTCTGAAGAGGTATTTGCGGCATCATCACTGACAATGATCATGTTCCCGGTCTCCTCAAGTAACTTCAGAGTAGTCACTAGCCATAAAAAGAGGGAACTCAATTTACTGGTAAGTGACGACTCACATAGAGGCTTGGATTTCTCACTGTGGCTGCATTCAACTACAAAATTAGACTCTGTGCAACTCCCAAGATTGAAAAATATATTTCAAGTAAACATGGGGTGAGTTTAAAATCAGAAATGGAGGAGAATAAGGAGCTTAACCTAAAAAAAAAGCTTTTCGAGCAGCTTCAAACAACGAATTAAAACTGTTGATCTAAATCTACTTATTTTAGTTCAGTGACGTTCATTTCGCAACAATTTTTGACCTCTCGATCAACCAAAAGGAAATTGCACTGTTGTACAATGGGAACATAAATGTATGGTTTGTGAAGTAGATCAAGATCAATGACTAGAATTCATAATGTGAAGCACACTAAGGTAAACTCCATAGTGAGTTGAAGCTCATCCCAGCTTTACTAAAAAAAGTACTCAAAAAATCTTTCTAGGTCTGGTGTGTTACATCAGAGGATAATTTTAAAGGATGTGCAGATATGTTACTACTGGTAAAATTGTAATACTGTCTAAAGTCGGAATTCAAATTTCAAACAAAAGTGAGGCTATGGTAATATGCATACTACGTATTGACCAGTGCTACGGTAATATGCATATTTCTATTTTCAAAGTTCAAAGAAGAGCGAGCATCTCTTCAGAGACTGAGACACTATCCGCTGTTCCCTTCCTAAATAACCAAAGGATTCAAAAGGTAAATTCAACTAATTTAACATTTCAAGTATACAAATACACCAAATTAAATCAAATTGATTGATACCTAAAGAATGGGTCTTGTTGTTGGATCTCAACAAATGCCGCAGTGACATCAATTGGAATTGGTAAACAGCCCTGACTTCGCCATGCCGATATCTGAAACAAAATCACCAGAATTAAACCTGTATATATATCACCATATCGTTGAATAATACCAGACAATATATAAGCTAGAGAGAGAAACACAGACCAAAAGAGGAGGAGAGAATTAAACAAGGGGGAATTTCATGTATGCACCTTAAAACTTCAAAATTACGTATTCCCTCCCCCCCTCTAAAATTTACCCAATTTACTGCCTTTTCTATTAAAACTCATTTTGAATTTATATAATATCCATTTTAACCTTTAATAGAAAAATATAAAAAATATGTAACCTGTTTAAGATAAATTTCCCCTTATAAAAAAGAAAAAAAATTACTTGTTGGAGAGCAGTTGAAACAGATTCAGAGGAAGAAGAGAAGATGGTGTCTCCGACAAAATTCCACTGGTACCAGTTCGACCATGGTACCAGTTTGTGCCCTGCTGAGAGGTCCCTCTCAGCTCTTATCACTTCCTCGACCGAATCGTAAACAAAAGCCCTAAACCCTTATACCTTACAATTATTAACCGGTCGAATCCGAACCCGGTTCATTCGAGAACAAAAGACGTCTCTTTCTTAGCTTCGGGTCAATATATTAATAGAGTAGTTTAGGCTTCATGCAGCGCACCAACCATGTGCAGTGCTTATATTTTATACCTCTTGCGCTGCATGATGCTAAAACTACTCTTTTAAAAAATTTCCCAAAAAGTTTGTTCCCGAAAAGAGGAACCAAAGTCGTCTCTTATTTAGCTTCGGGTCATTAACAGCGTAATTTTGGCTTCATGCAGAGCACCAACCATATGCAGACTGCAGTGCTACTTATATTCTATATCTCTTGCGCTGCATGATGCTAAACCTGTTCTGTTAAAATAACTTCTTAAAAGGTTATAACAGAGAAAACAAATTGGGCCTGCCTGAATTGGGCTCAAACAAAATTAACACAGTTCTCAAATCACATTACTCAGTCACGGACAGCAGAAATGCAACTTTTATGTATTTCAATCTGGATGTTTTCTTTTATAATGTAAACAATTTTTTAGGCAAAACACAAAAAGAGAATTTTGTTTAGGGCCCTTGAACTTTGATATTTGCTCCATTACCCCTTATTGTTTGCAAATTTGGGACCATTATTTTCTATCATCCAGATAACAGTTCACACATGAGTAGGGCAATGTCATATTGTTTTAGTGTCCCAATCATGTTTCAAATGTTTATTTTTATTTTAAAATTCGAAAAGTCAATTTGAACCACTCAACATGATCTCCATATTAAATTGTTCTTGGAGATCAAATTTTATAATTTTTGAAAATTGTTTACTATTTTTTTTAAATATGTACAAAATCGACTATAAAACATTTAAAAAAGGAAATTTTAACCCTAATTTTAATACATTTTAACCCCACCATATTATCATTAATTAATCATGGATGTTAGCTATTAAATATTATATATTATTAATGTTCTATCTGATTCTATAAATCATGGATGACATCCTGAGAATTAAAATATATACAGATATGTTCCTCAAATAGGAGCAAAATTTGAACATTCCCTGTTACCATTTTTTATCAGAAAAACGCAGTGCTTTGAATTCTGTGTGGTTCATCCAATTTAAATTAAGTTTTACTGAGCCTCAATTTATCTAGCACATTGCCTCAATTTATACAGCCTTTTTATTTTTATTGCACACGATTTTTTTTTTTGCCAAATATTTGTGTTATATGATTGAAAAATAGAAACATTGTCATAGTTCCTTGAAAAATGAATTGAATTACTAAAAATAAAAGAAATGTTGCACATAGGCCTTAAATTTACCTGTTTGCGTTTCCTTTATGCAATTAAGCTTCACATGCATTTCATAAAAAAAATATAAGCACAAAAATTAAGATTTAGTTCACAGGAGTTGGAAAGAACCCATCTCAATTTTTTCACACAATAAATTCTTAGTTCCCTGTTGCTAATTAAAGTCATACAATCAAGCAAAATAAGTCCTAATAATATCTAACAAGATATTAATACCAAATCAAAACTAACATACATTTCTGTCAGTCAATATTTGCATGAATCAGAGATCTTCATGCCAGTATCTGACAATGCCAGTATCAGTCAGGGGAAATGAAACTCCATGTAATCCTTTTTTGCTCCAGCAGGCGGGCTGATATAAACCCAAAGCAGCGATATAACAATCGAAAGCAGCCCCGACCAAATGAACACAATTGTCGGTACCTTCCCTCTTCGCCCCATCAGCCCCTTTGCAAATGGATACAAATGGAACAGTACCCAGAAACTAAAGAACACCCCACCGAGCAGTTCACTCCATCTCGGAAACATACTGTAAACTGTTCTCATAACTGCTACTGCTATTGCGATTGCATTAACCATCATGATCGTGACAGGTGGCACCATCAGAAAGCTCCATTTGACTATGTATAGGTCAGCGTATAAGTCGTCAGTGTCGTCTCCCGCTGATTTGCTTGTCAGAGTGAAGGATATGTCGACACCAGCTATCACTTTTAAAAGGCCTTGTAGAACCGCTGCTGGGTGTGCACTGGTGCCACCAATCAGCCAGAACTGTTCATTACGCCACCACTCGTGGAGTGTTATCCCACTCCACTTTATCTCCAGCAATGCCAAGAGGCACATAGTGGTAGTGATTATCAGGAGAAATACCAGAAAGGTTACATTTAGACTCTGTACTATGAATTTACCGCTGAGCAGAGAAACCGCCGGTAGGATGCAGTAGAGCAGGAGAAACACTGATGTGAAAGGATACATTGCTCCGTTGAAGTAAGAAATCCGCTGTAGAAATTTCATGCGGGGAGATGCAAAGAGAGCGTTGTTTCGGGAGAAGAATATCTCGACTGAACCCGTGGCCCACCGGAGAACCTGGTGGAGCCGGTCAGTGAGGTTGATCGGTGTGGTCCCACGGAATGCGTCCCTACAGGCAGTTACACAGTAAACCGATCTCCAGCCTCTGTTGTGCATGCGGTAACCAGTTATGACATCCTCAGTTACCGACCCGTATATCCACCCGACCCGACGATCCCGCTCGGTGCGGTCTTCATAGAAGCATGAAATCACACTGATTGCCTCAGCAACAGTTGCAGCATCAAGTGGTTCCCGTGGTACAGCCAAGGCTCCAGCCGGGCGGCCTTGGTCGGTCCCGGGCATATCCTGTAGCAACCGACCTTGAAACTCGGTCACTGGTATCGACACAGCCAGAGCAGCCGAGCTTCCGAATTGTTTCGGCAGCAGCGAGGCCGATTCAATATCGTCATCCACTTCACCGTTTCCACCGGCAACACTGCCATTTTGAATCATAACCTCGTCTTCTCTCTTTCTATCATGTTTTTTCCCATGGTTTGCTGCCGTTTAAAGAACAGCTTGATTTTCCTCCTACCAAACCATCCTGAGTGCTCGGTTGCACGTGGCGGGTTGAACCCGTAAAGCGCTGTCCTTCTAAAAATGCACCCGGTACCGACATACATGGGTCCCTGAAGCCCATCCATGGCCTGCATGGTTACATTGAAGAAAACAAGGTTGTGGTTAGCGTACCGGTCACAGGGATCAATGCCTTCAAATCGCTGCGGGAACTGCACGTAGCAGATGCGGTCCCCACCACGGTCAAGCATGAAGCACATACTTTCACGGAGGGCACGTGAGTTGGCCACGTAATGATCACAGTCGAGGTTTAGAATGACTGGGCCATTTGACATCACTGCACTTAAGCGCACCAAAGCATTCATTGCACTGGCTTTCTTGTTGTGATCGTAGCCCGGCCGCTTTTCCCGTGAAACGTATACCAGCATATCAATGGAGCATGTGGTGGTTTCAGGCGAGGAATCACCTCCCATGACTGGTTCAGATGGCAGTGGGGCCAGCATGACCTGAAATATTAGTCAAGATGTGGTTAATTCATAATCTGCTTGTGCTACATTTGAAAGTACAGTCGGAACAGAGTTTGATACTGGTAATAATTTGTTGAATAAAATGTATGTACTACGTTGATTTCAGTTGTTGCATTCTGTAAATTCTGGTAATAACAAAAAACACTAGTTACTGATATGTACTACTACTGTTTAAAGAAGGGTTTTGTTACTTGTTAGTGGGGCTTATTTATAAAATTAATAGCTGCTTAACAGACTATAAATTCAGGTCCATATAATTACCAAATTCTAATTTACAAATTCAGGTCCATATATTTTACAAATATAAAATATACTCTAGAGGACATATCTCATAGAAATCTGCTTTGTATTTAAAACTCAGTTTCAGCAATGGAATGGACCCTCTGCGGTCTTTTGAAAAAAAAAAAAAAAATTTACAAATATATTACATTTCTATAATAATGTCCACATAGCATGGTAAAATAGTAAAAACTAGTAAGAAATTCTAACCTGAATGATACCAGCATGGTCGCCTATTGAGTGATCGGGCTCAGCCGAAAGTCAATATTTGTTGAATAAATGCATACATAGAAGAAGGATACCTCACACGCAATATATGAAAGCTGAGGGACCTTTTTGCACACAATATTCAGTTTTAAATTCACAATTAACACCTAAGTTTTTCTCGAGTATGTTTGCAATTGACACCTAACCATAAGTTGCGGTAGTTAAAGATGTTCTTATTGCGTAAATATTGACATTCTTAATTCTTGCTCTAATTTTGCCATTTTCGTCATGCATAAATGAATTAAAATTCATTTTAATTGTACAAAGTACAGAGTAGTTATGATATTTCTGTAGTTTCTTTCATGGTTCTAAACTCGGAATCGGAATCGGAATCGGGTGAATCGGCCGGAATGGGCCGAGTTGACTCGGTAACTCGGATTTTTTTGCCAGAAGCTTGTTTTGTAGCCAAAAAATAGAAAAAAAATTGGTAAAAGAATAATTTGTAGAAACACTATTTTAATACAAAATATTAAACTCAAATAATCCACTAATTATATAATCAAACACTATGTTAAGACAAAATATTAGACTCAAACACTATGTTATATTCCGGAAATTTTAATCTCAATTAAATGACTAATAATCAAAATTTTCAACTAATAAAAAATTTGTTTTAGGTAATTAATTAAGCTAGACATTAGTTAATAAATTAGAATATAAATTGGTGATTATGAAATCAATTTATAAATTTATTATTTTATAAATTGATTATGCGAATTTAAAACGTTAATAAATTTAAAATATATTTACGTAAACGATTAGTAATTTAAAAAAATTAGATATGATGATAAATTAACTTAGATTTCGTGAAGTGTTACAAATTTGATTATATCGCGAAATCTAATTAATTAATTAAGTCTAATAACTAAGATTTTACAACTAAATAAAATTTTAAATTGAATAAATTAGTTATATAAATTAGTTAATAAACTAGTTAGTAATTTTAAACAAATTCTAGATTTAATTTAACAAATAAAAAAAAACTCTAAATAAGAATGCAAATGTGAACGAAATTATTAATTAAACTTCGATGGAGATACAAATGAATTGGAACGTTAAATTCTGATCAGTCGAAACATTCGTATTAAATTTTAAATGCAAGCATCGTTAATTTTTGTTGATAGAATGCAATTGATTAGGTTATTAAACAAAACCAATTCAATTCCCTCCTTAATTTTTGTGAGATCTCAACCATTCAAAATATTCTGCACGAATCTCCAAGTCCCTGGATTTTCCTGTTGAAAGTTGTAAATCCTTTGTTTTAATCAAATTGAAGAATATTTCTGGTCCGCACCTCTCTCCCTCTCTGACTCCGCAGCCCATCTCTTCCTCTCTCTCTCTCTCTCTCTTTCCCTTCCTTCCTGGAGAAGGCAACGAAGCCCCGCTTTTCTCTCTGTGAAATCGGTCCAGAGAATCAGCTCAGCAACTTCAAATCGCCTCCGCCGCCGCCTCAGCATCGGTCCAGGTTGGTCAGAATCGGCCGGAATCGGCCTTGAATCGGCTCAACTCGGTTGAATCGGCTTGACTCGGCCTAAAAATCGGCTAACTCGGCCGAGTCAAGCACTGTTCATCCGAGTTTGGCGAAAAAATCGCACGGGCTAGGAAATCGGGTGAAAATCGGATCGGACACGGCCGATTCCGAGTTGACTATTTTTTTAATCGGGTGAAAATCGGGTGAAAATCGGCCGAGTTTCGGACCCATGGTTTCTTTTTAATAGTGGTACTTATATTTTTTTTTTTTGGTGCTCCTTATTTTGGGGTGGCTCTTGAAAATTGGAGCTAGGGTTCTTAAACGGGTAACCCAGTCGATGTGTTGTTACTTTGTTGCTATTTGGACGATTTTGAGCTTTACACAGAGAAAGGAGAGTAGTCCAGTTCAACTTTCCAAGGTTCTCTCTCTCTCTCTCTTGCTCTCTGCACCATTATGTGTTATAATCAAGAAAAAAATGTTTCTGTTCTACAATTAGTTTTAATTTGTACATGTGCTATTCTAAGGTCAAGTATACAACTCAAACTCAGTTAGCCCTTTATAGTGTAATTTAGCCTCAATCTTACCAGTATAGGCTTTTATGTACCTTCAATTGTGCAAACCAGACGTTGGTTTTCTTGATTACTTCATTCTTGAATTAAATGTCAAATTACCATTTTTGTGCCCTTGATTTTAACAAATGATCCCTATTGTTCAAACTTCAAAGCATTAAAACAAACTTATTATCTTATTTGCATTATTAACTTAAAAATGGGCTCTGTTTTTTCATACAGTTCCTGGGGCATGACAAAGACGAAGGCGTGCGGCGAAGTGCTATTTCTGGTAAAAAGGTATGGCATTTTATTCATCTCCTCTGCAATTTTTCTTGTATCCTCCTGTTCTCTAATTGTTTTTTTTTAGAGGGTGTGGGAAATCATTTGGAAATAGTAATTTAAGAGTTGTTTTATGTCCCCAGCAAAGCCTAATTTTACTACCAAATTTTCAATACATCAAACATCCCTGTTAAGAACGCAAATTTTTTTTATACCTCTTCAAAAAAAAAGAAAAATTCTTTTGGAAACCAATTAATGACCAGCTCAGAACAAAAATTTAGTTTGGACCTTACTATTGACCATTTGGGGGGACTATAATTTATTCGTTTCTTTGAAATTTGTTTTGCTTGTAGATTTTACTGAAGGTGGATAAAACGAAGGAGGACAAGGAGGCAGAGAGCAAGCGAAATGAACTATTGAAATTTCTCAATGCTAGCTATGATTAATTTGCTGATTGTGTTTTTCATCAATCTCACAATAATCATTTTCTTTTCTTTCCTTTTTGTACCTGAAATGCCTGGTTGTGTAATTTTTTTTAATTATCTTTTACCTACTTTATCATTTACCACTTAGTCTGTCATTTACTATTTAAAGTTTTGAGTTTAAAAATTAGTGGGTTTTACCAAACTCCACTTCGTGTATATATATATTTGTTTCAGAGCTTGTGTTTATTTTGGAGATTCATCAATTATGGTTATTTTTAATTTGGAGTGAGGGGGTTTTGCTCATTATTTGTGTTCAAATTATGTTTTTTTTAATTATCTATAGCAGAGCTGGTGCACATAGGTCTTGTGTGATTGTATTGTTTCAAATGTTTCCATCGAAATTAAAGATGAAAGTAGAATTCTCTGCTGAAATTATGTAATTACTTGTTATTGCATGTAAAATATATGTACTGTGTTATTCTTCACCAAGTATTTTTGATTGATTATGTTTTAAGGTACCAATTGTGCCTAATTACAAGAAAGCACATATAACTTGAATAAATTTTGTTGGGTACAAGCAAACACATGAAATGGTAAGAATAATACACTCCTGTTACGACCTCTTACAAGTAAACACACATAACTTGAATAAAAAGAGAAGAAGAAAAAAAAGAAATGAGTAAAATTGAAAAAAGAAAAGAAAAATATATTCATATATTAAACATCAAATATATTCATAAATTAAACATCAAGACCTTCAAAAAGCGAGCACTCTTGTTGCTGGTGTGCGGAGTAATTCCTAACGAGTTGCATGTTCATTTCTTGCTCTTTTGATTTTCGGGCCAATAATTACTATGGCAAATCCGGTACCAAATCCTGTACCAAATCCCGATACAACGAAAAGGCACAATAGAACAATTGCAGTTATTTTCTCAGCAGGTTTTGTGGGAGGAGAGGTAGTATTGTTCCCGGGGCTTGTGACATTGCACAGCTTAGATAATGGCACACCACATAATCCAGGGTTCCCTTCATACGATGAATTGTCGAATTCCAGGAACCAGCTAGATTGCGGGATTCTCCCGACCAGATGGTTAAATGAGAGATTCAAGATGAATAGAAAACTCAGGGAGGTTAGTTCCTGTGGAATCTCTCCAGAGAATTGGTTCCAAGATAGGTCCAGTGACTCGATTTGCGTCAAGCGTTCAAGTTGAGGCGGAATGGATCCAGTAAAAGCATTATGTGACAGGTTTAGTGCTTTTATTCCTTTGAGCTCTCCAATCGTCTCAGGAATATCACCAGTGAATTTAATTGTCGATAATTCATTGTTGGAATAGTCCAAAAAGTAAGCACCCACAAGTGGGACTACTCCTTTTAGCTTGTTAAAACTAAAATCAACGGTGTGAAAGGAAAAACCTGGAGGAACATCTTCTACACTAGTAAACATGTTGTGCGAAAGGTCAAGCATTGCCTCAGAATCCCTCAACCTCTTCCATATCCACCTTGGTATAACTCCATGCAATTGGTTTTTTGAGAGATCAACATGGTCCAAATTGGTGAGGTTACTGAGGTGCCCAACTAAGTTAAGGTCAAATGTTCTGTTAAAATTATTTGAGCTCAGGTCAAGAGTAACTAGACTTGGGAGCCAAACTATTGAATTTGGAATTGGTCCGCTAAACTGGTTCATACTTAGATCAAGTGTGTTGAGATTTGAAAACTTAAATATTTGCAAGGGAATTTGTCCATTCAATTGATTTTCATCAAGGTAAAGCTCAATCAATGGAGAAAATACAAGAGAAGACTCTTTTAGTCGGAACTGGCCTGAGAGCTTGTTGTTAGAGAGATGTAGTCTTTCCAAACTTGGAAGAGAAAACAAACTTTGGGGGATTGAGCCAGAGTATGAGTTATAGGAAAGGTCCAATATTGCTAATTTACCAAGTTTTTCGATTGAAGAGGGTATTTGTCCTGAAAAGTTGCAATATGAAAGACTGAGTTCAGATAAATTTCTGAGGTTGCCAATTGAATCTGGTATGCTACCAAAAAAGTTGGTAAAATCGAGAACCAAGCTCTCCAAAGAACTCACGATTGGAAAATTAGGTAAAGTCCCAAATAGCTCTAGATTTCCTGATAGATCAAGCTTGGTCAATGTTGGGATTTGAAAAATCTCTTGTGGAAACAGCCCTTCAAGGTCACAATTGTCCAATAGGAGATCATTTAATGGAAATTCAGCAAAGTAGTCTGGAATCTGGGTTTGGAAACTATTGAAACTGAGGCGAAGGGCAGTTAACGAACCAAGTTGGGAAAGAGATGATTCAAAGGGGCCAAACAGATTACAATGAGCCATACTGAGAACTTGTAAGTGGGGGACCGACTCAGACAGAGCTCTGCACCACTCGGTTCCATTCTCAGAGATATCGGCAGCATCGAGATAGAGCTCCCTCAAATTGCTAAGTTGGCTAACCAATATCCTCAGATTTGGTTCATGCAGTTTCAAATCACAATCAAAGATGTAATAGTCGCATGAAAGGTCAAGGGAGATCAAGTTTGTGAGGTTGGCTATGCCAATTGGGATTTGACCGAAGAATTCTGTGTTGGATAAGTTGAGATAGGTAAGCATAGTTAGCTTTTCGAACCCATGAGCTGGAATCTGGTTTTGTGAAAAGTTGTTGTATGCAAGGTTGAGGTGTTGGAGCGAGGTGAGATTAAAGATTGCGGCACTGAGGTTACCTTGAATGTTGCGGTTGCTGATGTCAAGAGAAGTGACATGGCCGGTTGCTTTGTCGCAAGAAACTCCCTCCCAATCATGACAACAGTCTGTTCCGGGTTGCCAAGATGTAAGATCAGAGTGGAAGAAGCCTCTTTTGAGTTGGAGAAGGGAAGAGCTTTGATCTGGAAGGCATGACACATGGGTTGTCGCACAAGCAGAGGGAATTAGCAAAAGAGATGAGAGGATGAAGAGTAGAGTGTAGAGACACAAGTGCCGATAGTTTGGCCATGAATTAGCAAAATCCATTTGTTGGATCTGGTAGAAACAACAGGAGAGTAGTGAATGGTGGATTATGAAATTAACTTGTATATATAAAAACCCAGCTGTAAACAGTACATGTAATTTTTTCATGCACGTGAACATTGTTTGGTTAGGCTCACATTGACTTGGGTCAACCCAGTCTTTTTTTTTAAAGCTTGGTATTTTCTTTTTGACCAGCCTTAATGGTCACACCAAAGAAAATGCTTTACCACAATCATCACTGGAAAACAAGAATTTAACAATAAAAAACATAAATTTTCCAAAAAATTTCCTTTCATATGACATCATCATTTATTGGAAATTATTCAAAGATACTCTAGATTATAAATAGTGCAGCATTTTTTTGTATGTTTTGTTCTTATAATATTCGTGATATTCTTGAAAGTTTGCCATATATTTATATGTTCTACATATTGTTCTCAACATGAAAAGCTATAATATCAATTATTTGCACTATAAATTACAAAGAAATTGTCCAAAAAGCACAACATTAAATAATAATAAATCAAAATGAGTGACATTTTTGTAACTTTTTCCAACAAAAAGTATTTAGCACTGACAAATGAGTGGGTTTATTCTGTCATAAATTATGTAAATTGGGAGCCCAATAGAGGTCTTTATGAGTGCGTTACCTTCTTAGTGGGCCTCACCATCTGCGCCAACCCACTTGTAATGTGAAAGATAAACGTTCAAAGGTGCGTTACAACGAATATTGACACTCACTATGCGAAGACTCACTCAGTCTTTGCCAAATTTCTTTTCAAATTTTTAGCAATAATTCTCACAATCAAGTCTATTTTTTTCTTCATAATAATTGTACCGTGATTTTTATTTTTACCCAAAAACAAAATTATTTTAATATAAATAACCAAGTTTCTAGAAAAATTTTATTTCTGCTCAAGCCGTATATATTATTTACGGTTTGAATTCTTAATTCAAACCGTAAATATTCTGTACGGTTTGAATTAAGAATTCAAACCGTAAATAATATTTACAGCTTGAATTAAGAATTAAGAATTGGAAAAGCAGCATAAATTGGGGGTGGATGAGAATGAGGTACATGGTTTGGCACGGAGATTAAAAAAGCTGATGGTTGCATTAAATGATTATGATGGGGCTAGGGCTGTCCTCAAAATGTTTCAACCCAGAGAAGCACTCTAGGTAATTTTTGTTTGTTATATTTTCTTTACTTGAGAAGGTTCTTTTTATTATTTTTTGTATATCAATCTGTATATCTAATTAGAACAAATTATGAAGGTTTTGATGAACATTTAAAAACACTTGAAAAATAACAGTTATTGTCAGCCTTTAGTGACATTTCGAACGTTCATTTATTGTCAGCCATTTATTTCTACTATTACTTAAAAAAAAATAACAAATTGGTGACATTTCGAATTGTTATTTTCTGGTCACTGATTTCATATTTGTTATTATCTTTACTTCTGCTTTTGATGATGGCTTGAATTTGATCAATGGGTTCAAATGAAACTCTGTGCTGTTCTGGACTTGTGGATTTGCAGTACCATACTTCTCTAATTTGAAACTCTGTGCTGTTCTGGACTCTGTGCTGTTCATGACTTGTGGACTTGTATAGATAAATTATATTATCTGGAAACTAGACTTTCATACCTTTATTTTGATATAAAGAACACAAAAATCTATGTAGCCATTTTCTCTAAAATGAATTTTGAATCTGATCAAAATTATAGATTTCTGACTGAACATAGCAGAAAAAATTTATTTTTTTTTTTTTTTTTTGGGCCGGAGTCTGGGATGGCGTCCCGTTTTTTTTTTTTTTTTTTTTTTTTTTTACGTTTTTTACGTTTTTTCCGCGGGCTGTAGTCTGGGATGGCGTCCCACAGGGACGCCATGCCGCATGGCGGCCTTCCTATTTTTCAAAAGTTTCTTATTTTTAATATTTCATTTATTTATTTTCTTATGTATAAAAATCTCAGGCTTCTCTGGGTTGAAACATTTTGAGGACAGCCCTAGCCCCATCATAATCATTTAATGCAACCATCAGCTTTTTTAATCTCCGTGCCAAACCATGTACCTCATTCTCATCCACCTCCAATTTATGCTCCGATTTCAAGCCGTAAATAATATTTACGGCTTGGGCAGAAATAAAAATTTTACAAAATCTTGGTTATTTATATTAAAATAATTTTGTTTTTGGGTAAAAATAAAAATCCCGGATAATTGTAATGTCATATCACTCTTAATAAGAAAATTTTCCTTGGTCTTTAATTGCATTTTAAAATTATTACAATTGTCTATTTGGTTTTTCTTATGTAGGGTCTCATTTTAATAATCACTTATAGCAAACTTCATATAGTAAGAATGGTTCTGAAACTCGGAATCAGAATCGGAATCGGGTTCTTGATCATGGAATCAGAATCGGATGAATCGGCCAGAATCGGTCGAGTTGACTCAGAAACTCGAATTTTTTTGATAGAAACTTGTTTTGTAGCCAAAAAGTAGGAAACATTGGTAAAAAAAATAATTTGTAGAAAAACTATATTAAAACAAAATATTACACTCAAATAATCCACTAATTATATAATGTAATCATAGAAGGAAAAATTAGAATCGGAATCGGGATCGGTCTTTTCACCGTGGAATCGGAATCGGGTGAATCGGTCAGAATCGGATCGGAAAATCGGAATTTTTTGCCAGAAGCTTGTTTTATACTAAAAATATAGGAAAAAATTGATAAAAAAATAATTTGTCAACAATTTCTGTTTTGACAAATAATTACAATCAAATAATCCACCAATATAATATAATACAAGCATTACAACTAAAAACACACTCCGGAACGTCTGAAATTGGACGAAATCTATACTAACCGCGTACCATCCGCTCCGGAACGGCCGATTTTTCCTTCTATGAATGTAATACAAGTATTACAAATAGAACACACTTTTTATTGCCAAAATCTATACAGAGCTGGCTAGATCATCTCATTGTCCTTTGTATTAAAATACGAATGGAGATATTGTTATACAGTGCCAAAAAATGAAGACATTAATGTAGTGTCAAATGAAAAATTATTAGCATTCTCATATCCAACATATGGATTATAAATAGATGTCAATTATGTAATATTAATTTAAACATATTAACTTTGCTATCAATTATGTAATATTTTATTGTTTATGCATTTTTTTTGTTTGTCAATGCAGTCAGTTCATGATTATTAATAGATACAATGAATTATATATTGGCGAAAAGCTCAATCAGTTTCTTTCCTTTGAGTCGGTTTTTTTACAATGCACTTATCAACCACCAGAATTTGGAAGGTATAGTAATTCGCTGGTGGTTTTTGGTTTTATGCTCATTATCTATTGGACATTATTCTCATTTAATTGAGTAAGCATTTAAAAATAATTGAAAAAATTGTTGACTCAGCCAGACTCGGTCAGATACGCCCAGACTTGCCCAAACTCGGGTTGACTCGGTCAAACAAGTGCAGAGAGTTTGGCCAAGAATTAGCAAAATCCATTTGTTCAATCTGGTAGAAACAGCTTTAAATGTGAACATTGTCTGGTTAGGCTCACATCAGCTTCACTACTTGACTTGAGTCAATTGACTTGGGTCAACCCTAGTGATGAAGACCATAGATACAGTACAATTGACTTGGGTCAGCCCTAGCGATGAAGACCAT
The DNA here is from genome assembly GCA_025461125.1 of Carex kokanica. Lineage (NCBI taxonomy): Eukaryota > Viridiplantae > Streptophyta > Magnoliopsida > Poales > Cyperaceae > Carex > Carex kokanica. Next base: position 170,529 of record JAJGRX010001293.1, on the reverse strand, counting down.
GAAAGGTACTCTTCAGTTGACTTGGGTCAACCCTAGTGATGAAGACCGTCAATGGTACTCTTCTGTTGATTACTTTACTAGATTAACTGAATGATAAATTAAGTGCCTTCAACTAAATATGAAATATGAAATACATAAATAATATACTATCATTGTCACAAATATTACCTGGTGGTACGCAATGGTAATAAAATACAAAGTAAAAAGATAATTAACTACTATCCAAAACTGCTGATACACAGCCTTGAAAAACACTATTTCATCAATAAATATGGCAACACTAAATTTTTTTTTATTGGACAGAATCTGATATTTCGAAAGTTCTAACACCAGACTGTAACAAACTGAACTCATCTTCACTGACATTCTTCCATGTGCCATCAATAAGCAACATACCTTTCCTCGGATGTTTCACTTCCGGCAACTCCACTTCCCGGCAATTCAATGATTGTCTAGGTTTTTTCAAAGAACTCCCAAGCAACACACGCTCATCAGCACATGGAGTTTTACTCCTATTGTTCTCATTAATCAAAGGCACCAAATTTTCTTTTGTGACCCTTTAACTTCTAATACTGCAGTGATAGTACCCGAATAAAGGGAAGGAAGTACAGCGGTTGAACTAAACGAACAAGGAATCATACCAATTGGACATGGGGTCCAGCACTTGGCTACACTCCATGCTTAACCTAAAAAAAACGTTTTTCGAGCAGCTTCAAACAACGAATTAAAACTGTTGATCTAAATCTACTTATTTTAGTTCAGTGCCGTTCATTTCGCAACAATTTTCGACCTCTTGATCAACGAAAAGGAAATTGTACTGTTGTACAATGGGAACATAAATGTATGGTTTGTGAAGTTGATCAAGATCAATGACTAGAATTCATAATGTGAAGCACACTAAGGTAAACTCCATAGTGAGTTGAAGCTCATCCCAGCTTTACTAAAAAAAGTACTCAAAAAATCTTTCTAGGTCTGGTTTGTTACATCAGAGGATAATTTTGAAGGATGTGCAGATATGTTACTACTGGTAAAATTGTAATACTGTCTGAAGTCGGAATTCAAATTTCAAACAAAAGTGAGGCTACGGTAATTATATGCATACTACGTATTGACCAGTGCTACGGTAATATGCATATTTCTATTTTCAAAGTTCAAATAAGAGCGAGCATCTCTTCAGAGACTGAGACACTATCTGCTGTTCCCTTCCTAAATAACCAAAGGATTCAAAAGGTAAATTCAATTAATTTAACATTTCAAGTATGCAAATACATCAAATCAAATCAAATTGATTGATACCTAGCTAAAGAATGGGTCTTGTTGTTGGATCTCAACAAATGCCGCAGTGACATCAATTGGAATTGGTAAACAGCCCCGACTCCACCATGCCGATATCTGAAACAAAATCACCAGAATTAAACCTGTATATATATCACCATATCATTGAATAATACCAGACAATATAAGGTAGAGAGAGAAACACAGACCAAAAGAGGAGGAGAGAATAAAACAAGGTGGAATTTCATGTATGCACCTTAAAACTTCAAAATTGCATATTCCCTCCCCCCCTCTAAAATTCAAAATATCATATCTACCCCTCTAAAATTTACCCAATTTACTACCTTTTCTATTAAAACTCATTTTAAATTTATATAATATCCATTTTAACCTTTAATAGAAAAATGTAAAAAATATGTAACCTGTTTAAGATAAATGCTTAAGAGAAATGGTTGAGGGGTATACATGAAATTCCCCCTTATAAAAAAGAAAAATTACTTGTTGGAGAGCAGTTGAAATAGATTCAGAGGAAGAAGAGAAGATGGTGTCTCTGACAAAGTTCTACTGGTACCAGTTCGACCATGGTACTAGTTTGTGCCCTGCTAAGTGTTGAAAATTAATTCAAATTGATTAGAGCATGTACGAATCAGTTTTCACCAGCATAAAAACTGCATGGGTTATTTTAGGCATTGGTTATTTTAAGCATAGTTATTTTAGTAGTAGTTAGCATAGTGGTTAGCTATTTTTAGCATGTTGTGTAGTGGGTGCTTAATTTAGGAAAGTTGTGGGTGTTTATTTTAGGAACATTGTATAGCTTTAAATACTACAGAACTCTAAGTAATTGAGTAAGAGATAAAGAAAATAAAGCGTTGTTTTTGTTCAGAAAAATATTATTCTCTCTTCAATCTTTTGCATACTTAATTGCACAGAGCAGTGCAACATTGCTGAGTTCACTTCGTCCACCGAATAGGAAGCAAAAGCCCTAAACCCTTATACCTTACAATTATTAACTAGTCGAATTCGAACCCGGTTCATTCGAGAACAGAAGACGTCTCTTTCTTAGCTTCGGGTCAATATATTAACAAGTAGTTAAGGCTTCATGCAGCGCACCAACCATGTGTAGTGCTTCTTATATTCTATACCTCTTGCGCTGCATGATGCTAAAACTGCTCTGTTAAAATATTTTCCAAAAAGTTTGGTCCTGAAAAGAGCCAAGATTTTTATACATAAGAAAAAAAAAAATATATATATATATATAAAACTGCTCTGGGCCAACATGGCTCAATCCAACCTGCAAAAAAGAAAAAAATATATATATATTAAACTGGGCCGCCATGGCTCAGGCCAGCCCAGAAACGAAAAGAAAAATAGAAAACTGGGTCGCCATGGCTTAGGCCAACCTAGAAACAAAAAAAAAGGTATGAAAGTAAGTAGTCCAATAATTTGGACCATATTCAAAATTAAATTTAGAGAAAATGGCTACATGGATTTTTGTGTTCTTTATATCAAAATAAGGTATGAAAGTCTAGTATCTAGATAATATAATTTCTCTATACAAAAATATTACAGATGTGTGCAGTTTTAGCGATTAATTGACAGAGGTCAGAAAACAGAAAAGCTGAAATTTTAGCGAACATTTTAATAATTTTGACCTCTGTCAATTAATCGTTAAAACTATACCAATCTGTAATGTTTTTGTATAGAGAAATTATATTATATGGAAACTACACTTTCTTACCTTAATTTTGATATAAAGAACACAAAAATTCATGCAGCCATTTTCACTAAATTTAATTTTGAATCTAGTCAAAATTATTGAATTGCTCACTGGAATTTCAGTTTTTCTGATTTTTGACCTCTGTCAATTAATTGCTAAAACTGTACACGTCTGTAATATTTTTGTATAGAGAAATTATATTATATGGAAACTAGACTTTCATACCTTTATTTTGATATAAAGAACACAAAAATCCATGTAGCCGTTTTCTCTAAATTTAATTTTGAATCTGATCAAAATTATTGAACTACTCACTTTCGTACCTTTTTTTTTTGTTTCTGGGTTGGCCTAAGCCATGGCGACCCAGTTTTCTATTTTTTTTTTGTTTTTGGGCTGGCCTGAGCCATGGCGGCCTAGAGTTGGTTTTATTTTTCTGTTTTTTTCCAATGGTCTTGAGTGTGCCATGGCGTCCCTGACGCCATGGCGCCATACTGCCTTACCATTTTTCAAATTCCCCTGATTTATTTCTTATTTTTAATATTTTTTTATTGATTTTCTTATATATAAAAATTGCGGCGAAAAGAGGAACCAAAGTCGTCTCTTATTTAGCTTCGCGTCATTAACAGCATAAGTTTGGCTTCATGCAGAGCACCAACCATATGTAGACTGCAGTGCTGCTTGTATTCTATGTCTCTTGCGCTGCATGATGCTAAACCTGTTATGTTAAAATAACTTCTTAAAAGGTTGTAGCAGAGAAAATAAATTGGGCCTGCCTGAGTTGGGCTCAAACAAAATGAACACAGTTCTCAAATCACATTACTCAGTCACGGACAGCAAAAATGCAACTTTTATGTATTTCAATTTGGATGTTTTCTTTTATAATGTAAACAATTTTTTAGGCAAAACACAAAAAGAGAAAATTTTGTTTAGGGCCCTTGAACTTTCATATTTGCTCCATGACCCCTTATTGTTTGCAAATTTGGGATCATTATTTTCTATCATCCAGATAACAGTTAACACATGAGTAGGGCAATGCCATATTGTTTTAGTGTCCCAGTCATGTTTCACACGTTTATTTTTATTTTTAAAATTTGAAAAGTCAATTTGAACCACTCAACGTGATCTCCATATTAAACTATTCTTGGAGACCAAATTTTTTACAATTTTGAAAATTGTTTACTATTTTTTTTTATATGTACAAAATCAACTACAAAACATTTAAAAAATGAACCAATAAGACATTTTAACCCAAATTTTAAAACATTTTAACCCCACCATATTATCATTAATTAATCATGGATGCTAGCTATTAAATATTATATTATTAACTGTTCTATCTGATTCTATAAGGAAGCTGATATGAGTACCCACGCTACAATACCCGCACTGTACCTACACCTAAACTGCCATAACTGCTTGTGGGGACCGCAACTATTCCAAAACTGTAATTTTGTTTTACAAATTTTAATAGTAACACTGTGAAGTATATAGCTCAAACAGGGCAAGTATTTATACTTATACAATGAACTACATATGATATATGAATTTTCCTAAAATAATTGTACCCGCACCTTTTTTTGAAAAATTCTCGTGTGGTACCTGCATTAGGGGACCACTCAAACAGCATGTGGGGATCGCAACTATTCCAAAACTGTAATTTTGTTTTACAAATTTTAATAGTAACACTGTGAAGTATATAGCTCAAACAGGACAAGTGTTTATACCTATACAATGAACTACATATGATATATGAATTTTCCTAAAATAACTGTACCCGCACCTTTTCTTGAAAAATTCTCGTGTCATACCTGCATTAGGGGACCACTCAAATGGCATGTGGGGACCGCAACTGTTCCAAAACTGTAATTTTGTTTTTAGGAAAATTTTAATAGTAACACTGTGAAGTATATAGCTCAAACAGGGCAAGTATTTATACCTATACAATGAACTACATATGATATATGAATTTTTCTAAAATAACAGTGCGGGTACTGTAGCGTGGGTACTGAAATAATTATTCATTCTATAAATCATGGATGAAATCCTGAGAATTAAAATATATACAAATATGTTCCAAAAATAGGAGCAAAATTTGAACCCTGTTACCATTTTTTATCAGAAAAACGCAGTGCTTTGAATTATGTGTGGTTCATCCAATTTAAATTCAGTTTTACTGAGTCTCAATTTATCTAGCACATTGCCTCAATTTAGACAGCCTTTTTATTTTTATTGCACACGATTTTTTTTTTTTTGCCAAATATTTGTGTTATATGATTGAAAAATAGAAACATTGTCATAGTTCCTTGAAAAATGAATTGAATTACTAAAAATAGAAGAAATGTTGCACATAGGCCTTAAATTTACCTGTTTGCGTTTCCTTTATGCAATTAAGCTTCACATGCATTTGATAAAAAAAAAATGTAAGCACAAAAATTAAGATTTAGTTCACAGGAGTTGGAAAGAAACCATCTCAATTTTTTCACACAATAAATTCTTAGTTCCCTGTTGCTAGTTAAAGTCATACAATCAAGCAATAATAAGTCCTAATAATATCTAACAAGATATTAATACCAAATCAAAACTAACATGCATTTCTGTCTGTCAATATTTGCATGAATCAGAGATCTTCATGCCAGTACCTGACCATGCCAGTATCAGTCAGGGGGAATGAAACTCCATGTAATCCCTTTTTGCACCAGCAGGCGGACTGATATAAACCCAAAGCAGCGATATAACAATCGAAAGCAGCCCCAACCAAACAAACACAATTGTCGGTACCTTCCCTCTTTGCCCCATCAGCCCATTTGCAAATGGATACAAATGGCACAAAAACCAGAAACTAAAGAACACTCCGACGAGCAGTTCACTCCATCTCGTAGGGCTATTGTACTTCGCGAAGTAAAACGAAGTTTTACTTCACGCTCATACTCCCATTTCCATAATCCAAATCGTCAATCCGAACCGTTCAAGTTGTTCTCCATATTGAAATGTACTTGGAGACCAAATTTTACATTTTTTGGAATTTTTTTACTATTTATTAAGTCACTTTGAAAATCGCTGATCCATTGTGAATAGTAAAAAACAGTAAAAAATTATGGACCAATGGATCAGCGATTTTCAAAGTGGCTTAATAAATAGTAAAAAAATTCCAAAAAATGTAAAATTTGGTCTCCAAGTACATTTCAATATGGAGAACAACTTGAACGGTCGGATTGACGTTTTGGATTTTGAAAATGGGAATATGAGCGTGAAGTAAAATATTGGTTTTACTTCGCGAAGTACAATAGAAAAATTATATATATATATATATATATATATATAGAGTAGAACTAGGGTGTTTCTAAGTTCACCAAGGCCCTTTGTGAACTCAACTCTAAAACCTATCGGATTGGCTTTCCATGAATCCAAACCGTTGAAATCCTTCTACCTTACGGGTGATGTGTCTACATGTGAAAATTTTAAACTTTCGAATTGATTTATTATAAAGTCAAGTGGTCAAAATTATAAGGTTTATAAATTAATTTGAATGCATTCATTTTTTGGACGGCCTTTTGACCACTTGACTCTATACAAAACTAATTTTAAATTTTAAAATTTTCATATGTAGATGCATCACCCGTAAGGTAGAAGGATTTCAATGGTTTGGATTCGTCATTTGAAGGCAATCTGATACGTTTTAGAGTTGAGTTCACAAAGGGACTTGGTGAACTTAGGAACACCCTAGTTCTACTCATAAATAAATATATATATATATAGAGTAGAACTAGGGTGTTCCTAAGCTCACCAAGCCTCTCGTGAACTCAACTCTAAAACCTATCAAATTAACATCAAATGACATTTCCAAACCGTTAAATGTTCAATCTATATTAAAATGTGCTTGGAGACCAAATTTTACATTTTTTGGAATTTTTTTACTATTTATTAAGCCGGTTTGAAAACCGTTGTTTTTATTAAAATTCTGTACCATTGGAAAACAGCGGTTTTCAAACCGGCTTATAAATAGTAAAAACATTTCAAAAAATGTAAAATTTGGTCTCCAAGCACATTTTAATATAGATTGAACATCTAACGGTGTGGAAATGTCGTTTGAAGTCAATTCGGTAGGTTTTAGAGTCGAGTTCACGAGAGGCTTGGTGAGCTTAGGAACACCCTAGTTCTAATATATATATATATATATAGATTGGCTAAGCTCAAAACATTTTTTCCATGGCCATAGAACAAACGATTCGGTTCTCCAATTTCCAAAGTTCAAACAATAAATCCAAACTGTTAGATGTTCAATCTATACTAAAATGTGCTTGGAGACCAAATTTTACATTTTTGGAATTTTTTTACTTTTTATTAAGCTGGTTTGAAAATCGTTGTTTTTATTAAATTTCTGCAGTATGGAAAAACAGCGGTTTCCAAACTAGCTTAATAAATAGTAAAAAAATTTCCAAAAAATGTAAAATTTGGTATACAAGCACATTTTACTATAGATTGAACATCTATCAGTTTGGATTTATTGTTTGAACTTTGGAAATTGGACAACCGAATCGTTTGTTCCATGGCCATGGAAAAAACCTTTTAAGCTTAGCCAATCTCTCTCTCTCTCTCTCTCTCTCTATATATATATATAGATGGGCTATTGTGCTTTGCAAAGTAAAGCCATTGTTTTACTTCGGCTTACTTTTTGGATTTTCAAAGTCCAAAACGTCGATCCGACCGTTCAAGTTGATCTACATATTGAAATGTGCTTGCAGACCAAATTTTACATTTTTTGGAATTTTTTTACTATTTATTAAGCCACTTTGAAAATTACTGATCACATGGTTCAGAAAAAACAGTGCAACAAAATTCTGGACCATGTGATTAGCAATTTTCAAAGTGGCTTAATAAATAGTAAAAAAATTCCAAAAATGTAAAATTTGGTCTGCAAGCACATTTCAATATGTAGATTAACTTGAACGGTCGGATCGATGTTTTGGACTTTGAAAATCCAAAAGTAAGCTGAAGTAAAACGATGACTTTACTTTGCAAAGCACAATAGCTCATCTCTATATATATATATATATTTACAGATATTAGTCTAATTTATAGGTGAAAAAAAATTCTACAAATTTTTGTGTACAACATTTATTTTTTTTACAATCTTTTTGGTGGAATATTGAATTATTTTTGGTATAATTTGTTTTGTACAACATTTAATTAATTTTTGTACATTTTTTTGTACAAGGTTTAATTAATTTTGTACAATTTTTTAAATTTAAATGGAAATATTTATTTTTAAAATAAATTAAGATTTTTTACAACTGATCTCAAGGTACAACCGAGGATCTAAAGATATCCTTTTATCACATAGTTTAAATGTTTATTTCTTTATAATTATTTATATTTTTTATAAATGTTTATCAATATTTATATTTTATAAAATAATAATTATAAGTAATGTGATGTTATGTTATTATTTAATTTATAAAATAGCAATAATAATGAAAATTGTATTATTTATTTAATCTACTTATTTAATTGCATTATTGAATCTAGTTAATTACTTATGTTATGTTATAAAATAATAATTAATAAGTAATGTGATGTTATGTTATTATTTAATTTATTTATTTAATTGCATTATTGATATTTTATTTAATATCAATTTGTGTTCCAAATCAAAATGTTTTGCTGGACAAAAACATAGCAAATCTTTGTTCAAAATCTAAACGTTTTTCTTGAAAAAAAACATATAAAATTTGTGTTCGAAATCTAACTATTCTGCTTGAAAAAAACATAGCAAATTTGTGTTTAAAATCAAAATGTTCTACTTCAAAAGAAATTGCAAATTTGTGTTCCAAATCAAAATGTTCTGCTGGAAAAAAACAAATCAAATTGTGTTCAAAATCAAAATGTTCTACTTGAAAAAAGACATAGGAAATCTGTGTTCTAAATCAAAATGTTCTTCTAGAAAAAAATAGCAAATTTGCATTCAAAATCAAAATGTTCTGCTTGAAAAAAAAACATAGCAAATTTGCGTTCAATATCAAATATCCTGCTTCACAAAAAAACATAGCAAATTTACGTTACAAATTAAAATGTTTTGCTTGAAAAAAACATAGAAAATTTGTGTTTGAAATCTAAATGTTCTGCTTGAAAAAAAACATTGGAAATTTGTGTCCAAAATAAAAATATTCTACTTTTAAAATACATAGCAAATTTGCGTTCAAAATAAAAATGTTCTTCTTGAAAAAAAACATAGCAAATATGTGTTCAAAATCAAAATGTTTTGATTGAAAAAAAAACATAGCAAATTTGCGTTCAAAATCAAAATGTTTTGCTTGAAAAAAAACATAGCAAATTTGCGTTCGAAATCGAAATGTCTTGCTTGAAAAAAACATAGGAAATTTGAGTTCAAAATCAAAATCTCCTGCTTGAAAAAAAACATAAGAAATTTGTGTTCAAAATCAAAATGTTCTTCTTGAAAAAAAATAGTAAATTTTTATTACAAATCAAAATGTTCCGCTGAAAAAAACATAGCAAATTTGTGTTCAAAATCAGAAAGTTCTGCTGGAAAAAAAAATAAGAAATTTGTAAAATTATTTGTAATCTTTAGAGAAAAAAAATCATATTTGCAAAATCAATGTCTGACATCAATTGAAGTAGAAGCATTTTGAGGGTCATGTGGAGTGTTGCTTTACATTCAGAGATAAAAATAAAAAGTCTACAGTAGGCTAAAAGCATTGGTACCATTTCTCTCTCTCCCTCTCTCTCTATTTCCCAATGGAACCATGCATGCATGTTATCTCTAAAGGAAAGAGATACCGACAAAGTTCACTTTCTCTATATTTAGATTTACAAGTAACATGCGACAATTGCCAAGTTAATTAATGTACAAAATTCACCTCTCCTTTTCTCTTCCCTTTTTTAATTTTTCGATTATGGAGCAACTATCCTAGATACGCTTTAGTCACGATCCAAAGTAACTCATTTTTTTTTCTAATGAAGGAGTCCTGAAGTTTTTAGCTTTAGGGTTTTGATTTTTTTAATTTTAGACTTTAGGTTTTGATTTTTTGAGTTTAGAGTATAGGTTTGATATTTGATATTTTGAGTTTGTAGCTCTCTAGAGCGCCCATGCACTACTGTAATTTGGTCCAACATTCATGAAATGTGTCATTGCATATCTTTGCAAGTACCAAGCAATCTCATTTAATTTTTTTATGTGCCTCCACAATAATATGAAAAAAAAGTAACAAGGGTCAACAATATACCACAGTACATAATTAATTTTTTTGTTGCACATTGCACCAATCGAACAAAATTATCTCAACCCCAGAATTACACGCTAAAATGATTACCAGAATTGCTAATTTGTATTTCATAATAGTGGCACCATTCATGTGCTTTACTTTGGCAAACCACAAAATTGCCAGTACAGTCCTAAAAAACGTAACACAAAAAAATCAAAGACCCAAACGACTAGGAAAAAAAATAAAAATTTGCTAAGTACTGAAGCCGGGCATCTCCAACTCGCTGGTGGTTGAGCATTGACCGATCTCTTGCGTCTGAGGCTGGGACTCATCCTTTCCTCGTGTAGGACTCTCCATGGATTTTAGTGCTGTGTGAAGCACGGCAGCAACTTGTCTCATGTCGGGTCTCCTCTCCCCTTCCATGAGCAAGCATGTTCTCGCTAGCTCCACCACTTGTGTAATAAGTCCCATGTTCTCTCTATCCCTAATGATCTGATTATCCAATATTGCCTCAACACTGTTCTCCTTCATAGCAGACAAAAATTCTGCTGCGAGGCTTCTGATTTCCAACCCGTCCATGTAAAACGCCTTCTTTCGGGTGAGAAGCTCTACAAGAACCACACCAAAGCTGTACACGTCACTTTTTACAGTGAGCAGGCCAGTCTGCATGTATTCCGGGTCTAAGTAACCCCGGGTACCTTGCACATGGGTCACAAATTCTTCTTCATCCCCCGTTGGTGCCAAAATTGAAGCACCAAAATCAGACACCTTGGCCACAAAATTCTCATCCAAAAGTATATTGGAGGTTTTCACATCACGGTGAACAATGGAAGGGGATGCCCATGAGTGCAAATAAGCTAATGCTTCTGCAGTCTCATGAGCAATCCTTAAGCGAGTGTTTAATGAAATGAACACGGCATTCTCCCCATGGAGGAGGTCAAATAGATTTCCTTTTGAAATGAACTCGTAAACTAAGACAGGGATTTCCAATTCAAGACAACAACCGAGAATTCTAACTATATTTATATGATTAATTTGGGAAAGGATGAGAATCTCTTTACCAAATTCTTTTTTTTGCCTCTCGTTTATTGTCTTGCATTTTTTTATTGCTACCTCTTTGTTATTAATGGTACCTCTGTATACTGTACCATTTCCTCCTTCTCCTACCACATTCTTTGAGTTGAAGTGGTCGGTAGCCTCTTTCAGTTCTTCTTCGTTGAATATTCTAAATGAAAATCCCTGCTCAGATTTCATCTCTTCAAGCAACAAATGACCTCCATATTGTCGAAAATATTTCTCCTTGAGTGTAGTGATTTGTCTTCTTTGATAGACCCAATACACCAAGGAGCTTGAAACTAATACCATAATAATACAAATACTAAAACCTGCAAATCAAATGAACTCATCAATCAATCACTTCTTTTTAATATAAACTAAATTGATCAATTACTTAAGTTATTGCAATTAAATTAGTTAAACTCATAATGAAATAGCAATTTTCAAGAAAATTACCTATTACGAGTTTGCTCCATAATTGAATTTTCGGCCCAATATTCTTGTAACAACCATCAGGGACTCTACCATTTCCATGTGTGCCTGCGGGACATGCGCATTCGAATGATCCCAGAGTGTTTGTACAATTCCCATAGCAATTTGACCTAATCAGGCACTCATTGGTATCTATATAGTAAGAAAGAAAAATAATAAATTAGCTAGCTTGCTAGGGACAACATCGATCAATCACCTGTGAGATCGAGTATACTTAATTTTGATTAAATTTACAAAAATAAATAAGACTTTTCTTTCAACTGAAAGATGATCGATCGAGCAAATTAAAACTCTTTTTCTAAAGTTTGCATGCAGAGGTCAATTAAACTATTAAAGTTTGTACATATATACGTACGTACGTACTTACCTTTGCAACCATCAAGAAGATAGGGGTTTCCATTGTACCCTTTCGCACAAGTGCATATATAACCTTGACCAGTGGCATGGTTAACACATGTGCTCTTCCTGCTAACACATGCATAATTTGTGCTATTCTGTTGTGCTATCTTGCAGGTCTCGTTACCTACAACCCAATCAAGGACAGTAGAAAATTTGTTGGCATCCTTCTCAAAGGTGCCAGGTCTCGTGAGATATGTGGTGCTAAATTTGAAGCTTTCTGCTTCCATTAAGACTGCATACCCACAAGGACTGAAGCTTGACGTATGGGTATTGTTGAAACTAAAATCAAATGTAGTCTCATAAAACTTCATTCCGAAAGGAATGGCAGTCTGGCAGCAACCGATACCTGAGCATGAGCCATTCACCAGTCCCTGCTCACTCAAGCTTACAGATGTACACCCAGTTTTATACCAGATAGAATTACTCCTTGTAAGGTTGACATATGCAGATGTCTCACTACCTACTACCATGAACCTGTTTTTGGAATTTGATAACCAAAACGCTGTATCGGTCAAATCAACTGTAAACCTAGAAATATTAATCGGGTTTTCAATTGAGTTATTGTAACACAGATAAGAAACGTAGACTTTAATCCGAGCTTGGCTTTGGGACACGGATATGCTGTGTATCACTACGTTTGAAACAAATGGCTTATAATTACCATCATCCACCTTTTTACACTCGAGGTTGAACTGTTCAGACCGGGAACAATTTTGACCTATCCCAAATGGATAGGCAACCTGTAATTATAAATTTTAAATAACATGTTAGTTCACTTTTCTTAATCAACATATGGTTGCAATTTTAACACATTTATTTTTTAATTTAGAAGTTATGACTCATGAGTCGGCCCTTTTCTTTAGTTATATATATATTTTCAACAATTACTGCATAATGCAATTAATACTGGGTAGGATATCTCTATATTTTAAGCATGTACGCGCCATATATTGTCAAAATCAATCAGAATATGCGACAGAACATAACTCGATGTCCAGAATGTGTGATCATATATATATATAGAATGTACCTCGGTGTCTCCACAGTGTGTCAGACATCCAGGAGAGGGTTGCAATATTGGTTGAGCCACAGAGAACGACAGTAGTACCATGAAGAAGAAAAGAATAGCCATATATATATTTATGTATATTAAAACGACTGAAAGACTAGGGAATTATAGTGGTTACTTTCAAGTTTGAAAAGAGAGAGAGAGAGATATAGATAGATTGATATATGGAGTGGTTTATATATTCATAAGCGTAGAAAGCTTCCTGTGTGTTGTCTTCCTGTCAACCTTAAAAAAAGAAAAGAAAGATTCCTGTGTTGCTGCCATTCACTTTTTGTTTATATATTTATAACCACTGATGCCATTGTTCACATGCCCACCATGTCACATTCCTACCTATTGTTGATGAAGATTTCAAACTATTTCTAATTTAACGACAAATTATTAATACTAAATGAATTTGTTTAAACATTAATTTAATAAAATAACAACATTATACTAATTAATCAAACAAAAATTACCAAAACTATCAGATAAATGGGTTGTTCTTTCCGTAAAAACCCAAATTCTTAATCAAGAAAAATAATTATGATTAATAATTTTTAATTTCGGATAAATTAAAATTTTAATCTAATGGCAACAAATACCTACAGTTAGTTAATCCAAAATAAAATTAAATAACTAAATTGCTAATAAAAACACATAACTAATATGCATGTATAATAAATTAAGACAAATTTAATTAATTAAAAATTACTAGATGACAATAATGCAACAATTCTGAAATTTTCGAGTAATATATACTGACGACGTATCAGTATCATGAAATCAATTAAAGGTGTTACCTTAAAAATATTTAAATGAAATCATAAATTACACCAAACAATTTTATTTTATTCTTTTTCGATATATCAAGAATTAATTGATATAGTGTATTTTTCTAACACAGAAATTCTGATCAATTAATTGTTTTACAAAATAATCTCAAAGTAGGATAGAGAAGCTGACATGTGAGGTCCACATGTCAAATATCTCATAACGTACACACAGGGCTGAACAGTTTCAATTCCTTTTCCCTACCTCTATTTCTATTGGATAAATTCCATTTTATGAGATTTCTCGTATTGATGAAATAGATATTTTATTCTAATAATAATGTTTACAATGAAGGATTTTATAAATTTGAATAATTCTAATCATTATCTTCTTACAAAGTTATTAATTAGATACCATAAAATTAAATTCACAAAAAGGGAATGGTACTGTCGACGATTCAAGCAAATTATATACGGTGGAGATTTCTCGCACGGATTCCAATATCCTTGATGGATCATTTTCAACCATTAGTAATTACACTGAAGATTCACCTAAATGGTAAATAAATTCAAAAACGGAATTACAAATTAAATGAAAACAATGTTAAGTTCATTTTGGTCTGTTTTGTGCTTTTTTTCTTAACGGAATGAAAAATATATTAAAAGAAAAACATAATTAAGTACATGGATAGAATTCCAACTCTAAACTGCTACTTTATTATTATTAATAATATCAGTTGTACAAATGAAAACAATGTTAAAGATACTTACTTTTTAATCTTTTTTTTGTACACTCCAGATATGATTGAAAAGTTTAAATAATGATTTATTTTGAATTTATTGTGTATAGAGTTGGGATATATCTATACAACATTAATGATTTATCCTATTTTCTCACCAGGCTAGCTAGGGCTTGCTGAGTTGTGTTGTGCCAATTAAGTAGCTAGTAGAGGAATAGCCCATTCTTACCCTACTACGTACTTGTGTTATGATGCATGTGGTTGCTTTCTGTAACACTATATTTTTTTCTTATTCTATTCACTTAACAAACTGGTGGTGGTGATTAGTCAAGTAAACATTAATTTCCATTGTTATATATGAGAGAATAATAATTTCATGTAACATCCAACTGAAGCGACCATATAATATTAATTAATTGTTGTAATAACTATAACTGGTTTTAGTTTCCAGAAATTTAATTTGTTTTTCCTCTCATGAGGTGAACTCCAGCAGCTATTGGTAACCAGACTGAATAAACCAAATTACTGATCAACAGACTTCAAAAAAACAATTATTGCAATTTTATTACTCCTATATACTATTGAAAACTTATATGTCACACATTTATTTTCGTTGCATGATTTTTTGAAAGTTACGTTTGTATGACATAGCAATTTGTGTATACAATAATTCGTATTTTCGTGTATATATGGTTGTATATGACTTGGCATTTTGTGTTTAATTCAAGAATTAATTAATATAATTTTGTTTGATTAGTGAAAAGTACAAACACAAAATATACATGCAAATTTTTGTTTGAGATCAACAAGGATAAAATAAAAAAAATGTGTGACATTGAGAAAAAAAATTTAGAATAAAAAGGCCATATATGTCCATAAATGCCAAATTGGCTATCACACCTCAGATTTTTACCATACGGAGCTTGATTATAACATTATCATTGCACATTTTTTTGACCCGTCAACCTACGTCGCCAACAGAAATAAAACAAAAATAACAAACGGAGTCAGCTACAAAGCTCAGTAACCGGTTATTCAATGACGTGCTTCTCTATAATTGGCTTAATATAACAACCATTCAAACAACAGGCCGGATTAATCCACACAAATATATATCAAATTATGCATGCATATTTAATCGGCGACAGCACGTCGATTTAGATTATCCATAAAACAAGTCACATCATTTTCAACCATCGAATCCGATTGCGACTAGCATTCCCCTCATATCAGTCCCGAACACAACTCGCAGCCCCCGTGTGTCGGACAAATCAAATTCCAACTTCAGACCCACTATCCCGTTAAATATGCCATCATAATCCAATATGCAATACCAATTTCCAAATCAAGCATACAAAACGAAAACACACATTATAGAGAAGTCCGGTTACCTGATAGCGAGAAATTGAGAATTTCATGTGAGATTGTAACGATAGTTCATAGTCATTGCGACGTAGTCGAAATTCAACTAAGACATACATATTTTTCTTGATCAGCTATGCAAGGAAAAGAGGAGCGAGAGGTATAGTGCGACAGGGAATTCCTCTTTGATTTTTAGCAATGTCTCAATGCTAATTGTATTCTTTAATTGATTTATAGAGAGATGCATTTATAACCCAATATTTGCATATACTTTCCCAGTGAATTACCAAAAAAAAAAAGATTTAAAAGTCGGAACCTTGGTGATGATCGACCCCAAGTGTTAATATATATATATATATATATATATATATATATATTTCTTCACTTAATTTATTATATCTTAATTATTATTATTTTTTCAACAGAGACTTATATAGTATATTAAACAGTATAAATAAAACTTTGTAACTATAAATAATAAAAATTAATTTTCGGGATGTTACATTGGCAGAATATTCAAATTTACAAACGTGCTGAGCATTAGTGATGCATTTATAACCCAATATTTGCATATATTTTCCCAGTGAATTACCAAAAAAAAAAACAGATTTAAAAGTCGGAACCTTGGTGATGATCGACCCCAAGTGTATATATAGTAATGATATAACAAGTCTAAAAATGAAAATATATTTTGTTAAATGCACACAGACCAATAAGAAGCTATTTAGTGAGTTGAAATTGTGTTATTTTCTAATCAATAGGCAATTTACTATTTCATATGTTTATGTAAAAAAAAAAGAATAAAAAAACTTATATTGTATATGAGGAGGGATCGAATGACATCGTCCATTTTCAAAGTCCAAACAGTCGATCCAAACCATTCAATATGATGGATATATTAAAATGTGCTTGTAGATCAAATTTTACATTTTTTTTGAATTTTTTTACTATTTATTAAGATGGGTACAAAAATTCAATGGTCTGAAAACAATGATTTTGTAAAGTACTTAATAAATAGTAAAAAAATTCAAAAAAATGTAAAATTTGATCTGCAAGCACATTTTAATATATTCATCATATTGAACAGTTTGGATCGACTGTTTGGACTTTAAAACTTTGAAAATTGACGATGTAATTCGATATCACCAAAAACAGTGCAATCCGATCCCTCCTCATTGTATATATATGATCGATCTGAATATATAGAAAGCAATAAACAATGCCGTACGTACTTTTTAGACCGAGATTTTTATTTTTACCCAAAAAAAAAAATATTTTAATATAATTATCCAAGTTTTTGAAAAATTTAAATTTATACCCAAACCGTAAGAAAAATTTACGGTTTGAATTCGGAATTCAAACCGTAAATTTTTCTTACGGTTTGAAACTCTTTTTTTTTTTTTTTTTTTTTTTAAGAGAAAAATAGCTAAAATGCTGAAATGAAATATAACACAAAAAAATCGAATTGTTTTTTAAAATATTTGTTAGAAAATACGCTACGAACAGAGCCGATTTTGTGCTAAAATACGGTAAATAGGACCAAAACGTTTGGATCGACCGTTTGGACTTTGCAAATAGGAGAACCAAAACGTTTGCGCCAAGGGCTTGGTGCAAACGTTTTGAGCTTAGCCACTCTCTATATATGAGTGTGTGTGTGTGTGCATACATATATATATGAGGAGGGATCCAATTACACCTTTTTTTTTTTACACATCTTGACACTGTTTTTTTATAGGTCAATTTTGTGATTTCAAAATTCAAACAGTCGATCCGAACCGTTCAACATGATCACCATATTCAAATGTGCTTGGAGATCAAATTTTACATTTTTTTTGAATTTTTTACTATTTATTAAGATGGTTACAAAATCGCTGTTTTTCGATGGTCTGAAAACAACAATTTTGTAACCATCTTAATAAATAGTAAAAAAATTCAAAAAATATAAAATTTGATCTTCAAGCACATTTTAATATATCCATCATGTTGAACGGTTTGGATCGACTATTGGACTTTGAAAATGGTAGGTGTCAAAATGTGTCAAAAAAAAGGGTGTAATCCGATCTCTCTA
This sequence comes from Carex kokanica, assembly GCA_025461125.1. NCBI lineage: Eukaryota > Viridiplantae > Streptophyta > Magnoliopsida > Poales > Cyperaceae > Carex > Carex kokanica. Next base: position 152,379 of record JAJGRX010001293.1, on the reverse strand, counting down.
TATATATATATAGAGAGAGAGAGAGAGTTGGGCTATTGTACTTCACAAAGTAAATGACACATTTTACTTCACGTTCATATATTGCGATTTCAAAGTTCAAAAGTCGATACAAACCGTTCAAGTTGATCTCCATACTAAATTATGCTTGGAGACCAAATTTTACATTTTTTGAAATTTTTTTACTATTCTTATAGAATTTTTGAAAATCGTTGTTTTTCAAAAAATTGTGGACCATCAAAAACAACGATTTTAAAAAATTCTAAAGAAATAGTAAAAAATTTCCAAAAAATGTAAAATTTGGTCTCCTAGCACAATTTAATATGAAGCAACTTGAACTGTTCGGATCGACGTTTTGAACTTTAAAATCGCAAAATCTGAGTGTAAAGTAAAACACTCGCTTTACTTCATGAAGCACCGTACCCCAACTATATATTTATAGGTTGGCTAAAATATAAACGTTTGTTCCTAGGCCATAGAACAAACGGTTTGGTTATTCGATTTTTGAAGTCCAAACAGTCGATCAAAACCGTTAGATATTCAATATATATTAAAATCAGCTTGGAGACCAAATATTACTTTTTTGGAATTTTTTTACTATTTATTAAGATGGTTTGAAAATCTCTGATTTTATTAAAATTCTGCACCATTGGAAAACAGCGATTTTCAAACCATCTTAATAAATAGTAAAAAAATTCCAAAAAATGTAAAATTTGGTCTCCAAGCTGAATTTAATATGGATTGAATATCTAATGATTTGGATCGACTGTTTGGACTTTGAAAATCAGAGAACCAAACTGTTTGTTCAAGTCGCGCTTGCCGGTGAATATCGTATTCTACAAATTATTGACTTCCTGGTTGTCTCGATGAAAAGCTTCCTTAATTCTGAGTTGCTCTTTACAGTTGTCAGTTCCATGTCGTAAATATCGTATTCTACAAATTTAATTGTTTGTGGTGCGAAATGGAAGAATTAAATTGGAGCTTTGCTCAGCTTTTTGAGTGTGTTATCTTCATAGTGGGCCCCACCATCTGCACCAAACCACTTGTAATATGAAAGATAAATGTTGAAAGGTGCGTTACAACGAATATTGACACTAACTATGAAAGAGAAGACTCACTCGGTCTATAGCAAATTTCTATTCAAATTTTTAGAAAGAATTCTCACGATCAAGTCTTTTTTTTTCTTCAGAATAAGTTTCATAATAATTGTAATGAGATATCACTCTTAATAAGAAAATTATGCGCTTACCCCGAATACGGTGCCTACACGACTACAGTTATGCGTTACAAGTCCAGCGCCTACATAACCATATCGTGCGCTACCACGAAAATGACGCCTACGCAATTTCTGTTATGCGCAACAAGTTCAGTGCCTACATTTTTTAATAAATGAAATTGCGCGCTTACCCCGAATACAGCGCCTACATGACCCCAGTCATGCGCTACCACGAAAAGACAGCGCCTACATGACCGGTGCTAATATGCATACTACGTATTGACAAGTGCTACGGTAATATGCATATTTCTATTTTCTAAGTTCAAATAAGAGCGAGCATCTCTTCAGAGACTGAGACACTATCCGCTGTTCCCTTCCTAATAACCAAAGGATTCAAAAGGTAAATTCAACTAATTTAACATTTCAAGTATGCAAATACACCAAATTAAATCAAATTGATTGATAAGAAAGGGTCTTGTTGTTGGATCTCAACAAATGCCGCAGTGACATCAATTGGAATTGGTAAACAGCCCCGACTCCGTCATGCCGATATCTGAAACAAAATCACCAGAATTAAACCTGTATAAATATCACCATATCATTGAATAATACTAGACAATATAAGCTAGAGAGAGAAACACAGACCAAAATAGGAGGAGAGAATAAAACAACGGGGAATTTCATGTATGCACCTTAAAACTTCAAAATTACGTATTCCCTCCCCCCCTCTAAAATTCAAAATATCATATCTACCCCTTCAAAATTTACCCAATTTACTGCCTTTTCTATTAAAACTCATTTTAAATTTATATAATATCCATTTTAACCTTTAATAGAAAAATATAAAAAATATGTAACCTGTTTAAGATAAATGCTTAAGAGAAATGGTTGAGGGGTATACATGAAATTCCCCCTTATAAAAAAGAAAAAATTACTTGTTGGAGAGCAGTTGAAACAGATTCAGAGGAAGAAGAGAAGATGGTGTCTCTGACAAAGTTCCACTGGTACCAGTTCGACCATGGTACCAGTTTGTGCCCTGCTGAGAGCTCCCTCTCAGCTCCTATCACTTCCTCCACCAAATCGGAAACAAAAGCCCTAAACCCTTATACGTTATACCTTACAATTTTTAACTGGTCGAATTCAAACCCGGTTCAATCGAGAACATAAGACTTCTCTTTTTCAGCTTCGGGTCAAGATATTAACATAGTAGCTTACCCTTCATGCAGCGCACCAACCATGTGCAGTGCTTCTTATATACTATACCTCTTGCGCTGCATGATGCTAAAACTGCTCTTTTAAATTATTTCCCAAAAAGTTTGTTCGCGAAAAGAGGAACCAAGGGGAAATTTACAAACTGACCTACCTTCATAAAAAGTCGGACATAATACCTCCTGTCTAAATTGTTTGACAAAATAACCCTGTGGGACCCACACCACACATGTAAAATTTTGTCCTTCCCTCAGTTTACTCCCATCTTTTTTTGCCTTTCCTAGTCTCTTCGTCTCCCTAGAAAATTTTGATCCCTGTCTTCATTAATTTCTACATTAAAGCACACCTCCTCCTAGCTCTCCTCCATTCTCTGTTCCTCTAGTTCGACTCTGCCCCACTGTCTCTCCTCCGAACATCGCTCTCTATGCTTCTTTGGTTAGACTCCGCCTTGATCAAGTTTGCTTCACTGGTTCGACTCCCAATTCCATTTAATTCTCATACTTCAAGTGAAGTAATTCACAATCAAAATTCTGTATTCTCTGCAAGCATTACTTAATTTGCATTTAGTTCTCGTACTATGTATTTTTTACTTTTTCACTTCATCACTTAATTTGTTCTACCTGTCATTTCTTTTTTCTAGATTTAGATACTATGTATTTTTTATTTTAGGATTTTTTTAGAGATATACGTTGGTTTATCCACTCAAATTCAAGCATGAGGTTTTTTTTTATCAATTTTGAGAGCCTATACAGTAACAATTCAAAGAATTTCAAATTAATTTGGGAAACTTAATAAAAATACATAATGACAAATTGGTGTCTAAATAGTCGAGAGAATGATGAAATATTTGTAAATAGCTTTTTTTTGTCGAGTCTTAGATTAATTTTTTGAGTTTTTTTATTAAGAATGGTTGGAGATTTGTTATCATAATTAACTAACTCATTTTAATAATTTATTCGGCTTTTAATCCTAACTTCTACTTCCCACCACCAAAAGTTAATAAATACAAAAAATTACATCATATTTGTTTTTTTTAATTTCTTACATAATTCATATGAAGTATTTCTAATTGAGTTTTTTTGTTTACATATAGAATCATGGATGATTAGCTTGACCAATACAAAAACTTACTACAGAATAACATTATGTTAGATGATGCAATGTCATTTGGATGGTCTAGTGATTCAAGCAAATACTCAAGAGAAAGAGTGCTCTAATTCTGACGATGATGTTGATAAGGAGATAGAAGTTGAAAATGATGGCCGGTGGTCTAGAGGAGGAAAATGATAATGTTGATGAGGAGGTAGAAGTTGAAACTGAGGAGATAGAAGTTGAAAATGATGGTGGTCGAGAGGTGGACGGTGAGTTTGTCAACAATATATCCGATGTCTTTCAATACTAACAAATCTTGGTTGACAACATACGAGATAGTAGAATTGGCCAATAAGAATCAATTTGCTACACAAGGCCCTGCAAATGCAAACGGGGACCGGAAGATACTAATATTTTCTGACAAAAAAGCTTTGTCGAGGGCACTTGAAGAATGGCACATCAGCGTAATTTTGGCTTCATCTAGGGCACCAACCATATGCAATACTGCTTATAGTCTATATCTCGTGCGCTACATGATGCTAAACCTGTTCTGTTAAAATAATTTCTGAGAAGGTTGTAGCAGAAAATATAAATTGGGCCTGCCTGAGTTGGGCTCAAATAAAATTAACACAGTTCTCAAATCACATTACTCAGTCACGGACAGCAAAAATGCAACTTTTGTGTATTTCAATTTGGATGTTTTCTGTTATAATGTAAACAATTTTTTAGGTAAAACACAAAAAGAGAAAATTTTGTTTAGGGCCCTTGAACTTTCATATTTGCTCCATTACCCCTTATTGTTTGCAAATTTGGGATCATTATTTTCTATCATCCAGATAACAGTTAACACATGAGTAGGGCAATGCCATTTGTTTTAGTGTCCCAGTCATGTTTCACACGTTTATTTTTATTTTTAAAATTTGCAAAGTCAATTTGAACCACTCAATGTGATCTCCATATTAAACTGTTCTTGGAGACCAAATTTTTATAATTTTTGAAAATTGTTTACTATTTTTTTTTATATGTACAAAATTGACTACAAAACATTTAAAAACGGAACCAATAAGACATTTTAACCCTAATTTTTATACATTTTAACCCCACCATATTATCATTAATTAATCATGGATGCTAGCTATTAAATATTATATATTATTAACTATTCTATCTGATTCTATAAATCATGGATGAAATCCTGAGAATTAAAATATAGGGGGGAATTTCATGTATATCCCTCAAAAGTTTCAATATTACGTATTTATCCCTACAAAATTAATAATTAAATATTTATCCTTGAAAATTGTACAAACTCACATTTTTGTCCAATCTAACTCTATAACATATCAAATATCTCTCCAAAAATAATTAAAGAATATTTTTATAAACTTTAAAATTTATTTTACAATATTAATTAAGAATATGTTGACCATTATGCCCTTCGTTTCAGTCTTCCTGAGTTATTTTCTCTTTAAGACGCCAAACCTCCCGCCTCTCTCTCCAAACGTGCCAAATTACAGATTTATCTCCATCTTTTCTCGTCGCCTCCCCTCTCATAAATTTCTGTCGCTTCTCGTTGCTTTAATTTTTCCATCTTCGTTTGGAGAGAGAGAGGCGGGAGATTTGACGTCTTATAGAGAAGAGAACTCAGGCAGACTAAAAAGACAAAAACGAAGGGGCATAATAGTCAATATATTATTAATAATATTAGAAAATTAATTTTAAAGTTTAAAAAAATATTATTTAAATATCTTTTGAGGTATTTGGTATGTTATAGAGTTAGATTGGACAAATATGTAAGTTTCTACAATTTTCAATAATAAATATGTAATTACTCATTTTGGAGGGATAAATATGTAATATTGAAACTTTTGAGGGATATACATGAAATTCCCCCTAAAATATATACAGATATGTTCCTCTTGCTCCTATTTGAACATTCCCTGTTACACTTGTGTCAGTCAATATTTGCATGAATCAGAGATCTTCATGCCAGTATCTGATAATGTATCAGTCAGGGGAAATGAAACTCCATGTACTCCCTTTTCGCTCCAGCAGGTGGACTGATATAAACCCAAAGCAGAGATATAACAATCGAAAGCAGCCCCAACCAAACGAACACAATTGTCGGCACCTTCCCTCTTCGCCCCATCAGCCCCATTGCAAATGGATACAAATGGCACAAAACCCAGAAACTAAAAGAACACCCCGCCGAGCAGTTCACTCCATCTCGGAAACATACTGTAAACTGTTCTCATAACAGCTACTGCTATTGCGATTGCATTAGCCATCATGATCGTGACAGGTGGCACCATCAGAAAGCTCCATTTGACTATGTATAGGTCAGCGTACATGTCGTCAGTGTTATCTCCTGCTGATTTGCTTGTCAGAGTGAAGGAGATGTTGATACCAGCTATCACTTTTAAAAGGCCTTGTTGAACAGCTGCTGGGTGCGCACTGGTGCCACCAATCAGCCAGAACTGTTCATTGCACCACCACTCATGAAGTGTTATCCCGCTCCACTTTACCTCCAGCAATGCCAAGAGGCACATAGTGGTAGTGATTATCACGAGAAATACCAGAAAGATTACATTTAGACTCTGTACTATGAATTTACCACTGAACAGAGAAACCGCTGGTAGGATGCAGTAGAGCAGGAGAAACACTGATGTGAAAGGATACATTGCTCCATTGAAGTAAGAATATCCCGACTGAACCCGTAAAGCGTTGTTTTGGGAGAAGAATATCTCGACTGAACCCGTAAAGCGCTGTCCTTCTAAAGATGCATCCGGTACCGACATACATGGGTCCCTGAAGCCCATCCATGGCCCGCATGGTTACATCGAAGAAAACAAGGTTGTGGTTAGCGTACCGGTCACTGGGATCGATGCCTTCAAATCGCTGCAGAAACTGCACGTAGCAGGTGCGATCTCCGCCACGGTCAAGCATGAAGCACCTGCCTTCACGGAGGGCACGTGAGTTGGCCACGTAATGGTCACAGTCGAGGTTTAGAATGAACGGGCCGTTTGACATCACTGCACTTGTGCACACCAAAGCATTCATAGCCCCGGCTTTCTTGTTGTGATCGTAGCCGGGCCGCTTTTCCTGTGACACGTAAACCAGCATAGGGAGCCGCGTATTGACTCCACATGTGTCAATAGAGCATGTGGTGATTTCAGGTGAGGAATCACCTCCCATGATGGGTTCAGATGGCGGCGGGGCCAGCATGACCTGAAACATAAGTCAAGATGTGGTTAATTCATAATCTGCTTGTGTTACATTTGAAAGTACAGTGGGAACAGAGTTTGATACTGGTAATAATTTGTTGAATAAAATGTATGGGTTACTGTTTAATAACAAAAATACACTAGTTACTGAGATGCACTACTACTGTTTAAAGAAGGGTTTTGTTACTTGTTAGTGGGGCTTATTTATAAAATTAAGGGTTAATTTCTCATGTACCCTCAAAGAGTTCTTCAATTTCTTATTTACCCCTCTACTCTTTATTATATTTAATATGCCCTTTAACTTCTTTTTATTTCTTATTTGTCCATTACACAATAATTTTGAATTTAACCATAGTTAAATCTCTGAATAAAATAAGAAAAGATAAAAATACCCTTCTATGAATTCACGTTAAGAATTTGATCTGTCTATATTCAACAACAACAACATCTCACTCGGGGTGTCCTCAGATGGAACCGCAAAGCTCGACTCTAATATTTCCACCATTATTAACTCCAATACTCCCTTTGGCCTTTGATTGGCTGCTAGTTTCAGATCGATTTGTTTTGAGTGCATGTGAGAGACCCCATTTATAGGTTGTCTATTGTTTGATGAAATGCCTAAAAGAAAAGGTGCTTCTATATATCTTGGCCTAGCTCGAATGCTCCAGCTAATAGAAAATGAAATTCATATCCTCTCCCAATCTGGTACCGGTACTAGAGTGCCATTAATTATATCTCTAATAATTGTTCATTTTTATTGAACAGTTCGTCCAATTAAGAGTGTCAGTATGGCTATGCTAGCGGATCCAAGTCCTTTCAAAATACTCAGGCTATATCAATTACCCCTCTACTCTAATTATATCTCTACCTGTGAGAACATATAACATTAGAAACTTCTTTTTATACCAACAAAATACTCAGGACATATTAATTACTGCCTTGTTTGACAACTGTAATATTAGTCCATGGAAAAAGAGAAGCCCCGAACTGGTTCCTGTAAAACCTAGCAGGAAGAGGCTCTTTTAGGCATTTCATCAAACACAACACATCCCATAAATCGGGACTCTCACACGAATTCAAAACAAATCGATTTGAAATTAGCAACAATTCAAAGGCCAAAGGGAGTAATGGAGCCAAGAATGGTGGAAATATTTGAGTCGAGCTTCATGGTTCCATCTGGTGCCGTCGAATTATAGACCAATCAAAATTTTAACGGTAATTCATAAAAGGGTATTTTAGTCTTTTCTTATTTTATCCACAGATTTAGTTATGGTTAAATTCAAAATTATTGTGTAATGGACAAATAAGAAGTAAAAGAAGAAGTTAAAGGGCATATTAAATATAATATAGAGTAGAGGGGTAAATAAGAAATTGAAGAACTCTTTGAGGATACTTGAGAAATTAACCTTAAAATTAATAGCTGCTTAACAGACTATAAATTCAGGTCCATATAATTACCAAATTCTAATTTACAAAAATATTACATTTCTATAATAATGTCCACATAGCATGGTAAAATAGTAAAAAATAGTAAGAAATTCTAACCTGAATGATACCGGCATGGTCGCCTATTGAGTGATCGGGCTCAGCCGAAAGTGATATTTGTTGAATAAATGCATACATGATGCATACATAGAAGAAGGATACCTCACACGCAATATATGAAAGCTGAGGGACCTTTTTGCAAACAATACTCAGTTTTAAATTCACAATTAACACCTAAGTTTTTCTCAAATATATTTGCAATTGACACCTAACCACTAAGTTGCGGTAGTTAAAGATGTTCTTATTGCGTAAATATTGACTTTCTTAATTCTTGCTCTAATTTTGCCTTTTTCGTCATGCATAAATGAATTAACATTCATTTTAATTGTACAAAGTACAGAGTAGTTATGATATTTCTGTAGTTTCTTTTTAATAGTAGTACTTATAGTTTTTTATTTTGGTGCTCCTTATGTTGGGATGGCTCTTGAAAATTGGAGCAGGGGTTGTTAAACGGGTAACGCGGTCGATGTGTTGTTTCTTTGTTGCTATTTGGAAGATTTTGAGCTTTACACAGAGAAAGGAGAGCAGTCGAGTTCAACTTTCCAAGGTTCTCTCTCTCTCTCTTTCTCTTTGAACCATTATGTGTTATAATTAAGAAAAAAATGTTTCTGTTCTACAATTAGTTTTAATTTGGACAAGTGCTATTCTAAGGTCAAGTATACAACTCAAACTCAGTTAGCCCTTTATAGTGTAATTTAGCCTGAATCTAAGGTCTTTATGTACCTTCAATTGTGCAAACCAGAAGTAGGTTTTCTTGATTACTTCATTCTTGAATTAAATGTCAAATTACCATTTTTGTGCCCTTGATTTTAACAAATGATCCCTATTGTTCAAACTTCAAAGCATTAAAACAAACTTATTAATTATCTTCTTTGCGTTATTAACTTAAAAATGGCTCTTTTTTTTCGTACAGTTCCTGGGGCATGACAAAGATGAAGGTGTGCAGGGAAGTGCTATTTCTGGTAAAAAGGTATGGCATTTTATTCATCTCCTCTGCATTTTATTCATCTCTAATTGTTTTTTTTAGAGGGTGTGGGAAATCATTTGGAAATAGTAATTTAGGAGTTGTTTTATGTCCCCAGCAAAGCCCAATTTTACTCCCAAATTTTCAATACATCAAACATCCCTCTTAAGAACGCCAATTTTTTTTATACCTCATCAAAAAAAAAAAAAAAAAAAATTTTGGAAACCAATTAATGACCAGCTCAGAACAAAAATTTAGTTTGGACCTTACTATAATTTATTTGTTTCTTTTAAATTTGTTTTGCTTGTAGATTTTACTGAAGGTGGATAAAACGAAGGAGGACAAGGAGGCAGAGAGCAAGCGAAATGAACTTTTGAAATTTCTCAATGCTATATAGCTATGATTAATTTGCTGTTTGTGTTTTTCATCAATCTCACAGTAATCATTTTCTTTTTCTTTCCTTTTTGTACCTGAAATGCATGGTTGTGTAATTTTTTTTTAATTATCTTTTACCTACTTTACCATTTACCTCTTAGTCTGTCATTTATTATTTTAAAGTTTTCAGTTTAAAAATTAATCGGGTTTACCAGACTCCACTTTGTGTGTGTTTATTTTGGGGATTCATCAATTGTGGCTATTTTTAATTTGGAGTGAGGGGTTCTGCTCATTATTTGTGTTCAAATTATGTTTTTTAATTATCTATAGCAGAGTTGGTGCACATAGTACTTGTCTGGTTGTATTTTTTTCGAATGCTTATATCAAAATTAAAGATGAAAGTAGAATTAGATGCAGTAATTATTTAATTACTTGGCATTGTAGTTGCATGTAAAATATATGTATTGTATTTTTCTTTACCATGAAGCTATGTTACTCGGATACTCCAATATAGGATCCGTACCTGTATCGGATACTGATACGCGCTCGATATGGCACCGATACATATCCGATACGCTAGTTGGTGTATCCGCTTACGTGGCGTATCCTTACTCGGCCAATACGGTCGTCGATACTCCGTTGATACTCAAGGATACGACAAATAATGTGTGGATACGGCGGAATACGGCGGGACACCCGTGAGCTGCGAAGGTGAACCGCGTCCGCACCTGTGAGCCACGACCGTGAATTGGCCCGCACTCGTGAGCTGCGCAAACATCGGCGCTCAAATGAGTTTTTTTTGGTGCCCAACGGGATTCGAACTTGGGACCTCTCTCAAGAGAACCAAAACCTTTACCACTCTGCCACAGTTTCACTTGTGTATTATTCCAATAACTATAGTATTTAATCTATACTTAGATTAAGCCTTTAATTTTTTATAGTTTGAGCCTTTAATTAAATTTTTTTATGATTATCTAAATATAATATATAAATAATAAAAAATAATATATATATAATTGGTGTATCGTATCTGAGATTTTTGAAAATTGCCGTATCGCTGTATCCGTATTGTATCTGATACGATACCCGTACCCATATCCATGCAACATTGCCATGAAGTTTTGCTTGATTGGGTTTCAAGGTGCCAATTGTGCCTATTTACAAGCAAACACATTACTTGAATAAAATTTGTTGGTTACAAGCAAACACATAAAATTGTAACAATAGTACACGCTGGTTACAACCTCTTACAAGTAAACACGCAAAACTTGAAAAAAAAAAGAAGAAAAAGAAAGAAATGAGTAAAATTGAAAACAAAGAAAAATATATTCATATATTAAACATCAAATAGAAGAAAAGTTGTTCTAATTATATAGTCAAGCCCTTCGAAAAGCAAGCACTCTTGTTGCTGGTGTGCGGAGTAATTCCTAACGAGTTGCATGTTCATTTCTTGCTCTTTTGATTTTCGGGCCAATAATTACTATGGCAAATCCGGTACCAAATCCTGTACCAAATCCCAATCCAACGAAAAGGCACAATAGAACAATTGCAGTCATTTTCTTAGCAGGTTTTGTGGGAGGAGAGGTTGAATTGTTTCCAGGGATTTGAACATTGCACAGCTTAGATAATGGCACACCACATAATCCAGGGTTCCCTTCGTACGATGAATTGTTGATTGTCAGGAACTGGTCAGATTGCAGGATTCTCCCGACCAGATGGTTAAATGAAAGATTCAAGTAGGATAGAAAAGTCAGGGAGATTAGTTCCTGTGGAATCTCTCCAGAGAGGTTGTTCCAAGAAAGGTCCAGTGACTCGATTTGCGTCAAGTGTCCAAGTTGATTCGGAATGGATCCAGTAAAGGCATTATGTGACAAGTTTAGTGCTTTTATTTCTTTGAGTTCTCCAATCGAATCAGGAATATCACCAGTGAATCTATTTGTCGATAAATCAATCGAAACCATTAAATTAGGTAAGTCATTTTCTAGTGTCATTTGTGCCCCTTTATCCGTGATAGTAACAGAGATCCCATATCTTCTTGGAACAGGATCCCCAGTATAACAAATACCAGGAATCCTTTTCCCTCCTTCAAAGTTCGCAAGAAGTGCATGAGAGGATAAATTCTGCATGGATTTGAAATTACTAAACCAGAGTGGTAAACTTCCATTGAAGTTGTTTGAAGCTAGATCAATCATTCTTAGCAATTGGAAAGTAGAATTCATTTTTCTGAAATTTGAAGGAAGGTCTAGTGTACCATAGAATCTATTGGACCTTAGAACAATGACTTGGAGATTTGGAAGATTCCCTAGTGAAAACGGGAAAGTGCCACGTATGTGGTTGTATCCTATGTCAAGGCTAGGAGTGTCAAATGTTTACACCTTGTTAAAGATCTAGGCAGATAGCCTTCAAGATTGTTGCTATTCAAATCCAATATAACAAGTGCACAAGACCTGCTTATGTGAGGAGACAGTACTCCAGATAATTTGTTTCCTCTTAAACTCAGGATTTCCATGTCTGGACTGCCTATGATGCATGAAGTAATTGATCCACTCAAGTTGTTATATGATAGATCCAGCACATTAAGACTTGGTTGACAAATTGAAGATGGGATTTCTCCGGTTAGCATATTTTTAGATAAACTGAGAAATGTAGTTTTCTCCAAATAGAGTGTATAGTTGGATGGGATTTCTGAGAATTCATTGTTGGAATAGTCCAAAAGGTAAGCACCCACAAGTGGGACCGCCCCTTTTAGCTTGTTAAAACTAAAATCAACGGTGTGAAAGGAAGAACCTGGAGGAACATCTTCTACACTAGTAAACATGTTGTGCGAAAGGTTAAGCTTTGCCTCAGAATCCCTCAATCTCTTCCATATCCACCTTGGTATAACTCCGTGCAATTGGTTTTTTGAGAGATCAACAGAGTACAAATTGGTGAGGTTACTGAGGTGCCCAAGTAAGTTAAGGTCAAATGTTCCATTAAAATTGTTTGAGCTCAGGTCAAGAGTGACTAGACTTGGGAGCCAAACTATTGAATTTGGAATTGGTCCAGTAAACTTGTTCCTTCTTAAATCAAGTCTTTCAAGATTTGAGAATTTAAATATTTTCCAGGGAATTTGTCCATTCAATTGATTTTCATCAAGGTAAAGCTCAATCAATGGAGAAAATACAAGAGAAGACTCTTTTAGTCGGAACTGGCCTGAGAGCTTGTTGTTAGAAAGATCTAATGTTTCCAAACTTGGAAGAGAAAACAAACTTTGGGGGATTGAGCCAGAGTGTGAGTTATATGAAAGGTCTAATCTTGCTAATTTGCCAAGTTTTTCGATTGAAGAGGGTATTTGTCCTGAAAAGTTGCAACTCCAAAGAAGGAGTTCAGATAAATTTCTGAGGTTGCCAATTGAATCTGGAATGGTACCAAAAAAGTTGGTGGAATAGAGAACCAAGCTCTCCAAAGAACTCACGATTGGAAAATTAGGTAAAGTCCCAAATAGCTCTCCATTTCCTGATAAATCAATCTTGGTCAATGTTGGAATTTGAAAAATCTCTTGTGGAAACAGCCCTTCAAGGTCAGAATTGTCCAATAGGAAGTCTTTTAATGGAAATTCAGCAAAGTAGTCAGGAGTCTGGGTTTGCAAACTGTTGCCGCTGAGGGAAAGGACAGTTAACGAACCGAGTTGGGAAAGAGAAGATTCAATGGGGCCTGCCAGATTACAATAAGCCATACTGAGAACTTGTAAGTGGGGGACCGACTCAGACAGAGCTCTGCACCATTCGGTACCATTCTCGGAGATATCAACATAATCAAGATAGAGTTCTCTTAAATTGCTAAATTGCCTAACCAATATCCGCAGATTTGGTTCATGCAGTTTCAAATCACCATCAAAGATGCCTGAAAGGTCAAGTGAGATCAAGTTAGTGAGGTTGGCTATGACATTTGGTATTTGACCGTAGAAATCTGTGTAGGATAAGTTGAGATGAGTAAGCATAGTTAGCTTCTCGAAGCCATGAGCTGGAATCTGGTTTCGTGAAAAGTAATTATATGCAAGGTTGAGGTGTTGGAGCGAGGTTAGATTAAAGATTGCGGCACTGAGGTTACCTTCCATGACACGGTTGCTGATGTCAAGGGCAGTGACATGACCGGTTGCTTTGTCACAAGACACTCCCTCCCAGCCACGACAACAGTCTGTTCCGGGTTGCCAAGAGGTAAGATCAGAGTGGAAGAAGCCTCTTTTGAGTTGGAGAAGGGAAGAGCTTTGGTCAGGAAGGCATGAGACATGGGTTGCCACAGAAGTAGAGTGAAGAGAAAGAGATGAGAGGATGAAGAGTAGAGTGTAGAGACACAAGTGCAGAGAGTTTGGCCAAGAATTAGCAAAATCCATTTGTTTAATCTGGTAGAAATAGTAGTAGAGTAGTGAATGGTGGATTATGAAATTAACTTGTATATATAAAAACCCAGCTGTAAACAGTACATGTAATTTTTTCATGCACGTTGACTGAGAAAGTCATTTAGAGCTGTTAGGCCATTCAATATGAACATTGTTCATTTGTTTGGTTAGGCTCACATCAGCTTGACTACTACTTGACTACTGTTCAGTTGACTTGGGTCAACCCAGCCTCTTTTTGGAAAGCTTGGTATTTTCTTAATGGTCACTCCAAAGAAAATGCTTTACGACAATCATCACTAGCAAACAAGTATTTAACAATAAAAAACAATAATTTTCCAAAATTTTTCCTTCAAATGACATCATCATTTATTGGAAATTATTCAAAGATATTCTTGATTATAAATAGCGCAGCATCTTTTGTATGTTTTGTTCGATATTCTTGAAAGTTTTCCATATATTTATATGTTCTACTTATTGTTCTCAACATGAAAGCTATAATATCAATTATTTGCAGTATAAATTACAAAGAAATTGTTCCAAAAAGCACAACATTAAATAATAATAAATCAAAATGAGTGACATTTTTGTAACTTTTTCCAACAAAAAGTATTTAGCACTGACGAATGAGTGGGTTTATTCAGTCATAAATTATGTAAATTGGGAGCCCAACAGAGAGGTCTTTATGAGTGCGTTACCTTCTTAGTGGGCGTCACCATCTGCACCAACCCACTTGTAATGTGAAAGATAAACATTCAAAGGTGCGTTCAAAAGTTCTCAAATTTTTAGCAATAATTCTCACAATCAAGATTATTTTTTTCTTGAGAATAAGTTTCATAATAATTGTAATGTCATATGACTCTTAATAAGAAAATTTTCCTTGGTCTTTAATTGCATTTTAAAATTGTTTCAGCTGTCTATTTGGTTTTTCTTATGTATGGTCTCATTTTAATAATCACTTATAGCAAACTTCATATAGTAAGCATGGTTCTGAAACTCGGAATCTGAATTGAAATCGGGTTCTTGACCGTGGAATTAGAATCGGATGAATAGGCCGGAATCGGCCGAGTTGACTCAGAAACTCGGATTTTTTTGGTAGAATCTTGAAATATTATACTCAAATAATCCTCTAATTATATAATGTAATACAACTATTACAAATAGAACACACTTTTTATTGCCAGAAGCTATACCGAGCTGGCTGGATCATCTCATCGTCCTTTGTATTAAAATACAAATGGAGATATTTTTATACAGAGCCAAAAAATGAAGACATTAATATAGTGTCAAATGAAAAATTATTAACATTCTTATATCCAACATATGGATCATAAATAGATGTCAATTATGTAAAATTTAAACATATTAACTTTGTTATCAATTATGTAATATTTTATTGTTTATGCATTTTTTTTGGTTTGTCAATGCAGTCAGTTCTTGATTATTAATAGATACAATGAATTATATATTGGCGAAAAGCTCAATCAGTTTCTTTCCTTTGAGTCGGTTTTTTTACAATGCACTTATCAACCACCAGAATTTGGAACGTATAATTCGCTGGTGGTTTTTGGTTTCATGCTCATTATCTATTGGACATTATTCTCATTTAATTGAGTAAGCATTTAAAAATAATTGAAAAAATTGTTGACTCGGCCAGACACGCCCAGACTCGCCCAAACTCGGGTTGACTCGGTCAAACAAGTGCAGAGAGTTTGGCCAAGAATTAGCAAGGGAAGTGGGGCTCACAACGGAACTTTGTCAAAATATTTAGAAGGGAATATTTTGTTTGATGATTTTGAAAAAAGGGTACTTTGTAAAATTTCTCATTATAGGACTAAACATTGTCCTATGTAATTGAATGGGGCGTCCTAAACAGAACAACTGTTGATTTTAGATCCTGTTCATATGTAATTTATAATCTTTAATGGATATCGGTTTGGACCTAAATGTGTAGCTAATATATTGGCTAATGAATGAGATAAAAAGTACATATCGATCTGATTTATCTTTAACGGATATTGGTTTGGATGATAAACATTTTAAAAGCATGACACAAATGACTAATTTGGTCAATTATTTTGCTTTGAACAATCTGATCTAGTACAGGTGTATTTCGCACATTCCTAAATGTGTAACTAATATATTGGCTAATTTTGAAAATATGGACTAGTTCAAAAAATTACAGAAATGGAGAAAGAGGTAATAGATTGTTTAAGTGTATATAAGTAAGATTAGTTGGTTAGAGTAGTTTCTGAGATTTTATGAGAATAAAAAAATTTAGATCTAGATAAGAGTGTCATTTGACTCATTGTAATCTGATTTTTATCAATGAAATTGTTAGTAGGCACTTAAAGCCACTAACTGTAACATCCCAATTTTCAAACACTTGGAGATTTATCTTAATTTAAGTAAAGTGTGTTTAAAAATAGCAATATAGAGTTTCAAGTATATTTATAAATCCATATTTTGAATATTAGCAACTAATAGACTACAAATACATATGAAATGCTACATCAGAAATTCTGATTTTATCATATCTATCATAGTTGTACTAGCCATAAAGTTGAGTAAAATAATTTGATTATTTATATAGAATTTATTTGTCTTTAATGTCATATACTGACTACAATAGTTTTACTCTAATTAGAATATTTCAAAATTAATTGTAACATAGGTTCATCAAAAACTTGGAATTTAAAATATCAAGTTCTATTTCTAAAATAATGAGGGGCCTTGTGCAAAGTAACCAATTAATTAAATAAGAATAATTGACAAGTTATAATCTCCTAAAAGAATTACATGTAGACACCTGTCTACCACTTTTGATCTACCTAACTCCACTATTAATTCCGTGGTTGAAATTTCTTTTAGAAAAGGGGGAAAATAATATAAAAATGACAAGGAGATATTTTGGGGGCTCTCTCCTTCATCCAACAGGGGGCCTTAGCAAGAAAAAGAAAAAGAAAAAAGAAAAGAAAAGAAGAATGGAAAGCGGTGAGGGAAATAAAAGAATAAAGGGGAAGAAAAGGAACGGAGATGGTGAGAGGTTGTAGCCGGCAGCTCTACGCAGCCCGTGAGATGCGGAAGACGGAGGAGAAGGAACCTATTGATTTGCTCAGTTGATTGCTTGTGTTCATGTGGTTGCTTTCGAACGACTCGATTGACTCGATTCCGAACAGTTAACTGACTTCGAGCCATGTTGTGCCCAACGTTAAAAGGTGCGGATTTCGAGTTATTCTTAGATTCTTCCAACTCGTTTATTGTCCATTGTTTGCTTGTCGTTTAATTGCTTGCTTGCTTGCTGTTGGCTTGTTTGCTTAGTTGCTAATTATCTTCTATATGATGAATTGTTGATTGAAATTTTGAATTGCTTAAAATAAATGCATGATATGTTGTATAAGGCATAACTATATAATCTGAAAATTTAACATGACTTGATTTCAAATATTGGGTTGAGAACATTGGGCTGCAACATGCAACAATTGTTTGAGGGTTAACGAAATTAGGGTGTGTGACCATAAATACTAGATGTGCGAATATCAGATTTACTCAGTTAACCTTTTAATTGAATGTTATCTTTATTCCATTACATGTGTGCTTGCTGAATTGTTTCTTGGGTTATGAATTTATTTGCTTGAATTGTTCTTTTAATATGTTGAGTACATGGAATTAATATATGCATGAACTAGATGGGGGTTGTAGAGAATTACATTATATGCACGCATAAATCATCCATAGAACTGTACCAAGAGATTTAAGATTTCAAGATATATATATATATATATATAGAACAATGACATGCATCAAGATCTGAACCATATTGTTGTATAATATTAATTTGTACACATATTAGAGTTGTATGACATATATAAATAAATTGAATCATTAGCTTAGCAAAAAGTCTAGAAATTGCATAATTTGCATGAATGGTACAAATGATGACTGGAATAATGAAATTGTTATATTTGAGCTATGTTGAATCTTGTAAGCTTTATATGTTCATAACTTGAGATTGGATATTTGACTGGTCATGTAGGTCTTTTCGTGGTAGCGCATGACCATGGTAATGTATTGATGGAATATTGAACTTGGAAACTTGACCGGTCATGTAGGCGCTGTCTTTTCGTGGTAGCGCATGACCGGGGTCATGTAGGCGCTGTCTTTTCGTGGTAGCGCATGACCGGGGTCATGTAGGCGCTGTATTCGTGGTAAGCGCGTAATTTTTGTTATGTAGGCGCCGTTAATTCGTGGAAGCGCATAACATAAATTGCATAGGCGCCGTATTCGTGGTAGCGCGTGATCCAGTTATGTAGGCGCCGTTGATTCGTGGAAGCGCATAACTGAAGGCACGTAGGCGCCGTATTCGTGGTAAGCGCACAATTTCAGGTTATGCGCATAACAGAAATTGTGTAGGCGCCGTATTCGTGGTAGCGCATGACCCGTAGTCAGATGAGTGTTGAATCTGGATCGCAAGATAGAAATGCTAAAAGACTTGCTTTACAAGAACAATTGTGCATTAAATAAGATTCATGAGCATTTTTAGTATTTGATATGATATGTTAGAAATTCATGCATGTTTGATAATTTATAATCAATCTAATTGCGTGAGCATTTCACTTTGGAGTTTATAGAACTTTTAGGTTATCATAAGCATAACTTAGTTAATGAAATGTCATAGGTATACTTAATTTTGGGTTACTTGGTAAGGTTTTAATTTTGGTCTACATTGATTCATGCTCGTAGTTTACTATTGATTGAAAATTATCCCTTCGGCTTGATGATCAATGTTGCTCTTTTATAATTATGCTCGGTGTTGGTTTGGTTTAGTTGGTTGGGTCTTAGAATAACTCGACTGGAATTGAATACCGCACTGGGAGATTTTCAATCTCTCATATTTTCCATTTCGGTGGGTTCCAGCAGGTACAAGGCACAAGACACAAAAATGAGATGTCGAACTAGAGGACTGCGTGACAGGCCACAAAGATGAGTCTTTGGTTTACTTTAAATAGATCTGTTATGGTATTTCGATTGTATTTTATTGTACCGTAACAGGTTTATTTTCCATTTGTTTGTTACATGTACATTTTGAAACTTAAAAGAAAAGTTTATTCATGTATTGCGGGTCTTGTATTTGTCATTGGTAATGTATGTATATATATACTATGTATGATTATGGAATCGCCTTGCGCTAATGAGCGCGGCGGGTTGTATGCCCTGTTGTCGGGGTGTTACATTGTGCTACTCACATAGCTGAGAACATGAAGAAAAATGGTTGTAGTGAGGCGGCAATCAAGTTTTTTAGGATATGTGTGGCTAAGAGAAAGATGAGGAGATACGAGCAAGGAATGCAAGCAATGGGGGACGTATGTGACCGTGCTCTCAATTGGCTGGACGGTGTGGGTAAGTATTTGGATCAAGATGAGAACAAGTGTCCGAAATCATGGAAGATATTTCAAGCGCTGGACGGCTGTTACAGTTGGAGAATTATGACTACAAACGGTTCCGAGTTGCTAAATAATGTTTTCAGGTCATCTCGTAAGTTACCGGTGGCAGCAATAATTGAAGACACATTTTACAAATGTCTCACATGGTTTGCGCAAAGGAGGGCCAAAGCGCTAAATGAAGTCAGTCAAGGTCAACAGTTCTCGTGTCATGTGCATAAGGTATTTTTATTTATAGTTTTTTCTTCATAATTTTTTAGTAACTTTGTTAAAAAAATATGACTTCTTCATTATTTTTTAATTTTTTGTAGCTTATTAACCACCGGTTCGAGAGGTCCAATACTATGAAGACGTTTGGGGGGTTTGGCCACAACAACGAGTTCGAGATAACCTCTACACAAGAGAGAGTTCATGCTTACATACCTGACGATTCTGGCCGGTTTACCAAGGCTAATTTCAAATACACGATTGTCATCAAGGATGATCACATGGTGGAATGCACATGCCAAAAGCCTCAATTGGACAGAATACCGTGTTCTCATGTTCTGTCTGTGTGCCGTCTCCGAGGCATCGACCCTGGCTGCTTTGTTAGTCACTACTACCACATCCGGACACTGATCAACACATGGAGTGCTGAATGGCATGTGTATGAAAATCAGTCGGAATGGCCTGCAAACGAGGGCCCTGTACTTGTTCCAGAGGATAAAAATATTGCTTTGGGTAGAAGAAAACACAACAGGATTCCGATGTGGTTGGACCTACTAAATAAGAGGAGAAGAGGACACCAAGCCGGCCGAGATACAATTGAAAGACAGAACAGAGCTGTTCGAGATGCACGAGGTAGTTAATTTTTTTTACTAATCAATTCAACTTTTAAGAAAAATATTTAAACAATCATATTTAACAGTCTACTATTTCAAAATTTGCAGGTTGAGAGCCGTGTCAATGGACTGGATGTTTATTTAGTTTTAATTATATTCGTAAAAACATTATTTATTTTCAGTTTATTAGATTTGTACGCTTTGACTTTTAGTTTGTTAATTTTCAGTTTATTAAATTTGCACGAGTTTGTTTGGCTTTGACTTTTAGTTTGGGTAAAAATATTTCAAACGAACGATATTTCTAAAATACGATACGACAAAATATATCAATTCAAACAACATTACAAACTAAAACATAAACAAATACAACTATTTTTATACAAAAAAAAACAAAACAAATTTCGTTTTTAATAAAAAAATAAAAAAATGGGGCCGCTCAGCCGATCTGCAGTTCTCAGTAAATGGGGCCGCTCAGCTGATCTGCGGCCATGCTAAATGTGAAATTTTCAGGATTCGGTGTCGTTTTGGTTTTTTTTTTCTGTGCTATATTTAAAAATTTCGGTGAAAATTGTCCAAAAAGAAAGAAAAAGAGATGCTCAACAGCATTTTTCTGTGATAAACACAAGTTCACTGATAATCATATACTAATCTACAGTGTTATTAAGAGTCTTCACATATTAAATCGCAAACTAATTTGTTTCTTTCACTTTCCACTTCTACATGAAAGGAAGCTGACTATACAAATAAATAATTCCTGATGCTTTTATCCAAGTAGGAATCATTGACTGTTTAATCTAGAAATAACCAGGCCCAACCCAAAAGACAGCTAACAACGGCCCAATTTACTTAAATATTGTACCAAGTGGATAAGTAATTCTTTCTTTCTGGGTTACAAAAGCGAGCAATTGGGGGAGAGGAGGCAGTATGAGAGAACGAAGGGAGATAAGCGAGCAATTTGAGAGAATATTTCATTGAGGAGATAGATGGGAATGAAGGAGAAGGGGAGCCGAATAAGATTTCTTCTCTTCTTTATTTAATTAATCCTTGTCGACCCTTGTTATGGCTGTATTAGAAAAAAAAAATTGTCTTAAAAGAAGAGATTCGAGGGTAGGTACATAGGAAATTTCACCTTAATCACAAAATTACCCAAATCTGTTTCTTATGACCTGGTTAACATTGTTGTATTTTTTGGATATTTGGGAATAATGAGATTAATTAGTTGTGCCATCTCCTCATTTCTATCAGATTAAATTGGTGAACTTGTTGGAGAATACATGACCATTCCTACTAGCTTTAACGGATATTATTGGTTTGGATGATACACATGTTAAAAGCATGACACAAATGACTAATTTGGTCAATTATTTTGCTTGTAACAATCTGATCTAGTACAGGTGTATTTTGCACATTCCTAAATGTGTAACTAATATATTGGCTAATTTTGAAAATATGGACTAGTTCATAAAAATTACAGAAATGGAGAAAGAGTTAATAGATTGGGGAAATGTACAATTTGCCCTTATTTTTCAAATTAACAAATAAAATACTCATCTTCATAAATTATTAACAAAATACCTTCGGGCTCCACTTTCCCCTCCTTTTTCCCTCCCTCTCATTTCTCCTAGTTTACTCCTACATCTTTTATTTGAAATGGATGATACAATTTGTTACTCTAATGAAAATTTTGTGAACTTAGAAATGCATTATTTTATTATATAAAATTATTTTTAATGTAGATATTGTAAATTAAAACTGGCAATATAATATTATCTAATCTATAAAATATTTTTAACACATGATTTCTTTAACCGTCATTATAGAATATAGATAAGTCTAAATATTTGTGTCAAGCAAACATATTTTTAAATTTCTTTAACTGAAGTCAACAAATTAACTAAAATATTTGTACCCATCTTAATAAATAGTAAAAAAATTCAAAACAAATGTAAAATTTGATTTGCGAGCACATTTTATTTAGATAATCATATGGAACGGTTTGGATCGATGATTTGGACTTTGAAAATATAGAAAATTAGGAGGGTAACTTTGTGATAACTCAAAAGTGGTGTAATCAGATCCCTCCTCTATATATATATTCTATAATGATAGTTAAATTAATCATATGTTAATAATATTATATACATTAGCTAATATTATATTGCCAGTTTATATATATATATATATTTATTCTATAATGACGGTTAAATAAATTATATGTTAAACATAATTTATAGATTAGCTAATATTATATTGCCAGTTTATATATATATATAGAGACTGGCTAAGCTCAAAACGTTTGCACCAAGCCCTTGGTGCAAACGTTTTGGTTCTCCTATTTGCAAAGTCCAAACGGTCGATCCAAACCGTTAGATATTTAATCCATATTAAAATGTGCTTGGAGACCAAATTTCACATTTTTTGGAATTTTTTTGCTATTTGTTAAGCCACTTTGAAAGTTGCTGATTCGGGTGAACAGTAAAAACAGTGCAATAAAATTCTGGACCGTGTGATCAGCAACTTTCAAAGTGGCTTAATAAATAGTAAAAAAATTCCAAAAAATGTAAAATTTGGTCTCCAAGCACATTTCAATATGGAGAACAACTTGAACGGTTTGGATCGACCGTTTGAACTTTGGAAATCCGAAAACAATTCGTTTGCACCAAGGACTTGGTGCAAACGTTTTGAGCTTAGCCACTCACTATATATATATATATATATCTATTCTATAATGACGGTTAAGAAATTATATGTTAAAAATATTTTATAGATTAGCTAATATTATATTGCCAGTTTTTATAGATTAGCTAATATTATATTGGAGTTACAGAGCTTACATTATTATAATCTAGTGCAGCATGCATGCTGTGGCGAAGAATGTGATTTAACTCGACAGGATGCTTATTCTTCAACGGTAAAACATCCAGTGACTGTGTGGCTTCACCTCTACGTATCACAGACTGTGTTCTACAGTCTAGACAGAGCAAATTTATATGTCACTCGATTAATTAAATAATTTATTAGTTCTATGCAGTCCATTTTTGCGTGCAGCACATGCTATCACTAGTGGTAGTCATGTGACCGACATTTTTATTAATATCCAAAGTTAATTACAAATTAATAAATATACTCAGCTCAGATGAGTTTTGTTAAAAATGTCCAAACCGGCCATTAAATGGCCGGTTCACATTTTAATTCAAACCGGCCATTTAATAGCCGGTTCGCAATTTTTTTTTCTTTAGAGAGAGAGGGATTGGGAGAGAGAGGGACTTGGAGAGAGAGGTTCTTAAGATGGGCATAGCATAGTTGGCTAGAAGAAAAAGTCATAGAAAACTCGGATTGAAGTTTGCACTCGTTTTGGCCAAGATCAAACAAATGCATTTGGTTGGATGCGTGTGTTACATCGGTTGCATATATCGGTGCATCATCGATGTTTTATTAGCCTTAGAATTGGCAATTAGGTATGCTAGTGCTGATGTTTTTGTAATTAAACATCGATATACTTTTGCCGTCGTTAAGCCATGCATAAAGTATCGGTGCGTCATCGGTGTTTTTGCACGAAAGCATTGGTTTTTTTAACTTTAAACGGCCATAACTTTGGCTAGAAAACTCAGATTTGCGCGTACGACCCCTAGAGAGCCGACGGAATCAGAATTGCAAAAAAACGTCGTTTAGTGCCTCAAAAATTGAGTTAAAGTTTTTTATCATCGGTAGACACACAATGACCCGTATGCGGCTAGTGACAGTGTCGTATGTAGCATAGTAAAAAGTCAGAACTTGTATCAAAATTACTGATTCTTAGGAAGAAGAGGAAACCTGAATCACATTAAACCAACTGGATCAACCTGAAATTGTGAAATTGTTAAAACTTAGTATCTAAAAACAACGTAGTTTAGTGTTCGCATGCGGCTAGTGAATTTAATTTGAATTTAATTTAAATTGAGTATTTTTAATTTTGTAAGATGCTAAAATCTAACATGATGCTGAAGAGAACGATGCTGAAATCTAACATCTCTCTCCTAGTCCCTCTCCTCAACCGACCACTATGAAGAGCAAGATGCTGAAATTTAACATTAAAAATTTGATTTTTTTTAAATATTTGTTAAATTACTTCTTTTGATATATAATTAGCATATTTATACTAAATTATTTGAAATTATGTTAGTGAAATTTTGCGTATTTCAATATAATTATTGTAATTTTGCGTATTTCAGTGTAATTAGTGAAATTAGGGTAATTTAGCGTAATTTAATGTAATTTAGTGTAATTTGGCATAATTTAACATAATTTCAAGTATATTAATATGCTAATTTCAAGTAAACGCACTCAGTACTCGACAGGCAATTCACACAAGAGAAATCCCTATTCCTTATTGCTAATTAGCTTTGTCATATGGAGGGAACGAAGGGCAAGAGTATTCAGAGATTCAGAATGTGAAGTACCGGATCTCATCATTCAGATAAGGGAGCAATGAAACTTTAGCTCAGGCGCATACCAGCAAAGGCGGGGTGGCAGGAGCGTTACCTGATATCCACATATCCACAGAGCTTCAGCTGCCATTCTAGCTGTCAGCAAAAGCGGGGTGGCAGGAGCTTCATCGGGAGATAGAAGGGAATGAAGGAGAGGGGGAGGCGAATAAGATTTCTTCTCTTCTTTATTTAATTAATCCTTGTCGACTCTTGTTATGGCTGTATTAGAAAAAAAAAATTGTCTTAAAAGAAGAGATTCGAGGGTAGGTACATAGAAAATTGACTGGCATGGCCACATGGCTGACTTGTATAGTTTGCTTATTTTCACAACAACACTAGTTGCTAGCTACATTGTATAATTGGTTTTATGTCATAAAAGAATAATTGCATAAATGGTCTTATTTAGCATTTTTCTATTTTTCTCCCCACAAAATTAGTCACTAAAAAATTGGCATTTGCATAATGAATGATTCAATCAACCAAATATATGATGATTTTTTTGTTTCACCAATTGTTATATAAACTATTTTAAAACTTTTTTTTATATAGAAATGTAGATGTCTAGCTTATCAACTTCAATTTAATATCCATAAAGGATTCCCATCTTGATTTCAAACTCATGAACTCCTGCACGGAGGGTTGGTCTTTGCCACTAGACCAATGGCTGGTTCTTTAAACTATTTAAAAATTTATTAATCAATTGAGTTAATATTGAGGGTAGTTTAGTAACTTATTTACAAAAAACAATGCTAATTTCGCAATAAATGACACAGTACATGACATGTATCTAGCTAATAACAGACAAAATGTTACAAATCTACAGCTATTAACTGGGTATAAGAGTCTTCACATATTAAACCACAAACTAATTTGTTTCTTTCATTCCCCCCTTCTGCAATAAAGGAAACTGACTATACAAAGATAATTCCTGCTGCTTTGATCCAAGTAGGAATTATTGACAGTTTCATCTAGAGATAAACAGGCCCAACCAAAATCAGGGCCCAAATAATGAGAAAGGAACTCACTCTAAGGACAGCTAACAACGGCCCAAATTACATATGGTACCTTGTGGATAAATAATTATTTTCTTTCAGGATTTCAAATGCACATGAGTCCTGTCAGGGATTTTCGACCCTTGTTATGGTTGTATTAGAAAAAAAATGAAGTCTGTATCTTGATAGAGAAAAATAATTAGATAAATAATTGTCTTAAAAGAAGAGATTGGAGGGTAGGCTCCAAATTGGGTGGGTTGTTAATTCCCACCTCCTACCGACTACAATTGGAGTTGGAGAGGTTTCATTATCCTGGGCAGCATGCATGCAGGGGCCAAGAATGTGATTAAACATTCTCTACCACAGATTGTGTTGTACAGAATGGCCAGAGGAAATCTGTACGTCACAAGATAGATTAATTAATTAATAATTAATTAGTGATAGTCATGTGAAGGGATTTCTTTTATTTTGTTGTACAGACAAAGCAGAACGCACTTCTAAAAGTTTCAGATTATTATAAGTTCTTTCCTCTATCAACCCACAGAATTTAATACATTACTATCTCATGTGGTACCATTCCTTTCCACTTTCCTCACAACAGTCAACATGCGTCAACTTCCTTCCTACTTCTAAAGTAAAAAAAAGAAAAAGAAAAAAGAAAAAGAAAAAGAGAGAACATAGAAAGAACCATTGAACTCGATCAGATCGAAGTTTGTTTCCCCTAGCTACCCACCCACAAAATTTCCCACATTACCATCTCATCTCGAACCATTAATTCCTTTCTACTTTTCTCAACTTCTTTCAATTCTCTCCAAAACTAAGTGACACAACTTTCCTTAAAGCCCGTACGAAGAGAAGCCCAGCCATGGTGGCTGAGGCGGCTCTTCTCACCTCCTTAGGGTGGTTGGCATCCCCCTTGTTCAAAACACTATTCGACAAAGCGCATCACCACCTTGGCACCGGCATCGATGAAAAAATGAAGATACTTCAGGCCACAGTACTTCCACGACTCTCTCTGACAATTGAGCAAGCAGAAAAGAGCCCCAACAAAGAGAAGGTAGAGGACTGGCTCAAAAGGCTCAAGGGTGCATACTATGAGGCTGAGGAAGCAATCGACCTATGTGAGTATGAACGGCTTAAACAAAAGGTAAAGGATGATAGAAACACACTAGAACAAAAGGCAAAGAATGAAAGGGTAACCCCAATTAGTTTACCGTTAAAATCTGTAGCCCGGCCTATTAAGATTGCTGCGGATAAGTTAAAATATGGCTTATCTGTATTATCTACGGAAAAAAAAATGCTAAAGCGTTGTATAGACAACCTTATAAAAATTGCCGAGGATGCCAAGCATTTCTGTGAATTGTTAGGGGGCCCAGAAAATGCTGATAGGGAAACAAGCTCAAATCCTCCCGTCAGAGTTTTCGGTCGTGAGATAGATAAAGAAAAAATAGTTAGCTTACTCACGCAAAACCCATCAAATTCTGAGCCTGGACCAAGCACTAGGCCACCTATCCCTATAATTGCCATCACAGGTCGTTCTGGTGCTGGGAAAACTGCACTTGCCCAGTATGTTTATAACCATATGGATGGACAAGAGCATTTTGATCTTCATGCATGGGTGTATGTTCCTCGCGAATTTAAGGCCACTGAGGTTATTAAGAAAATGATTGGAATCATAAATGGAGAAGAATGCGTTAGTAATGAGGTAACATCTCTTGAAGCTCTATTAAAAAAAATAAGAAAAATGTTATTGTCTAGGAAATTTCTACTTGTGTTAGATGATTTTTGGAGTGTTACTGAGGATTTTGTTGAACAATGGGAGAAATTCATCGGTTGCTTAAGTAGTTGTTTACCAGGGAGCAAAATTCTACTTACAACTCAATCCAAAAATGCTGCACAACAAGCTGGCCTTAACCATTATTTGGAAGTAGAGACCTATAGTTTAGAGGAGATAGAGGAGGCTCAATTTTCGGAACTCTTTATGCATCATGCTTGGCCAAGCAATTGTCATTTGAAAAAAGAGGAATTCGAAAAAATAGGTCGAAAAATAGCTGTGAAGCTAAGAGGAGATCCTGGTGCGGCCAAGCTAGTGGGTCATCAATTGAGGGGAAAACTTGACCTAAGGCATTGGGAGGAAGTAGCAAAAAAAGATTGGTTGGGAGATAACATGAAAGCGAGGATCTGGAGCTATCAACAGCTGCCTCCAGATCTCCAGTGTTGTTTTGCAATCTGTAGATTATTTCCAAAAGGCGTGGCGTTCCAAAGAAAGTTTTTAATTAATTTATGGATGGCAGAAGGTTTTATAAGGCCAAGAGATAAGGAAGAAAGGTTGGAGGATATCAGTGAAAATTACTTGGATGAGCTCGTATCGAGGTTTTTTATTCAAGAAGTTGAATTTGAAGAGAAAAAACTATATCAACTTCATGACCTGTTTCATAATCTTGCAGAGTGGGTTCAAGATGATGATTTTATCAGAATAGACTCAACTAATTCCAAAGAAGTTTCTCCCCACACAAGCAACAAGTTATCTAGATGTGAGAACATTCGCCACATCCTTTTGCCCTCAAGCAAGATAAACGAACTAAAAGAAAAATTATGCCTCATGCACAATATACGCACTCTTGTGGTGGAACCTGATGGTGGTATTGTCCCAAAGAATGTATTGCAAGAGATATTGAAACCCATGGGAAAACTACGGGTGTTACATCTTTTCAAATGTGTTGATGATTTGCCGGACTCTATTGGCAATTTAAAACATCTCCGTTACCTTAGTATTATTGGCTATAAGCCTCTTAAGAAGATTCCTGATTCCATTTGCAAACTTTACCACGTCCAAAATCTTGACCTGTCAAATTGTGAATCCCTACCCAAGGAATTTTCTGCACTCATTAGCTTGAGGCACTTTGATACAACTGCAGAGACAATGTCCCGTATTTCTCATGTTGGAAGGCTCACGTCCCTCCAAGAGCTTAATCATTTCGTTGTAAGGAACGAATGTGGGTATGAATTGCACCAGCTGGAAAATTTAAATCAGCTTCGTGGTGAAATGCACATTGCAGGTCTTGAGAATGTAGCGAGTACAGAGGATGCTGTGAAGGCCAATATGCAAAATAAAACGCATCTCACAACACTAGAATTTGGGTGGAACTCTGATGAAAGAGACACTAATAATGCTACCTGTCTCTCTACTCCACATGTTGAATTATTGGATACATTACAACCTCATCCGGATATAAGTGGTCTGACACTTAAAGGATTTGGAGGAGATAGAATTCCAAATTGGCTCGAAAGTCAGAATTCACTAAAGCATCTCACGTCGCTAACATTAATGGATTGTGATAAAGTAAAAGAAATCTCATCCATTAATGAATCACTTCCCAATTGTGAAAGATTTATACTACGGGGGCTTAAGAACCTTAATAAAATGCCTACCTTTCCACCAAATCTCACTTCTTTAGAGATTAGCAATATCCCTCAAGTTAGTTATTTCTCTGAGGATGATTTGTTGAAGAAGGAAGAAAGAAACCAATCCAAACATGAGGTCGTGAAGCAAATAGTAGGGTACCTGAAACCCGAGGATGTACCATTACACATAAATTTTGAGTCAAATGTGAACCTTTTTT
Organism: Carex kokanica; assembly: GCA_025461125.1. Taxonomy (NCBI): domain Eukaryota; kingdom Viridiplantae; phylum Streptophyta; class Magnoliopsida; order Poales; family Cyperaceae; genus Carex; species Carex kokanica. The sequence goes on along the minus strand of JAJGRX010001293.1, from coordinate 123,039 downwards.
TTCTGTTCGTGAAACACAGATTGGAGGGTGCATTTGATGATTCTACAGATCCGCTTTTAGATGAGTGGGCAAAGATATTGACATTTGACCCTCAGAATAAAGATTATTCTCGAGGTCAGCTTTTGGATGAGTGGGTTATGTTCATGCATTGTCACATGGAAACAATGTTCTATAAAAATGAAGAGCCCAAGTTGGTTTTACCGTCTTCACTCACTTATCTTGAGATATCATCATGTAGCATTACTGATGATGCATTATCCACCTGCATTCAATGCCTTGTTTCCCTATCTAAACTGAAACTATCTGATATTCAAACAATAACCTCTCTTCCTCCCAAGGAAGTCCTTTGTTCATTGAAGAACCTCCTGTCTCTTACCATTAAAGGATGCTATTTGCTCAGTTCCTTAGGAGGTATTGGAGCCTTGACCTCTTTGATAAAGCTCAAATTAGAGAACTGCCCCAATTTGAACACATCAAATGAACCTTTTCCTTCCTCCTTGGAGAGGCTAATATTCAATTATTGCTCAAATGCTGATGTTATTCGTGCCCTTGATGTTGGTAACCTGTCTCTTCTCAAGAAGCTGGATTTAATGGGATGGGACGGTCATTTGGAGGGATTGAATTCATTAACTGCACTTCGTAGTCTATGGGTATCGCACTGCCCTGCGATCAAACCGTCATCTCCCATGGACAAGTACGCATTTCCACTTCAAGATGTTCTTGTTGATGACTTGAAAATATTGAAGTTGATACTATCAGATGAAACTATTTCCTCAATAGATATTTTGTCAATTTTTGACTTTCATGGAGATTTCTCAGATGATGAGGTTTTTCAATCTCTTACCTCTCTAAAAGATTTGGGTTTTTATGATTGCAAGAACTTAAAAAATCTGCCCAAGAACTTAAAAAATCTTGCATCTGTCCAACATATGAAACTAGATGACTGTCCAACGTGTGAATTGGAAGAACTACCCAGGAATCTTCGTGTGTTGACAATTATTGGATGTCCAACTCTGACAGAGAAGTTCAACAAGGGTGGCCCTTATTGGGTCTGGTTTAATGAAGGAAGCACCATTGTGAAATTTCCAACAGAAGGTAAGCTACTTTGACACCCTACAGTACCATTCTATATTTAACCTATATCTTCTCTTTATTGATGGATACATCATTTTGATCAGTCATTAGAGGGATCTACACAAATATATTTAGACCTCTCCATCCTTTTGTTTTACCAAAGAATTGAAATTCCTATTGTTTATCTGTGACTGGAAAATCAATAGAGTTTCAAAGGGCACCTGGAATTAATAAAACTGATAAAAAAAGACCTTATTGGTACGACCTTGGTACTTGACATAATTGCCCAGATTTTGGCTGAAGCCATAACTAACAGAGGAGACAAGGCATCCTCCTGCTGGTCTGGTTTTGTGTTGGATTGCTAGTATGGTTCAGCATTCATGAACAGTACCTGTGTACCAGACCTCCTTCCTTTTTCCTTTTTGAGGCCTTTTAATTTAAGTCTCAATGTGTTTGTTCCGAACTTGCAACTGTATTCAGTAAACGTTTACATATTTAAATATATATCTATTTTCACAAACACAATGGTACATTTACGTTGTTAGTAATTTTTTTTTTGAAAGTAAGGCAACAAAGTGCCCATTTCATATATGAAATAGAACTTTGTAAATTACATAGTACTGAACATTAGCTATAAGCCCATCAGTGAGCTGCCACCACAAATCCTAACAAACAAAAAAAACATATGCCCGACGTTTGATTATCCACCAAAACACAGTAAGAAGGAAACTAATATTAAGCCACCATTTCTTGGAGCTGAGGAAGCACAAAACTAACAAGGCAGCAACACTAAATTTTAAGAACTTCCTAGAACTATTCATCTAGCCAGTTATCGCCTCCTGTACTGCCTATACCGGGTTCAGCCGCAGGGGCTCCTTGATATGGTATCATCTGATGATCCGTTGGGTCCCAGACCCGCAGTGGAATAGCAGTGAGATCCTGAGGCAGCCAACGTGCAGTTGCATCTTTGAAGCGCTTAGCCATATGTCCTGACCAATATTCAACAAGAGAGACAATTAGTAAAATCAAATTGCGAGTTGAATTAATAGATGATTGTTGAAAGATGATCGAGTTGCGATGTTTCCATATTGTCCAGCTTAATGCACTAAACACCACCAGAAAAGCAATTTTATTATCGATGTCTAGAGTTCCTGCAAAAGCAACTATATTAGCACAGGTTTTCCAATTAGAGAAGTAATTTTGACTCTGTCCCATCCAAAACCAAATGTGTTTAGCTACCCGGCATTTAATGAGTAAATGAGCTACTGTTTCTTTTTTTGGACAGAGTTGACAGGTTAATGATCCCTGCCAGCCTCGTTTATGTAAATTGTTTTTAGTCAAAATTCGATTATTCATGACAAGCCACATAAATATCCTTATTTTGGGGGGAATGGGAAGTTCCCACCAGATTTTGTACCTATGCTGATTAATACCTCTAAAATTTAGAATGTGGTAAACTGAACTAACAGAGAACACCCCACTAGACTCCCATCTCCAAGCAATTTTATCTACTCCATGAGTGAAACTACAAGTACTAATAAGTGCTAATAACTGATGCCATTCTACTAGTAAAACACCATGTAATTGTCTTCTAAATCTCAAGGCAGAACCTTGGGAGTTTATCACAGCAGAGATGGAGATTTGAGGAGTAGAACAAATATTGAATAATTGAGAGAATTGGGAAGCTAAACTACAGTTGCTTGTCCAAATGGTATGCCAAAAAGATAAATTGGATTGTATTCCAGGTTCGAAAGTGACACTGAGATTACCTAATGGTTCTAATTTCATAATGGATTTCCAAAAAGGAGAAGGAGACAAACTAGTGTTTTGGGAATAGTAATTATGTTGAATCACAGTTTTCCATAATCCTTGATAATTGTTATCTTGAAATCTCCACCACCATTTCAGCAGCAAAGAGAGATTCATAAGGTGTAAATCTAGTACTCCCATACCCCCATGTTGTTTATCTATACAGACTTTAGACCATGCAACTAAAGTATATTTTTTCCTAGATTTATCTGACCCCTGCCAAAGAAACCTATTGCGAATAGAATTAATTTTTCTAATAATGGTTTTAGGAGCCCTAAATAAGGATAAGGTATATAATGGAATGGCTGACATGACTGAATTGAGAAGGGTGAGTCTTCCACCTATAGATAAGAGCTGTCCTTTCCAGTTTTGTAGTCTACTTTCTAGTTTATCTACTAAAAATTGCCAGTCGTCTATAGTAAGTTTTTTATAGTGTAATGGGAGTCCTAAATATTTAAAAGGAAATACTCCTAATTTACATTGAAAAGATTCAGCATAATATGAACCATCTGTATGTATAGGGTAAAGCTCAGTTTTCTGTAAATTCATTGTTATGCCTGATAACGCTTCAAAGCTTTTCATACCCCACCATGCTGATTCGACATTGTTATGAGTTGCTTTTAAGAAAAGGATCGTGTCATCAGCATAATGGCAGTTTGTAATTGATCTATTAGCAAGACAAGGAGGACCTAAACCTATGATCTTATTAGCTTGTCTACCTTTATGAAAATTTTTGCACAAAGTATCAGATGCAAGAATGAATAAGAAAGGTGATAAAGGGTCACCTTGTCTAACTCCTCTTTTGCAGTAGAAAAATTGTGTAAATTCCCCATTAAAGTTAATGCATGATTGTGAGCTATATAACCAATCCTTAATCCAAGTTATCCATTTACTACCAAACCCTCTACTAACTAAAATCTCTAATATGTAGTCCCAATGAATCTTATCATATGCCTTTTCGAAATCCACTTTAATAACTACACCAGGATGTTGTTGTACCTGAGATGAGTGAATTATTTCTTGGCTAAGAATAACATTGTCTAATATGTACCTATTTTTAATAAAAGCAGATTGGCTAACATCTATTAGTCTACTCATAATATTCTCTAATCTGATAGTAAGGATCTTAGAAATAATTTTGAAGCTACAGTTGACTAAACTAATAGGTCTGTATTTAGTGATTAAGACAGCATCTTTTTCCTTAGGTATCAAACAGATAACTGATTTATTGATTTTATGTAAGTCTAAAGAATGGTGGAAGAAATGAGTGCACAGGAGAAGTAAATCAGATTTGACAACCTCCCAGTATTGTTGATAAAACAAAAAGGTGAACCCATCTGGTCCTGGTGCCCCCTGAGCAGAGGATTCAAACACTGCTTTTTTAATTTCTTGTTCAGTGATAACCTTTTCTAGTCCTAATTGTTCAACAGAAGTAAGTTTATCATTTTGGTCCCAAAAGGTAGAGTCTAAATGAGCATATTTTATACCTGTCTCTCCCAATAAAGACCTATAATAATCTACTGCATGTTTTTTCATTTGGTCTAAGTTAGTAGTAAGTTGCCCATTAATTTCTAATGAATTAATCCTATTCTTTTTATTTCTATGAGAAGCTACAACTTGAAAAAATTTTGTATTTTGATCCCCTTCTTCTAACCACTGTTGCTTAGACCTATTCTTCCAAAAAATTTCCTCCTCTAAGTAAATTTGTTCTAGTTGTGTCTTAGCTGTAGACCATCTTAGATAATCCTCCTCACTAAGTGATGTTGTTTCTTGAAGAATATCTAATCTATGTAGCTCCTTAATTAAATTTGCCTTAAGTCTCTTTTTATCACCATAGAAATTTTTGGCCCATCCTCTAAGTTTTTTTTTCATGAATTTAAGTTTGTTAACCCAACTACTAGCAATATTTCTATGATCTAGCTGATAGTAAGTCCACCATTTAGTAATAAACTCTTCAAAACCCTCTTGTTTTATCCATTCTGGTTCAAATCGAAACTGAGAAGGGGGAGGCCTATGAGATTTACTAATTTGAAATAAAAGTGGGCAATGGTCTGAGCCACTTTTATGTAAATCAGATATTATACTATCAGAGTATGTACTATCCCAAGTGAGTGATGTAAATATCCTATCCAGCAGTGCAAAATTGGTCCCATTAGACCAGGTAAATTTTCTAGTATTTAATTTGTGCTCTACCAATGAATGTCTATTTATAAATGAATTAAAATCTAAGCTAATAGGAACATCAAAGTGAGTCCCTGATTTTTCTTTCTTATGTCTAATTGCATTAAAATCTCCACATAGAATCCAAAATGGAATGGTATGTTGCCTAATCTGGTCAAGTGCTAACCATAAGTCTTTTTTAAAGGATCGAATGACTGGGCCATAGACAATTGTTAGCTGCCAAATGTTGGAATCTAGTTTGTTTTCTAGTATTACATCAAGATAGTATTTATGAATATGATAATCTAGAACTTTGATTTTATTGCTGTCACATCCAAATAAAAGTCCACCAGATCTACCAATTGAAGGAACCCATTGCCACTCATCTACTGAATGTGATAAGGACTTTAAGAATCTTAAAGAGAAATCTTCTTTTTTTGTTTCTTGAATGGCTACTATATCTATATGATGATCTCTAAGTAATTCATGCAAATATTGTTTTTTCCTACTTGAATTTAACCCTCTACAATTCCAATTGAGCATATTCATGGAATACATTGATCTCCACTAGTTACTAGTATAGCAGAATCATCTAAAATATCTAAAGTAAGAGTCACAGTATCAGAATTTAGTTTAGAAGCTTGAAGAATTTTCCTAACTGTTTGTTCAAAATTATGCCTATCCATTTGTTGAATGGCTTCTATGATAGGAATCTTATCTTCTACTTTATTACCTAATTGAATCTGATAAACTTGAAAGAGCTCACTAATTTCATCTACCGTAAGTCTATTATAAGGAAAATTCTTAATTAAAGGAATACCTGCAGTGCTACTTGTGCCTATCTCTTTAGCTCTAAGTCTTTTCACCGCCTTACTCATGGTGGAAGATGGATCTGCTTGGGCCTGCACCCTCAGGCTTTTGCGGGGAATCACTTCCTTGTGCCCAGTAGATGCCGTATCAACTACCTCAGGAGTGGTCAAGCTAGGTATGGGTTGTTCTGAGGAGTCAGTAAGCAGGATGAGCTCAGTTCCTTTCTTTTTGGAGCTCCTTAGTCTGGCAGCCATACCAGATTTACCTCCCAGTGTTAGTTTCTTCTTAATGGTGATTGGACTGGTTTTTTTCTTGTTCCCCCATGTTTTTTTGCCAGAAGTATTCTTTGAAAGCTTACCAGTACCCGAGGTTGCACCAACATCCTGGAATTTCTGTAAAATAGGCTCATCTTCACTATCATCAGCAGAGAGAACTTGGAAGGGATTAGGGGAGGAAGAAGAGGATATGTGACCTGGTTTGTTCCTTGAGCCAGATCCAGAACCTGGAGGGAGCCCACCACCCTTAGTACTAGACCCACCAGGTTTGGTACCAGACCCGCCAGATTTGGAGTGTACCAGAGTACGCCCCACCGAGCCTTTCTTACCGGACCCCGGTGTATCGCCTTCATCTTCATCTCTTTTGCGAGTGGCGCCCAATCCAGTTTTACATCCAGGTGTCACAGGAGGAGGATTGACTTCTTCCATAGATTCATCCTCAGGGATCTTATCTGACAGATTTTGTTCAACCTCTTCATTGTCATCTGCACTATTTGGATTGACCATCGCCGATTCATCCCACACCTGCTGCATCCCAAACTCTGTCCCATTCGGATAGGGGCGCCCATTAGTCCGAGCTCTCCAAGCATGTACCCTCTCGGTTTGGGGACGTTCAATTTCAATGGCCAGGTCAAAAACTTTGATCTTCCCTGAGGGAGTAAGTCGCTCAACATAGTGGATGGGAGGGATGAGCTTTTCATCACAAACCCCCAGTTTGGCACGGATGAATCGCAGTCGTAGCGAGCTCCCGTGCCTGGATCTAGTTCCAACATATGAGCTCCCAAAGGGTTTAAAATCTTCTCCAGTTCTGCCCAGGACCATTGGAATTTGGGGAAACCCGTCGAACCCAGATCGGTGTGAGATCCATACCTTCGTCAAAATCGGGCTCCCACGCCAAGATCGGGAATTCTACATCCTCTAATAGCAAAAACCCCCGACGAGCCATTGAGTCTAACCAAGCTTTCGTTGGAGCTTTAATGAGATACTGGAATTCAGCATACACTGTTGTTATCCAGCGATGATCCGCACGCTTGAATCGCCTTTGCAAGAGCTGCTCGATCTTCTCCGGCCCCCATCCCGCGATGTCATCCAAAATAAAGCTCAGCTGAAACTGTTTCTCGATTAGTTCAGACTCCGCGGTTCGGGTCAGTGTGACGATCGGAGTGCGCAAAGGAGCCATGGTGCCCGATCGTCGCTGAGGTTTTGCTTTGAAAGCCGCTTTTCTCTCCATGAGGATTCTAGGGTTGCGCGGAGGGTTTAGAGGAGGATTTGGCGGGAATGCCAATGTAGTGGCTTTGCACCTCGTGCTTTATGGCCAAATTTGTTACAAACAAAACATATTAGCGCATTGCGACAGACACACGCTAAATGGCCAGATGAGCCACACTTGAGGCAAAACGGATTCGCTGGAGTCGATCGATTCACCAAGTCAGTAAATCTCCGATGAATCAGTTGAGCTTTAGATTCACTTGGAGGAAGCAGAAGGCCATCTGGTTTGGATCGAACTTGCCACGACATTGTAGGAATAGTAACCACTTCCTTATAACTACGAGGCCCAGATCTATTATCCATTAATGGCGGCCTACCCGGCTTGTGAGACTTGCGATCATCCACTTTAGCGCGCAAACAGGCTCGTTGGAACTGTACAACTCTAGACATTTGGGCTTTTATTTCTCTCTTTTTTGTTTTTTCTTTTCTTTTCTGTTTTTTCTGTTTTTTCTCTTCTTCAGTTTTTTTTCTGGAGGCTAAATCGCCATTTTTGTCGCCATTTTTTCGCTCTTTTTTTTTCCGTAATACCAAAAATCACGTTGTTAGTAATTAATGCTGGCATAGCAATATTTATATATTATCAATCTGATAGCCATAAATTTTCTCTGCTATGCTAATGCTATAAGATGCTAATCTTTTCTTCTAAACTCTGTTTCTTTTGCAGAAGGAAGGTACCATTTTTATTAGGCTCACTCTCTCGAGTTTCTTCTATGTTGTCTCTCCATATCTCCAATATTCCAATCGCCCATACCACCTCATCCACAAAACAAAACAAAAATAAAACCACAACAAAAAAAACTAAAAAATCAAAATAAGAACAAAAAAAGACAAAAAAAAAAGCAAAAAAAGATTCTCCTTTGATTATCAGTTAGAAGAAATTTGTTCTATCCATCTTTTTTAAGTCTTCACTCTCCAGTACAATTATTGCCGGGAGATTGTATAATTTCGTGTAACTGTCAAATTTATTTGATGTTTTAATTGTTCTTTGCAAACTATAGAAAAAACAAAAAAAAAGATAAAAAAAGGAAAAGGAAAAAAAGGAAAAAAGAAAAAAGAAAAAAAATATTGTACCCTAATTTAAGTCCGGGTGATACTATATTATTATTGTCTATGTCCTATTTATTTGTATTTGGTACTTTTTTTGTTAGAGTGAATATTACGTTCTATATCTTGTATGACTTTCTATGTTTTGATAAAGATGATATATGAAGGTGTGTTGCTCATATATTTGATCATCTGAAAATACTCTGTAATATTTTTTCTAAATTAATAAAAATAAGGGAGGGAAGGGAGCTTCATGGGAGTGCTTGTGTTTGTGTTCTATTTTATATAATTATAATATTTTTGTGACTGTCTATGTCATATTTATTTGTATGTGGTACCTTTTTGTGTGTGTTATATGTTTAATATTGTTTTGAGTTATCAACTTGTGCTAGTCACTTTATGCGGTGTGCATTTTATATGTGTGCATTGTGAGTTTATTTATGTGAACATTTGTATGATAAGACAGACTGCTTGTCGATTTTACATGGGACAAAATTCTAACGGTTGATTCAAACTATTCAACATGATCTTCATATGAATATGTATTTGTAGACTAAATTTTACACTTTTTAAAACTGTTTTACTATTTTTTTAAATAAGTAGAAAATCACTGTTTTTGAATGGTCCAAAAATATAACATCAAGTGATTTTCGACCTTTCTAAAAAATAGTAAAGAAATTTTAAAAAATATAAAATTTGATTTGTAAGTACATTTTCATATGGATATCATGTTAAATGGTTGAGATCGATCGTTAGAACTTTCAAAATGAAGATATGAATCCATAGCATGAGTCAATGTGGACTATACATAGTACCATAATCTCACTCAAGAAGAGAAATAAACTTGATATTGTTACCGCTCCTTGCTTGATTTATAGCATAAAAGAGAGGGGAACAAAATCGAATTCAGATCTAGTGAAGTAACTCAATTTTGGGTTTTAGATCGGAACAATCCGATTCAAATCCGCGATAATCTATTCTGGAGTGGAGTGCACACATCCCATGTGATGGATTCGAATCCCGAGATGATCTTGAACGACGGATTTGAATTGGACAGTCCCAATTCAAAACCCAAAAATTGAGTTACTTTAGGGGATCCGTACCCAACAAAATCAGTACAGTGTCTTGAATCTACAAAGAATTTGATGACAATTTATTTCCGTTCAATCTAGAACAAAAAAGGCCCAGCCCAAACCCAAATCAGGGCCCATAATAAATTTATCAATTCTCACTAGAAAGCGAAGCCAGAACATCGATCTATTTCTAGTGTGCGTCTCTCTCCGGCCGCCATGGCTGCTTCTTGCGATAGCTTCCTCCTATGGCGAATCATCTCGAAGGAGACGCCACCACAAGGATCTCCTGTCGATTCTTCCTTTTCCTTATCGAATAACTACAGATTCTTCCTCTTCCTCTTCATCTCTAGTGGTGACAAGTAATCTATTCCATGGGAGCCCGCAGCATAGGAGTAGATTAGTTGTTCCACTCGAGATGAAAGAGTTACGAACGGAATGAGGAAACAAAATCACTTCAAGTGGAGAAGTTATCTGACGAGGTTGGCTGGTTCTTTTTAATTAATCAGGTATAAATTATTATGGTACTTAATAAATTTCTCTTCCAAATTAATTACCAGAAGCCTACCTACCTCGATCTGATGAGGTGTCACCAATTAGAGCTGGTATGCTTTCCGTCTTGTACTGAAAATTTGCCTGATTTCGCACAAAGTTAGTATCAGTTTGTCACCGTCCCACTAGGTGTAACACTGACTGCTTTTGGTGTGAGAGATAATTGAATTGAATTAACTTACTACTTGCAAACTTTTGAATGTCCCCGTCCCACTACTGTCAGAAAAGGTGCAACATTCGATACCATCTCTAATTTTCCATCATTTGAGCTGAGAGCTGATCTCTTTGCATCTCCCTAGGCGTTGTCAGAGCTGTCCACACTGGTAAAAATTCTCTACCAATATCTTCTCAGATTAGTATTATCAAAAACCAGTGGAGATGGAGATCTCTTGTTGATTCCTCCTCTTCCTTCTCTGAAAACTGAGCATTTGTTGATATGATTGTAGATTTTGTTGAAGCTGGATAAAGTATACTGATTAATACCCGTGATAATATAATTCTGATTAATACCCATTGGTTGCTAACAAGAATATGCTGATATAAATATGACAATAATTATTACATTTGCAATTGAACCCAACAATTTCTGAGATATACTTCATACTATATTAATAAATTTGTCTCAATCCCCGGATTGTTAATTGGTAAAAGCTGTGAGGCGTCATTTGCAAATCATCCAACAAACAATTAATAATGTTGGGCGATCATTGGAAATGTGATTCACTTCCGCTTTTTTATCTAAAAATTGAAATACTTTGGGTATGAATTATAGAACTATTAGTCTATTATCTTGATCATAGAAGGAATAATCGGCTGTTCCAGACCGGAATCGGCCTATTCGGATTGGAATCGGGCTGTACCAATTTTGATTTCTGGCCGAGTTACATGGTAGGCGATTTTTTCGTGGAAATTCATCCGAAACGGTCCGATTCCAGTCAAATTTCAGCCGAAATGGTCCTATTCCAGTCAAATTTCTGCTGAGTCGGTCTTATTCTGGAAAATTCCAACCGTTTCAGCTTCAAATATTCTTTTCCAAACTTAACTAAAAATTGTCCCCGACGGGACTCGAACCCAAGACCTGCTGTGTGTTCATAATGAACTTTACCAATACAACTGCTCATTTTTGTTGTTACATCATGTAACTATAATACTGAAATTATACTTTGGTTTGAGATTAACCCCATATTGGAAATATCCAGACACAATTTTTTTTTAATTACAAATTTCTCTTTATAACCCTATACATCGTACTTATTGGACTCTGAATTGTACTAACTACTTTTTAGAGTTTATTTTATTTGTAATAATTGTATTATATTATATAAATAAACTATTTGTGTGAAATATTTTGTTTCATTATAATTTTTTTAACATATTATTTTTTTACAAACATTTTTACTATTTTTTAGTACAAAACAAGTTTCTGCCAAAAATATCTGAGTTTCCGATCCGATTCGACCGATTCATCCGATTCCGATTCCACGATGAAGTGACTGATTCCGATTTTGCTTCTATGATCTTGATCCTGAGTTTCTGGAATTTATTTATTTTGAATCAAGGAAATAATTGAAAAAAATTCTTATGGACCTGGATAACATTGTTGTAGGTTTTGGATATTTGGGAATAATTAAATTTGTAGTGGCATCTCCTCATTACTATCAGATTAAATTGGTGAACTTGTTGGAGAATGCATGACTGTTTTAATTATTATAACCATTATCACAATACTATTTTATTCACTTCTATCAAAGTATAAAATGCTGTGTTTTGATCATTTTTCTTCTTCTCTTGTTTGTTAGTTTTCCTTTTCTAAACCATTTGAAGATCGCTTGTACGTTAAGAAGGTTCCTGTGTTGATAAAAATAAGCTGCTGCATATCATATTATGCTCTCTCTTTGTTTTTTTGTTTTTTTTGAAATTAAATAAATAAATATGCCACAAAGGTCTAGCTTGGCTTAATATTGTTTGAACTTGTTAAATTTTTCTAGTTACTTTTTCTAACCATAAAACTCTGATAAGAGCGGTTGGGAGCAATCCTGACTGAAACAAAGCTCTTTAATTATCACTTTTTCTAAATCATACTGTTTAGTGTCTTCAATCATGTCTAGTAATTTAACTACCGAAGATAATTGTCATCAATTGCATAATTCGGGAGCAAGCTTGTGACAATCCAAAAATTTCGAAGCTCTTCATAACACATTATCCCTAAAAAATTAAGGACCGTTATGTTTAAGTCCGTTTCTTCTTCTTCTTCCTTTTAATTAGAAAAAAAAAAAATCAAGTTTGTAGGATGAAATTTTAAACTTAACTCTTATTATTGCCGGATTTTGGTAGCTTGCCAGAAAAAAATAATTAGATGAATAAATGTGTGAAAAGAAGAGATTCCAAGGATATATAGGCAATTTAACCTTTGATTATGGAGTGACCCAGCATGTGGTGGGCTCCGGAGTGGGTGGGTGGTCAAGTCAATTCCCTCATACTGGCTAAGTCCATATCCCACACAGCCATGCTATAGTTCTACTTGGAGAGCTTATATTATCTTTTTCTTGTTAGTTGAAGAGAGCTTACATTATCCATTGCAGCATGCTTGCAGTAGCCAAGAATGTAATTTGATTTTATCAATGAATCTTGTTACCTTCAACGCTACAACTCTCACTGACTGGCATAGTGACACAACTTGCGATAAATTCGCCAATAATTCGCATTTTATTCATTTTTTAGACGTTTCGGAACCGAACACCGAATAAAACACAAAAAATCGTATTATACGTTTTATTCACGAATAAAACGCAAATTCACAAATTATTGGTGAATAAAACGCGAAAAAAACACAATTTTTTTTTTTGGGATTTTTTTTTTGTTTCCTTGTGGTACCGAATCATTTCGGAATTATAACTGAATTATTCCCGATTCACGAACTTTTGACCCCACCGAACTGAAACCGAACTTTTCATTTGTCACTATGGTGACTGGTGTGGCTTCACCTGTACTAACCATAGTCTGTTCTGTACAGCATGGCCAGAGAAAATCTATATGTCAAAGGATTGATTAGTTCTTGTCAGTGTTTTTTTCGCATGCAGCGTATGTCACCATTTCTTTGTTGTCCAAACCAAAACCAAAACAAAATCTATATGTCAAAGGATTGATTAGTTCCTGTCAGTGTTTTTTCGCATGCAGCGTATGTCACCATTTCTTTCTTGTCCTTGTGAACGCATTTCTTTGTTGCCCAAACCAAAACACATTTCTAATTCTGAAGGGAAAAAAAAAAAAAAAAACAAGAGAAAAAAGAAAGAACCATTGAACTCGATCCAATATCCCACAGTACATCTCATTTTGTACCATTCCTTTTCATTTTGCTGAACTTTTCTAAAAAAATTTCAACTTTCCTTGTACAATGAAGAGAAGGCCAGCCATTGAGGCTGAGAAGGCCCTTCCCACCCCCTTTGGATGGCTGGCATCCCCCTTGATCAAAGTGCTTTGGATCAATTATTCAGACATAAAAACGTAAAATTTCATCCGTTAGTATATCTACCAATTTTTTTTTTAATATCCAACATTAAATAAAAAATATGAAATATACCCAGGTTTCCGACATTTTTATTAATACCCTAAAACAAAACAAAAATATCAAATATGCCCTCACTTTGAAATTTTTTTAAAAAATGCCCTAACCGCCCAGGGGCTGGGCGGTCAGCCTTCCACCCAACCGCCCCCCCGTCGGGCGGTCCAAAAAAAAAAAAAAAATCACCAAACCGCCCAACAGTGGGGCGGTCCACTATTTTTTTTTTTTTTTTTTTTATCAGATTCAAAATTCATTTTAGAGAAAATGGCTACATGGATTTTTGTGTTCTTTATATCAAAATAAAGGTATGAAAGTCTAGTTTCCAGATAATATAATTTCTCTATACAAAAATATTACAGATTGGTACAGTTTTAGCGATTAATTGACAGAAGTCAGAATTCAGAAAAGCTGAAATTCCAGTGAGCAGTCCTATAATTTTGATCAGATTCAAAATTCATTTTAGAGAAAATGGCTACATGGATTTTTGTGTTATTTATATCAAAATAAATATATGAAAGTCTAGTTTCCAGATAATATAATTTCTATATACAAAAATATTACAGATTGGTACAGTTTTAGCGATTAATTGACAGAAGTCAGAATTCAGAAAAGCTGAAATTCCAGTGAGCAGTCCTATAATTTTGATCAGATTTAAAATTCATTTTAGAGAAAATGGCTACATGGATTTTTGTGTTCTTTATATCAAAATAAAGATATGAAAGTCTAGTTTCCAGATAATATAATTTCTCTATACAAAAATATTACAGATTGGTACAGTTTTAGCGATTAATTGACAGAAGTCAGAATTCAGAAAAGCTCAAATTCCAGTGAGCAGTCCTATAATTTTGATCAGATTGAAAATTCATTTTAGAGAAAATGGCTACATGGATTTTTGTGTTCTTTATATCAAAATAAAGATATGAAAGTCTAGTTTCCAGATAATATAATTTCTCTATACAAAACTATTACATATTGGTACAGTTTTAGCGATTAATTGACAGAAGTCAGAATTCAGAAAAGCTGAAATTCCAGTGAGCAGTCCTATAATTTTGATCAGATTTAAAATTCATTTTAGAGAAAATGGCTACATGGATTTTTGTGTTCTTTATATCAAAATAAAGATATGAAAGTCTAGTTTCCAGATAATATAATTTCTCTATACAAAAATATTACAGATTGGTACAGTTTTAGCGATTAATTGACAGAAGTCAGAATTCAGAAAAGCTGAAATTCCAGTGAGCAGTCCTATAATTTTGATCAGATTCAAAATTCATTTTAGAGAAAATGGCTACATGGATTTTTGTGTTCTTTATATCAAAATAAAGGTATGAAAGTCTAGTTTCCAGATAATATAACTTCTCTATACAAAAATATTACAGATTGGTACAGTTTTAGCGATTAATTGACAGAAGTCAGAATTCAGAAAAGCTGAAATTCCAGTGAGCAGTCCTATAATTTTGATCAGATTCAAAATTCATTTTAGAGAAAATGGCTACATGGATTTTTGTGTTCTTTATATAAAAATAAAGGTATGAAAGTCTAGTTTCCAGATAATATAACTTCTCTATACAAAAATATTACAGATTGGTACAGTTTTAGCGATTAATTGACAGAAGTCAGAATTCAGAAAAGCTGAAATTCCAGTGAGCAGTCCTATAATTTTGATCAAATTCAAAATTCAATTTAGAGAAAATGGCTACATAGATTTTTAAGTTCTTTATATCAAAATAAAGGTATGAAAGTCTAGTTTCCAGATAATATAACTTCTCTATACAAAAATATTACAGATTGGTACAGTTTTAGCGATTAATTGACAGAAGTCAGAATTCAGAAAAGCTGAAATTCCAGTGAGCAGTCCTATAATTTTGATCAAATTCAAAATTCAATTTAAAGAAAATGGCTACATGGATTTTTATGTTCTTTATATCAAAATAAAGGTATGAAAGTGTAGTTTTCAGATAATATAATTTCTCTCTACAAAAATATTACAGATTAGTACAGTTTTAGCGATTAATTGACAGAGGTTAGAATTCAGAAATGAGCGGGAAGTAAAACACCATCTTTACTTCCCAAGCCCTTGGTGCAAATGTTCTTTATATAGAGACTGGCTAAGCTCAAAACGTTTGTACCAAGCCCTTGGTGCAAACGTTTTGGTTCTCCTATTTGCAAAGTCCAAACGGTCGATCCAAACCGTTAGATATTTAATCCATATTAAAATGTGCTTGGAGACCAAATTTCACATTTTTTTGGAATTTTTTTGCTATTTATTAAGCCACTTTGAAAGTTGCTGATTCGGGTGAACAGTAAAAATAGTGCAATAAAATTCTGGACCGTGTGATCAGCAACTTTCAAAGTGGCTTAATAAATAGTAAAAAAATTCCAAAAAATGTAAAATTTGGTCTCCAAGCACATTTCAATATGGAGAACAACTTGAACGGTTTGGATCGACCGTTTGAACTTTGGAATATCATGTTGAACGGTCGGATCAATAGTTTGGACTTTGAAAATGGAGATATATAACATGAGGTATGGATGAGGTATGAGGAGATGAGGCATTGGAACCCTACTCTATATATATATATATATATATATATATATAGAATTGTGCTATTGTACTTCGCGAAGTAAAACGAAGCTTTACTTCACACTCATTTGGACTTTGAAAATCCGATTTTGAGTTGGAAGCATATCGGGCCATATACTACTAAAAACATATTAGCCTCTCTCTTTACATTTTTTGGAATTTTTTTACTATTTATTAAGCCACTTTGAAAATCGCTGATCCATTGGTTTAGAATTTTTTACTGTTTTTTACTGTTCACAATGGATCAGCGATTTTCAAAGTGGCTTAATAAATAGTAAAAAAATTCCAAAAAATGTAAAATTTGGTCTCCAAGCACATTTCAATATGGAGAACAACTTGAATGGTTCGGATCGACGTTTTGGATTTCAAAAATAGAAATATGAGCGTGACGCGAAGTACAATAGCCCTACTCTATATATATATAGAGAGAGAGAGAGCTTGGAGATAGGCTAATATGCTTTTAGTAGTATATGGCCCGATATGCTTCCAACTCAAAATCGGATTTTCAAAGTCCAAACGGTCGATCCGAACCATTCAAGTTGATCTACATATTGAAATCTGCTTGGAGACCAAATTTTACATTTTTTGGAATTTTACACTTCTGTCAATTAATCGCTAAAACTGTACTAATCTGTAATATTTTTGTAGAGAGAAATTATATTATCTGAAAACTACACTTTCATACCTTTATTTTGATATAAAGAACATAAAAATCCATGTAGCCATTTTCTTTAAATTGAATTTTGAATTTGATCAAAATTATAGGACTGCTCACTGGAATTTCAGCTTTTCTGAATTCTGACTTCTGTCAATTAATCGCTAAAACTGTACCAATCTGTAATATTTTTGTATAGAGAAGTTATATTATCTGGAAACTAGACTTTCATACCTTTATTTTGATATAAAGAACACAAAAATCCATGTAGCCATTTTCTCTAAAATGAATTTTGAATCTGATCAAAATTATAGGACTGCTCACTGGAATTTCAGCTTTTCTGAATTCTGACTTCTGTCAATTAATCGCTAAAACTGTACCAATCTGTAATATTTTTGTATAGAGAAATTATATTATCTGGAAACTAGACTTTCATACCTTTATTTTGATATAAAGAACACAAAAATACATGTAGCCATTTTCTCTAAAATGAATTTTGAATCTGATCAAAAAAAAAAAAAAAAAAATAGTGGACCGCCCGACGGGGGGGCGGTTGGGTGGAAGGCTGACCGCCCAGCCCCTGGGCGGTTAGGGCATTTTTTAAAAAAATTTCAAAGTGAGGGCATATTTGATATTTTTGTTTTGTTTTAGGGTATTAATAAAAATGTCGCCCCAGGTTTGCTAGGTATTTTTAAAAATGCCACAAACCGGTCAAAAAATGGCCGGTTTGGTGTATATATATATAGATGTTGGTTAATATCAAAATGTTTGTTCCAGAGCTGTAGTGCAACCAATTGGTTTTTCAATTTTTAAAGTTCAAACGGTCGATCCAAACCATTAGATGTGATATCTATATTAAAATGTGCTTGGAGATCAAATTTTACATTTTTTGAAACTTTTTAACTATTTATTAAGTCAGTTTTAAAATCGCTGAATTTAATAAATAGTGAAAAATTTCTGGATTATTGAAAACAACGATTTTAAACTGACTTAATAAATAGTAAAAAAATTCAAAAAAATGTAAAATTTGATCTCCAAGCACATTTTAATATATATTTTCTATTTCAGGCACTATAAATACCCCGTTTCTCTCTCCTCCCCCTCACAACTCACTCAAACTCACCAGAAGAGAAAGAGAGAAAGAGAAGAAGGGAAAGAGGAAGATAATAGGCGATTTCGGAGGCGAGAAGGAAGAACAGTAGCAACCGAGATAGATCGTCCAATCGTGGCGTAGCGAGAGGAGGGTCTGATACGGGTATTCTCCCGAGGAGAGTAGTCCGTATGTGAGAAGTGGCTAAATGATCTCGCCCTGCCCGAGATGGCAGTCCGAGATGTCTAGAGTGTGTGAAAGTTAAAGGGCGAGGTGAGTGTAGAGAGATTCTGACTCTGACCTATTCGATCTCTCTGTGTGTGTAAAATTCTCGACCCCCGTTCAATGGGGATTTTTGCCTTATATATGCTGAGTCATAACCGCTATCTCGGCGGTTATCTCGCCTTAAGCCGGTAAAACGGTTATTGTGACCGAGTTGACTGGTCATCCCGCATTAAGGCGGTGTATGTCTATTTCGGGCCGAGTTCGACCTTTGCAGGCCTTCGGCCTGTTCTGTGACTGGATCTTAAGTATCTCGGGCTTTGGGCCTCTTTACCTTGGCGCCGGGCTGGCTCTTGAAAGGAGGTCCGAATCCCGGGCTTTCATAGGCCTAAAGTTTAGTAAATAAAGGGCCTTGGAAACATGGACCTATCAGGGTCAATAAGTGGTTGAGGTAGAAATGAGAAAAAAGAAAAAGAAATGTCAAGTATGCTTTAGGGATAAAAAGAAATGTTAAGTCTATTTTATGGAGGAATAAACTCCATATGTACCAGTCAAAAACTACCCACCACAGTATAATGAAATGAATATGGTCATGGCCAACAAACTACATTTTGGTAAATGTGTCAGGTTACTAATTTAAATTTATAGGTTATTGAAAAAATTTAAAAGTAAATAAATAAATAAATAAAAAATTACCAGAAAATCGCCTCAAAATTCACCCTTTTCGCCTATTTTCTTCCTCTTTCCCTTCTTCTCTTTCTCTCTTTCTCTTCTGGTGAGTTTGAGAGAGTTGTGAGGGGGAGCAGAGAGAAACGGGATATTTATAGTGCCCGAAACAGAAAAAAAAATACCTGACCGGCCATTTTTTGGCCGGTCCTAATTTTAAATCCAAACAGCCAAAAAATGGCCAGTCTGGGTATTTTTAAAATTTTCCAGCGAACCTGGGTATATTTCATATTTTTTATTTAATGTTGGATATTAAAAAAAAATCGGCATATTGTTAGATATGCCAATTGTGAATAAATTAGCCCGGTAATCAAAAGAGCAAGAAATGCACATGCTACTCGTTAGGGATCAACAATGAGAGTGCTTGCTTTTCACAGTGTTTGGGTATATAATTAGTACAACTTTTCTTCTATTTGATGTTTTTTATATATAAACATCTTTATCTTTGTTTTATATATAATTAGTACAAGTATTCAGAGGGTTTGGGTACATACGTGTTTGCTTGTAAGAGGTTGTAAAATATATGTGTTTGCTTGTACCCAACAAAAGTTTATTGAAGTTATATGTGC
The DNA here is from genome assembly GCA_025461125.1 of Carex kokanica. Classification (NCBI taxonomy): domain Eukaryota; kingdom Viridiplantae; phylum Streptophyta; class Magnoliopsida; order Poales; family Cyperaceae; genus Carex; species Carex kokanica. The sequence goes on along the minus strand of JAJGRX010001293.1, from coordinate 103,568 downwards.
TTGCTTGTAAGTAGGCATAATGTGTACCTTAGAACGCAGTCGAGCAAAAATTTCATTTAAAGACTAAGAGTAAGGCTTAGGTGCTATGGTTAGCATAACGCATTCCGTGCTACGGCCTCAAAAACCTACCGTATAATCTTCAAATTTCGATCTAAGTAACTCAATAAATTTGTTATATAATGACCTTCTAGAATACCAATTTTTACTATTTTTGAAAAAAAATTACTATTTTTTATGATTTATGAAAGATGACAAAAAATAGCGTAAAATATTGGCAATTCTTAAGCTCCAATGACAACAATTGATGAATCTTCAAAATAAATACATGAATCTAAAACACAAAAATATATACATAAAGTGAAGTCTGGTAAACATGACTAATTCTTAAGCTCAAACTTTAAAATAGTAGATGATAGACTAAAAAACATAGGATGTATACCTTCTTTGATATCTGATACTTTTTATGCTTCTTTTGCACGACTTGAAACTTCATGCTCACTATCTAATAAACTAGCACTAATAAATTTCATACAGATAGAGCAGTTATTGATATATAATAGCTAGAAGCCATGATTTATTAATGATAATCTGTTGGATTGGGACCAACATTTATTTCGAATAATTCACAAATTTTATGAATTTTTCCAAAATTTTACAAATTATCCGTGATTTTTTTTTCTCTATTGTGGGGCCAAGATCTCCAGTCTGGACTCAATGTATAATTTTGAAATATACCCAAATCACGAATTTTGACCCCGCCAAGTCTTTCCCGAATCATTAAGTTGTCACTATGCTCTCCCGAGAAGTCATTCTCTCTTGATCCTCTTGTTTGCGCACCGCTCTCTTAATACCAAATTTTTTACGTCATATAGTTGAACTCGAAATCCTTTGAACAAACAATATAAATATAGATTAGCTAATTGTCTGACAAAATTGAGTATAGAGAGATTAGCTGCCCTCCAGTGAATTAGCAATTGCTTCACAGAGTTTTGTTTATTAATTTAAATTTTAAAATAATTAAATAATATATTTAATGAACAAAAATGATAGAAAAACAATGTTAAATTTCTATGGGTATACTGAATATAAAATTATTTTCATGAGAAAATCAACTATTTTAAAAGTTTTTGTAAATTTTTCTTTTTAAATTTTGTCTATATTTAGTCATGTGTTGTTTTAAGTCAAAATAGTTCTGTTAATATCCTATTTGGATTTCACGTGAGATATTCTTTAAGCCCAAGAATCTGAATCCTCCGAGGTACCTAAGTACGTAACTCAAGTAAATTGAAACCAACGGCTCAGATTAAATCAAAACGGTGCCTATTCAGAAATGGCGCAGAGAGTCAGTATTATTTGTGCTTTGAGATTCGTGCCAAGTTAAAAGAACGATCCTGAGCCATCCGTTTCCAATTTGCTTGAGTCAGGTACCTGGGTTGATCCGAATTCTAAGCCCAACCCAGGCCTAATTTACTGTGTCTGGTACAAGAGGCGACAACAATTCACCCTTCAATCTACAACGAAAAAGGCCCAGCCCAAACCAAATCAAGACCCATAATAAAATTTATTATTTCTGAGCAGAGATCGAACCCTTCTAGAAGGCCCAGCTCAAATCAAATCAAGGCCCATAATAAATTTATTATCTCTGAGCAGAGATCGAACCCTTCCCTTCCTTCTAGATCGTCTCTGTTACGCGTCTCTCTCTCTCTCTCTCTCTCTCTCTCTGTGTGGCCGCCATGGCTGCTTCTTCGACAGCATCTTCCAGCGATTCCTCCTCCTCCTCCAGCGACTCCTCTGGCGAATCATCTCGGAGGAGGCGCCGCCACAAGGAATCCTCGCTGAAGGCGCGCAAGGATCAGCGCACAGGGAAAAAGCGCCGCCACCGCCACCGCCGCCGTAGATCTCCCGTCGATTCTTCTTCTTCCTTCTCTGATAGCCACAGGTTCGTTCTCTTTTCCATGGTTTTTGTCTTGTTAGTTGATTGACTTGTGCCCGTTACTGAAATCTCTTTAGTGCCAGTTCATCTGATAGTGAGCATGAAGCTTCGAGTCGTGGAAAGAAGCATAAAAAGCATCGGAGATCAAAGAAGGTATATTTACTTCGTATGGTTTTTACATCAGAGATCAATACCAGTACTGTACTGGTATCTGGTATTGATACTGGCAGGAACTGCTGTAGTCATACCAGTACTGATTTCTTTTTATGTCAGGAAAAGGAGAAAGATAAAACCAAGTCAAGTCACCATAAACGGCACAAGAGAGAGAAAGAGGTAAACTATCATATTACTGTAAAATTATCATTTAATTTCTGTCTTGCTGCCCCATGATTTTTATTTATACCATACTGACAGAATCTTGTAGGATTAAAGTCTTAAAGTATCATGAATTTCATAACCAAAAAAGCTATGCTGTTCTAGTATATTATAGTATACTAAAGAAGAATATGTACCCTCAACATAACTAGGAAATTATTTTATTACACAAGTAAATGCATACTTGATGCATACAAAGAATATGTACCCTCAACATACTTGATGCATGCAATATATGAAAGCTGACGAACCTTTTTGCAAACAATACTCAGTATTATATTCACAATTACCACCTAAGTTTTTATCATGCTTGTCACCACCAAATTTCCTCAAATATATTTGCAATTGACACCTAACCACTAAGTTGCGGTAGTTGAAGAGGTTCTTGTTGCGTAAATATTGACTTTCTTAATTCTTGCTCTAATTTTTCCTTTTTCGTCATGCATGAATGAATTAAAATTCATTTTAATTGTACTAAGTACAGAATAGTTATGATATTTCTGTAGTTTATTTTAAATAGTGGTACTTATAGTTTTTTTTTGGTGCTCCTTGTGTTGGGGTGGCTCTTGAAAATTGGAGCTGGGTTGTTAAACGGGTAACCCGGTCGATGTGTTGTTTCTTTGTTGCTATTTGGGCGATTTTGAGCTTTACACAGAGAAAGGAGAGCAGTCCGGTTCAACTTTCCAAGGTTCTCTCTCTCTCTTTCTCTCTCTCTCTGCACCACTAGGTGTTATAATTGAGATAAAAAATGTTTCTGTTCTACAATTAGTCTTAATTTGTACTTGTTTCTAAGGTCAAGTTAGCCCTTATAGTGTAATTTAGCCTCAGTTTTACCTGCATAGGCCTTAATGTACCCTCAACTGTGCAATCAAGCGGTAGGTTTTCATAACTACTTCTAAATACTTCATTCTTGAATTAAATTTCAAGAATTGCAATCCTTATTGTTCAATGCATAAAAAGATGAAGGTGTGGTGTGAGCCTTGATTTATTTTTGTGCAAGTTCATGAACTTATTTGCTTTGTTAACTTAAAAAATGTGCTCTTTTTTTCGTACAGTTCCTGGGACATGACAAAGACGAAGGCGTGCGGCGAAGTGCTATTTCTGGTAAAAAGGTATGGCATTTTATTTATCTCTGCAATTTTTCTTATATCCTCATGTTTTCTAATTGTTTTTTAAGGGGTACAGGAAATCATTTGGAAGTAGTAATTAAAAAATAGTTATGTCCCCAGCAAAAGCCTAATTGTACCCCCAAATTTATAAATACATAAAAAATCATTATAAATGGAAATAATACATGGATTAGTTTGGACCTGACTATTGACCATTTGGGGGAGTTGTATAGTTTATGGGTTTCTTTTAAATTTTGTTTTGCTTGTAGATTTTGCTGAAGGTGGATAAAACAAAGGAGGACAAGGAGGCAGAGAGCAAGCGAAATGAACTTTTGAAATTTCTCAATGCTAGCTATGATTAATTGGCTGTTTGTGTTTTTCATCAATCTCCCAGTCATCATTTTCTTTTTCATTCCTTTTTGTACCTGGAATGCATGGTTGTGTAATTTTTTTTTTAATTATCTTTAACCTACTTTACCATTTACCTCTTACTCTGTCATTATTATTTTAAAGTTTTCAGTTTAAAAATTAGTCGGGTTTACCAGACTCCACTTTGTGTGTATATATATATTTGTTTCAGAGCTTGTGTTTATTTCCGGGATTCATCAATTGTGGCTATTTTTAATTTGGAGTGAGGGGTTCTGCTCATTATGTGTGTTCAAATTATGTTTTTTAATTATCTATGGCAGAGTTGGTGCACATAGTACTTGTCTGGTTGTATTGTTTCGAATGCTTCTATCAAAATTAAAGATGAAAGTAGAATTAGATGCAGAAATTATTTAATTACTTGGCATTGTAGTTGAATGTAAAATATATGTATTGTATTTTTCTTTACCATGAAGTTTTGCTTGATTGCGTTTTAAGGTGCCAATTGTGCCTATCACAAGCAAACACACAACTTGAATAAAATTTGTTGGTTACAAGCAAACACATAAAATTGTAACAATAGTACACGCTGGTTACAACCTCTTACAAGTAAACACGCAAAACTTGAAAAAAAAAAGAGAAGAAAAAGAAAGAAATGAGTAAAACTGAAAACAAAGAAAAATATATTCATATATTAAACATCAAATAGAAAAAAATTGTTCTAATTTTATAGTCATGCCCTTCGAAAAGCGAGCACTCTTGTTGTTGGTGTGCAGAGTAATTCCTAACGAGTTGCATGTTCATTTCTTGCTCTTTTGATTTTTGGGCCAATAATTACTATGGCAAATCCGGTACCAAATCCTGTACCAAATCCCAATCCAATGAAAAGGCACAATAGAACAATTCCAGTCATTTTCTTAGCAGGTTTTGTGGGAGGAGAGGTTGAATTGTTTCCAGGGCTTGTGACATTGCACAGCTTAGATAATGGCACACCACATAATCCAGGGTTCCCTTCGTAAGATGAATTGTCGAATGCCAGGAACTGACCAGATTGCGGGATTTTCCCGACCAGATGGTTGAATGAAAGATTCAGGTAGGATAGAAAATTCAGGGAGATTAGTTCCCGTGGAATCTCTCCAGAGAGTTGGTTCCAAGAAAGGTCCAGTGACTTGATTTGCGTCAAGCGTCCATGTTGATGCGGAATGGATCCAGTAAAAGCATTATGTGACAGGTTTAGTGCTTTTATTGCTTTGAGTTCTCCGATCACCTCAGGAATATCACCAGTGAATCTATTTGTCGATAAATCAATTGAAACCATTAAATTAGGTAAGTCATTCTCTAGTGTCATTTGTGCCCCTTTATCCGTGATAGTAACAGAGATCCCATAATAAGGATCCCAATAAAGCCATGGATCAAGGTCTTTACCAAGAACTGCATCCGAGGATAAATTCTGCATGGACTTGAAATTTCTGAACCAGAGTGGTGGTAAACTTCCATTGAAGTTGTTTGAAGCTAGATCAATCATTCTTAACAATTGGAAAGGAGAATTCATTTTTCCAAAATTTGAAGGAAGGTCTAGTGTACCGTAGAATTTATTGGACCTTAGAATAATGACTTGGAGATTTGGAAGCTTTCCTAGTGAAAACGGGAAAGTGCCACCTATGTGGTTGTTCCCTATGTCAAGGAGTGCCAAATCTTTACACCTTGTTAAAGATCCAGGCAAATTGCCTTCAAGATTGTTGTTGTTCAAATCCAATATGACGAGTGCACAAGACCTGCTTATGTGACGAGATAGTATTCCAGAAAGTTTGTTTCCTCTTAAACTCAGGATCTGCATGTCTGGTCTTCCTATGATGCAAGAAGGAATCGATCCACTCAAGTTGTTGTGTGATAGATCCAGCATGTAAAGATTTGTTTCACAAATTGAAGATGGGATTTCTCTAGTTAGCATATTTCTAGATAAACTGAGAAATCCAGTGGTGTTCTCCAAATAGAGTGTATAGTTCAGTGGGATTTCTGAGAATTCATTGTTGGAATAGTCCAAAATGTAAGCACCCACAAGTGGGACTGCTCCTTTTAGCTTGTTAAAACTAAAATCAACGGCCCAAAAGGAAAAACCTGGAGGAACATCTTCTACACTAGTAAACATGTTGTGCGAAAGGTTAAGCCGTGGTGTATAAGAGAAGCTCTTCCATATCCACCTTGGTATAACTCCGTGCAATTGGTTGTTTGAGAGATCAACATGGATCAAATTGGTGAGGTTAAGGTCAAATGTTCCATTAAAATTGTTTGAGCTCAGGTCAAGAATTAGTAGACTTGGGAGCCAAACTATTGAAATCAGAATTGGTCCACAGAACTGGTTCGTACTTAAATGAAGTACTTCGAGATTTGAGAACTTAAATATTTTCCAGGGAATTTGTCCATCCAATTGATTATTATCAAGGTCAAGCTCAATCAATGGAGAAAATACAAGAGAAGACTCTTTTAGTCGGAACTGGCCTGAGAGCTTGTTGTTAGAAAGATGTAGTCCTTCCAAACTTGGAAGAGAAAACAAACTTTGGGGAATTGAGCCAGAGTGTGAGTTATTGGAAAGGTCCAATCTTGCTAATTTACCGAGTTTTTCGATTGAAGAGGGTATTTGTCCTGAAAAGTTGCAACCTGAAAGACTGAGTTCAGATAAATTTCTGAGGTTGCCAATTGAATCTGGTATGCTACCAAAAAAGTTGGTTTCTTTGAGAACCAAGCTCTCCAAAGAACTCACGATTGGAAAATTAGGTAAAGTCCCAAATAGCTCTGGATTTCCTGATAGATCAAGCTTGGTCAATGTTGGGATTTGAAAAATCTCGTGTGGAAACAGCCCTTCAAGGTCGGAATTCTGCAATTGGAGATCTTTTAATGGAAATTCAGCAAAGTAGTCAGGAATCTGGGTTTTCAAGCTGTTGTCACTGAGGCGAATGACAGTTAAGGAACCAAGTTGGGAAAGAGAAGATTCAATGGGGCCTGACAGATTACAATTAACCATACTGAGAACTTGTAAGTGGGGGACCGACTCAGACAGAGCTCTGCACCACTCGGTTCCATTCACAGAGATATCCACACCATCAAGATAGAGCTCCCTTAAATTGCTAAATTGGCTAACCAATATCCGCAGATTTGGTTCATGCAGTTTCAAATCATAATCTAAGTAGTAATAGTCGCATGAAAGGTCAAGTGAGATCAAGTTTGTAAGGCTGGCTATGGCAATTGGGATTTGGCCGATAAAATATGTGTTGGATAGGTTTAGATGGGTAAGCATAGTTAGCTTCTCGAACCCATAAGCTGGAATCAGGTTTAGTGAAAAGTCGTTGTATGCAAGGTTGAGGTGTTGGAGTGAGGTGAGATTAAAGATTGCGGCACTGAGGTTACCTTGAATGTTACGGTTGCTGATGTCAAGGGCAGTGACATGACCGGTTGCTTTGTCGCAAGACACTCCCTCCCAGCCACGGCAACAGTCTGTTCCGGGTTGCCAAGAGGTAAGATCACCGTAGAAGAAGCCTCTTTTGAGTTGGAGAAGGGAAGAGCTTTGGTTAGGAAAGCATGAGACATGGGTTGCCACAGAAGTAGAGTGAAGAGAAATAGATGAGAGGATGAAGAGTAGAGTGTAGAGACACAAGTGCAGAGAGTTTGGCCAAGAATTAGCAAAATCCATTTGTTCAATCTGGTAGAAACAGCAAGAGAGTAGTGAATGGTGGATTATGAAATTAACTTGTATATATAAAAACCCAGCTGTAAACAGTACATGTAAATTTTTCATGCACGTTGACTGAGAAAGTCATTTAGAGCTGTTAGGCCATTCAATATGAACATTGTTCATTTGTTTCGTTAGGCTCACATCAGCTTGACTTGGGCACTAGTGGAAAAACACACATCAGGGTCGGTTATATACGCACATTAGCATCGGACCCCGAGGCGACGCTGACCCAGGCGTTGCAAATACGGTACTAATCTGGGTCGGTTGAACAGCCGATGCTGAAATATATTAATAGAATCGGGTATTAAATAAAACCGATGCTAAATAATACTATTAAAATCGGTTTATTAAATAAAACCGATGCTAATACTAACTAATAGAATCGGTTTTTAAATAAACCCGATGCTAATAAATAATAATAGAATCGGTTAATTACATTAAACCGATGCTAATACTAATTAATAGAATCGGTTATTTAATTAAACCGATGCTAATGGTTAACTATTAGAATCGGTTTATTTAATTAACAGATTCTATTAGTTTGTATTAGCATCGGTGTTATGTAATTAACCGATTCTATTATTATTTATTAGCATCGGTGTTATTTTAAAAACTGATTTTAATAGTATTATTTAGCATCGGTTTTATTTAATAACCGATTCTATTAGTATTCAGATCCGTTTGGAAAATAAAATCAACATCGGTTTGGACTATTAACCGATGCTAATGTTATTATTAAGAGCGGTTATTGGATAATACCCGATGCTAATATGTTATTATATTTTAAAAAATATTTTTTAATTTGAATCTGAATCGGGTAATTAAAAGAACCGATTGTAATTGTTATTTTATTTTAAAAAAAACATTTTTAATTTTGGCCAGCTCCTATATTTGCTGGCATATATAAGTAATCAGTACACATCCTAAATTATCACAGATCCATACACAACCTAAATTATCACAAATCCATACACATCCTAAATTATTACAAAATATCATGTTCATGCAAAGTTTACACCACATCCTAGAATTAATTAAACTCCTAAATTATTACAAATTATCTAATCCTAAATTGTTTTAGTTTTTTGAATAAGTAATTCCTTTAAGAAAAATTTACCCCACAACATGCGAATGTTGTCCATGTTTGCGTTACTGTAGCTTGCGGGAAAATCCTGCATTTTTAAAATGATAAAATAGCCCAATTAAGCGTGTACGAACAACATTTTTTAAATGATAGAAGAGCAACTATGCTTACTTGTAGAAAATATATAAATGCATATATATACCTTTAAATTCGGAAAAACATCGAGGAAGCGAGTTATTATGTCATGCACGAACAACATGACATAATATCCACATTCCCAACCTTCGCGTTGTTGTGGGCACTATATTACACATCAAGACATAGTTAAAAAAATAAACAAGTTTGAAAACAGCAGTATAAATAGCAGTTTAAATATTCAGTTTTCTCATTTTAAAATCCAGCTTTGAAATTAGCTAAAAAATAGCAGAAAAATCAGAAAAATGCAAAGTTTGACTTCAAATAGACTGTCTTTTTGTCCTCTATCTAACTGTCTTTTTGGATTTCTGGTTTGAATTTCAGTTCAATCTGCACTGATCAATCTGTGACAGTGTGTTATTTAGGGCATCTTTGGTACCTATGTGCAGTTTTGACCAGAAGATAATGAATTAATTAAGCAGATTTAGTGATGATTGTTATGAACTGGTTTGTTGTGAAGGCACAAAAATGAATTGTTTAGGTATTACAAATTCGAAATAAAATAAACAAATTTCACCATTTTTTAACCAAATTTCTAACTGCATTGTCTGTGTATGGCGTTGTTCTATTTTGCTTGAATGACTTGGAAGCTTGTTTCATTCGTCAATTGTGATAGAAGGTTATTATATCGGCAGTGGGCAATTGTTTTGTTCATAAAAAAGTGATATCTTTACTTTTCAGTATGTAAAGGTACACATACACTGGCTAGTATAGACGACTATATACAATTTATACTACTGGGGACAAAATAAAGAACAGTGAAAAAACCTTGAAACAGCACCTCCTATTAGTATGCATTTCAACATGATATCTAAATTTGTAATCGGTCATGGATATTTTTAGTATCAAAATTTGTAAATTGGTTATTTCATTTGGTTTGCCTTTTCTTATTTGTTGTTGCTTGCAAGTGCAAGTCGCCAATGGTGTAATTAATCCTTTTGTTTTTATTCAATTTTTTACATAATATCAAGGATTAAAATTGTGTTAACAGATGCCTTTTGTTTTCTTTGAAGCATGGACCTTAATGTGGGGTGTAGCATTTATGCGAATAATGATGCATAAGATTTACTTGTGAATAAAGATAACATATCATCAGATAAGCAACAGAGATTTATCCCTATAATCATATCTTAACCAAATTTCACCATTTTTTACATCTAAGTCCCTCTGAGTAGCAATTTACAAACAATGAGAGAAATTCAATAATAACTATTACCTTGCAATGCGTAACCTTCAATTTAGCGGTTTTTCCAGTTCCTCCTGAACACGTTTCCACTAGGAAGGGACTGTTTGAATATCAATAGAGTGAACAATCAGTACCTACAAGAGATATCTAAAATGAATAGCAAATGAAAGTTTGAAAAACTTACTCTGCGAGCGCATCGATGATCTTCAGTCTTGTTGAAATCTTCTTATCGGAATTGAACACGAACAAATGACTTTCTCTTGGCACAAGCACGACCAATACCCAATGATCACTGCATGTTAGGTTTGTAGCAGGTCATATTCTATAATTTCTATGAAATGAAAGAGATTTAATAAAATTAGAATATATATATAGCTCTAACCCCTGATGATACGGTATGAATATCAATTTCTTGTCCCGGTTTTGTTTAAGTGCGTTCTTTAGGTATGCATCGACATATGCTCGGTTGGACTCATCATTGTCCAACAGGGTGGAACATGTTTTCGAGGGGTCCATGAAACCAACAAGCTCATTAGGAAATAATTTCTTGTAGTGTTTGTGCGCATACCTGTAAAAAAAGGCATAATGGTGATCTCAATTTTTTAAAATTTGAATTGAAAGTACTAAAATCTGCCATTAGTACGAATATTTACTCACATCATGTAGATCCGAATAATATATGCATTGAGCCACGTCTTTGGTGTAACCAAATCCAACAAGTCATCTGCATGAAAATCTATGGAGCTTTGACAATGGAAAAGGTCAGGAGGTAAATCGATACAGAATTTATTGTCCTCTTGGTTCAAAAATCGTTCACGTAAACTCTTGAAATTAGGTCCCAGCTTGTCAAAATTGATATCATCAAACTTCTTGTAGCGACTTGGTTGTAACATTTCAGAACGAAACAAGTTCTCACCCGTAAGAACTTGTAACTCTTTGCGTGGTTCCTGCAATTAGAATAAAAATACAATTATAACTCTACCTTATAGATACTACTTTACAAGTATAAGAACTTCTAATAATAATATACATTTTTCTCCTCATCTAAAGATAGCATATTCATCGGCCATGCAGTGAAACTACCGACGGCTGAGCGAATGGTTACCAGCTCGTCATTTGGTACAGGTAAGGGGGTGTCTTCTTCACCCAGAAGAAAAGCATCAACCATTACTTTTGCATGGTCGAGCGGCATAGGCCTACAGTGAATAATTTCGCGTCGTACAACTGGAAGATGAATTGTCCCTAGGGCCACTTCAATTTTATTCCCATCTCGAACCATGTAGAGTTTGCACCTTCGTTCTTCCTTCTGTACAAATATATGTATTTATTCGAATGAAATAATATGTATGAAACTAAGGCATGCAATGGAATTCTTTTTTTTTTATTCGAATGGAATAATATGTATTTATTTGCATTACCTCAGTCGAATCGAGAAATTGTGGTGGTTGGACTGACTAGCAGCTGCTCTGAACGGCTCTTGGGCTATCCGTATCCATTTGTCGTTGGCCCATCAACATTGCCATTTGCTGCTGAACCATTGTACTCAATCTCTCATCCATTTCAAATTTTAATCTCTCCTCCATTTCTCTATTTTGAGTCTGTACTTTCTCCACTTCTCTCCTTAAACTCTCCATTTCTCTTTTTGTACTCTCTACTCTCTCCGCTACTTCTCTCTGCACCCTCTGTTCGAAGTACGCTTCAGACTCCGCACTTGTGTTTCTCCTTCTTTTTCCGCACCCCTCATATGTTCTTTTGATACCCACCAGAGCTCCAATGCATCTCACCCTCCCAGCATGTTCCTGATTTGGCAGAGATTTTCCAAGAACATCGTCGTATCGTTCGACGGGCAACAAGCCTTTGTTGAAGTCTGCTTCTTTTTCTTCCTGCAATGACAAAGACAATGCTAAAATGTTATACCATAATAAATTAAAGTTGAATTTCAATGGATGACAATATCTAAATCCTCACAATTGTCAGGATGGCTGCTTTTGTTTCCGGGTTAGGATAAACGACTTCCTGGCCATCGCTTGAGAGCTTTTGTCTTCCTAGTTTCCATGGGACATGCCTATGTTGGACCGACATATCAACAAGCTGCTCTTGTGACAGTGCAGTAGTTGACCCTTGGGTAGACGGATCACTACCTGATGCATTTTCGTCTGCAATCGTCTGAAAAGCAGCTTTAATCCTACTCTGAAATTTCTCACCACTATAACCTCTGGATCCTAAGAAATGTGGATACATGTTCTTGGACTGATTGGCCCTCCCCTTTTCACTTAGGTTCTACAATTTGAACAAAGAAACAATTGGCTTTGTGAAAATATTTGAATCCTTAATTATATACAAGGTAGGGGGTCCCTAGAAAATGACATACCCTGAATTCTTCTGACTGGCGAGACTCGACAAAGGCATCCCATTCTTCTTGTGTGATCGCGTACTTCTCAAGATTGGGAGTCTCACCCTTGTTGACGTACTTTGTCATTTTGGTTCTGAACCTTCGGTGAAAAACAGCAATTTGCGAAATCAACTTCTTCTTAAAACTTTCATCATCACCAGGTACAGTCCAGCCCAGCTGCCAAACAAATATAAATCAAGGTTGGAGTCAGGTAATGTCAAATGAAAGTTTGTGAAATTAGTACCATATCGAAGTTACCTTCATTTCTTCCCAGCACCTTTTCTTCGTCGAATCTTCCACCTTAGACCAGTCTTGGCACGTTAAAGGTACATGCCTTCTTACAATTATCCCAAGTTGCGATGGAAAACTTGTTGTTTGGTTATTAACAATAGGCCTCCCAAGTTTATCAAATTCAATCTTCTTGCCGGGCTGAGCAATCACATTAGTAATTTGGGACGGCCCTCTTCCCCGTTTCGTACCCGAGACTAGCTCACTATCACCGCCACCACTATCACCACCACCACTCGACATGATAGAAACTGTCGTCACCCTCCTTCTGCAATTATAAAATCAGATTTATAGTGTCAAGCACAAGCAACAACAATCATGACCCTTTGTAACAGATCAGTCAGTGCAGACTGATCCAAAGCCCAAATCAAAAGTTTAGTTATACAGTTAAATAGAGGACAGAAAAACAAATGGTTTAGAGCCAAACTTTGCATCATTCGGATTTTTCTACTATTTTCTAGCCATTTTCAAAGTTGGCCCTAAAAAATACAAAAACTGCCTATTTTGCTGCACACGTGACTTCTTTGCCTCCAACTTTGCATGGTCATTAGGCATAAGAAGAAAATTCGTAAAATCATGAAAATTCAGAGAGTTATAGAATGTATTACCCTCTGTAAAACCATAAAAAGAACACAAAATTTGGTTTAGCCAATTGTCAGGAATTGATTTTCAAAGTTCAGAAAAAGAAACCGGAAAACTGCTGTAAGTGCTACCTTTAGAAAATCATCCCGAGAGATCTGCTTAACCGAATTTAGTGTTCTTTATATCAAAATGCTCAGGAGATGACATTCTACATGCTGGTAAAATTTCATGAATTTTGGGGCTTCCTAGCTGTACCAGACAGGGGCTTCAATGCCAGGGTTAATCTGGAACAGCCGGGGTTAATCTGGAACAGCCAGGGTTTTTGTACTAAATATCATTAAAGACAGTTTCATATCTTAAAGAACTCACGATTTTCAGTAGGAGCCTGTACCAAGGTGGCTGCCTCGCCTCACCTCACGGACGTCCAAGGTGGCTGCAAGTTTATGAATGATTTTCCAAGAATCTAGAAAAGAATAAAAAAAGAGGAAAGAAGCATGAAATGGTCTGAAAAATTATTAAATCCCATACAAGGTAAAAATGAAGTTTTTACAAAGCATACTTAAAAATGAAGTATAGATATAGCTTATAACCCACAACAGTTCTTGAAATCAAACTCCTCAAAATTTGAGACACTAGCTAGATCATTGGTACAAACAAGTTGACATATGAAGAAATGATTGCAACTTTCTTGCTATAAAAATATAGCACTACAGAGATTGTTAAGTGGAGCAATTATATAAACAGAGTTTTGGTTAAGCATATAAGTTTCTAAGAACAATATATATGTTTGTGAGATAAACATATATATGGATCAATTGAAATAGGTGGCAAGTGATCTCTTCTCAGTCCTCTAATTTTCTTTCCTTCTTGGACCATTGTAAAATAAATTTATATCATAAATGGTATCCTTGAAGAATATGTGGTCAATCAATATATGGTTCACTTAAGCACAAAATTATATCATAAAAATGTTTGATCGATTTATAATACATGATCAAGTCAATCATTATACTAGAAAGTATAATTAAGCACAAAATTATACTTGTTGGACCGAATCAGTTCCGAATCACAAAATTACTCGAACAAATTGGGGTGATTTGAATATTTACCCGAGAAAGGACCCTACTGCCTCGCTGCCTCGCTGCCTCGTTGCCTCACTGCCTCACTGCCTCACCTCGCTGCCTCACTTCCTCGCTGACTCACCTCACGGCCTCACTGCCTCACCTCACTGGTTTGAATAATGAACACTGTCAGTGGGTAATGAACACTGTCACTGGTTTGAATAATAAACACTGTCACCTCACTGGTTTGAGTAATTGTAAAATATTTGAAAATGAAAAATGGAAAATGGAACAGATTCTAGGAAAAATTAATTAAAAAGGATAATTTTCCCTGCAGTGGAGATCTTGACCTTGTCTAAAATCGATTCAAATCGGACCAATGTGAAAATTATGGGGTAGAATAATAAGAAATAGACAGATGTAAAATAGTGTTGGTGATTTGTACCTTGGAAATTTAGTCGGAGCATTTAACTCAGCGCCTCACCCAACGCCTCAACTCAGCGCCTCAACGCACGGCCGCCTCACCTCAGCGCCTCACCGCACGGCCGCCTCACCCAACCCTCGCCTCAACATAGTGAGCGGCGAAGACAGGAGAGGGAGAGAGAGTCGGAGCCCAGGAGAGGGAGAGAGCGTCGGAGCCCAGGTGGAGTCGGAGAGGAGGGAGAGAGAGCGAAAATTTTCGCTGAGTTGTCAAGAACGATGAGTTTTGAAAATTTTCTTCTAACCCTGGCGCTAAATTGAAAATTTTGCTAAGTTGCGAAATGAAATGAACCCGCTAAATGCCTTTGTTTAGAATCGTCCATTTACAAACAACCGATGCTAATTCATCAGAAAATTTAATTTTTCTATTTTTTAAAGTAATATATTACAAACAAACAACTAGAAAAATTAAAATTATGATACATAATTAAAAACAAGAAATTTTAGTGCATATAACAAAAGAACAAGAAATTATAAACAAGAAATTAAAATGAAAAAAATAAATGAAAAAAAACAACTAGGAAAAAAATATAATTACATATTTAAAAAAAAATAAGGTACATAAAACCTATTAACATGAAATTAAAAAGACCATAAATATTGAGGCATATCTTGCATGCTTCCAATCGTCCAGTAATTTTAATGCATCCTGCAAAGAATTAATAAAATCTTTATCTCATAAATATTAAGGAATATTAAAGATTTTTTATCTTTTGAAAATGATGAAAGAAAGTATAAATATACATATAGACCAATAAAAGTTTATATGTATGACATACCATTAAAAATTTAGGTAGGAGTTGTTTCAATCCATTCTCCTTCATTATGATCGTTGCGCATGTGACTTGTTTCATTATCCTCGCCAGTTGGTAAAAATGACATGCCAAGGGAAAACGGAGGTATCTCATCAAAATGATCGTACGCTTCCTCGTCCTCCACATTATCAATGCCGATGATACGTCTTTTCCCAGAGAGGACAACATGCCTTGTATGATCGGCCGGATCAGTTATGTAGAACACTTGTGTTGCTTGTCTTGCAAGTATAAATGGATCATCCTTGTATCCAACCTTATTGAAGTCCACCAAAATGAAACCATCGTTATCAACTTTAACCCCCTTACGGTTATCGACCCATTTACACTGAAATAACGGGATCTTGAATTTTCTGTAATCTAGCTCCCAAATTTCTTCAATAAACCCGTAATACGACATCGATGCATGCGATGGTCCGGCACCTTTAGCTCCTGAAAAACCACTCGAAACAGCTACTAACGTCACTCCACTGTTTTGCACGGTACTCTTTAAATCTTGACTTCTTGTGTAAAAAGTATACCCGTTGATGTCAAATCCTTGGAATGACCTCACGACATGGACTGGACCAAGAGCCAACAATTTGACAATTTCTTTAATGTTTTCTCCCTCCGGAGCGTCCATGACTCTACGTGTAAACCATTCTTCAAACTTTTCATTGTGTTCGCCAATCAACCAATTATCGGATTTCTTAGGATTCTGTTGCCGCAAAATAGTCATATGCTCGTCCAAAAAAAGATGAACGTCGGTGAGGTGTTGCAAAACATGGAAATGTGCTAGTGACAACGTTTTATGTTCGGGCACGAGTAATTTTGAACCGATTGTGCCTATCCCGTGAAGTCTTCCCTCATGCCGAGATTTAGGGATGCCGATAGCTTTTAAATCATCAATATAATTAGTGCAATATTCAATAACCTCTTCGGCAGCATAGGCTCTTATAATGCTGCCCTCAGGACGATATCGGTTCCTCACATATCCCTTTAACAATCCCATGTATCTCTCGAACGGATACATGTACCGCAAGAAAACGGGTCCGCACATCTTAATTTCTCTAATTAGATGAACAATTAAATGAACCATTATATCAAAAAAAGAAGGCGGAAAATACATTTCAAGATGACAAAGAGTGACAACAACCTCCTTTTGCAAAGCATCTAAGGTTTCAGGATCATTTACTTTGCAACAAATGGCGTTGAAGAAAAAACAAAGTTTTGTGATGGTCTGCCTAACACACGGTGGCAGTATGCCCCGAATTGCAACAGGAAGAAGCTGTGTCATTAAAACATGACAGTCGTGAGACTTCATTCCGGTCAATTTTAAAGACTCCAGTGAAATTAGGTTTTTAATATTTGAAGAATATCCAGATGGAACTTTGACACCATGAAGGCATTCACAGAAGCTTTTTTTCTCGGCTTTCGACAACGTATGCATTGCGGGTTTTATATATGTACAAAATTTACCATTTTCTTTTTCCTTCTCTGCTGGTTGTAGATCCGGCCGTATGTTCATGAATTGCATGTCTTTCCGAGCATTGATACCGTCCTTAGTCTTACCTGGAATATTCAATAATGTTCCAACCATGCTATCGCACACATTTTTAACCACGTGCATCACATCGAGACAGTGCCGAACCTCTAAATGCTCCCAGTATGGTAAATCCCAAAAAATTGACCTCTTCTTCCAAGTAATCTTCGGAGCCCCTTTCTTTCTCACTGCTTTTTTTTTAAATTTCCCAAATTGAACTTTGATATCCTTTACTCGCGAATAAACCTCTGGACCGGTCAACGGATAATTTACTGTGATATTCTCGGTCTTTCCATTGAATGCTTTCTTTCTCTTACGGTGTGCGTGGTTAGCAGGTAGAAATCTACGATGACCCATGTACACATTTTTAGAGGAATTAGGTAGCCACACATCGACTGTATCGTCCAGGCAAACAGGGCACGCTTTTTCTCCTTTAACACTATAACCCGACAAATTACCATAAGCTGGAAAATCATTAATGGTGCAGAAAATCATGGCCCGTAAAGTGAAATTATCCTTGCTATATGCATCAAATATCTGCACTCCTGGACACCACAATTTGTTTAAATCCTCGATCAATGGCGCTAGATACACATCTATGTCGTTTCCGGGCTGTTTGGGTCCTGATATCAGCATGGTCATCATGATGTACTTGCGTTTCATACATAACCAAGGCGGAAGATTATAAATGCACAATAGAACCGGCCAACTGCTATGCTTACTGCTCATGCTACTGTGCGGATTCATTCCATCTGTACTCACCCCAAGCTTTAGGTTTCTTGGGTCACCGCCAAATTCGGGAAACTTTCTGTCAATATTTCTCCACTGCGGAGAATCAGCGGGGTGCCGTAATTTTCCGTCTTTTTTCCGGTTATCGGCATGCCAACGCAATAATTTCGCATCTTTAGCATTTGAGAACAAACGTTTAAATCTCGGTATCACGGGGAGGTACCACAATACTTTTGCCGGAGGTCCTTTATCCAGTTTATAATCATCACTTTTATCGCTGGTTAATTGTTTTCTACTGTAGCGCGATGCACCACATTTTGGACACTCGTGAAAATCTTCGTACTCATTTCGATATAATATACAATCATTTGGACACGCGTGTATTCTTTGAACTTCCAAATTCACTGGACACAATATTTTCTTCGCTTCATAAACACTAGATGGTATCTCGTTTCCTTCCGGTGAAGCATTTCTTTTAAAGTTTGTAATAACGCAGTAAAACTTTTATCACTCCAACCATTAGATGCTTTCAGGTTATACAATTTTAATACACCTTTCAATCTTGAAAATTTTGAACAACCAGGATACAATTCCTTATTACAATCTTCGTACAAATTCTCAAATACACCATATCGCTTATCATTATCAAAATCATCTTCTAAATCACGTAACATTTGATCAAAATTAGCATCTTCATCTACCACCATATCATCATCGCCTGGCACATCACTTTCGTCACTTCCACCAGTATGATATTCCGGATGCTCAGTACCAGTACCTATGTCGGTTTCCAAACTCTCGCCATGCCAAATCCAACGCTTATATTGTTGTTTGAATCCACGACGGATTAAGTGGTTCCTCACTTGGATGGGGTTGGAAAAAATTTTCATATTGTTACAATCACGACAAGGACACGACATCAGCCCATTCCCATTATTCGCCATATGTTCAGTAGCAACTTTCATAAATTCATCAACACCTGCCATATATTCATCCGATAGACGAGATGTTCCGTACATCCAACCGCGGTCCATCTGCAATTATAAGAAAACAAAATTAAGCATGTGGTTGGGGTTAAATGTTCACACTAGGGCTTACATGGGGCCGGCCTACCATCCTATCCCACTCTTTGAATACTTTGTCTCAGTAGTGACCATATGTTAGTCGTGTTTTAGAATTTAAGAAAATTTCGGCAGCATTTCCCCTTAGTTCCCCAAGATTCGGGGAACTGATAAGAGGAAATGCTGCCGAAATTTTCTTAAATACTAAAACACGACTAACATGTGGTCACATCCTAATTGAGACAGAGTATTCAAAGAGCAGTCCCAAAACGGGGACTATTCAAAATTAATCCCTAATGGATTAATTTTGAACGGGTATCATGACCTAAAGGCATTAATTATTCGGTTGTGGCTCGAATGCAATACAATACTCTAGCTAGATATATTTAATTAACTATATACTCTTATGAAAATACACATCCATGCACAAAACTAATTAGACATGAGTTTTATTGTACTTACATTTTTTTTGGATGCCGGCTCGGGTGAGATGAAGATCGTACGTTGCACCAAACCCCTCAATAATAGCCAATCTACAAAATTAAGATTTTTGGTTTTTACATGAAAATCCATATAGCCCTACAATATACTAGTGTGTTTACGACAATTCAGAATTTATCGCAATAATGAGCTATTTTAAATGGTCCGTACGTAATACATATCGGGTATAGTTTGGGGAACAACATAATGGCATGCTTACATTTACTCAAAGAAATGAGGCAAATATTATAAACTAACATGAAATATGTGTATCAAACCGATACATGTGCTGCTGGTACAAAGGAAAACACCAAAAACAGTAAAAACGACCAGTTCAGCTAAAACAGTCAGTGTAGACTGTCACAGGGACCAAAATGCAAAATAAATTACACTATCATGTAAAGGACTTCAATACACACAGTTTAGCCCTGAATTTTGATTCAATTGGATTTTTCTACTATTTTTAGTGAAATTTCAAAGTTCAGCTTTTCAAAATTCTGATTTTTTTTCCTTTTTCAAAATTCTGATTACCAATTAAATCATGCATGAAATACATATCAAATATATGAAGAAATAAAAAGTTTAATGTAGCCAATTGATCACAACCAAATTTTCATGTAGCCAATTGATCATAACTGGTATAAAAATATTTCAGATCCGAATTTTTCTGGTTTCAACCGAGATACAAAAATCAAACAAGTGAAGGAAAAGAATTTACCTCTATCCTCCTCTTCTAAACTGTGTTTCGTGCAGAGATCAGAGAAATGCGACAGATATCGTGTTTTCGCGTACAGAGAACAGAGAATAGAGAAAACAGAGAAAACCTAGAAATTAGCTTTATTTCGCGCTGTAGGCATTAAGAGAAGAGTTATTAGTATCGGTGGAATTTGAAAAACGATGCTAATACAAATCAGGGTCGGTTAACTTCTAAAACCGATTCTAATAAGTGGCTAAATCAAGATCGGTTATCTAAAAAACCGTTGCTAATACTAATCAGGGTCGGTTCATTATAAAACCGATGCTAATAAGTGGTTTATTATAAATTGGTTTTTTACTAATCAGGGTCGGTTATTTAATAAACCGTTGCTAATACTAATCAGGGTCGGTTTATTATAAAACCGATGCTAATAAGTGGTTTATTATAAATTGGTTTATTACTAATCAGGGTCGGCTCTCTATTAAACCGTTGCTAATACAAATCAGGGTCGGTTTATTATAAAACCGATGCTAATAAGGGGTTTATTATAAAATCGGTTTAGTATAATCAGGGTCGGTTATATAATAAACCGTTGCTAATACTAATCAGAATCGGTTAATTAATAAGCCGATGCTAATAAGTGTTTAATCAAGGTCGGTTATTTGGAAGGCCGATGCTAATACTAATCAGAATCGGATTATTATAATAACCGATGCTAATAAGGTTTAATCAAGGTCGGGTCATTTTAAAGAACCGATGCTAATTTGTACAGCACTTTTAAGAGCGGTTATCAATATTTAACCGATCGTGATTGTTACTTTCAAGATCAGTTAATTGAAAAGCCCGATCTAGATATAAATCAGAATCGAATTATTTAATGTCCGATCCTAATAGGCCGATGCTGATGTCCGTTTTTCCACTAGTGGGGTCAACCCAGCCTCATTTTTGAAAGCTTTGTATTTTCTTTTTGACCAGGCTTAATCGTCACTCCAAAGAAAATGCTTTACGACAATCATCACAAGCAAACAAGTATTTAACAATAAAAAACAAAAAAATTCCAAAAATTTTCCTTCGAATGACATCATCATTTATTGGAAATTATTCAAAGATATTATATATTATAAATAGCGCAGCATTTTTTTTATGTTTTATTCTTATAATATTCGTGATATTCTTGAAAGTTTGCCATATAGTTTATATGTTCTACATATTGTTCTCAACATGAAAAGCTATAATATCAATTATTTGCAGTATCAATTACAAAGAAATTGTTCCAAAAAGCACAACATTAAATAATAATAAATCAAAATGAGTGACATTTTTATAACTTTTTCCAACAAAAAGTATTTAGCACTGACAAATGAGTGGGTTTATTCAGTCATAAATTATGTAAATTTGGAGCCCAACAGAGGTCTTTATGATTGCGTTACCTTCTTAGTGGGCCTCACCATTTGGCCAACCCACTTGTAATGTGAAAGATAAACGTTCAAAGGTGCGTTACAACGAATATTGACACTCACTTTGCGAAGACTCACTTGGTCTTTGGCAAATTTCTTTTCAAATTTTTAGCAATAATTCTCACAATCGAGTCTATTTTTTTCTTCAGAATAAGTTTCATAATAATTGTAATGTCCACTACTACAAAAATGGTAATTCTACACTGCACATTGTACACGGTTTTTTCAATTTTATATAAAAACCGTGTACCAAATATGATTTTTTGAAAGCCCAAAAAATCTGTAGGAATTATACACGGACATTTAGTTAAGAATCAGTGTATAATTGTTTGAGAGAGCTATACGGTTTATTAGGGATCAAAAATCCGTGTGGAAAGAATACCGTGTAGAAAAAATTGAGAGAGCTACACGGATTTTTGTTAAATATCCGTGTAGGAATATATACACGGATTTTTGATAATATATCCGTGTAGAAATAGTAGAAATGTACACGGATTTTATTATAAATAGCCGTGTATGATTATTTGGAGAGCTACACGGATTAATAAGTATAAATCCGTGTATAAAAGGCTGTGTAGGGTTTTAATTAGTATAAAAGGCCCTCTCCTTCCAGCACCGTTTTGATCAAGTCTTTTATACTGTCTCTCTCTCGCTCTCTCTGTAATGTGGATCTGATTTCTGCAATTGCTAGCAGCTGGGATCAGAGATTTTTGAAGTTTTTATTTTCTCCTCTCTATCTTTCTAAGGTTAGCATATATATATATTCTTTTTCTTCCTCTAATTTTCTGTTACTTATTATTGCTTATTTAGGTCATGTGTAATTCATGCATGCTTGATTTCTTAAGATAATGCAAAAATGGCGAAAAGTTCGGCTGAGCGGGAGCCAAGCGTGGGGGTAGCCACGCAAAAGCGGGGGGAAGTCGGCTGAGTGGGGAGCCCAAGCATGGGGGCGGCCACATTTGAAAAAAATTTGAAATTCGAAAAAATTTGAAATTTGAAAAAAAATTGAAATTCGAAAAAAAATTGAATTTAAAGGAGAATTTTTATTCTCTATTATGCATGCATGCACATATATGTTGATGAAATATATTTTTTTATTGGAGATGCAATATGTTGGAGACCTTTAACCAAGAGGTATCATGTCATGGATCACATGGGCACTCTCCTTTTTGATATGTTGGATCTAATACGCCTTAGTTTGTATGAAATTCTTGTCCAAACTAGATCATAACCAAGCATTTTGGCAACATGAGCCCAATTGGGCGAAAGCTTCATCACATGCTTACTAAGTGGTAATGACATAACTTGATCTACAAACATTGTATTGGATCTTGAGGAGTATATGTTATATGTGGATCACATGAGATTGTATATGTACAAAAGGCAATATGTATATATATGTTGATGCTTTTATGTTTTTTTTTGTTATATATGTTGATATTAGAATTTTAAGTTTTTATGGTTTCGGTTAGAATTTTGTAATGATAAATATGGATTTGTATAATTTTGTAATGCTAAATATGGATTTGTATAATTTTGTATAATTTCATGTACATGAATTTTAAATTGTTATCTGAAAAATTTAAATACTGGCTAGCAAAACAGGAGGCTAGCAAAAAAAAAAAACTAAAAAAGAAATTATAAGACAACCCTACACGGATATTTAACAAAATTCCGTGTAAGAATAGTAATTTATAAAATAATCCATGCACGAATACAAAAAAAAAAATTTAGTTAATTCTACACGGATATTTAACTAAAGTCCGTGTATGATAGTTCAGAGAGCTACACGGATATTTAGTTAAAAGTTCGTGTACAAAGATGAGAGCTACACGGATGTTTAGTTAAAAGTCCGTGTAGAAAGAGGAGAGCTACACGGATATTTAGTTAAATGTCCGTGTAGAAAGAGGAGAGCTACACGGCTGTTTATGTTACAATCCGTGTAGCTCAGCTTTGGAGAGCGCCACTGGCAAGGAATTGAACACGGTTGTTTATGTAATAATCCGTGTAGCTCTCAGGAATTGCACACGGGTAAATATCCGTATATAATTTATTCAGGGATTATACACCCTCGCACTCCACACGGTAGGAAATCCGTGTAACTCCCCTATTTATGTCCGTGTGCAATCTCTATTTCTGTAGTAGTGGTCATATGACTCTTAATAAGAAAATTTTCCTTAGTCTTTAATTTCATTTTAAAATTGTTTCAGATGTCTATTTGGTTTTTCTTATGTAGGGTCTCATTTTAATAATCACTTGTAGCAAATTTCATATAGTAAGAATAACGAGTATTATGCTTACTAAGAGGGTTTGGTGAGTACACTTCAAAAATCTATCGGATTTATTTTAAACGACTAATCTAAAGAAAATGCTTTACGACAATCATCACTGGCAAACAAGAATTTAACAAAAAAAACATAAATTTTCCAAATTTTTTCCTTCATATGACATCATCATTTATTGGAAATTATTCAAAGATATTCTATATTATAAATAATTTTTTGTATGTTGTGTTCTGATAAGTCAAAATAATATCTATTGAAACCTAGGGTTTGTTATGAGAATTAAGCTAAGTTTTGTTTAGATTAGGTTTAATTAGGTTAGAAATGTCCGAAAGTTCAAGTTACTGCCCTATTATATTTATTGTACAGGTAATCAAGTGTTTGGAGCTTAACGGAGCAAAACGGGTGATTTGTAGCAAGTCAGCACGAAGTTTGGAGCAACTTTCACTTTCATTGCGGACCGCAAGACAATCATTGCGGGCCGCAACATTATCAAACAGAGAAGAATTCCAGACAGCATTTCCCAGACTCTTATTGCGGCCCGTAATAGAATTGATTGCGGCCCGAAATGAAGTATTCAGAGACTCAGATTATGCGCGACAAGTTAACCGCCTCCACTCATTGCGGCCCGTAAAGGATGTTATTGCGGCCCGCAATAAGGCGGTTTAAGAACCCGAATTTGTTATTTTGAGGGATTTATTTTTAGGTTTTGCTGGGGTATAAAAGGGGAAAACAGTTAAAGCACCAGGGGACATTTTTTAGACAGAATTTTCTGGTTTTAACAAGAAAGACAAAGAGAGACAAAGGAAGAGAAAGGAAGAGAGAAGAAGGGAGAAAAAGACATCGCTGATCAACCGGTTTTATTATTTTCTCTCTTTGGAACTCTTTTAATCTTTTTAATTTGATTTATGCTTTAGCCATGACTAGCTAAAGGATTTTCTAGTGTTAATTAGGGCTGTACTTGAAACTTTTGTTATGATTTAGTTGGTTTAATTTTGTATCTTCTTGTTCTTTATTATGATCTATTCTCTATTTTAATTGATTGTGAAGACTTAATCGAAATCACATGAAATCTTAGGATTTAGTATTTGCAATTGAGAAATTGAATATTGAGTCCCGACCATAAAGAATAGGGTATTTGATAGGCTAAGTACCGAGAGGTGACGCTTGTCTTATACGGGCTTGACCTAATAGTTTAGACAAATTGTACCAAGTACCGAGAGGTGAAAGACAGTTTTCTAGATTAATTGGGACAGTAAGAACTTAATGACTTTAGATTAGCATAGCCAAGTACCGAGAGGTGACGTTTATTCTAATTTGAAGATGGTATTAATATAGAAATATCCCTTTGTACCTACAACCTTCAACTGTGCCTTCATAATTAAAAGAACAAATTTAATAAACCAATTAGTCATAACATTAGTGGATAGGAACCCTAAGAAACCCTAATCTCTCATCTTTGTTAAAAATCAGATTTTGCCTTAAGACTTTAGTTTAATTCAGTTTAATCAAAACCAAATCAACCATTCGAACAAACAAAAACCTTTTTATTTTCTTTTACTAAATTAAATTGCTAAGTTAGAAAAAATATTCCAACTTGTCCCTGTGGAGACGATCTCTAAGTACTACTTGACTAGGTTGTACACTTGCAACCGAATTGAGTATAAACTAGAATTTATTACTTGTATTGCAGAATTTACATCATGTTCTTATAATATTCGTGATATTTTCATAACTTGAAAGTTTGTCATATATTTATATGTTCTATATATTGTTCTGAACATGCAAATAAAGATCAAAATCTGCTAAAAAAAGCAATTATACAAATATCATGAATTACATTTGCAGTATAAATTACAAATAAATTGTTCGAAAAAGCACCACATTAACTAAATTCTCACTTCATGATATGTGCACATGCTAATATCATAAGTGTCTGGTCCGTTAGAAACCAACCACGAGAGAATTTAATATTACTATGTTATTCTTGGGCAATTTCATAAAGGCAGTGTACTGAGTTTCTCTAAGCAGTAGGCACTGTACTGAGTTCTTGAAGAAAGAGAGATTCTATCTCTAGGAGGGTTTTACATTAAAAGTGGATTCAGGATTTTCGTCAGGGGGGGACAAAAAAATATCGAATCGGATTTAAATACCTAATCGGGTTTAAATCCATTAACCAATTAGGTACTCGATAAAAAATAATATTTTAACTTATATTTTTCAATGTTTTTACTTGTAATTTCTGATGCTCTGACTTATAATTCTAATTACCAATCAGAATTTAACAAATTTATTTCAATTTTAATCCTAAATTGAACCCAAATTACAAATTAAATGTCCAGAGGGGGGCAAAAAAAATTTCAGGGGAGGACAAACTCGGTCGGAACCGATAAATCTCCACTAAAACTCAAAATCCAGGGGGGCAGCCCCCCTGGAATACACTGGGTCCGCCCCTGATTTTAACAAGAAAGAATGAAAGAAATAGAGCCAGAAGTCGAAAGTCATTGGTGAATCTGATGTAGCAAGAAGAGCAATGATGAAGGAGAGGAATTAATTAATTGTACACTGAAGATCTATCATGAGAAATTGCTTGGTTCATCATGTGAGGCGTCATGGACCCTGTTCATGGATGGATATGGTGAACATGTTGTAGCCTATGTATGTAGGCTTAAACAAAAAAGAAAAAAAGACTTTTGCAAGTGCATCGGTCAGACCGAACCATCCATGAAAAAAGAAGAAAAAAGACTTAAAGAAAAAGGTAAAAAGACTTAAAGAAAAAGAAAAAAGACTTAAAGATGGGCTTGCCGTAGGAATTCATACTCAATGGAGGCTAGTATGGAGGCCCAGTAATTTCCCAATTTATTCCTATGATGCACCCACCAACAGCCGAATTCATAGGAAAAAAAAAAGATCTCCAAGCGAATAATTTTTTTCCTAACTCCCACTAGGGGTGTTCATCGGTTTGGTTCGGTTCGAACCGAAATAAAATAGACAAACTAAAATTTTGTTCAGTTCTCAAAAATTGAACCGAACCAACCGAATTAAAGTTATCAACCGGTTAAAGCCGAACCGAAATAAATTTCGGTTTGTTCGGTTTAACCGAACAAACCGAAGTATAATCAATTAATCATTAATACTTTTAACGATGGACGGCAGTCGAGATGTATTAACAAGACATAAGTTTTCTATTTAAATTGTTCCATTCGAAACAGGTAAAAAACAGAACCCATTCGAAATTGTTCCAAGTGCAGCAAGGGTTCACCAAAGTAAAATCCTTTAGAGTTAGAAGAGACTAAGCCTGTCCAATAGATCGCGAGTAGAGTAACAGGAGAAGCAACAAAGGGGAGAACGTACTGATGTCACCATCTAGCGTTAGGGCTTCTGATTTGAGGGAGGAATCTTCAAGAACGGAAGCTAATTTGGGGTTAGCTCGAGAGCGCGACAGAGTCGGGACTGAGGAGGTAGTGGACTTATTAGGTGGGGTTGAGGAAAAGTTTGGTAATTTGACTTGGGAAAAGTAGAGTAACAGGTGGGGAGTGAAGACGCTGGGGAATGAATCGAATTAATCGAGGTGTTTAGGTGGGGTTGAGGTCTTGAGGAAAAGTTCGGTCGGTTCGGTTAATGTTTTTTTCAAAAATTATAAACCGAACCGAATTACTAAAACCGAAAAACATTAAAAATTAAACTAAACCGGACCAATTAAACCGAAAAACCAAACCATTTGAACCGAACTTTTTCGGTTCGGTTAAAAACCAAATAAACCGAACCATTTGAACACCCCTAACTCCCACTTTCTTCTTCCACATGGATGGGTCCCATCTTCTCTCTCTCTCTTTTTCCTCCAACACAAACATGAGGCACATTCTATATATACAGAGCTACACTTTATATAACTTATCATTGTGGGACTAATGTTTTATCCAAAGATCCAAACCGAAATATATATATTTACAGCATATTAGTCTAATATAGAGTTGAAAAAAAAATTCTACAAATTTTTGTGTACAACATATATTTAATTATATTTGTACAATATTTAATTTTTTTACAATCTTTTTTGTACAATATTTAATTATTTTTGGTATAATTTGTTTTGTACAACATTTAATTATTTTTTGTACATTTTTTTGTACAATGTATTTTTGTACAATTTTTTAAATTTAAATAGAAATATTTATTTTTAAAATAAATTAAGATTTTTCACAACTAAGGTACAACCGAGGATCTAGACATATCTTTTTATCACATATTTTTATATTTGTTTATAATTATTTATATTTTTATAAATATTTATCAATATTTACATTTTACAAAATAATAATTATAAGTAATGTGATGTTATGTTATTATTTAATTTATAAAATAATAATAATAAAGAAAATTGTATTATTTATTTAACCTACTTATTTAATTGCATTATTTAATCTAGTTAATTAGTAATGTTTGTTATAAAATAATAATTAATAAGTAATGTGATGTTATGTTATTATTTAATTGCATTATTGATATCTTATTTAATAGCAAATTTGTGTTCCAAATCAAAATATTTTGTTGGACAAAAACATAGCAAATTTTTGTTCAAAATCAAAATGTTCTGCTTGAAAAAAACATAGAAAATTTGTGTTCGAAATCTAACTATTCCGCTTGAAAAAAACATAGCAATTTTGTGTTCAAAATCAAAATGTTCTACTTGAAAAAATATTGCAAATTTGTGTTCCAAATCAAAATGTTCTGCTGGAAAAAAACATAGCAAATTGTGTTCAAAATCAAAATGTTCTGCTTGAAAAAAAACATAGGAAATTTGTGTTCTAAATCAAAATGTTCTTCTAGAAAAAAATAGCAAATTTGCGTTCAAAATCAAAATGTTCTGCTTGAAAAAAAATACATAGCAAATTTGCGTTCAAAATCAAATGTTCTGCTTGAAAAAAAACATAGCAAATTTGCATTACAAATCAAAATGTTTTGCTTGAAAAAAACATAGAAAATTTGTGTTTGAAATCTAAATGTTCTTCATGAAAAAAAACATAGGAAATTTCTGTCCAAAATCAAAGTATTTTACTTTTAAAATACATAGAAAATTTGCGTTGAAAATTAAAATGTTCTTCTTGAAAACAAACATAGCAAATCTGTGTTCAAAATCAAGATGTTCTGCTTCAAAAAAAATACATAGCAAATTTACATTCAAAATCAAATGTTCTGCTTCAAAAAAACGTAGCAAATTTGCGTTACAAATCAAAAACTTTTTCTTGAAAAAAACGTAGAAAATTTGTGTTTGAAATCTAAATGTTCTACTTGAAAAAATATAGGAAATTTGTGTCCAAAATCAAAATATTCTACTTTTAAAATACATAGCAAATTTGCGTTCAAAATAAAAATGTTCTTCTTGAAAAAAAACATAGCAAATCTGTGTTCAAAATCAAAATGTTTTGCTTGAAAAAAAACATAGCAAATTTGCGTTCAAAATCAAAATGTTCTGCTTGAAAAAAACATAGCAAATTTGCGTTCTAAATCAAAATGTCTTGCTTGAAAAAAACATAGCAAATTTGTGTTCAAAATCAAAATCTCCTGCTTGAAAAAAAACATAGGAAATTTGTGTTCAAAATCAAAATGTTCTTCTTGAAAAAAAATAGTAAATTTGTGTTACAAATAAAAAAAATAGCAAATTTGTGTTCAAAATCAAAAAGTTCTGCTTGAAAAAAAACATAAGAAATTTGTGTTCAAAATCAAAATATTCTGCTTGAAAAAAAATATAGAAAATTTGTTTTAAAAATTAAAATGTTCTTCTTGAAAAAAATAGCAAATTTGCTTTCTAAATCAAAATGTTCTGCTTGAAAAAAAATTATAGCACATTTGCATTCAAAATCAAAATGTTATGCTTGAATAAAAACATATCAAATTTGCGTTAGAAATCCAAATGTTATGCTTGAAAAAAAATTGAAAATTTCTGTTCAAAATCTAAATGTTATGCTTGAAAAAAACATTGCAAATTTGTGTTCAAAATCAAAATGTTCTGCTTGAAAAAAATATAGCAAATTTGTGTTCAAAAATCAAAATGTCCTGCTGGAAAAAAACATAGCAAATTTGTGTTGAAAATCAAATTATTCTGCTTGAAAAAAAACATAGAAAATTTGTGTTCAAAATAAAAATGTTCTTCTTGAAAAAAATAGCAAATTTGCAGTCAAAATCAAAATGTTTTGCTTGAAAAAAAAAACATAGCAAATTTGCGTTCAAAATCAAATGTTCTGCTTGAAAAAAAAACATAGCAAATTTGCGTTACAAATCAAAATGTTCTCCTTGAAAAAAACTTAGAAAATTTGTGTTCGAAATCTAAATGTTTTGCTTTAAAAAAACATAGGAAATTTGTGTTCAAAATCAAAATATTATGCTTGAAAACTACATAGCAAATTTGCGTTCAAAATAAAAATGTTCTGCTTGAAAAAAAACATAGCAAATTTGTGTTCAAAATCAAAATGTTTTGTTTGAAAAAAAACATAGCAAATTTGCGTTCAAAATCAAAATGTTCTTCTTGAAAAAAACATAGCAAATTTGCGTTCAAAATCAAAATGTTCTGCTTGATAAAAACATAGGAAATTATCGTTCTAAATCAAAATGTCCGTCTTGAAAAAAACATAGCAAATTTGTGTTCAAAATCAAAATGTTTTGCTTGAAAAAAAATAGCAAAATTTGTGTATGCACATGAATAGTAATTTACACACGAGTATTAATTGTATTATTCTTCACCATGAATTTTTGATTGATTTCGTTTAAGGTACCATTTGTGCCAAATTACAAGAAAGCACATATAACTTGAATAAATTTTGTTGGGTACAAGCAAACACATGAAATGGTAAGAATAATACACGCCTGTTACGACCTCTTGCAAGTAAACACACATAACTTGAATAAAAAGAGAAGAAAACAAAAAGAAAAATATATTCTTATATTAAACATCAAATATATTCATATGTTAAACATCAAGCCCTTCAAAAAGCGAACACTCTTGTTGTTGGTGTGCGGAGTAATTCCTAACGAGTTGCATGTTCATTTCTTGCTCACACTACTACAAAAATGGTAATTCTACACTGCACATTGTACACGGTTTTCCCTATCTTATATAAAAACCGTGTACCAAATATGAATTTTTGAAAGCCCAAAAAATCTGCGAGAATTATACACGGACATTTAGTTAAGAATCAGTGTAGAATTGTTTGAGAGAGCTACACGGTTTATTAGGGATCAAAAATCCGTGTGCAAAGAAGACCGTGTGGAAAAAATTGAGAGAGCTACACGGATTTTTGTTAAATATCCGTGTAGGAATATATACACGGATTTTTGATAATATATCCGTGTAGAAAT
This sequence comes from Carex kokanica, assembly GCA_025461125.1. NCBI lineage: Eukaryota > Viridiplantae > Streptophyta > Magnoliopsida > Poales > Cyperaceae > Carex > Carex kokanica. The sequence continues at coordinate 72,391 of JAJGRX010001293.1, read as the reverse complement.
GGTAGAAATGTACACGGATTTTATTATAAATAGCCGTGTATGATTATTTGGAGAGCTACACGGATTAATAAGTATAAATCCGTGTATAAAAGGCTGTGTAGGGTTTTAATTAGTATAAAAGGCCTTCTCCTTCCAGCGCCGTTTTGATCAAGTTTTTTATACTGTCTCTCTCTTGCTCTCTCTGTATTGAATGTTGATCTGATTTCTGCAAAGGCTAGCAACTGAGATCAGAGATCTTTGAAGTTTTTATTTTCTCCTCTCTATATTTCTAAGGTTAGTATATATATATATATTTCTTTTCTCCTCTCTATATTTCTAAGGTTAGTTTTTATTTTCTCCTCTCTATATTTCTGCCACGTTTGAAAAAAAATTGAATTTAAAGGAGAATTTTTATTCTCTATTATGCATGCATGCACATATATGTTGATAAAAATGTATTTTTTATTGGAGATGCAATATGTTGGAGACCTTTAACAAAGAGGCATCATGTCATGGATCACATGTGCTTTCTTCTTTTTGATATGTTGGATCTAATACGCCTTAGTTTGTATGAAATTCTTGTCCAAACTAGATCATAACCAAGCGTTTTGGCAACATGAGCCCAACTTGGCGAAATTGGGCCAAATCTCCATCACATGGTTACTAGGTGGTAAGGACATAACTTGATCTACAAACATTGTATTGGATCTTGAGGAGTATATGTTATATGTGGATCACATGGGATTGTATATGTACAAAAAGCAATGTCTATATATGTTCATGCTTTTATCCTTTCATTTGTTATATATGTTGATGCTTTCATGCTTTATGTTTTTTTGTTATATATGTTGATATTAGAATTTTATGCTTTTATGGTTTCGGTTAGAATTTTGTAATGATAAATATGGATTTGTGTAATTTTGTATAATTTTGTAATGCTAAATATGAATTTGTATAATTTTGTATAATTTTGTATAAATTCATGTACATGAATTTTAAATTGCTATCTGAAAAATTTAAATACTGGCTAGCAAAACAGGAGGCTAGCCAAAAAAAAAAAACAAAAAAAAAAATTATAAGACAATCCTACACGGATATTTAACAAAAATCCGTGTAAGAAGAGTAATTTCAAAAATAATCGCGCGCGAATACAAAAAAAAAATTTAGTTAATTCTACACGGATATTTAACTAAAGTCCGTGTATAATAGTTCAAAGAGCTACACGGATATTTAGTTAAAAATCCGTGTAGAAAGAGGAGAGCTACACGGATATTTAGTTAAATGTCCGTGTAGAAAGAGGAGAGCTACACGGATATTTAGTTAAATGTCCGTGTATAAAAATAATTGTACACGGTTATTTAGGTAATATCCGTGTAGCTCGGTAAAATGGAGAGCGACACAGGCAGGTCTTTGTACACGGCTGTTTATAAAGTAATCCGTGTAGAAATCGTTATAATTGCACACGGGCAAATGTCCGTGTGTAGTTATTGACCTATTCGTACACCCTCGATTTAAACACGGTAGGAAATCCGTGTAGCTCTTCCATTTATGTCCGTGTGCAATCTCTTTTTTTGTAGTAGTGTCATTTGATTTTCGGGCCAATAATTACTATTGCAAATCCGGTACCAAACCCTGTACCAAATCCCAATCCAACGAAAAGGCACAATAGAACAATTGCAGTCATTTTCTTAGCATATTTTGTGGGAGGAGAGGTGGTATTGTTTCCAGGGCTTGTGACATTGCACAGCTTAGATAATGGTACACCACATAATCCAGGGTTCCCTTTGTACGATGAATTGTCGAATGCCAGGAACTAGCTAGATTGCGGGATTCTCCCGAACAGATATTAAATGAGAGATTCAAGATGGATAGAAAATTCAGGGAGATTAGTTCTTGTGGAATCTCTCCGGAGAGGTTCAAAGAAAGGTCCAGTGACTCGATTTGCGTCAATTGTCCAAGTCGATGCGTGATGGATCCAGTAAAACCATTATGTGACAGGTTTAACGCTTTTATCCCTTTGAGCTCGCCAATCGTCTTAGGAATATCACCAGTGAACCTATTTGTCGATAAATCAATCGAAATCATTAAATTAGCCAAGTTATGCTCTAGTGTCATTTGTGCCCCTTTATCCATGATAGTAACAGAGATCCCATACAGTTGAAAATAAATCAATTTACCAAGGGTTTTACCAAGAAAGGCATCCTTGGATAAATTATGCATGGACTTGAAATTATTGAACCAGAGTGGTGGCAAACTTCCATTGAAGTTGTTTGAAGCTAGATCAATTATTCTTAATAATGGGATCTATTGGACCTTAGAACAATGACTTGGAGATTTGGAAGCTTCCCTAGTGAAAACGGGAAAGTGCCACCTATATGGTTGTTCCCTATGTCAAGGAGTGCCATAAGCCAACCGGTGTGGTGCAAGGCTATAAAAGAAGAACTTCAAGCCTTAGAAAAAAATAACACATGAACCATTGTACCGTTACCAAAAAATAAAAAACTCGTAAGATGCAAATGGGTTTATAAAGTGATGGCACCAAAGAAAGGTAGAAGGCCCCCAAACATATGGTATTGATTACCAAGAAACCTTTGCTTCGGTAGCAAAGATGAATACCATAAGAATTTTACTTTCGATAGCAGTGAATAATGGTTGGAAGTTATATCAAAAGGATGTTAAAAATGCACTTCTTCAAGGAATACTTGAGGAAGAAGTTTATATGACCCTTCCATCGGGTTATTTAAAATTAAAAAAAATGCTAACATTGTTTCTAGGTTAAATAAATCAATTTATGGACTTAACTAATCTCCAAGGGCATGGTATGACAAACTATCTCAATATTTAATGTTTTGTAGTTTTAAAGTAAGACAATCCGATACATCTTTATTCTCAAAACATGAAAATAATGATATTACTATTGTACTTGTTTATGTTAATGACATAATTATAACCATAAACAATTATGAAAAAATTAACAATGTTAAAAGACACTTAAAAGGAAAAATTGAAATAAAAGACCTTGGTAGACTTAAATATTTTTTAGGAATTGAAATAACTCACTCTATCAAATGACTATTTATTTGACATAGAAAATACACTATTGACCTTCTAAAAAAAGGGAAAATTAGGATCCAAACCGGCCTCAACACCAATAGAGTAATTGTAAATTAAATTCCGAAGATGGGGAACCGTTGAAAAATGTTAACCAATTCGAACGGCTTGTAGGTAAATTGATTTATCTAACGGTAACTAGGCCGGATATATCATTTGCAGTAAGTCAAATTAGTCAATTTATGCATTCACCAAGAAAATCTCATTTGGATGCAATTGATAGAATTTTGAGATACTTAAAGAAATAACCCGGAAAGGGTATATGGATGAAAAATAATAAATCTAACATAGTGTGTGGCTATTCCGAGGTAGATTGAGCCGAGAGTTTCGATAGAAAATCTGCAACTGGCTATTGCACGTTTGTAGGCGGAAACTTAGTCACATAGAAAAACAAGAAACAAAATGTCATGGCACGTTCAAATGCACAAGCGGAATATCGTGCCATGGCATCCACCGCAAGTGAACTCAAATGGGTCAAACAATTGCTCGAAGAATTGAACTTCAAAATAGATAAACCAATGAACATGTTTTGTGATAACAATGCGGCAAGGCATATTGCCTCGAATGCGGTGTTTCATGAAAGAACAAAACACATCGAAGTTGATTGTCATTTCATAAGAGAAAAAGTTCAAGCCAAGAAAATTGAAACACCTTACGTGAAGAGCCAAGACCAATTAGCCGATATTTTTACAAAGGGTCTTATTCCGAAGCCGTTTGAAGAAATAACAAGCAAGGTAGGATTAATCGATATCTATAATCCTAGCCTGAGGGGGAGTGTTGAGAATAACAATAGTTAGAGGTCTAAAATAGAGAAAGGGTAAAATTATAATTTAGGAAAAATAAGAAGTTACCGTTGAAATTAATGGTACAATAAGCCATGAGGTTATAAATATTCATAGGAGAGAGATTGTAAGAAGAATTTCATAACAAAAGTACTCAATATTAATAGAAATATCCAATATCAATAGAAATCTTATTCTCATAAAATTCAAGATTAGTTCCTGTGGAATCTCTCCAAAGAGTTGGTTCCAAGATAGGTCGAGTGACTCGATTTGCCTCAAGCGTCCAAGTTGATGCGGAATGGATCCACTAAAAGCATTATGTGACAGGTTTAGTGCTTTTATTCCTTTGAGCTCGCCAATCGTCTTAGGAATATCACTAGTGAATCTATTTGTTGATTTACACATCATTAAATTAGGCAAGTTATTCTCTAGTGTCACTAGTGCCCCTTTATTCATGATAGTAACAGAGATCCCATCAATTTCAAAATAAAGCAGTGGACCAAGGACTTTACCAAGAACTGCATCCGAGGATAAAATATGCATGGACCTGAAATTACTGAACCAGAGTGGTGGTAAACTTCCATTGAAGTTGTTTGAAGCTAGATCAATCATTCTTAACAATTGGAAAGGAGAATTCATTTTTTCAAAATTTGAAGTAAGGTCTAGTGTACCATAGAATCTAGATTTGGAAGGCTCCCTAGTGAAAACGGGAAAGTGCCACCTATGTGGTTGTTCCCTATGTCAAGGAAGGACAAATCTTTACACCTTGTTAAAGATCTAGGCAAATAGCCTTCAAGATTATTGCTGTTCAGATCCAATATGATGAGCGCGCAAGACCTGTTTATGTGATGTGATAGTGTTCCAGAATTAGCGAAGTCCATTTGAATCTGGTAGAAACAGCAGGAGAGTAGTAAATGGTGGATTATGAATTAACTTCATGTAACTTCATGCAACTTGTAACTTCATGCACGTTGACTGAGAAAGTCATTTAGAGCAGTTAGGCCATTCAATATGAACATTATTTGGTTAGGCTCACATTGACTTGGGTCAACCCAGCCTTTTTTTTTTAAAGCTTGGTATTTTCTTTTTGACCAGCCTTAATGGTCACTCCAAAGAAAATGCTTTACGACAATTATCACTGGCAAACAATAATTTAACAATAAAAAACATAAATTTTCCAAAAATTTTCCTTCATATGACATCATCATTTATTGGAAATTATTCAAAGATATTCTATATTATAAATAGCGCAGCATTTTTTGTATGTTTTGTTCTTATAATATTCGTGATATTCTTGAAAGTTTGCCATATATTTATATGTTCTACATATTGTTCTCAACATGAAAGCTATAATATCAATTATTTGCAGTATAAATTACAAAGAAATTGTTCCAAAAAGCACAACATTAAATAATAATAAATCAAAATGAGTGACATTTTTGTAACTTTTTCCAACAAAAAGTATTTAGCACTAACGAATGAGTGGGTTTATTCAGTCATAAATTATGTAAATTGGGAGCCCAACAGAGGTCTTTATGAGTGCGTTACCTTCTTAGTGGGCTCACCATCTGCGCCAACCCACTTGTAATGTGAAAGATAAACGTTCAAAGGTGCGTTCAAAAGTTCTCAAATTTTTAGCAATAATTCATAGTGGTGACAAAAAGTATAGTTATCATAGTGGTGACATGTGTCCTCCACATGCATCCTTTTATCAATTAAATTCATTTAATTTTCTTTCTTATTTAATGAAAAGTCAATTTACACTAAAACCCTTATATTATTATAAATAAATTAACTTGTAAATAATATGTTTTCAATTAACATGATGTTACAATAAATTTTAAAATACTACAAACTAGACTAAATATTTAACAAGTATAATTGAATTAATTAACATATATAAGTAATTTACCATTTCGTAATGTAAATTTAAATAAATATTTCCATATTTCCAAAATTTCTGATTTTAACACTAAAAAAATCTATCAATCAAAATTTTGTTAAGGACTTTATATAGAAAATGTACAAACTTAGGAAATTCAAATCAAGAGTACTCCAAAAATAGTTTGGATTGGATTTTAGACTCCGGTACAACCGATCACATGACCGGAAATAGAAATATATTGTATCATTACCAATTTATATATGTTGCAAACAGTGAAAAAATAGAAATTTGTGGTTATGGCTCAATCAAGCTTTTTTCAAAGAAATTAAACATGTTTTACACATAAAAAATTGCACATCTAATTTGTAAACAAAATAAATTGTGAGGTTATTTTTTCATCGCAAAATGTATTTTTTCATGATATGACATCCAAGAGGATGATTGGTGAAGGTATCTATCAAAATGGACTCTATTTTTTAAATAATCAAAAATTCAATTTTAACACCAAAATACAAGATATTGGAAGTTTATGGCATAAAAGAATTAGTCAAATTTTTGAACTTGTTCATTCTGATGTTTTAGGACCCGCACCTGTAGACTCTGATAATTGTTTTAAATATTTTGTTACATTTATTGATGATTTTTCACGATTAACTTGCTTATATTTATTAAAACATAAAAGTGAAGTTTTTTCTCACTTTCAAGAGTTCTCAAATTTAGTTGAAACTCAATACAATACGAAGATTAAAATTCTTAGGACCGATAATAGAACGGAATTTGTTAATCAAAATTTCTCAAGTTTTTTTGAAACAAAAAAGAATTATACATCAAACCACTTGTGTTTTCTCCAACACCTCTTATTGTTTGCAAATTTGGAATGATGATATTCGAGTAGAACTAAGGTGTTCTTAAGCTCAGTTTTTTTGTGAGCTTAACTCAAAAATCTATCGGATTGAATTCAAATAACACATCCAAACCGTTGAATCCTCAAGCGGATTGTGAGCTTAACTCACCAAATCTTCACGAGTGATGCATGTACATGTCAAATTTATAATTTTTCGAACTAGTTTAGTATAAAGTCAAGTAGTAAAAAAATGATGAAAAATGAACTCATTAAAATTAACTTATAAATCATCTTTTTTTTTACCGCTTGACTTCATACTAAATTAGTTCCAAAATTTAAAATTTGACATGTAAACGCTTGGATGTGTCGTTTGAAGTCAATCCGATAGGTTTTTGAGTTAAGCTCACAAAAGGACTTGGTGAGCTTAAGAACACCTTATTCTACTCGTGATATTCTAACACATGAGTAGGGTTAAAATGCCATATTGTTTGTGTTCCAATCATGTTTCACATGTTTATTTCTATTTTTAAAATTGAAAAAGTCAATTCATACCACTCAACATGATCTTCTTATTAAATTGTGCTTGGAGATCAAATTTTATAATTTTTGGAAATTATTTACAAGATGGTCCATAATTTTGTTAAAAACAATGATTTTGTATCTATCTAAAAAAAATAGTAAAAAACTTCTCAAAAGAATATAAAATTTGGTCTCCAAACACATTTTCAAACTAAGATCATTTTGAGTAGTTTGGATCGACTATTTGAACTTTTAAAAACATAGACAAAAATGCTACATTATTGAAACACGGAACAACTAAGACATTTTAACCCGAACAGATTATCATTAATTAATCATGGATGCTAGCTATTAAATATTATATATTAATAACTGTTATATCTGATTCATGGATGAAATCCTGAGAACTAAAATATATACAAACATGTTTCTCAAATAGGAGCAAAATTTGAACATTCCCTGTTACCATTTTTTTTTATCAGAAAAACATAGTGCTTTGATATCTGTGTGGTTCATCCAATTTTAATTAAGTTTTATTGAGCCTCAAGCACATTGCACATATTTGTTTTTGTTTGCCAAATATTTGTGTTATATGATTGAAATATACAAACATTGTCATAGTTCCTTATTGAATTACTAAATATTTGTGTTATATGATTGAAATATAGAAACATTGTCATAGTTCCTTATTGAATTACTAAAAATACATGTAATTTAAAAAAAATGGATTACTAAAAATAAAAGAAATGTTGCACATAGGCCCTTAGATTTACCTGTTTGCGTTTCCTTTATGCAATTAAGCTTCACATGCATTTGATAAAAAAAGATAAGCACAAAAATAAGATTTAGTTTTCAGGAATTGGAAGGAAACCATCTCAATTTTTTCACACAACAAATTCATAGTTCCCTATTGCTAGTTAAAGTCATACAATCAAGCAATAATAAGTCCTAATAATATCTAACAAGATATTAATACCAAATCAAAAGTAACATACATTTGTGTCAGTCAATATTTGCATGAATCAGAGATCTTCATGCCAGTATCTGACAATGCCAGTATCAGTCAGGGGAAATGAAACTCCATGTAATCCCTTTTCTCACCAGCTGGCAGTCTGATATACACCCAAAGCAGAGATATAACAATCGAAAGCAGCCCCGACCAAACGAACACAATTGTCAGTACCTTCCCTCTTCGCCCCATCAGCCCATTTGCAAATGGAAACAAATGGCACAGTACCCAGAAACTAAAGAACACCCCACCAAGCAGTTCACTCCATCTCAGAAACATACATAAACTGTTATCATAACTGCTACTGCTATTGCGATTGCATTAACCATCATGATCGTGACAGGTGGCACCAGCAGAAAACTCCATTTGACTATGTATAGGTCAGCGTATAAGTCGTCAGTGTCGTCTCCTGCTGATTTGCTTGTCAGAGTGAAGGATATGTCGACACCAGCTATCACTTTTAAAAGGCCTTGTAGAAACCGCTGCTGGGTGTGCACTGGTGCCACCAATCAGCCAGAACTGTTCATTACGCCACCACTCGTGGAGTGTTATCCCGCTCCACTTTATCTCCAGCAATGCCAAGAGGCACATAGTGGTAGTGATTATCAGGAGAAATACCAGAAAGGTTACATTAAGACTCTGTACTATGAATTTACCACTGAACAGAGAAACCGCCGGTAGGATGCAGTAGAGCAGGAGAAACACTGATGTGAAAGGATACATTGCTCCGTTGAAGTAAGAAACCTGCTGTAGAAATTTCATGCGGGGAGATGCAATGAGAGCGTTGTTTCGGGAGAAGAATATCTCGACTGAACCCGTGGCCCACCGGAGAACCTGGTGGAGCCGGTCAGTGAGGTTGATCGGTGCGGTCCCACGGAATGCATCCCTACCGGCAGTTACACAGTAAACTGACCTCCAGCCTCTGTTGTGCATGCGGTAACCGGTTACCACATCCTCAGTTACCGACCCGTATATCCACCCGACCCGACGACCCCACTCGGTGCGGTCTTCATAGAAGCATGAAATCACACTGATTGCCTCAGCAACAGTTGCAGCATCAAGTGGTTCCCGTGGTACAGCCAAGGCTCCAGCCGGGCGGCCTTGGTGGGTCCCGGGCATATCCTGCAGCAACCGACCTTGAAACTCGGCCACTGGTATCGACGCAGCCAGAGCAGCTGATCTTCCGAATTGTTTCGGCAGCAGCGAGGCCGATTCAATATCGTCATCGACTTCACCGTTTCCACTGGCAACACTGCCATTTTGAATCATAACCTCGTCTTCTCTCTTTCTATCATGTTTTTTTCCCATGGTTTGCTGCCGTTTAAAGAACAGCTTGATTTTCCTCCTACCAATCCATCCCAAGTGCTTGGTTGCACGTGGAGGGTTGAACCCGTAAAGTGCTGTCCTTCTGAAGATGCACCCTGTACAAACATACATGGGTCCCTGAAGCCCATCCATGGCCCGCATGGTTACATCGAAGAAAACAAGGTTGTGGTTAGCGTACCGGTCACTGGCATCGATGCCTTCAAATGGCTGCGGAAACTGCACGTAGCAGATGCGGTCCCCGCCACGGTTTAGCATGAAGCACATGCCTTCACGGAGGGCAAGTGAGTTGGCCACGTAATGGTCACAGTTGAGGTTTAGGATGAATGGGCTATTTGACATCACTGCACTTGTGCACACCAAAGCATTCATAGCCCCGGCTTTCTTGTTGCGATCGTAGCCGGGCCGCTTTTCCTGTGACACGTAAACCAGCATAGGGAGCCGCGTATCGACTCCACATGTGTCAATTGCGCATGTGGTGGTTTCAGGAGAGGAATCACCTCCCATGACGGGTTCAGGTGGCGGTGGGGCCAGCATGGCCTGAAACATAAGTCAAGATGTGGTTAATTCATAATCTGCTTGTGCAACATTTGAAAATACAGTGGGAACAGAGTTTGATACTGGTAATAATTTGTTGAATTAAATGTATGTACTACTGTTTAATAACAAAAATACACTAGTTACTGATCTTTTGATTTTCGGGCCAACTATTACTATGGGAAATACGGTACCAAATCCTGTACCAGATCCCAATCCAACGAAAAGGCACAAGAGAACAAATGCAGTCATTTCTTAGCAGGTTTTGTAGAAGGAGAGGTTGAATTGTTTCCAGGGATTTGAACATTGCACAGCTTAGATAATGGCATAGCGCATAATCCAGGGTTCCCTTCATATGATGAATTGTCGAATGCCAGGAACTGGCTAGATTGTGGGATTCTCCCGACAAGATGGTTAAATGAGAGCTTCAAGATGGATAGAAAATTCAGGGAGATTAGCTCCTGTGGAATCTCTCCAGAGAGTTGGTTCCAAGAAAGGTCCAGTGACTCGATTTGCGTCAAGCATCTAAATTGATTCGGAATGGATCTAGTAAAAGCAATGTCCGAAATTTTTATATATAAGAAAATAAATTAAAAAAATATTAAAAATAAGAAACTGTTGGTAAGAATTTTGAAAATGGGAAGGCTGGTATGTGCCATGGTGTCCCAGCGGGACGCCATGGCATACTCCGTCCCGTGGAAAAAACATAAAAAAAAAAAACGGGACGCCATGCCAGACTCCGGCCCTTAAAAAAAAAAAAAAAAAATCAATTTTTTTTTCTGCTGTGTTCAGTCAGAAATCCAAAAAATTTGATCAGATTCAAAATTCATTGTAGAGAAAATGGCTACATGGATTTTTGTGTTCTTTATATCAAAATGAAGGTATGAAAGTCTATTTTCTAGATAATATAATTTCTCTATACAAAAATACTACAGATTAGTACAGTTTGAGGGATTAATTGACAGAAGTCAGAATTCAGAATTATTGGATTGCTCACTGAAATTTCAGCTTTTCTGAATTCTGACCTCTGTCAATTAATCGCGAAAACTGTACCAATTTGTAATATTTTTGTATAGAGAAATTATATTATCTGAAAACTAGACTTTCATACCTTTATTTTGATATAAAGAACACAAAAATCCATGTAGCCATGTTCTCTAAATTGAATTTTGAATCTGGTCAAAATTATAGGACTGCTCACTGGAATTTCAGCTTTTCTGAATTCTGACCTCTGTCAATTAATCGCTAAAACTGTACCAATCTGTAATATTTTTGTAGAGAGAAATTATATTATCTGGAAACTAGACTTTCATACCTTTATTTTTATATAAAGAACACAAAAATCCATGTAGCCATTTTCTCTAAAATGAATTTTGAATCTGATCAAAATTATTGGATTTCTGACTGAACACAGCAGAAAAAAATATTGTTTTTTTTTTTTTTTTTTTTTTTGCCGGAGTCTGGCATGGCGTCCCGTTTTTTTTTTTTTTTTTTACATTTTTTCCACGGGCCGGAGTATGCCATGGCATCCCGCTGGGACGCCATGGCACATACCAGCCTTCCCATTTTTCAAATTACTACCAACAGTTTCTTATTTTTAATATTTTTTTAATTTATTTCTTATATATAAAATTTTTGGAAGCAATGTTATCAGAACCGGGCCGGACATCAAATCGGTAAAGCTTCGGGTTAACGGTTTATTGGTCGGACCGATGCTTCAACCGGTTCAGTTGCTGGTTTATTTCAATACTCACTTACAAATGAAATATGTAAATTATTATAAAATAATACTATATTTTATTCGTGAATTTTCACATACATATTCAATAATATAATATAAGATCAAATTTATAAATATATTTCAAATTTATCGTCTAACTAAAACGAAAATACTAAATTTATTAAAGATAACTGAATGTTTTCCAATAAGGTAGAAGAATATTGCAACCAATTTTTTTTTTCTAATAATTATCAAGACGTTATATTATAATTGCAATAAATTATGTTTTCATAAAAAATTGATTGATTCAACAAAAATAACAATAATAATAATAAATAAACAATAATGACAAATGTTATTTTGAAAAGAAATAAAAATACACATAATACATATAGTTTTAACTTTTTATACTATACATAATTAGTTCTTTTAGAATATCTTAAATCTTGAGGTCTTATCTGTAAATGTATTAATATAAAATAGATTACAGTTGTGACTTAACAAGTTCACATGTTGCAAGGTACGGATCTATCAGAGCCTAGCTAGTAGCTAATAGTCATTTCCTATGTGAGCAAGAAAAAGTACAAAAAACTGAACCCATGAAAAACCTGGGTTATTTTTGGAGAACGAGCTGTCGGTTTTTGAAAAACCGTTCACATAAACCGGTTTTTACTGGTTCAACAGCACAAACGGTCTTCCATACAAACCAAACCGGAAAGAGGTCCAGATCCGGTTAATTTCGGTCCAACCATCCGGTCCGGTCCGGTTTTAATAACACTGAGTAAAAGCATTATGTGACAGGATTAGTGCTTTTATTCCTTTGAGCTCTCCAATCGTCTCAGGAATATCAGCAGTGAATATATTTGTTGATAAATCAATCAAAATCATTATATTAGCTAAGTCATTCTCTAGTGTCATTTGTGTCCCTTTTTTCGGTGATAGTAACAGAGATCCCATCATAATTAAAAACGATCCCATCGTAAGTAACAATATCCCATCCATTGAGGCTTCTACCAAGAAATGCATCCGTAGATAAATTTTGCATGGACTTGAAATTATTGAACCAGAGTGGTGACAAACTTCCATTGAAGTTGTTTGAAGCTAGATCAATTATTCTTCACAATGGGAAAGAAGAATTCATTTTTTAAAAGTTGGGGCAAATAATTTGGAGAAAGTAATTTAGAAATAGATTTATATCCCCGGCAAAGCCTAATAGTATCCCCAAATTTTTCAATACATCAAAAATCGTTCTTAAGAACGCGACATATTTTTTATACCTCTACAAGTGTTGGAGTGCCACAAGGAATCTCGGCCATACAAAGATAGAAGGTGGTGCGCAAGATATGGAGAGCAAGCTGGAGCCAAATCGCTGCTGCCAATATTTGTTGCTTTGTAAAAGGATGTAAAACATAAAAATAGAAAAAGCTAGAAAGGGAATGAAGTAATAAGGCAGATTGTTGCCTGATTACTAATTTCATTATCTACTTTAGTATTCTTGTATATTCTTGTAGAACACACAAAATATTGGATGAAAATAAAAGAAGGGAGCGAGGTTTGGGAAGTCTTGTGTTCTTATGATGCTTACTTTAAATCTCTTAATTTAATCAACAAGTTTCTCTTGGAGTAGAAAACACTTTTATTTCTTTAAAAATTAAATTAATACACGGATCGGGTTAGACCTAACTATTGACCATTTGGGGAGAGTCGTATAATTTATCTGTTTCTTTTCAATTTTGTTTTGCTATACTTCAAACATCCTTCGTAAGAATGTGAAATATTATGTGTACCTCCTAAAGTTTCTCTTGGAGTAGCAAAACCATCTTCTTTTTTTTCTCAGCCTTATATGTTGTATAATTAATTTATCCGTTTCCCTTAAATTTTATGGTTGTAGACTTTGCTGAAGGTGGATAAAACAAACAAAGACAATATAGCAGGGAGCAAGCGAACTGAACTTTTGAAATTTCTCAATGCTAGCTATGATTAATTTGTTGTTTGTTTTTTTCATCAATTTCGAAGTCATACTTTTATTTTTCATTCCTTTTTTGTACCTGAACATGGTTGTGTAATTTTTTTTAGTTATCTTTAACCTACTTTATCATTTACCTCTTAGTCTGTCATTTATTATTTTAAAATTTTGACTTTAAAAATTAGTCGTGTTTACCATACTTCACTTTAATTATGTATCTATTTTTTTTTAAGAGCTTATGTTTATTTTGGAGAGTTGATCAGTTGTTGTCATTGGGATTATGTTTATCTAATATGAATGAGTGGAGCTGCTCATTTTTAATTTGAATGAGTGGATCTGCTCATTTTTTTATGAGTTCAAATTATGTTTCTTAATTATCTATAGCAGTGTTGGTGCACATAGTTCTTGTCTGGTTGTACTGTTTCAAATGTTTCCATCGAAATTAAAGATGAAAGTAGAATTTTCTTCAGAAATTATATAATTACTTAGCATTGTTATTGCATGTAAAATATATGTATTGTATTATTTTTACCATGAAGTTTTGCTTGACTGCGTTCTAAGGTACCAATAGCGCCTATTTAAAAGCAAACACATATAATAACTTGAATAAAATTCGTTGGGTACAAGCAAACACATAATATAGTTGTAAGAATAATACAAGCCTATTATGACTTCTTACAAGCAAACACATTAATGGTAAGAGTAATACACGCCTGATAGGACCTCTTACAAGCACACATGAATAAAAAGAGAGAGAAAAAGGTGAGAGATAGATTGAAAACGAAGAGAAAGATATTAATATATATAATATCAAATAGGAGAATAGTTCACTATAGCAGACTTAGGCTTAGGCGCCGATCGCAGAAGGGTTAAATCGGCCGCTGAAAGGTCGGTCGTAGTTACTCCGTTGCTAATACCCTCCCCGCTGATGTCACCGGTCACAGAAGGGTAAGGCGCCGGTCGCAGATGACCCTATAGCGACCGATGAGATCGGTCTCTGATGATATATGTTGACGTGGCAGGAAGACCATCAGAGACCGATTTGGCGGTCGCTGATGAGCCAATAATCGGTCACAGAAGGGTAAGATTTTTTTTTTTGGGTTTTTGCTGTTATTTTTCTTTTCCCCAATTGGTACGAAATGTACCAAACAAATATAACAACCATTAAACCCATTCTGTTCATTTATATTTTCCCAGCCCCAATTGGTACGAAACGTACCAAACAATTTACAAGCAATTCACAAACAATTCACAAACAATTCACAAGCACCAAGCAATTTAATTGGTACGTACCAAGCAATTCACAAAACGACATAAACATGAAATATCTAAAGTACTACATAAACATCGAATAACAAATATCTAAAGTACCACATAAAAATAAAATATCTAAAGTACGACATAAAATATCTAAAGTACGACATAATAACAAACATGAAATGTCTAAAACTCATCTCCCATATCATCCCTGCTGTCATCCTGATCATCGGGGTTCGATGCATGGTGCGAGCTAGAACCTCCCTGTGAGAATATAACTAACATTTTTATGATGTCTTTATTGGATTCAAACATACTCAAAAATCAGATTTCGTACCTGATGAGACGAAGAACGTCCCATGCTACGCCTGAACTCCTCCATGAATTAGGTGATCTGTGGTTGAAGCACACCCAACACCTGACTTGAAATCGCATTTATGTCTTCTTGCCTGAGAGGAGTCGGCGCCAAAGAATATGATTGTAATTGCGATTGCGATTGCGCAGAAGACGTTAGGGACCCACCTGGACGATACAGTGACCTCGTCTTGCCTGAAACATTAAAAATAAGATAATTAGTATCACGTCCAAAAAAATACAAATTTAGAATTTTAAGTATGTGTATTTTACCTAGAGCACCGAGATCACAGTTATCGCCGTGAGCATTATTGTTTGTGTTGCTGTACCAGATGTCTGCGTCAAAAGAGGGCCAAAGGTCTCGATCAGACCCATACTTTGCGCTCATATCCCGATCGTAGTCTTCTTACAAAATTTATAAAATAAAAAATAAAGTACAACAATGAATGAATATTATTAAAATATTGTTATGTTTTATTACCTGTGCCTTTTTTGCCCTCGCGGAACAAAATTGCCCCGTCTTCTTCTTGGTATGCGTCGGCGTGAACAGCTCGTCAGACCACCTGGGCTCGCGCTGGTTTTCATTCTCCTATGATGAATAAACATTTCAACCCAAATAAAATTATCAAGGTTAGTTCGAGTAAACTGAAATTGAAATTAATTGTTTTGATGAAATAAAACATCTTATAATCTTCGTTTGTAAATCGGCATGTTTACGGAGCCCGTCGCTGCAAAAGAACCCTCTCCAGATGAGGCCCTATTTCGTTGATTCTGCTCGCTCCACCTAGCAAAGTCTTCGGAGCACCAATAGTCGCACAATTTGAGCCAGTTATTCGTCGTTATCCAATCATATGTGCTTGGCACCCCTTGGTCCTTCCACTCTAGAATGCTATCTCCATACCTATCTTTCGCTTCGTCTCTGCACTTGTTAAGTAGGTTTTCGGAGCACCCCTCGGTCCTTCCACTCCGGATTGACCTTCTTGTCCACGTAACGAGGACCGTGCATCCAACTACGATCACCCTCCATTCCTCCTAATTATGATACATACATTTATGAGCTATTACATAAACATGACCTAAATGCAATAATTAATAGATGACATTATAATTTAGGATGACAAGACTCAAATCCTAACTACACCTTAGTTCATTCAATTTAAAGGAATGACAAATTCAATTTAGGTAGATAAGATTCATCTCAGATCTATTAATTCATCATTCTCACTAAAACTTTGACTCAAACAAAAAAATTCAGATCTATACTTTAGACTCTCCAGATATCATCAATTGATAACGAACCCTCTAAAGCAAGTCATGGAAGAAACACAAAAACAAATCAAGTGTTGCATCATCCATGCAACAAGACTTGTATATAGCCATACAAGTGGCATCTACATAAGCTATGAATTTAAATGTACGTACCAAAGATAGAGAGATAGATGACGCTTCCCTTCCCTTGCCTTGAGTAGTTCTACATAAAATAAAATGTACACGAGGTCAAAACTAAACTTAAAGTTATGCCTTGCTTATTATTTTGACACTTCAATAAAATAATGACATTAAATATTAATAGGTCCAAACTCATTAGTCTTTTGGGGCTTACACAAGCCAGTTTACAATTCTATCTCACTCTTTGAATTCTATGTCTCAGTAGTGAAGAAATGTATGTAGATTTAGTATTTAAACAAAATTCGGCAGCATTTCCCCTTAGTTCTCCGAGTACGTGTTAGAACACATCCTTTTGGACATGTAATTCAATACGTACTCGTAGGAACAACAAGGGAAAATGATACCAAATTTTTCTTAAATACTAGATCCACATGCATTTCTTCACATTCTAGATGAGACAAAGCATTCAAAGAGCAGTTCCAAAATGGGGACTATTCAAAATGAAATCATGATATGCTATCATCCAAATCATCAGATTATCATTAATTAATATTGGCTGCTAGCTATTATATATCAATAACTGCTCTATTTGATTCCATAGATCATGGATTAAATCCTGAGAATTAAAATATATACAGACATGTTTCTCAAATTGGAGCAAAATTTGAACATTCCCTCTTACCATTTTTTTTATCAGAAAAACACAGTGTTTTGAATTCTGTGTGGTTCATCCAATTTAAATTCAGTTTTATTGAGCCTCAGTTTATGCAAATAAGCTTCACATGCATTTTATATCAAAAAAGATAAGCACAAAAAATAATATTTAGTTTACAGGAGATGGAAGGAAACCATCTCAATTTTTTCAAACAACAAATTCATAGTTCCCTGTTGCTAGTTAAAGTCATACAATCAAGCAATAATAAGTCCTAATAATATCTAACAAGATATTAATACCAAATCAAAAGTAACATACATTTGTGTCAGTCAATATTTGCATGAATCAGAGATCTTCATGCCAGTATCTGATAATGCCAGTATCAGTCAGGGGAAATGAAACTCCATGTAATCCCTTTTCCCACCAACAGGCGGACTGATATAAACCCAAAGCAGAGATATAACAATCGAAAGCAGCCCCGACCAAACGAACACAATTGTCGGCACCTTCCCTCTTCGCCCCATCAGCCCCTTTGCAAATGGATACAAATGGCACAAAACCCAGAAACTAAAGAACACTCCGCCGAGCAGTTCACTCCATCTCGGAAACATACTATAAACTGTTATCATAACTGCTACTGCTATTGCGATTGTATTAACCATCATGATCGTGACAGGTGGCACCATCAGAAAGCTCCATTTGAAACATAAGTCAAGATGTGGTTAATTCATAATCTGCTTGTGCTACATTTGAAAGTACAGTGGGAACAGAGTTTGATACTGGTAATAATTTGTTTAATAAATGTACTACGTTGATTTCAGTTATTGCATTCTGTAAATTCTGGTAATAGCAAAAAAACACAATTTACTGAGATGTACCACTACTGTTTAAAGAAGGATTTTGTTACTGGTTAGTGGGGCTTATTTATAAAATTAATAGCTGCTTAACAGACTATAAATCATAGATGGCAAAATCGGCCGTTCCGGAGCGGAATCGGCCATTCCGGAGCGGGATCGGACGGTACCTCTTTCGTCATGCATAAATGAATTAAGATTCATTTTAATTGTACAAAGTACAAAGTAGTTATGATATTTCTGTAGTTTCTCTTGAAAATTGGAGCTGGGGTTGTTAAACGGGTAACCCGGTCGATGTGTTGTTTCTTTGTTGCTATTTGGACGATTTTGAGCTTTACACAGAGAAAGGAGAGTAGTCCAGTTCAACTTTCCAAGGTTCTCTCTCTCTCTCTCTCTCTCTCTCTCTGCACCATTATGTGTTATAATTAAGAAAAAAATGTTTCTGTTCTACAATTAATTTTAATTTGTACATGTGCAATTCTAAGGTCAAGTATACAACTCAAAGTCAGTTAGCCCTTTATAGTGTAATTTAGCCTCAATCTTACCAGTATAGGCCTTTATGTACCCTCAATTGTGCAAACCAGACGTAGGTTTTCTTGATTACTTCATTCTTGAATTAAATGTCAAATTACCATTTTTCTGCCCTTGATTTAACAAATGATCCGTATTGTTCAAACTTCAAAGCATTAAATCAAACTTATTAATTATCTTATTTGCATTATTAACTTAAAAATGGGCTCTTTCGTATAGTTACTGGGGCATGACAAAGACAAAGGCGTGCGGTGAAGTGCTATTTCTGGTAAAAAGGTATGGCATTTTATTCATCTCCTCTGCAATTTATCTTGTATCCTCGTGTTCTCTTTTTTTAGAGGGTGTGGGAAATCATTTGAAAATAGTAATTTAAGAGTTGTTTTATGTCCCCAGCAAAGCCTAATTTTACTCCCAAATTTTCAATACATCAAACATCCCTCTCTTAAGAACGCAATTTTTTTTTTATACCTCTTCAAAAAAAAAATTTCTTTTGGAAACCAATTAATGACCACCTCAGAACAAAAATTTAGTTTGGACCTTACTATTTGACCATTTGGGGTGACAATAATTTATTCGTTTGTTTTAAATTTGTTTTGCTTGTAGATTTTACTGAAGGTGGATAAAACAAAGGAGGACAAGGAGGCAGAGAGCAAGCGAAATGAACTTTTGAAATTTCTCAATGCTAGCTATGATTAATTTGCTGTTTGTGTTTTTCATCAATCTCACAGTAATCATTTTCTTTTTCTTTCCTTTTTGTACCTGAAATGCCTGGTTGTGTAATTTTTTTTAATTATCTTTTACCTACTTTATCATTTACCTCTTAGTCTGTCATTTACTATTTTAAAGTTTTGAGTTTAAAAATTAGTGGTGTTTTACCAAATTCCACTTCGTGTATATATATATTTGTTTCAGAGCTTGTGTTTATTTTGGAGATTCATCAATTATGGTTATTTTTAATTTGGAGTGAGGGGTTTTGCTCATTATTTGTGTTCAAATTATGTTTTTTAATTATCTATAGCAGAGTTGGTGCACATAGTACTTGTCTAGTTGTATTGTTTCGAATGCTTCTATCAAAATTAAAGATGAAAATAGAATTAGATGCAGAAATTATTTAATTACTTGGCATTGTATGGGGCCTGCCAGATTACAATAAGCCAAACTGAGAACTTGTAAGTGGGGGACAAACTCAGACAGAGCTCTGCACCACTCGGTTCCATTCTCAGAGATATCCACACTATCGAGATAAAGCTCCCTTAAATTGCTAAGTTGGCTCACCAATATCCGCAGATTTGGTTCATGCAGTTTCAAATCACAATAAAAGTTGTAAGAATAGTCGCATGAAAGGTCAAGGGAGATCAAGTTTGTGAGGTTGGCTATGCCAATTGGGATTTGACCGAAGAATTCTGTGTTGGATAAGTCGAGATAGGTAAGCATAGTTAGCTTCTCAAACCCCTGAGCTGGAATCTGGTTTTGTGAAAAGTTGTTGTATGCAAGGTTGAGGTGTTGGAGCGAGGTGAGATTAAAGATTGCGGCACTGAGGTTACCTTGAATGTTGCGGTTGCTGATGTCAAGAGAAGTGACATGGCCGGTTGCTTTGTCGCAAGAAACTCCCTCCCAATCATGACAACAGTCTGTTCCGGGTTGCCAAGATGTAAGATCAGAGTGGAAGAAGCCTCTTTTGAGTTGGAGAAGGGAAGAACTTTGATCTGGAAGGCATGACACATGGGTTGTCGCACAAGCAGAGGGAATTAGCAAAAGAGATGAGAGGATGAAGAGTACAGTGTAGAGACACAAGTGCCGATAGTTTGGCCATGAATTAGCAAAATCCATTTGTTCAATCTGGTAGAAACAGCAGAAGAGTAGTGAATGGTGGATTATGAAATTAACTTGTATATATAAAACCCAAGCTGTAAACAGTACATGTAATTTTTTCATGCACGTGAACATTGTTTGGTTAGGCTCACATTGACTTGGGTCAACCCAGTCTTTTTTTTTAAAGCTTGGTATTTTCTTTTTGACCAGCCTTAATGGTCACACCAAAGAAAATGCTTTACCACAATCATCACTGGAAAACAAGAATTTAACAATAAAAAACATAAATTTTCCAGAAAATTTCCTTTCATATGACATCATCATTTATTGGAAATTAGTCAAAGATACTCTATATTATAAATAGCGCAGCATTTTTTTGTATGTTTTGTTCTTATAATATTCGTGATATTCTTGAAAGTTTGCCATATATTTATATGTTCTACATATTGTTCTCAACATGAAAAGCTATAATATCAATTATTTGCACTATAAATTACAAAGAAATTGTTCCAAAAAGCACAACATTAAATAATAATAAATCAAAATGAGTGACATTTTTGTAACTTTTTCCAACAAAAAGTATTTAGCACTGACAAATGAGTGGGTTTATTGTCATAAATTATGTAAATTGGGACCCCAATAGAGATCTTTATGAGTGCGTTACCTTCTTAGTGGGCCCCACCATCTGCGCCAACCCACTTGTAATGTGAAAGATAAACGTTCAAAGGTGCGTTACAACGAATATTGACACTCACTATGCGAAGACTCACTCAGTCTTTGCCAAATTTCTTCTCACAATCAAGTCTGTTTTTTTCTTCATAATAAGTTTCATAATAATTGTAATGTCATATCACTCTTAATAAGAAAATTTTCCTTGGTCTTTAATTGCATTTTAAAATTATTACAGTTGTCTATTTGGTTTTTCTTATGTAGGATCTCATTTTAATAATCACTTATAGCAAACTTCATATAGTAAGCATGGTTTTGAAACTCGGAATCGGAATCGAAATCGGAATCGGGTTCTTGACCGTGGAATCAGAATTGGATGAATCGGCCAGAATTGGCCGAGTTGACTCAGAAACTCGAATTTTTTTGATAGAAACTTGTTTTGTAGCCAAAAATTAGGAAACATTGGTAAAAAAATAATTTGTAGATAAACTATGTTAATACAAAATATTACACTCAAATAATCCACTAATTATATAATGTAATCATAGAAGGAAAAATCAGAATCGGAATCGGGATCGGGCTTTTGACCGTGGAATCGGAATCGGGTGAATCGGTCAAAATCGGAATTTTTTGCCAGAAGCTTGTTTTATACTAAAAATATAGGAAAAAATTGATAAAAAAATAATTTGTCAACAATTTCTGTTTTGACAAATAATTACAATCAAATAATCCACTAATATAATATAATACAAGCATTACAACTAAAAACACACTCTTTGATATAATACAAATTACAATTGTTATATATAATTAATGTTGTTTTCTAACAACAAAGGTTGTATGGTGTGGTGGTAGTTTGCTTCGGTTGCTTAGCTAGAGGTCATAGGTTCGATTCACGTAGAGCTCAAAATTTTTTGGAGTTTGTTTAATTTACGTTTTGATGGAATCGTCCATTTTGGTCGAAATTTGGCTGGAATTGAGTCGAAACGTCTGAAATTGGACGAAATCTACACTAACCGCGTACCATCCGCTCCGGAACGGCCGATTTTTCCTTCTATGAATGTAATACAAGTATTACAAATAGAACACACTTTTTATTGCCAGAATCTATACAGAGCTGGCTAGATCATCTCATCGTCCTTTGTATTAAAATACGAATGGAGATATTGTTATACAGAGCCAAAAAATGAAGACATTAATGTAGTGTCAATGAAAAATTATTAACATTCTCATATCCAACATATGGATTATAAATAGGTATCAATTATGTAATATTTAAACATATTAACTTTGTTATCAATTATGTAATATTTAAACATATTAACTTTGTTATCAATTATGTAATATTTTATTGTTTATGCATTTTTTTTGTTTGTCAATGCAGTTAGTTCATGATTATTAATAGATACAATGAATTATCTATTGGCGAAAAGCTCAATCAGTTTCTTTCCTTTGAGTCGGTTATTTTACAATGCACTTATCAACCACCAGAATTTGGAACGTGTAGTAATTCGCTGGTGGTTTTTGGTTTCATGCTCATTATCTATTGGACATTATTCTCATTTAATTGAGTAAGCATTTAAAAATAATTCAAAAAATTGTTGACTCAGCGAGACACGCCCAGACTCGGGTTGACTCAGCCCGAAAATCGGATGACTCGGCCGTGTCAAACATTGTTCAACCGAGTTTTGCTAAAAAAATCGCATGGGCGCGAGACTTGGGTAAAACTCGGACCGGACTCGGCTGATACCGAGTTGACTCGAACTCGGCCGAGTTTCCAAACCATGATAGTAAGGATAGCATGTATTATGTTTACTAAGAGGTTTTGGTGAGTACAGCTCCAAAATCTATTGGATTTACTTTAAACGACGAATCGAAACCGTTAAAACCAATTTACTTCATTAGTAATGCGTGTACAAAGTTTTGAAATTTTCACATTCATTTAGCACAAAGTGATCAAGCGGTAAAAAATAATTTGCTTCACTTCGTTATAAGGTACCAATTGTGCCTACTTACAAGCAAACACATACAACTTGAATAAAATTTGTTGGTTACAAGCAAACACATAATATAGTTGTAAGAATAATACACGCCTATTACGACCTCTCTTTTTTTTGAAGGCCTAGCAGCGGCTGCTAGGTGATAATTTATTTAAGAATAAAAGGATTACATGTTTTTGGTGGGTTGCACCTGGGGTGTGCATATCAGTATACAATTATGAGATAACAGCTATGTATTTAACAATATTTCAACCATAACCTCATCTCCCTAACACATCAAACCACGAGCAACTTGGGCGTTAGTCGTTCACCTTCAAACATCAACATGTTCCTTTGTTTCCAAATGAGCCATGCCACACAGATAAATCTTGCCATCCATTCTTTTTTGGTCATACTTCATGTCCCTTGCACCATATCCCATGAAGTATCACTACTACAAAAATGGTAATTCTACACTGCACATTGTACACGGTTTTTCCAATTTTATATAAAAACCGTGTACCAAATATGATTTTTTGAAAGCCCAAAAAATCTGTAGGAATTATACGCAGACATTTAGTTAAGAATCAGTGTAGAATTGTTTGAGAGAGCTACACGGTTTATTAGGGATCAAAAATCCGTGTGGAAAGAAGACCGTGTGGAAAAAATTGAGAGAGCTACACGAATTTTTGTTAAATATCCGTGTAGGAATATATACACGGATTTTTGATAATATATCTGTGTAGAAATGGTAGAAATGTACACGGATTTTATTATAAATAGCCGTGTATGATTATTTGGAGAGCTACACGGATTAATAAGTATAAATCCGTGTATAAAAGGCTGTGTAGGGTTTTAATTAGTATAAAAGGCCTTCTCCTTCCAGCGCCGTTTTGATCAAGTCTTTTATACTGTCTCTCTCTCGCTCTCTCTGTATTGAATGTGGATCTGATTTCTGCAAATGCTAGCAGCTGGGATCAGAGATCTTTGAAGTTTTTATTTTCTCCTCTCTATCTTTCTAAGGTTAGTATATATATATTTTCATTTTCTTCCTCTAATTTTCTGTTACTTATTATTGATTATTTAGGTCATGTGTAATTCATGCATGCTTGATTTCTTAAGATAATGCAAAAATGGCGGAAAGTTCGGCTGAGCGGGAGCCGAATCGTAGGGACAGCCATGCAAAAGTAGGGGGAAGTCGGATGAGTGGGGAGCCCAAGCGTGGGGGGTGGCCACATTTGAAAAAAAATTTGAAATTTGGAAAAAATTTGAAATTCGAAAAAAATTTGAATTTAAAGGAGAATTTTTATTCTCTATTATGCATGCATGCACATATATGTTGATGAAATGTATTTTTTATTGGAGATGCAATATGTTGGAGACCTTTAACCAAGAGGCATCATGTCATGGATCACATGGCACTCTCCTTTTTGATATGTTGAATCTAATATGCCTTAGTTTGTATGAAATTCTTGTCCAAACTAGATCATAACCAAGCGTTTTGGGCCAAAGCTTCATCACATGCTTACTAAGTGGTAAGGACATAACTTGATCTACAAACATTGTATTGGATCTTGAGGAGTATATGTTATATGTGGATCACATGGGACTATATATGTACAAAAGGCAATATGTATATATATGTTGATGCTTTTATGCTTTTTTTTGTTATATATGTTGATATTAGAATTTTATGTTTTTATGGTTTCGGTTAGAATTTTGTAATGATAAATATGGATTTGTATAATTTTGTAATGCTAAATATGGATTTGTATAATTTTGTATAATTTCATGTACATGAATTTTAAATTGCTATCTGAAAAATTTAAATACTGGCTAGCAAAACAAGAGGCTAGCAAAAAAAAAAAAACTAAAAAAGAAATTATAAGACAACCCTACACGGATATTTAACAAAATTCCGTATAAGAATAGTAATTTATAAAATAATCCATGCACGAATACAAAAAAAAAATTTAGTTAATTCTACACGGATATTTAACTAAAATCCGTGTATGATAGTTCAGAGAGCTACACGGATATTTAGTTAAAAGTCCGTGTACAAAGATGAGAGCTACACGGATGTTTAGTTAAAAGTCCGTGTAGAAAGAGGAGAGCTACACGGATATTTAGTTAAATGTCTGTGTAGAAAGAGGAGAGCTACACGGCTGTTTATGTTACAATCCGTGTAGCTCAGCTTTGGAGAGCGCCACTGGCAAGGAATTGAACACGGTTGTTTATGTAATAATCCGTGTAGCTCTCAGGAATTGCACACGGGTAAATATCCGTGTATAATTTATTCAGGGATTATACACCCTCGCACTCCACACGGTAGGAAATCCGTGTAGCTCCCCTGTTTATGTCCGTGTGCAATCTCTATTTCTGTAGTAGTGTATCCCAAATTAGCTCCACTGTCAATCCCGGCTTCATGATGTTTTTCTTCAAAATTCTTGAGATATAAAACCAAACTTCAACCGCATATGGGCACAGGTAAAATAGGTGTAAGGCCGATTCAATGGGACAGTTCGCACACAATACACATTTCAAATTGATATTCATTCCCCTCCTTGTAAGGACATCTCTCCTCATAGTTTTTCCTTGTAATATTACGACCTCTTACAAGCAAACCCATTAAATGGTAAGAGTAATACACGCCTGTTAGGACCTCTTACAAGCAAACACATAAATAAAAAGAGAAAAAAAAATAGAGAGAAAGATAGATTGAAAACAAAGAAAAAGATTTTAATATATATAACATCAAGTAGGAGAATAGTTGTACTAATCCCTAACGAGTTGCATGTGCAATTCTTGCTCTTTTGATTACCAGGATAACAATTGCTATGGCAAATCCGGTACCGAATCCCAATCCAATGAAAAGGCACAAGAGAACAATTGCAGTCATTTTCTTAGCAGGTTTTGTGAGAGGAGAGGTTGAATTGTTTCCAGGACTTGTGACATTGCACAACTTAGATAATGGCACACCGCATAATCCAGGGTTCCCTTCATACGATGAATTGTCGAATGCCAGGAACTGGCTAGATTGCGGGATTCTCCCGACCAGATGGTTAAATGAGAGATTCATGTTGAGAATAACAATAGTTAGATGTCTAAAATAGAGAAAGGGTAAAATTGTAATTTAGGAAAAATAAGAAGTTACCGTTGAAATTAACGGTACAATAAGCCATGAGGTTATAAATATTCATAGGAGAGAGATTGTAAGAAGAATTTCATAACAAAAATACTCAATATTAATAGAAATATCCAATATCAATAGAAATCTTATTCTCATAAAATTCACAATTCAAGATGGATAGAAAACTCAGGGAGATTAGTTCCTGTGGAATCTCTCCAGAGAGTTGGTTCCAAGATAGGTCCAGTGACTCGATTTGCGTCAAGCGTCCAAGTTGATGCGGAATGGATCCAGTAAAAGCATTATGTGACAGGTTTAGTGCTTTTATTCCTTTGAGCTCGCCAATCGTCTTAGGAATATCACTAGTGAATCTATTTGTTGATTTACACATCATTAAATTAGGCAAGTTATTCTCTAGTGTCATTAGTGCCCCTTTATTCGTGACAGTAACAGAGATCCCATCAATTTCAAAATAAATTAAAGCAGTGGACCAAGGACTTTACCAAGAACTGCATCCGAGGATAAAATATGCATGGACCTGAAATTTCTGAACCAGAGTGGCGGTAAACTTCCATTGAAGTTGTTTGAAGCTAGATCAATCATTTTTCACAATTGGAAAGGAGAATTCATTTTTTCAAAATTGGAAGGAAGGTCTACTGCACCATAGAATCTATTGGACCTTAGAATAATGACTTGGAGATTTGGAAGCTTCCCTAGTGAAAACGGGAAAGTGCCACCTATCTGGTTGTTCCCAATATCAAGGAGGGACAAATCTTTACACCTTGTTAAAGATCTAGGCAAATAGCCTTCAAGATTATTGTTGTTCAGATCCAATATGATGAGCGCGCAAGACCTGTTTATGTGATGTGATAGTGTTCCAGAATTAGCGAAATCCATTTGAATCTGGTAGAAACAGCAGGAGAGTACGTAGTAAATGGTGGATTATGAAATTAACTTGTATAAAAACCCAGCTGTAAACAGTACTTGTAACTTCATGCACGTTGACTGAGAAAGTCATTTAGAGCAGTTAGGCCATTCAATATGAACATTGTTTGGTTAGGCTCACATTGACTGTGGGTCAACCCAGCCTTTTTATTGAAAGCTTGGTATTTTCTTTTTGACCAGCCTTAATGGTCACTCCAAAGAAAATTCTTTACGACAATCATCACTGGCAAACAATAATTTAACAACAAAAAAACATAAATTTTCCAAAATTTTTCCTTCATATGACATCATCATTTATTGGAAATTATTCAAAGATATTCTATATTATAAATAGCGCAGCATTTTTGTTTGTTTTGTTCGTATAATATTCGTGATATTCTTGAAAGTTTGCCATATATTTATATGTTCTACATATTGTTCACAACATGAAAAGCTATAATATCAATTATTTGCAGTATAAATTACAAGGAAAAAGTTACAAAAAGTAACAAAAAGTATTTAGCACTCACGAATGAGTGGGTTTATTCAGTCATAAATTATGTAAATTGGGAGCCCAACAGAGGTCTTTATGAGTGCATTACCTTCTTAGTGGGCCTCACCATCTGCACCAACCCACTTGTGATGTGAAAGATAAACGTTGAAAGGTGTGTTACAACGAATATTGACACTCACTATGCGAAGACTCACTCGGTCTTTGGCAAATTTCTTTTCAAATTTTTAGCAATAATTCTCACAATCAAGTTTATTTTTCTCTTCAGAATATGTCATAATAATTGTAATGTCATATCACTCTCAATAAGAAATTTTTCCTTTTTCTTTAATTTCATTTTAAAATTGTTTCAGATGTCTATTTGGTTTTTCTTATGTAGGGTCTCATTTTAATAATCACTTATAGCAAATTTCATATAGTAAGGATAGCGTGTATTATGTTTACTAAGAGGATTTGGTGAGTACAACTTCAAAAATATATCGGATTTACTTGAAACGACGAATCCAAACAAAATGCTTTACGACAATCATCCAAGAATGTTCATGGATGGATATGGTGAACATGTTGTAGCCTATGGATGTATGTAGGCTTAAAGAAAAAAAGAAAAAAGACTTCTGCAAGTGCATCGTTTAGACCGGACCATCCATGAAAAAAGAAGAAAAAGACTTAAAGAAAAAGGAAAAAAAGACTTAAAGAAAGCAGAAAAAAGACTTAAAGACTTAAAGGAGAGGAATTAATTAATTGTACACTGAAGGTCTATCATGAGAAATTGCTTAGTTCATCATGTGAGGCGTCATGGACTCTGTTCATGGATGGATATGGTGAACATGTTGTAGCCTATGTATGTAGGCTTAAAGAAAAAAAGAAAAAGACTTGAAAAAAGACTTTTGCAAGTGCATCGATCAGACAGGACAGTCCATGAAAAAAAAAAGAACAAAGACTTAAAGAAAAAGGAAAAAAAAAAAGACTTAAAGACTTGGTTTCCTAGAGACTTAAAGAAAAAATTGCTGATCCAGGTGAACAGTAAAAACAGTGCAACCAAATTCTGAATCATTTGATCAGCAATTTTCAAAGTGGCTTAATATATAGTAAAAAAATAAAAAAAAAATGTAAAATTTGGTCTCCAAGCAGATTTTAATATATATTGAACATCTAACAGTTTGGATCGACTGTTTGGACTTTGAAAATCCGAAAATGATTTGGTTGCACGAGGGCCTTGTTGCAAACGTTTTGATATTAGCCACTCTCTCTCTCTCTCTATATATATATATATATTACAGCATATTAGTCTAATATATAGGTGGAAAAAAAAATTCTACAAATTTGTTGTGTACAACATTTAATTTTTTTACAATCTTTTTTGTAGAATATTTAATTATTTTTGGTATAATTTGTTTTGTACAACATTTAATTATTTTTGTACATTTTTCTATACAACGTTTAATTATTTTTGTACAATTTTTTAAAATTTAAATAGAAATATTTATTTTTAAAATAAATTAAGATTTTTCACAACTGATCTCAAGGTACAACCGAGGATCTAGACATATCTTTTTATCACATATTTTAAATGTTTATTTGTTTATAATTATTTATATTTTTATAAATGTTTATCAATATTTATATTTTATAAAATAATAATTATAAGTAGTGTGATGTTATGTTATTATTTAATTTATAAAATAATAATAATAAAGAAAATTGTATTATTTATTTAATCTACTTATTTAATTGCATTATTTAATCTAGTTAATTAGTAATGTTATGTTATAAAATAATAATGAATAAGTAATGTGATGTTATGTTATTATTTAATTTATTTATTTAATTGCATTATTGATATTTTATTAATAAAGAAAATTGTGTAATATCAAAATATTTTAGAAAGAAAAATAGAATTTCCCACAATTAATCTCACTGTTCAACTGAACACTCATTTCAACACATTCCCACTAGTGGAAAATATGGAATCAGGATCGGTTATATATGCATATTAGTATCGGAATACAACCGATCCTGATGAAGGCGATACTGATACTACAATAATCTGAATCGGTTAAATAACCGATCCTAATAGTTACTATCAGGATCGGTTGTTTCAAACAACCGATCCTGATGTTATATTAGATATAAAAAATATTTTTTTTTATTTGGCCAGCTTCCATATATATTTGCTGGCCAGCATAATTTTTTTTTTTTATTTACCATTGATTTATTGGAGCTCAAAACCAATTAAGAACACAAAATAAAATTCATGAAACACAAAAAGAAGTACAATAGTTGAAGAAATTTGGTGCAATAGCAAAATAAAATTCAGCCACATGTATGGCACTCCCTCTTTTATCGTCTCCACCAGTGCAAACTTCAAAATCTGAACAAATATTTATATCATTAATTGCTTGCTTGTGCATCTTCGATACATGTATTATTTAAATTGAAAGACAAGGAAAACCTAGCTAGCATACCTCAAAGTGTACCTTTTCACCGCCGATGGAATAATCTCAAAAAGCCTTGCTCAAATGAAAAAAAATAAATAAATAAATTGAAACCATGAACTGTAATACTGCAATTTAGTGTAAATTAAAAATACAAAAGATGCTCAAATGTACATAAGAGATTTGAGGAAATAAACAGTATGTACCTTAAGTATAATTTAAGGGCATAAGCCGGGGCATCATCCTTCATCTCATTCCATGAACTTGGAAGAGTTGGATGGCACATCCTTGTCAGTTTTCGTCTTCTTCGCCTTTTTTTGACATGATCGAGACAGAGAGAGACAGAGATCGCTAAGTTGAGAGGCGCCGGAGACAGAGAGAGAGAGACAGAGGAGTTGAGAGGCAGGTTTGATTTTTGCTAAGTTGAAAATGAGAGGCGCGAAATGAAAATAAGAACCCTAGAAGAGGGAGAGACTGAGACAGAGAGAGACGGAGGAGTTGAGAGGCGGGTTTGATTTTTGCTAAGTTGAAAATGAGAGGCGCGGAATGAAAATAAGAACCCTAGGGAGTTATCAGGATCGGTTGTTTCAAACAACCGATCCTGATAACTACTATTAGGATCGGTTGTTTTAAACAACTGATCCTGATAGTAGTAATTAGGATCTGTAAAAAAAATAAAAAAAAAAGTATCAGGATCAGTTGTTTAAAACAACCGATCCTGATATTTTTTTTTTTACAGATCCTAATTACTACTAATTGTAAAAAAAAAAAAAGTATCAGGATCGGTTCTTTAAAACAATTGATCCTGATACTTTTTTTTTTTTTTTACAGATCCTAATTACTACTGATTGTAAAAAAAAAGGATCAGGATCGGTTGTTTTAAACAACCGATCCTGATACTTTTTTTTTTTTACAGATCCTAATTACTACTGATTGTAAAAAAAAAAAAGTATCAGGATCGGTTGTTTAAAACAACCGATCCTGATAACTACTATGAGGATCGGTTTTTTTTTAAACAACCGATCCTGATACTTTTTTTTTTTCTTTTTTACAGATCCTAATTACTACTATCAGGATCGGTTGTTTTAAACAACCGATCCTAATATATGCTAATTAGGATCGGTTGTTTGTTAGAACCGATCCTGATAGTATCAAGATCGGTTTTTAGAAACAACCGATCCTAATAGTTCATAAATTAGGATCGGTTGATCAAAAAACCCGATCTGATTAGTTTTTAGGATCGGTTTTATTAAGAAAACCGATCCAGATAGATATTAGTATCGGTTGTTTGATATAGCCGATCCAGATAGGCTGATCCTGATTCTAGTTTTTCCACTAGTGTCCCATAATTAATCTTGTGCGTACCCACATCCATGGGTTTCCGCTTTTTCAAAAGTGATTTTCCATCCCCGTCAAATCTCATCTTGTGTAAACCTGTAACATCTAAACAGGCTTAAAGAAAAAAAGCCAATGGATATGGTGAACATGTTGTAGCCATTTGCAAGTGCAGCCTATGTATGTATGCTTGAAGAAAAAAGACTGGAGCTCTCTCTCTACAAGAGGGGTATTCTGGTAATTTATCTCCATCTCCTAGTCCAATTAATTGCTACTAGGCTTAGAAGACGTCTCTTTTTATCTTTATTTATTATTGACATGTATGTAACCAATATATCCGTTATGGTGCTAATTGATATAACAATAGTTGATGTGCTAAAATTAGACTTTGTATCAATTAAGATGTTTTGTTTGGATGGACAACATTTAAATTTTGAACCAGTGTTGATTATGAATTTAAAATTGTCTGCTCGTATAAGCATGAAATCGAACTATTAATTAACCATAATTAACTTTTACTAAATTTGTGTTCAAAATCAAAATGTAATTTGCGTTCAAAATCAAAATGTTCTGCTTGAAAAAAACATAGCAAATTTTGTGTTCAAAATCAAAATGTTCATCTTGAAAAAAAACACAGCAAATTTTTGTTCAAATTGCTTGAAAAAAATATAGCAAATTTTTGTTCAAAATCAAAATGTTCTGCTTGAAAAAAACATAGCAAATTTGTGTTGAAAATCAAAATCTCCTGCTTGAAAAAAAAAAAAGGAAATTTGTGTTCAAAATCATATTGTTCTTCTTGAAAAAAAAATAGTAAATTTGTGATCCAAATCAAAATGTTTTGCAACCGGCCATTGGCCATTTAATGGCCGGGTCCTAATTTTTTTTTTTTAGAGACTATATATGAAGAGCAAGATGCTGAAATCTAACATTAAAAATTCAAATTTTTTTAAAAATATTTGTTAGATTACTTCTTTTGATATATAATTAGAATATTTATACTAAAATACGCTAAATTACTTGAAATTATGTTAAATTACGCTAAATTACAGTAAATTATGTTAAATTATGCTAAATTACACTAATTTCGCAAATTATACTAAATATGCAAAATTTCGCTAACATAATTTCAAGTAATTTAGTATAAATATGCTAATTATAAATCAAAAAAGTAATCTAACAAATATTTAAAAAAAATTGAATTTTTAATGTTAGATTTCAGCATCTTGCTCGTCATGGTGGCCGGTTGAGGAGAGTGATTGGGAGAGAAATGTTAGATTCCAGCATCGTGCTTTTCAGCATCATGTTAGATTTTAGCATCTTAAAAAATAAAAAAATACTCAATTTTAGAATGCTGGTTATTGTCAAATTAAATTCACTAGCCGCAATTGAACACTAAACTACGTTTTTTTTAAGTACTTAGTTTTAACAATTTCACTAGTTCAGGTTGATCCAGTTGGTTTAATGTGATTCA
The DNA here is from genome assembly GCA_025461125.1 of Carex kokanica. Classification (NCBI taxonomy): domain Eukaryota; kingdom Viridiplantae; phylum Streptophyta; class Magnoliopsida; order Poales; family Cyperaceae; genus Carex; species Carex kokanica. The sequence goes on along the minus strand of JAJGRX010001293.1, from coordinate 39,413 downwards.
GATTTTCTATCATTTCTAATCATTAGTAATTTTGATACAAGTTCTGACTTTTTACTATGCTGCATACGACACTGTCACTAGCCGCATACGGGTCGTTGTGTGTCAACCGATGATAAAAAACTTGAACTCAATTTTTTAGGCAATAAACGATGTTTTTTTGCAATTCTGATTTCGTCGGCTCCTTAAGAATGACCGAGGGCGTCACCCCCATCTCGTCCCAAGCTTTCCAAATTGAGATCGTATGTGCAAATTCAAGTTTCATAGCCAAAGTTATGGCCGTTTAAAGTTTAAAAAAAAATGATGTTTTCGTGCAAAAACACCGATGACGAACCGATGCTTTATGGACGGCTTAATTGCCAATGCTAAGCCAAATAAAATGTCGATGTTTCATTACAAAAACACCAGTGACGCATCGATGTTTTTGTAGCACTACCCTACTTAATTGTCAATGCTAATGATAATAAAACATTGATGATGCACCGATACATGCAACCAATGTAACACACGCATCCAACCAAATGTATTTGTTTGATTTTGGTCAAATCGAGTACAAACTTCAATGCGAGTTTCCTACGACTTTTTCTTCTAGCCAACTTTGCTATGTCCATCTTAAGAATTTCTCTCTCTTTCCCAGTCCCTCTCTTTCTATAAAAAAAAAATTGGAAACCGGCTATTAAATAGATGATTTTGAATTAAAATGGGAACCGGCTATTAAATGACCGATTTAGACATTTTTAACAAAACTCATCTGAGCTGAATATATTTATTAATTTGTAATTAACTTTGGATATTAATAAAAATGTCGGCCTAAACAAAGGAACCGAAGTCGTCTCTTTTTTAGCTTCGGGTCAAGATATTAATAGAGTAGTTTTATCTTCCTGCAGCGCACCAACCATATGCAGTGCTGCTTATATTCTATACCTTTTGCGCTGCATGATGCTAAAACTACTCTGTTAAAATATTTCCCAAAAAGTTTGTTCCCGAAAAGAGGAACCAAAGTCGTCTCTTTTTTAGCTTCGGGTCAATATATTAACAGCGTAGTTTTTCCTTCATGCAGAGCACCAACCATATGCAGTGCTGCTTATATTCTAGACCTATTGCGCTGCATGATACTAAACCTGATCTGTTAAAATAATTTCTTAGAAGGTTGTAGCGTACAAAATAAATTGGGCCTGCCTGAGTTGGGCTTAAACAAAATTAACTCAGTTCTCAAATCACATTACTCAGTCACCGACAGCAAAAATGCAACTTTTATGTATTTAGATTTGGATGTTTTCTTTTAGGGCTGCAAACGAACCGAACCGAATCGAACTTACCTCCAGTTTGAGTTTGGTTTGAATTAATTTCGAACGAACTCAATTTCGAGCAAACTCAATTTCGAATTGAATTTTTTATGAACTCAATTTCGAACTTTTACGAACTTTGTTACGACTTACGAGTTATAACTTATGGCTAGGCCATAGTTCGAAATTATTACACTTCAATAAAAACTCAGGCATTCTGAATTCTAATTCACAGTACACCAAAGTTTATATCAATGTTCATTACAAATATCAAAATTTATATCAAACACAAAAGTTTAGTACAATCAATCAAAGTTCAGTACAATCACAGTATCCCAAGCATTTTCAAATAGCCAACAGGAGGAACATCTGTTGGGTTTTGAGGCTACCCAAAACCATTAGGCTTAAGCTGCGGAAAGACCGTAAAACAAAATTTTTACTTCTAACTCAAGCCAAAAGGATTGAAGTGGTATGTCGGATAATCTACCGAGAGTTACATACCTGTTCAATCCGTTTCTTAGATTAAAAGCCGTAAGTAAAACTTTACTTATTCAGATCATAGATTAAGTAGTATGTCGGATAATAACCGAGAGTTACATACCAGATTAATCATGTATAGACCGTATTTACTTGTATTTTAATCAGTTTATAGATCTACTCCTTTGATTGATTTCTAAAAAATTAAATCTATTTAACAATTAAATAGATTAATATAACATTTCTTTACCTTGCTTTCAAATTCAAATTGGAATGCAGTCTGACCCGGTTAAGCAAGCACCAAAAATATAGTGCCTATATCGGTTATCCACCAGGAACTACCAGATAGTTGGTATTTCTTTTGCCATAAATACTATACCAACGGTATTTGAAAAGTTGCGGTTTTCGGTAAATCACTATTCACCGAAAGTACGAAATTTCTGACAAAACACTATTCACAAGAATAACTTTTATTCTCGCAAAAATATATATATGGATAATCAGATTTTCTGCAAATCACTATTTGGGAGAGAAAATTAGATACGAATCGAATCGGATTCTGATTCGTACTTTGATTTGGACTTGGAATTGGATTTATAATTTTCTCTCACATTTCATGCCATTAAATAGGCAAATATTTGTGGCGGTTTAGAGTCGGTTTTAAGAATCAAAAACCAAATTGATTTTGTCATATTTGTTTAATATATTTAATTAAACATTTTCATTTAATTTATTTAATTTAATTTAGGCTTTTAATTAAATTCTAAATTTAATTAAGGCCTAAATTCAAATTGGACTTTTTGGTCCAAATTATTAATTCATAATTAATATTTTAATTCATATAATATATATATACAATTATTCTGAATAATTGTATTTCTTGCGTTTGCAATAAATTTATACGACGTGTCATACACGTTTATAAATTTAATTCGGTTTAAGCATGTCACCTCCATGACATATATTTTATTATTAATTATAACACTTTATATTAATCATAAAATTTGTCTGATTACTTTCCTATTGGTGTGACCCTATAGGATCTGTGTTGTGTTGGCAAATAGAATTAGAACTGTTCTAACTTCTATAATCATAGGTGGCACCTGGCAAGTACATTATGACACCAATTACACAGATGATGCTGTACCGTACAATATCACGATCCAGTAAACGATTTACTTCGTGTTAATTCTTTTGTCTCATAGCTATCAGATTAGTTTCAAGGTAGGTGTGTGTCATCCTTGCAAACTTAATCTTTTCTTGATCCTGAATAGATTATCAAATATGTTTACTCTTGTAATCATACTGGATCCAGATAATCATATTCTATCAAGGAGCCCAGAGATGCTATAGCTCGTATTGAGATACGAGGGACAATAATACTTTTGATAAATCATCTTTTCCTCCGCATAAGCTATGTATACCGAAGAACTACCCTTATAGCTACTTTTTACGGATAGCGTTAGATAGCAATCACACATATACATCTCTTATGTAGGAAAAATGAATATCTCATACTGTAGAACTTAACACTAAAATGAAAACATTAATGACACATACACAATTCCATTTAATGTTTCATTTGGGGTCTGTCAAATATCATGTTCTCTAACATGTATCTGTGTGATTAAAATGACAACTCTTTGTCTATGGTTTGTAAAACTTAACCATCATTTAATCCACACACTAACCTTATCGCGGTAATTAGTGTTCCTGTTAATTACCTTGGTTGGAGACTTTTAAGAGTATTATCATCTATATTATGAAGTTTCACAATTCCAGTCATGAACTCGAAATGATTCATAAATTCAATAATACTCAAGGTAACAAAATGATTAAACACAAAATGATTAAACATTCAATTCATGAACAAAGTTTTATATAACAAATTTATCGTATTATTGACTTCTAGATTATTACAAACTAACAACATCACCAAAGTTTTCAAATATCCAAATTATTCAAAATACAATTTAAGTTAGAACTGAGAGCAATTATAGACTGGGCAGCTTTATATTTTCATCAGTTAACATAAATTATCAGCGGAAATCAACGGTTCACGTTTGAATTAATTTCGAACGAACTAGGTCCAGTTTGAGTTTGGTTTGAATTAATTTCGAACAAACTCAATTTCGAATTGAATTTTTTACGAACTTTTTCGAATCAAACTCGAATCGAATTACGAACTACGAATGTTTTGTGCAGCCCTAAAGAAAATATCATCTAAACAATTTTTTAGGCAAACAAAAAATAAAAAAGAGAAAATTTGTTTTGGGCCCTTAAACTTTCATATTTGCTCCAACACCTCTTATTGTTTTGCAAATTTGGAATGATGATATTCGAGTAGAACTAGGGTGTTCTTAAGATCACCAAGTCTTTTTGTGAGCTTAACTCAAAAATCTATCGGGTTGGATTCAAACAACATATCCAAACCGTTGAATCCTCAAGCGGATTGTGAGCTTAACTCACCAAATCTTCATGAGTGATGCATGTACATGTCAAATTTATAATTTTTCGAACTAGTTTAGTATAAAGTCAAGCGGTAAAAAAATGATGAAAAATGAACTCATTAAAATTAACTTATAAATCAACTTTTTTTGACCGCTTGACTTCATACTAAATTAGTTCCAAAATTTAAAAATTTGACATGTAAACGCATCACTCGTTAAGTAGATCGATTTCAACGGTTTGGATGCGTCGTTTGAAGTCAATCCGATAGGTTTTTGAGTTAATCTCACAAAAGGGCTTGGTGAGCTTAACAACACCTTATTCTACTCGTGATATTCTAACACATGAGTAGGGTTAAAATGTCATATTGTTTGTGTTCCAATCATGCTTCACATATTTATTCTATATTTAAAATTGAAAAAGTCAATTCATACCACTCAACATGATCTTCTTATTAAATTGTGCTTGGAGATCAAATTTTAAAAACAATAATTTTGTATCTATCTAAAAAAATAGTAAAAAACTTCCAAAAAGAATATAAAATTTAGTCTCCAAACATATTTTCAAACTAAGATCATGTTGAGTGGTTTGGATCGACTATTTGAACTTTTAAAAACAGAGACAAACATGCTACATTATTGAAACACGAAACCAATAAAACATTTTAACCCTACTTTTAATACATTTAACCCCACCAGATTATCATTAATTATTCATGGAGACTAGCTATTAAATTTTATATAGTAATAACTGTTCTATCTGATTCTATGAATCATGGCTGAAATCCTGAGAACTAAAATATATACAGACATGTTTCTCAAATAGGAGCAAAATTTGAACATTCCCTGTTACCATTTTTTTTTATCAGAAAAACACAGTGCTTTGAATTCTGTGTGGTTCATCCAATTTAAATTAAGTTTTATTGAGCCTCAATTTATCTAGCACATTGCACATATTTGTTTTTGTTTGCCAAATATTTGTGTTATATGATTGAATATACAAACATTGTCATAGTTCCTTATTGAATTACTAAAAATACATGTAATTTAAAAAAAAATGTATTACTAAAAATAAAAGAAATGTTGCACATAGGCCCTTAGATTTACCTGTTTGCGTTTCCTTTATGCAATTAAGCTTCACATGCATTTGATAAAAAAAGATTAAGCACAAAAATAAGATTTAGTTTTCAGGAGTTGGAAGGAAACCATCTCAATTTTTTCACACAACAAATTCATAGTTCCCTATTGCTAGTTAAAGTCATACAATCAAGCAATAATAAGTCCTAATAATATCTAACAAGATATTAATACCAAATCAAAAGTAATACATTTATCTCAGTCAATATTTGCATGAATCAGAGATTTTCATGCCAGTATCTGACAATGCCAGTATCAGTCAGGGGAAATGAAACTCCATGTAATCCTTTTTCTCTCCAGCAGGCGGGCTGATATAAACCCAAAGCAGCGATATAACAATCGAAAGCAGCCCCGACCAAACGAACACAATTGTCGGTACCTTCCCTCTTCGCCCCATCAGCCCCTTTGCAAATGGATACAAATGGCACAGTACCCAGAAACTAAAGAACAGCCCACCGAGCAGTTCACTCCATCTCGGAAACATACTGTAAACTGTTCTCATAACTGCTACTGCTATTGCGATTGCATTAACCATCATGATCGTGACAGGTGGCACCATCAGAAAGCTCCATTTGACTATGTATAGGTCAGCGTATAAGTCGTCAGTGTCGTCTCCTGTTGATTTGCTTGTCAGAGTGAAGGATATGTCGACACCAGCTATCACTTTTAAAAGGCCTTGTAGAACCGCTGCTGGGTGTGCACTGGTGCCACCAATCAGCCAGAACTGTTCATTACGCCACCACTCGTGGAGTGTTATCCCGCTCCACTTTATCTCCAGCAATGCCAAGAGGCACATAGTGGTAGTGATTATCAGGAGAAATACCAGAAAGGTTACATTTAGACTCTGTACTATGAATTTACCACTGAACAGAGAAACCGCTGGTAGGATGCAGTAGAGCAGGAGAAACACTGATGTGAAAGGATACATTGCTCCGTTGAAGTAAGAAACCCGCTGCAGAAATTTCATGCGGGGAGATGCAAAGAGAGCGTTGTTTCGGGAGAAGAATATCTCGACTGAACCCGTGGCCCACCGGAGAACCTGGTGGAGCCGGTCAATGAGGTTGATCGGAGCAGTCCCACAGAATGCGTCCCTACCAGCAGTTACACAGTAAACCGACCTCCAGCCTCTGTTGTGCATGCGGTAACCAGTTACCACATCCTCAGTTACTGACCCGTATATCCACCCGACCCGACGACCCCACTCAGTGCGGTCTTCATAGAAGCATGAAATCACACTGATTGCCTCAGCAACAGTTGCAGCATCAAGTGGTTCCCGTGGTACAGCCAAGGCTCCAGCCGGGCGGCCTTGATGAGTCCCAGGTATATCCTGCAGCAACCGACCTTGAAACTCGGCCACTGGTATCGACGCAGCCAGAGCAGCCGAGCTGCCGAATTGTTTGGGCAGAAGCGAGGCCGATTCGATATCGTCATCCACTTCACTGTTTGCACCAGCAACACTGCCATTTTGAATCATAACCTCGTCTTCTCTCTTTCTGTCATGTTTCTTTCCCATGGTTTGCTGCCGTTTAAAAAACAGCTTGCTTTTCCTCCTACCAAACCATCCCGAGTGCTCGGTTGCACGTGGCGGGTTGAACCCGTAAAGCGCTGTCCTTCTAAAAATGCACCCGGTACCGACATACATGGGTCCCTGAAGCCCATCCATGGCCCGCATGGTTACATCGAAGAAAACAAGGTTGTGGTTAGCGTACCGGTCACTGGGATCGATGCCTTCAAATCGCTGCGGAAACTGCACGTAGCAGATGCGGTCCCCGCCACGGTCAAGCATGAAGCACATGCCTTCGCGGAGGGCACGTGAGTTGGCCACGTAATGGTCACAGTCGAGGTTTAGAATGAATGGGCCGTTTGACATCACTGCACTTGTGCGCACTAAAGCATTCATTGCACCAGCTTTCTTCTTGTGATCGTAGCCTGGCCGCTTTTCCCGTGAAACGTATACCAGCATAGGGAGACGCGTATCAAGCCCATGTGTGTCAATGGAGCATGTGGTGGTTTCAGGCGAGGAATCACCTCCCATGACTGGTTCAGATGGCGGTGGGGCCAGCATGACCTGAAACATAAGTCAAGATGTGGTTAATTCATAATCTGCTTGTGCTACATTTGAAAGTACAGTGGGAACAGAGTTTGATACTGGTAATAATTTGTTGAATAAAATGTATGTACTACGTTGATTTCAGTTGTTGCATTCTGTAAATTCTGGTAATAACAAAAAAAACTAGTTACTGATATGTACTACTACTGTTTAAAGAAGGGTTTTGTTACTTGTTAGTGGGGCTTATTTATAAAATTAATAGCTGCTTAACAGACTATAAATTCAGGTCCATATAATTACCAAATTCTAATTTACAAAAATATTACATTTCTATAATAATGTCCACATAGCATGGTAAAAAGGTAAAAAATAGTAAGAAATTCTAACCTGAATGATACTAGCATGGTCGCCTATTGAGTGATCGGGCTCACCCGAAAGTCAATATTTGCTGAATAAATGCATACTTGATGCATACATAGAAGGATACCTCACACACAATATATGAAAGCTGAGGGACCTTTTTGCAAACAATACTCAGTTTTAAATTCACAATTAACACCTAAGTTTTTCTCAAATATGTTTGCAATTGACACCTAACCACTAAGTTGCGTTAGTTAAAGATGTTCTTAATGCGTAAATATTGACTTTCTTAATTCTTGCTCTAATTTTGACTTTTTCATCATGCATAAATGAATTAACATTCATTTTAATTGTACAAAGTACAGAGTAGTTATGATATTTCTATAGTTTCTTTTTAATAGTGGTACTTATATTTTTTTTTTGGTGCTCCTTATTTTGGGGTGGCTCTTGAAAATTGGAGCTAGGGTTGTTAAACGGGTAACCCGGTCGATGTGTTGCTTCTTTGTTGCTAGTTGGACGATTTTGAGCTTTACACAGATCAAGGAGAGTAGTCCAGTTCAACTTTCCAAGGTTCTCTCTCTCTCTCTCTCTTTCTATCTGCACCATTATGTGTTATAATTAAGAAAAAAATGTTTCTGTTCTACAAGTAGTTTTAATTTGTACATGTGCTGTTCTAAGGTCAAGTATACAACTCAAACTCAGTTAGCCCTTTATAGTGTAATTTAGCCTCAATCTTACCAGTATAGGCCTTTATGTACCCTCAATTGTGCAAACCAGACTTAGGTTTTCTTGATTACTTCATTCTTGAATTAAATGTCAAATTACCATTTTTGAAATGGTAAGAATAATACACGCCTGTTTGCTGTTTGTGTTATAATTAAATGTCAAATTACTTCATTCTCAATGCTAGCTATGATTAATTTGCTGTTTGTGTTTTTCATCAATCTCACAGTAATCATTTTCTTTTTCTTTCCTTTTTGTACCTGAAATGCCTGGTTGTGTAATTTTTTTTAATTATCTTTTACCTACTTTATCATTTACCTCTTAGTCTGTCATTTACTATTTTAAAGTTTTGAGTTTAAAAATTAGTGGTGTTTTACCAAACTCCACTTCGTGTATATATATATTTGTTTCAGAGCTTGTGTTTATTTTGGAGATTCATTAATTGTGGCTTTTTTTAATTTGGAGTGAGGGGTTCTGCTCATTATTTGTGTTCAGATTATGTTTTTTAATTATCTATAGCAGAGTTGGTGCACATAGTACTTGTCTGGTTGTATTGTTTCGAGTGCTTCTATCAAAATTAAAGATGAAAGTAGAATTAGATGCAGAAATTATTTAATTACTTGGCATTGTAGTTGCATGTAAAATATATGTATTGTATTTTTCTTTACCATGAAGTTTTGCTTGATTGTATTTTAAGGTGCCAATTGTGCCTATTTACAAGCAAACACATAACTTGAATAAAATTTGTTGGTTACAAGCAAACACATAAAATTGTAACAATAATACACGCTGGTTACAACCTCTTACAAGTAAACACGCAAAACTTGAAAATAAAGAGAAGAAAAAGAAAGAAATGAGTAAAACTGAAAACAAAGAAAAATATATTCATATATTAAACATCAAATAGAAGAAAAATTGTTCTAATTTTATAGTCAAGCCCTTCGAAAAGCGAGCACTCTTGTTGCTGGTGTGCAGAGTAATTCCTAACGAGTTGCATGTTCATTTCTTGCTCTTTTGATTTTTGGGCCAATAATATATTACTATGGCAAATCCGGTACCAAATCCTATACCAAATCCCAATCCAATGAAAAGGCACAATAGAACAATTCCAATCATTTTCTTAGCAGGTTTTGTGGGAGGAGAGGTTGAATTGTTTCCAGGGCTTGTGACATTGCACAGCTTAGATAATGGCACACCACATAATCCAGGGTTCCCTTCGTATGATGAATTGTCGAATGCTAGGAACTGACCAAATTGCGGGATTCTCCCGACCAAATGGTTAAATGAAAGATTCAAGTAGGATAGAAAATTCAGGTCCTGTGGAATCTCTCTAGAGAGGTTGTTCCAAGAAAGGTCAAGAGTAAATAGACTTGGGTGCCAAACTATTGAATTTGGAATTGGTCCGCTAAACTGGTTCATTCTTAGATCAAGTGTTTTGATATTTTGAAACTGAAATATTTGCACGGGAATTTGTCCATTCAATTGATTTTCAAAAAGGTAAAGCTCAATCAATGGATAAAATACAAGAGAAGACTCTTTTAGTCGGAACTGGCCTGAGAGCTTGTTGTTAGAAAGATCTAGTGTTTCCAAACTTGGAAGAGAAAACAAACTTTGGGGGATTGAGCCAGAGTGTGAGTTATTGGAAAGGTCCAATATTGCTAATTTATCAAGTTTTTCGATTGAAGATGGTATTTGTCCTGAAAAGTTGCAATGTGAAAGACTGAGTTCAGATAAATTTCTGAGGTTACCAATTGAGTCTGGTATGCTACCAAAAAAGCTGGTCGATTCGAGAACCAAGCTCTCCAAAGAACTCACGATTGGAAAATTAGGTAAAGTCCCAAATAGCTCTCCATTTTCTGATAAATCAATCTTAGTCAATGTTGGGATTTGAAAAATCTCTTGTGGAAACAGCCCTTCAAGGTCGGAATACTGCAAATGGAGATCTTTTAATGGAAATTCAGCAAAGTATTCAGGAATCTGGGTTTTCAAGCTGTTGTCATTGAGGCGAATGACAGTTAAGGAACCAAGTTGGGAAAGAGAAGATTCAATGGGGCCTGACATATTACAATTAACCATACTGAGAACTTGTAAGTGGGGGACCGACTCAGACAGAGCTCTGCACCATTCGGTTCCATTCTCAGAGATATCAACACCATCAAGATAGAGCTCTCTTAAATTGCTGAATTGGCTAACCAATATCCGCAGATTTGGTTCATGCAGTTTCAAATCACAAATAAGACTGCATGAAAGGTCAAGCGAGATCAAGTTTGTGAGGTTGGCTATGGCAATTGGTATTTGACCGAAGAACTCTGTTTTGGATAAATTCAGATAGGTTAGCATAGTTAGCTTCTCGAACCCATGAGCTGGAATCTGGTTTTGTGAAAAGTAATTATATGCAAGGTTGAGGTGTTGGAGCGAGGTTAGATTAAAGATTGCGGCACTGAGGTTACCTTGAATGTTGCGGTTGCTGATGTCAAGAGAAGTGACATGGCCGGTTGCTTTGTCGCAAGAAACTCCCTCCCAATCATGACAACAGTCTGTTCCGGGTTGCCAAGATGTAAGATCAGAGTAGAAGAAGCCTCTTTTGAGTAGGAGAAGGGAAGAGCTTTGATCTGGAAGGCATGACACATGGGTTGTCGCACAAGCAGAGGGAATTAGCAAAAGAGATGAGAGGATGAAGAGTAGAGTGTAGAGACACAAGTGCCGATAGTTTGGCCATGAATTAGCAAAATCCATTTGTTGGATCTGGTAGAAACAGCAGGAGAGTAGTGAATGGTGGATTATGAAATTAACTTGTATATATAAAAACCAAGCTGTAAACAGTACATGTAATTTTTTCATGCACGTTGACTGAGAAAGTCATTTAGAGCTTTTAGGCCATTCAATATGAACATTCTTCATTTGTTCGGTTAGGCTCACAAGTCACATCAGCTTGACTACTACTTGACTACTCTTCAGTTGACTTGGGTCAACCCAGCCTCTTTTTGGAAAGCTTTGTATTTTCTTTTTGACCAATGAAAATGCTTTACGACAATCATCACTAGCAAACTAGTATTTAACAATAAAAAACAAAAAAATTCCAAATTTTTTCCTTCAAATGACATCATCATTTATTGGAAATTATTCAAAGATATTCTAGATTATAAATGGCGCAGCATTTTTTGTATGTTTTGTTCTTATAATATTCGTGATATTTTAGTATGTTCTACATATTGTTCTCAACATGAAAAGCTATAATATCAATTATTTGCAGTATAAATTACAAAGAAATTGTTCCAAAAAGCACAACATTAAATAATAATAAATCAAAATGAGTGACATTTTTGTAACTTTTTCCAACAAAAAGTATTTAGCACTGACGAATGAGTGAGTTTATTCAGTCATAAATTATGTAAATTGGGAGCCCAACAGAGGTCTTTATGAGTGCGTTACCTTCTTAGTGGGCCTCACCATTTGTGCCAACCCACTTGTAATGTGAAAGATAAACGTTCAAAGGTGCGTTCAAAAGTTCTCAAATTTTTAGCAATAATTCATAGTGGTGACAAAAAGTATAGTTATCATAGTGGTGACATGTGTCCTCCACATGCATCCTTTTATCAATTAAATTCATTTAATTGTCTTTCTTATTTAATGAAAAGTCAATTTACACTAAAACCCTTATATTATTATAAATAAATTAACTTGTAAATAATATGTTTTCAATTAACATGATGTTACAATAAATTTTAAAATACTACAAACTAGACTAAATATTTAACAAGTATAATTCAATTAATTAAAATATATAAGTAATTTACCATTTCGTAATGTAAATTTAAAAAAATATTTCCATATTTCCAAAATTTCTGATCTTAACACTAAAGAAATCTATCAATCAAAATTTTGTTAAGGACTTTATATAGAAAATGTACAAACTTAGGAAATTCAAATCAAGAGTACTCCAAAAATAGTTTGGATTGGATTTTAGACTCCGGTGCAACCGATCACATGTCTCGAAATAGAAATATATTGTATAATTACCAAAAAAGCAAAGCTCAAGAATTTGTATATGTTGCAAACGGTGAAAAAATAGAAATTTGTGGTTATGGCTCAATCAAGCTTTTTTCAAAAGAAATTAAACATGTTTTACACATAAAAAATTACACATCTAATTTGTTGTTTATAGGAAAAAAATTGAAAAGAAATAAATTGTGAGATTGTTTTTTCATCTCAAAATTTATTTTTTCATGATATGACATCCAAGAGGATGATTGGTGAAGGTATCTATCAAAATGGACTCTATTTTTTAAATAACCAAAAATTCAATTTTAACACCAAAATACAAGACATTAGAAGTTTATGGCATAAAAGAATTAGGTATCCTTCCGATAGAACCTTAAAATGTATTTTTTATTTTTCAAATTTAGATTGTAATAATTGTGAAGTATGCAAACTAGGTAAGCATATAAGACTTCCTTTTTGTAACTTGTTCATTCTGATATTTTGGGACCCGCACCTGTAGACTCTTATAATTGTTTTAAATATTTTGTTACATTTATAGATGATTTTTCACGATTAACTTGCTTATATTTATTAAAAAATAAAAGTGAAGTTTTTTCTCACTTTCAAGAGTTCTCAAATTTAGTTGAAACTCAATACAATACGAAGATTAAAATTCTTAGGACCGATAATGGAACATAATTTGTTAATCAAAATTTCTCAAGTTTTTTTGAAACAAAAAAAAATTATACATCAAACCACTTGTGTTTATACCCCACAACAAAATAGAATTTCCGAAAGAAAAAAATCGTTATTTACTTGAAATGACAAGAGCATTAATGTTTCAAACCAATGTTCCAAAAATTTATTGGTCGGATGCCATTCTCACCGCAACTTATTTGATAAATAGGTTGCAAAGTGTTGTTTTAAATTGGAAAAGCCCACTAGAAGTTATATACCAAAGAAAAATAATCTTTAATCATCTAAAAATTTTCTGATGTACATGTTTTTTACACCAAAATAAACGACATAAATTAGATCATACTTCTATTAAAACTATTTTTCTAGGATATTCATCTCCAAAAAAGAGTTATAAATGTTATGATCCTATAAATCATAAATTATATATTTCTAGAGATGTAACATTTTTTTAAAATGAGCCATATTTTAAAACCAAGAAAAATGAGATTGATAATCAGGTAAAAATGATTTTGTCTTTCGTATGTTTAGTAATCAAATTGTTGAGCAAAGAATTGTAGGAAATGATGAAGAAGAAGAAAATGAAGAAGAAAATAACAACACTTCTCCAAGTGGAACCTGGGAAGAAGAAGATTAAAATATTGAAGAAAATGAAAATATTGAAGAAGATGAAAATATTGAAGAAGAAGTTACGGCAAGGAGGTCAACCCGTCCTACTCAACCGTCCATAAGATTACGAGATTTCGTAACCTATAAGGTTCAATATCCTATTCAAGATTATATTTCATATAATAATATTTCAAAAATCCACCATGCATTTCTTAGTTCAATTTCCAAAATAGAATAACCAAGAAATTTTGAGGAAGTCATAAGCCAACCGGTGTGGTGCAAGGCTATAAAAGAAGAACTTCAAGCTTTAGAAAAAAATAACACATGAACCATTGTATCGTTACCAAAAAATAAAAAACCCGTAGGATGCAAATGGATTTATAAAGTGATGGCACCATAGAAAGGTACAAGGCCCGGCTAGTTGCCAAAAGGTATACCCAAACATATGGTATTGATTACCAAGAAACCTTTGCTCCGGTAGCAAAGATGAATACCATAAGAATTTTACTTTTGATAGCAGTAAATAATGGTTGGAAGTTATATCAAATAGATGTTAAAAATGCACTTCTTCAAGGAATACTTGAGGTAGAAGTTTATATGACCCTACCATCGGGTCATTTAAAAGAAAAAAAATGTTAACCTTGTTTCTAGGTTAAATAAATCAATTTATGGACTTAACTAATCTCCAAGGGCATGGTATGGCAAACTATCTCAATATTTAATTTTTTGTAGTTTTAAAGTAAGCCAATCCGATACATCTTTATTCTCAAAACATGAAAATAATGATATTACTATTGTACTTGTTTATGTTAATGACATAATTATAACAATAAACAATTATGAAAAAATTAACAATGTTAAAAGACACTTTAAGAAAAAATTGAAATAAAAGACCTTGGTAGACTTAAATATTTTTTAGGAATTGAAATAGCTCACTCTATCAAAGGACTATTTATTTGACAAAGAAAATACACTATTGACCTTCTAAAAAAATGGGAAAATTAGGATCCAAACCGGCCTCAACACCAATAGATAGTAATTGTAAATTAAATTCCGATGATGGAGAACCGTTAGAAAATGTCAACCAATTCGAACGGCTTGTAGGTAAATTGATTTACTTAACGGTAACTAGGCCGGATATATCATTTGCAGTAAGCCAAATTAGTAAATTTATGCATTCACCAAGAAAACCTCATTTGGATGCAATTGATATAATTTTGAGATACATAAAGAAATCACCCAGAAAGGGTATATGGATGAAAAATAATAAATCTAACGTAGTGTGTGGCTATTCCGATGCAGATTGGACCGAGAGTTTCGATAGAAAATCTACAACAGACTGTTGCACGTTTGTAGGTGGAAACTTAGTCACATGGAAAAGCAAGAAACAAAATATCATGGCACGTTCAAGTGCGGAAGCGGAATATCGTGCCATGGCATCCACCGCAAGTGAACTCAAATGGGTCAAACAATTGCTCGAAGAATTGAACTTCAAAATAGATAAACCAATGAACATGTTTTGTGATAACAATGCGGCAAGGCATATTGCCTCGAATGCGGTGTTTCATGAAATAACAAAACACATCGAAGTTTATTGTCATTTCATAAGAGAAAAAGTTCAAGCCAAGGAAATCGAAACACCTTACGTGAAGAGCCAAGACCAATTAGCCGATATTTTTACAAAGGGCCTTATTGCGAAGCCGTTTGAAGAAATAACAAGCAAGGTAGGATTAATCGATATCTATAATCCTAGCTTGAGGGGGAGTGTTGAGAATAACAATAGTTAGAGGTCTAAAATAGAGAAAGGGTAAAATTGAAATTTAGGAAAAATAAGAAGTTACCGTTGAAATTTACGGTACAATAAGAAATGAGGTTATAAATATTCAAAAGGAGAGAGATTGTAAGAAGAATTTCATAACAAAAGTACTCAATATTAATAGAAATATCCAATATTAATAGAAATATTATTCTCATAAAATTCAAGATTAGTTCCTGTGGAATCTCTCCAGAGAGTTGGTTCCAAGAAAGGTCTAGTGACTCGATTTGCATCAAGCGTCCAAGTTGATGCGGAATGGATCCAGTAAAAGCATTATGTGACAGGTTTAGTGCTTTTATTCCTTCAAGCTCGCCAGTCGTCTTAGGCAAGTTATTCTCTAGTGTCATTAGTGCCCCTTTATTATTCGTGACAGTAACAGAGATCCCATCAATTTCAAAATAAATTAAAGCAGTGGACCAAGGACTTTACCAAGAACTGCATCCGAGGATAAAATATGCATGGACCTGAAATTACTGAACCAGAGTGGTGGTAAACTTCCATTGAAGTTGTTTGAAGCTAGATCAATCATTCTTAACAATTGGAAAGGAGAATTCATTTTTTCCAAAATTTGAAGGAAGGTCTACTGCACCATAGAATCTATTGGACCTTAGAATAATGACTTGGAGATTTGGAAGCTTCCCTAGTGAAAACAGGAAAGTGCCACCTATCTGGTTGTTCCCAATATCAAGGAGGGACAAATCTTTACACCTTGTTAAAGATCTAGGCAAATAGCCTTCAAGATTATTGCTGTTCAGATCCAATATGATGAGCGCGCAAGACCAGTTTATGTGATGTGATAGTGTTCCAGAATTAGCGAAATCCATTTGAATCTGATAGAAACAGCAGGAGAGTAGTAAATGGTGGATTATGAAATTAACTTGTATAAAAACCCAGCTGTAAACAGTACATGTAATTTGTTCATGCATGTTGACTGAGAAAGTCATTTAGAGCAGTTAGGCCATTCAATATGAACATTGTTTGGTTAGGCTCACATTGACTTGGGTCAACCCAGCCTTTTTTTTGAAAGCTTGGTATTTTCTTTTTTACCAGCCTTCATGGTCACTCCAAAGAAAATGCTTTACGACAATCATCACTGGCAAACAAAAATTTAACAATAAAAAACATAAATTTTCGAAAAAATTTCCTTCATATGACATCATCATTTATTGGAAATTATTCAAAGATATTCTATATTATAAATAGCGCAGCATTTTTTGTATGTTTTGTTCATATAATATTCGTGATATTCTTGAAAGTTTGCCATATATTTATATGTTCTACATATTGTTCTCAACATGAAAAAATATAATATCAATTATTTGCAGTATAAATTACAAGGAAAAAGTTACAAAAAGTATTTAGCACTCACGAATGAGTGGGTTTATTCAGTCATAAATTATGTAAATTGGGAGCCCAACAAAGGTCTTTATGAGTGCATTACCTTCTTAGTGGGCCTCACCATCCACACCAACCCACTTGTGATGTGAAAGATAAACGTTGAAAGGTGTGTTACAACGAATATTGACACTCACTATGCAAAGACTCATCAGTCGGTCTTTGCCAAATTTATTTTCAAATTTTTAGCAATAATTCTCACAATCAAGTTTAGTTTTCTCTTCAGAATATGTCATAATAATTGTAATGTCATATCACTCTTAATAAGAAAATTTTCCTTAGTCTTTAATTTCATTTTAAAATTGTTTCAGATGTCTATTTGGTTTTTCTTATGTAGGGTCTCATTTTAATAATCACTTATAGCAAATTTCATATAGTAAGGATAGCGTGTATTATGTTTACTAAGAGGATTTGGTGAGTACAACTTCAAAATCTATCGGATTTACTTTAAACGATGAATTTAAAGAAAATGCTTTACGGCAATCATCACTGGAAACAAGAATTTAACAATAAAAAAAATAAATCTCGTCGTGGTTGAGCATTGGCCGATCTCTTGTGTCTGAGGCTAGGACTCATCCTTTCCTCGTGTAGGACTCTCCATGGATTTTAGTTCTGTGTGAAGCACGGCAGCAACTTGTCTCATGTCGGGTCTCCTCTCCCCTTCCATGAGCAAGGATGTTTTCGCTAGCTCCACCACTTGTGTAATAAGTCCCATGTTCTCTCTATCCCTAATGATGTGATTATCCAATATTGCCTCAACACTGTTCTCCTTCATAGCAGACAAAAATTCTGCTGCGAGGCTTCTGATTTCCAACCCATCCATGTAAAACGCCTTCTTTCTGGTGAGAAGCTCTACGAGAACCACACCAAAGCTATACACATCACTTTTTACAGTATGCAGGCCAGTCTGCATGTATTCCGGGTCTAAGTAACCCCGGGTACCTTGCACATGGGTCGCAAATTCTTCTTCATCCCCCGTTGGTGCCAAAATTGAAGCACCAAAATCAGACACCTTGGCCACAAAATTCTCATCCAAAAGTATATTGGAGGTTTTCACATCACGGTGAACAATGGAAGGAGATGCCCATGAGTGCAAATAAGCTAATGCTTCTGCAGTCTCATGAGCAATCCTTAAGCGAGTGTTTAATGAAATGGACACGGAATTCTCCCCATGGAGGAGGTCAAATAGAGTTCCTTTTTGGAATGAACTCGTAAACTAAGACAGGGATTTCCAATTCAAGACAACAACCGAGGATTCTAACTATATTTATATGATTAATTTGGGAAAGGATGAGAATCTCTTTACCAAATTCTTTTTTTTGCCTCTCGTTTATTGTCTTGCATTTTTTTATTGCTACCTCTTTGTTATTAATGGTACCTCTGTATACTGTACCATTTCCTCCTTCTCCTACCACATTCTTTGAGTTGAAGTGGTCGGTAGCCTCTTTCAGTTCTTCTTCCTTGAATATTCTAAATGAAAATCCCTGCTCAGATTTCATCTCTTCAAGCAACAAATGACCTCCATATTGTCGAAAATATTTCTCCTTGAGTGTAGTGATTTGTCTTCTTTGATAGACCCAATACACCAAGGAGCTTGAAACTAATACCATAATAATACAAATACTAAAACCTGCAAATCAAATGAATTAATATTAGTTGAACTCATCAATCAATCACTTCTTTTTAATATAAACTAAATTGATCAATTACTTAAGTTATTGCAATTAAATTAGTTAAACTCATAATGAAATAGCAATTTTCAAGAAAATTACCTATAACGAGTTTGCCCCATAATTGAATTTTCGGCCCAATATTCTTGTAACAATCATCAGGGACTGTACCATTTCCATGTGTGCCTGCGGGACATGCGCATTCGAATGATCCCAGAGTGTTTGTACAATTCCCATAGCAATTTGACCTAATCAGGCACTCATTGGTATCTATATAGTAAGAAAGAAAAATAATAAATTAGCTAGCTTGCTAGGGACAACATCGATCGATCACCTGTGAGATCGAGTATAATTAATTTTGATTAAATTTACAAAAATAAATAAGACTTTTTCTTTCAACTGAAAGATGATTGATCGAGCAAATTAAAAATCTTCTTCTAAAGATTGCATGCAGAGGTCAATTAAACTATTAAAGTTTGTACATATATATGTACGTACGTACCTTTGCAACCATCAAGAAGATAGGGGTTTCCATTGTACCCTTTCGCACAAGTGCATATATAACCTAAACCAGTGGCATGGTTAACACATGCGCTATTCCTGCTAACACATGCATAATTTGCGCTATTCTGTTGTGCTATCTTGCAGGTCTCGTTACCTACAACCCAATCAAGGACAGTAGAAAATTTGTTGGCATCCTTCTCAAAGGTGCCAGGTCTCGTGAGATATGTGGTGCTAAATTTGAAGCTTTCTGCTTCCATTAAGACTGCATACCCACAAGGACTGAAGTTTGACGTATGGGAATTGTTGAAATTAAAATCAAATGTAGTCTGATAAAACTTCATTCCAAAAGGAATGGCACTCTGGCAGCAACCGATACCTGAGCATGAGCCATTCACCAGTCCCTGCTCACTCAAGCTCACAGATGTACACCCAGTTTTATACCAGATAGAATTACCCGTTGTAAGGTTGACATATGCAGATGTCTCACTACCTACTACCATGAACCTGTTTTTGGTATTTGATACCCAAAACGCTGAATCGGTCAAATCAACTGTCCATGTAATGGAATCAA
The DNA here is from genome assembly GCA_025461125.1 of Carex kokanica. Taxonomy (NCBI): domain Eukaryota; kingdom Viridiplantae; phylum Streptophyta; class Magnoliopsida; order Poales; family Cyperaceae; genus Carex; species Carex kokanica. The sequence continues at coordinate 19,694 of JAJGRX010001293.1, read as the reverse complement.
TCTTGTCTTTCATTGAGTTATTGTAACATGTTGGATCTCTCTTAAGGCCAGTTATTCACACACTCACGGATTGAGAGAATAAAAGAAGGAACAAGCAAATAAGACACAGAAGTATTTTTTTTTTTTGATGCTCTCTTATCACATCGTTTTCTGGTTTTCTCATATATATAGACATAATACAAAACTGCCCACTACCATGACATCCCATGTTTAGAACTCTAAAATTAGAGCTAACCAATTTAAACTTTCCTTAAATAACTACTACTCTATTTTCAGCAACATGCTGATTCTAAATTCTAACTTCCTAAAATACAAACCCGTAAATAGACAACCCGAATTGGAGAGAGTCTGAACAGCTGGACCCGAACTTGTGTTTGGACTCGGACTATGGACTGGACTCGAACTTGGACAACTAGATTAACTCATCATAACACAGATAAGAAACGTAGACCTGAATCCGAGCTTGGCCTTGGGACACGGATATGCTGTGTATCTCTCCATTTAGAGCAGCAAATGGCTTGAAACTACCATCATCCCCCTTTTTACACTCGAGGTTGAACTGTTCAGACCGGGAACAATTTTGACCTATCCCAAATGGATAGGCAACCTGTAATTATAAATTTTAATAACATGTTAGTTCACTTTTCTTAATCAACATATGGTTGTAATTTTGACACATTTTTTTTTAATTTAGAAGTTATGACTCATGAGTCGGCCCTTTTCTTTAGTAATATATATATTTTCAACAATTACTGCATAATGCAATTAATACTGGATAGGATATCTCTATATTTTAAGCATGTACGCGCCATATATTGCCAAAATCAATCAGAATATGCGATAGAATATAACTCGATGTCCAGAATGTGTGATCATATATATATATATATATAGAATGTACCTCGGTGTCTCCACAGTGTGTCGGACATCCAGGAGAGGGTTGCAATATTGGTTGAGCCACAGAGAACGACAGTAGTACCATGAAGAAGAAAAGAATAGCCATATATATTTATGTATATTAAAATGACTGAAAGACTAGGGAATTATAGTGGTTACTTTCAAGTTTGAAAAGAGAGAGAGAGAGAGAGAGAGAGATATAGATAGATTGATGGAGTGGTTTATATATTTATAGGCGTAGAAAGCTTCCTGTGTGTTGGCTTCCAGCCTACCTTAAAAAAAAAAAAAAAAAGCTTCCTGTGTTGCTGCCATTCACTTTTTGTTTATATATTTATAACCACTGATGCCATTGTTCACAGGCCCACCATGTCACATTCCTACCTATTGTTGATGAAGATTTCAAACTATTTCTAATTTTCTTTCCTGGTGCTCACGCCAAATTATTAATACTAAATGAATTTGTTTAAACATTAATTTAATAAAATAACAACATTATACTAATTAATCAAACAAAAATTACCAAAACTATCAGATAAATGGGTTGTTCTTTCCGTAAAAACCCAAATTCTTAATCAAGAAAAATAATTATGATTAATAATTTTTAATTTCAGATAAATTAAAATTTTAGTCTAACGGCAACAAATACCTACAATTAGTTAAACCAAAATAAAACTAAATAACTAAATTGCTAATAAAAACACATAACTAATATGCATGTATAATAAATTAAGACAAATTTAATTAATTAAGAATTACTAGATAACAATAATAATGCAACAATTCTGAAATTTTCGAGTAATATATACTAACGATGTATCAATATCATGAAATCAATTAAAGGTGTTACCTTAAAAATAATTAAATGAAATCATAAATTACACCCAACAATTTTATTTTATTCTTTTTCGATATATCAAGAATTAATTGATATAGTGTATTTTCTAACACAGAAATTCTGATCAATTAATTGTTTTACAAGATAATCTCAAAGTAAGATAGAGAAACTGACATGTGAGGTCCACATGTCAAATATCTCAGAACGTACACACAAGGCTGCTACAGTTTCAATTCCTTTTGCCTCCCTCTATTTTCTATTGGATAAATTCCGTTTCTCGTATTTATGAAACAGATATTTTATTCTAATAATAATGTTTACAATGAAGGACTGTATAAATTTGAATAATTCTAATCATTATCTTTTTACAAAGTTATTAATTAGGCAATATAATATGGGCTAGCAAGCAAAATCGCATCAAACCTGATGGTCTTCTGTGATTAACCCGCTGCACCTTTAGCTACTTGGTATTAGGAGCAGAAGGCAACAATTTAATTCACAAAAAGGGAATGGTACTGTCGACGATTCAAGCAAATTATATACGGTGGAGATTTCTCGCACGGATTCCAATATCCTTGATGGATCATTTTAAACATAAATGGTAATTACACTGAAGATTCACCTAAATGGTAAATAAATTCAAAAACGGAATTACAAATTAAATGAAAACTAGACGAAGAACCTACCTGAGTCCGAGATTTTTATTTTTACCCAAAAAAAAAATTAATTTAATATAATTAACCAAGTTTCGGAAAAAATTTGATTTATACCCAAACCGTAAATAATATTTACGGTTTGAAAAAAAAAATTCAAACCGTAAATATTATTTACGGTTTGAATTTTTTTTTTTTTTTTTTTTGAATTCTTTTTCAAACCGTAAATAAAATTTACGGTTTGAATTTGGGTAAAAATAAAAATCTCGGCCTGTTGGCCTTTTATCCCAAAAGGCATTTCGTATTTTCTTTAATCCATTAAAAGTGACAACTATTTTGATTACTTTTCTAAGTGATATTAACCTTTTCTTTTTACTTTATGCCCAAAACGCGAAAGGTCACAAAATCTCCTCACGGCCAATCTTAATCGAGTGCTCATTATTAAAGTTCTCTTTAAACTATCAAGCAAAGAATGAAATATATCTATCTGTATTAATTATTGTTTCCATAATTCACTAAGGTTAACTAAATAGAATAATTTGTTGAAGTTCTCTTGCTCGTGACTTATCACAACCGTTCATTTCTCAATTACGGATCGAGAGTATCCACCCCACCACCCATTCGTTACCTCCATGGCTATTGTCTCTATCTCTACTTCTCCAGCTCTCTCCCTCTCTCTCTTAGTCATAGCAATCTGCAACTCACATTTATTTGACGAATCCTTTCAATAAATAAAACCCTTTCCCCCAACTCCCCAACCCCAATCTCTCTCTCTTTCAAAAAATGCAACGCCTGTCAATCGGGTCCCCGACGAGAGTACACGTCATCGCCAGAGAGGTGGCTCCGACAGCGCCGGAAACGGAGGAGATGAGACCAGAGAAACCAATCCGACAGAGCTGTACGAAAGAGAGGTTCGTGCATCTCATACCTGTGCGGTTTCTGTTTTTTTTGGTCTGGCGGAGAGACAGAGAGGGACGGGGCGGGTTTAAATTCTTTTTCAAACCGTAAATTTTATTTACGGTTTGAAAAAGAATTCAAAAAAAAAAAAAAAAAAAATTTCAAACCGTAAATATTATTTACGGTTTGGGTATAAATCGAATTTTTTCCAAAACTTGGTTAATTATATTAAATTAATTTTTTTTTTGGGTAAAAATAAAAATCTCGGTACCTGAGTCATGAGTTTTGGCTTCAACGAAGAACCTATCAGAAGTTAATTTCATTTTGGTCTGTTTTGTGCTTTTTTTTCTTAACGGAATGAAAAATAAATTAAAAGAAAAACATAATTAAGTACATGGATAGAATTCCAACTCTAAACTGCAACTAATTTATTATTATTAACAATATCAGTTGTACAAATCAAAACAATGTTAAAGATACTTACGTTAATTTTAATCTTTTTTTTTTGTACACTTCAGATATGATTGAAAAGTTCAAATAATGATTTATTTTGAATTTATTGTGTATAGAGTTGGGATATATCTATAAAGCATTAATGATTTATCCTATTTTCTCACCGGGCTAGGGCTTGCTGATCGAGTTGTGTTGTGCCAATTAAGTAGCTAGGAGAGGAATACATATATATAATTGATGTATTATAGTGAAACAATTTAAACCATATGATATATTTGTTATTTGTGGATAAATAATAATAAACAAATAATTTATAATGCTGGCCTACTGCTGGACCCATGCATACAAAGTGGACCAGCTACCAAAAAAAAAAAAGAAGATAAAAATTTACTTCAAAGCTATACATGCATATACTATATTAATTATCCATGGTAGATTCTAGTATATTCTAGATGCTTTCACATAATATGATAACTTTTGGAATAGTTCAAAGCATTGTTCTAGTACATACGTAGTACCTCACACCTCACAGCAATAAAAAGAAAAAGTTGATGAATAGATTGATACAAGTTCTATTATGTTGTAGGGGTGACAAGGCTCTATGATTACAAAGTTGAAATCATAATTTATTTTGAATATATGATGCCTATGATATTTGGATCTGTATCCTCCCAGGTACTTGACTCAACACAATTGAAACGGACGGTCCAAATTTACTCTCAACTGTCTATTTGGGATAGCGCAGGGCCAGTATTATTTGTGCTTTGAGATTTGTGCCAAGTTAAACAAACAATTCTGGACCGTCCGATCTCAATTCTACTCAGTCAAGTAACCTGAGGAGATGTGAATTCTATGATATACATATATATCTACTAGAGAAGTTCCCATCAATTTCTAATTAGAGAGCAATGACAGTGAAGTTTTTTGGCATTAGAAAAATGCATTACAGCTGGCATTCTCTTCGAGTTAGCTCTCCATTTTGTAGCACGGGGGCTATTTTTTTACTATTTATTAAGATGGTTTGAAAATCTCTGATTTTATTAAAATTCTACACCATTGAAAAACAGCGATTTTCGAACCATCTTAATAAATAGTAAAAAAATTCCCAAAAATGTAAAATTTGGTCTCCAAGCTGATTTTAATATGGATTGAATATCTAACAGTTTGGACTTTCAAAATCGGAGAACCAAACCGTTTGTTCCAGTCGCGCTTGCCGGTGAAATCGAGTGTGCAGTCGATATCCTCTATAACAATTATTGACTTCCCAGTTGTCTCGATGAAAAGCTTCCTTAATTCTGAGTTGCTCTTTACAGTTGTCAGTTCCATGTCGTAAATATCGTATTCTACAAATTTAATTATTTGTGGTGCGAAATGGAAGAATTAAATTGGAGCTTTGCTCAGCTTTTTGAGTGTGTTACCTTCTTAGTGGGCCCCACCATCTGCACCAACCCACTTGTAATATGAAAGATAAATGTTGAAAGGTGCGTTACAACGAACATTGACACTAACTATAAAAGAGAAGACTCACTCGGTCTTTAGCAAATTTCTATTCAAATTTTTAGAAAGAATTCTCACAATCAAGTCATATTTTTTTTTCTTCAGAATAAGTTTCATAATAATTGTAATGAGATATCACTTACGGGGTCAGTGAAGGGGTTTTTTGTACTCTTAATAAGAAAAATTTCCTTAGTCTTTAAATTGCATTTTAAAATTGTTTGAGTTGTCTATTTGGTTTTTCTTATATAGGGTCTCATTTTAATAATCACTTATAGCAAACTTCATATAGCAAAGCTAGCGTGTGTTGTGCTGACCAAGAGGGTTTGGTGAGCACAGCTCCAAAAATCTATCGGATTCACTTTAAACGACGAATCCAAACCGTTAAACCAATTTACTTCATTAGTGATGCGTGTACATGCAAAGTTTTGAAATTTTCAAATTCATTTAGTACAAAGTCAAGTAGTAAAAAAAATGGATGAAAAATGAATGCATAAAATTACTTATAAAAAATTAATGTTTTTAACTGCTTGACTTTGTACTAAATGAATTCGAATTATTTTCTTTTTCTTTACTTTTTGTACCTGAAATGCATGGTTGTGTAATTTTTTTTAAATTATATTTTACCTACTTTACCATTTATCTCTTAGTCTGTCATATACTATTTTAAAGCTTGAGATTAAGAATTAGTCGTGTTTACCAGACTTCACTTTGTGTATATATATTCATGTTTAAGAGCTTGTGTTTATCCGTGTTAGTAACAGAGATCCAATCATTTTCAAAATAAGGAAAAAAATGGAAAAAAAAAGAAGAAGGAAGGGACGCCATGCCATACTCCATACCATTGATGACTGGGAGATCGATGAAAAACACAAACAGCAAATTAATCATAGCTAGCATTGAGAAATTTCAAAAGTTCATTTCGCTTGCTCTCTGCCTCCTTGTCCTCCTTTGTTTTATCCACGTTCAGCAAAATCTACAAGCAAAACAAAATTTAAAAGAAACCCACAAACTATACAACTCCCCCAAATGGTCAATAGTCAGGTCCAAACTAATCCGTGTATTATTTCCATTTATAAGGATTTTTTATGTATTTATAAATTTAGGGGTACAATTAGGCTTTTGCTGGGGACATAACTATTTTTTAATTACTATTTCCAAATGATTTCCTGTACCCCTTAAAGAACAATTAGAAAACATGAGGATATAAGCAATCAACCGTGTCTCGTTCGAGTACCGAAGCCGAGTACCGTAGCATGGACGTTACTTGTACCGAATTGATTTGGCTTCGCCATCTACTTCAAGAATTGCATGTTGCGCTTCCTTCTCCCCCTACACTTTGGTGTGATAATCTTGGAGCAACATTTCTTGCTTCAAATCCGGTTTTCCATGCGAGAACCAAGCACATTGAAATCGATTATCATTTCATTCGTGAGCGTGTCACATCCAAGTGTTTCGAGTCCAATTCATTTGCTCCAAGGATCAACTTGCTGATTTACTCACAAAAGGTCTACCTGATGCTAGGCTTCATCTTCTCAGCTCCAAACTGAACGTTGGTTCATTCAACAGTTCAGATTGCGGGGGGTATTAGAGAATAGTAATTCAGTTAGGAAATAGTTGACTACAGGTCAAACTATTGAGATGATATTGTATTTACAATTATGCCATTAGTTAGTTTCAATAGATTGATTAGTGCTATTGTTGTCTATATATACCTCTATGTAATACATAATTGATACGTTTTGTAAATATAATAAAATTCAATCTTCTCTGTCTATCTCTCTCTCTTTTCTACTCTAGTAGACGCCATGGCGCATAGTGGCCTTCCCATTTTTCAAATTCTGTCAACCATTTCTCATTTTTAATATTTTATTTATTTATTTTCTTACATATAAAAATCTCGGACAAAATGTGGTCCACTCATATTTTTTATTACTTTCAAATGTGGTCCACTCATAAAAAAGCAAATGCAATCCGTGTAATCCGTCTTCTCCAAAACGCTGCTTCCCCAAAATGCAATCCGTCTTCTCCATTTACTAAAACGCTGCTTCCCCAAAATATTCGCTGATTCCCCCAAATTTTTCTTTCAACTCGTCTTCTCCAAAACGCTGATTCCCCCAAAATATTCGCTGATTCTCCAAAATCGCTGTCCACGCCTCCGCCTCAGCAACTTCAAATCGGTCCAGGTTGGTGAGAATCAGCCAGAATCGGCCTTGAATAGGCTCAACTCAGTTGAATCGGCTTGACTCGGCCTAAAAATCAGCTAACTCGGCCGAGTCAAGCACTGTTCATCCGAGTTTTGCTGAAAAATCGCACGGTCCGAGTTCTCGGGTGAAAATCGGCTCGGACACGGCCGATTCTGAGTTGACTCAGAATCGGCCGAGTTTCGGAACCATGCTTAAAATTACTGATCCAAAGTGGTGGTAAACTACCATTGAAGTTGTTTGAAGTTAAAGCAATCATTCTTAACAATTGGAAAGGAGAATTCACTTTTCCAAAATTTGAAGTCTAGTGTATCATAGAATCAATTGGACCTTAGAAAAATGACTTGTTGATTTGGAAGCTTCCCAAGTGAAAACGGGGAAGTGCCTCCTATACGGTTGTTCCCTATGTCAAGGAGTGTCAAATCTTTGCACCTTTTTAAAGAGTTGTTCGTTAGGAGAATAGTTGTACAAATCCCTAACGAGTTGCATGTGCATTTCTTGCTCTTTTTATTAACGGGATAACAATTTTTATGGCAAATCCTGTACCAAATCACAATCCAATGAAAAGGCACAAGATAACTATTGCAGTCATTTTTTTAGCAGGTTTTGTGGGAGGAGAAGTTGAATTGATGCGAGGACTTGTGACATGGCACACTACATAATCATAGGTTCCCATCAAATGATGAATTGTCGAATGCCAGGAACTGGCTAGATTGCGGGATTCGCTCGACCAGATGGTTAAATGAGAGATTCAATAGATTGCGGGATTCGCTCGACCAGATGGTTAAATGAGAGATTCAATGTGGATATAAAAGTCAGGGTGATTAGTTTGCGTCTCTCGAGAGAATTTCTTCCAAGAAAGGTCTAGTGACTTGATTAGCGTCAATTGTCCAATTTAATGCAGGATGGATCCAGCAAAAGTGTTATGAGATAGGATTAGTGCTTTTATTCCTTTGAGCTCTCCAATGACCTCAGGAATATCACCAGTGAATCTATTTGTTGATAAATCAATTGAAATAATTAAATTAGGCATGCTATTCTCTAGTGTCATTTGTGGCCCTTTATCCGTCATTGTAACAGAGATCGAATCATTTATAAAAAGAGGCTGTAAAAGGTGTTTACCAAGAAATGCATCCGAGGATAAAAAAATAATAGGGTACATTTTGCCGGAGGTCACTAAACTTTGTTCTTTGTTATGAATTGACCACTCAAGTTTGATTAGTTCCTCTATACCACTGAACTTTTAATTTGTTCCAATCAAGTCACTCTATAATTTTTTTCATCCAAAAAACTAATAAAATATAAAGTTATTTGAATGGAATGAACATATTCCATTAGTAATTTGAGCATAGTAAGCATATTCCGGTAATATATTGGATGAAAAATTTATAGAGTGACATTATTGAAACAAATGAGAAGTTTAGTGGTACAAATGGACAAATTAAACTTTAATGAACAATTTTTAACAAACGACAAAGTTTAGTGACTTTCGGCGAAATTTTGAGCTTTCAACAGATAAAGGAGAGCAGTCCAGTTCAACTTTCCAAGGCTCTCTCTCTCTCTCTCTCTCTCTCTCTCTCTCTCTCTCTCTCTCTGCACCACTGTGTTATAATTAAGAAAGATGTTTCTGTTCTACAATTACTCTTAATTTGTACTTGTGCTATTATAAGGTCAAGCATACAACTCAAACTCACTTAGCCCTTTATAGTGTAATTTACCATCAGTTTTACCTGTATAGGCCTTAATGTTCCCCTCAATTGTGCAAACAAGCGGTAGGTTTTTTTAATTACTTCTAAATACTTCATTCTTGAATTAAATCTCAAGAATTGCAATCCTTATTGTTCAATGCATAAAAAGATGAAGGTGTGGTGTGTGCCTTGATTTATTTTTGTGCAAGTTCATGAACTTATTTGCTTTATTAACTTAAAAATGTGCTCTTTTTTTCGTACAGTTCCTGAGACATGACAAAGACGAAGGCGTGCGGCGAAGTGCTATTTCTGGTAAAAAGGTATGGCATTTTATTCATATCTGCAATTTTTCTTATATCCTCATTTTTTCGAATTGTTTTTTAAGGTGTTCAGGAAATCATTCGGAAATAGTAATTAAAAAATAGTTATGTCCCCAGCAAAAGCCTAATTGTACCCCCAAATTTATAAATACATAAAAAATCCTTATAAATGAAAATAATACACGGATTAGTTGGACCTGACTATTGACCATTTGGGGGAGTTGTATAGTTTATGGGTTTCATTTAAATTTTGTTTTTCTTGTAGATTTTGTTGAAGGTGGATAAAACAAAGGAGGACAAGGAGGCAGAGAGCAAGCAAAATGACCTTTCGAAATTTCTCAATGCTAGCTGTGATTAATTTTCTATTTGTGTTTTTCATCAATCTCCCAGTCATCATTTTCTTTTTCATTCCTTTTTGTACCTGGAATGCATGGTTGTGTAATTTTTTTTTTTAATTATCTTCAACCTACTTTACCATTTACCTCTTACTCTGTCATTTATTATTTTAAAGTTTTCAGCTTAAAAATTAGTCGGGTTTACCGGACTCCACTTTGTGTGTATATATATATTTGTTTCAGAGCTTGTGTTTATTTCGGGGATTCATCAATTGTGGCTATTTTTAATTTGGAGTGAGGGGTTCTGCTCATTATGTGTGTTCAAATTATGTTTTTTAATTATCTATGGCAGAGCTGGTGCACATAGTACTTGTCTGGTTGTATTGTTTCGAATGCTTCTATCAAAATTAAAGATGAAAGTAGAATTAGATGCAGAAATTATTTAATTTCTTGGCACTGTAGTTGAATGTAAAATATATGTATTGTATTTTTCTTTACCATGAAGTTTTGCTTGATTGCGTTTTAAGGTGCCAATTGTGCCTATTTACAAGCAAACACATAACTTGAATAAAATTTGTTGGTTACAAGCAAACACATAAAATTGTAACAATAATACACGCTGGTTACAACCTCTTACAAGTAAACACGCAAAACTTGAAAAAAAAAGAGAAGAAAAAGAAAGAAATGAGTAAAACTGAAAACAAAGAAAAATATATTCATATATTAAACATCAAATAGAAGAAAAATTGTTCTAATTTTATAGTCAAGCCCTTCGAAAAGCGAGCACTCTTGTTGCTGGTGTGCAGAGTAATTCCTAACGAGTTGCATGTTCATTTCTTGCTCTTTTGATTTTTGGGCCAATAATATATTACTATGGCAAATCCGGTACCAAATCCTATACCAAATCCCAATCCAATGAAAAGGCACAATAGAACAATTCCAATCATTTTCTTAGCAGGTTTTGTGGGAGGAGAGGTTGAATTGTTTCCAGGGCTTGTGACATTGCACAGCTAGATAATGACACACCACATAATCCTGGGTTCCCTTTAAACAATGAATTGTCGAATGCCAGAAACTGGCTAGATTGCGGGATTCTCCCGACCAGATGGTTAAATGAAAGATTCAAGTAGGATAGAAAATTCAGCGAGATTAGTTCCTGTGGAATCTCTCCAGAGAGTTGGTTCCAAGAAAGGTCCAGTGACTCGATTTGCGTCAATTGCCCAAGTCGTTGCGGGATGGATCCAGTAAATGAATTATGTGACAGGTTTAACGCTTTTATCCCTTTGAGCTCGCCAATCGTCTTAGGAATATCACCAGTGAATCTATTTGTCGATAAATCAATCGAAATCATTAAATTAGCTAAGTTATGCTCTAGTGTCATTTGTGCACCTTTGTCTGTGATAGTAACAGAGATCCCATACAGTTGAAAATAAACCCATGTACCAAGGGCTTTACCAAGAACTGCATCCGAGGATAAATTATGCATGGACTTGAAATTACTGAACCAGAGTGGTGGTAAACTTCCATTGAAGTTGTTTGAAGCTAGATCAATCATTCTTAGCAATTGGAAAGTAGAATTCATTTTTCTGAAATTTGAAGGAAGGTCTAGTGTACCATAGAATCTATTGGACCTTATAACAATGACTTGGAGATTTGGAAGCTTTCCTAGTGAAAACGGGAAAGTGCCACCTATGTGGTTGTATCCTATGTCAAGGAGTGCCAAATCTTTACACCTTGTTAAAGATCGAGGCAAATTGCCTTCAAGATTGTTGTTGTTCAAATCCAATATGACGAGTGCACAAGACCTGCTTATGTGACGAGATAGTATTCCAGAAAGTTTGTTTCCTCTTAAACTCAGGATCTTCATGCTTGGTCTTCCTATGATGCAAGAAGGAATCGATCCACTCAAGTTGTTGTGTGATAGATCCAGCACGAGAAGACTTGGTTCACAAATTGAAGATGGGATTTCTCTAGTTAGCTTATTTCTAGATAAACTGAGATATCCAGTTTCCTCCAAATAGAGTGTATAGTTCAGTGGGATTTCTGAGAATTCATTGTTGGAATAGTCCAAAAATTCAGCACCCACAAGTGGGACTGCTCCTTTTAGCTTGTTAAAACTAAAATCAACGGTCCAAAAGGAAAAACCTGGAGGAACATCTTCTACACCAGTAAACATGTTGTGCGAAAGGTTAAGCATTCCCTGATAATCCCTCAACCTCTTCCATATCCACCTTGGTATAACTCCGTGCAATTGGTTGTTTGAGAGATCAACATGGACCAGATCACTTAAATATCTCAGTAATCGAGGTATTTGGTTGAGGTTGCACGATCCTAAACGAAAATTTCTGAATTGTGGAAATGCTAATGGCAGCTGCTCATCTGATACATCTTCCACAGATAGCTGATTATCAGATAGAGACAAAGAGGAGAGGTTGCTGAGGTGTCCGAGCAAGTTAAGGTCAAATGTTCCATTAAAATGGTTTGAGTTCAGGGCAAGAGTAGATAGACTAGAGAGCCAACCTATTGAATTTGGAATTGGTCCGCTAAACTGGTTCATACTTAGATCAAGTGTTTCAAGATTTGAGAATTTAAATATTTTCCAGGGAATTTGTCCATTCAATTGATTTTCATCAAGGTAAAGCTCAATCAATGGAGAAAATACAAGAGAAGACTCTTTTAGTCGGAACTGGCCTGAGAGCTTGTTGTTAGAAAGATATAGTGTTTCCAAACTTGGAAGAGAAAACAAACTTTGGGGGATTGAGCCAGAGTGTGAGTTATTGGAAAGTTCCAACCTTGCTAATTTACCAAGTTTTTCGATTGAAGAGGGTATTTGTCCTGAAAAGTTGCAATGTGAAAGAATGAGTTCAGATAAATTTCTGAGGTTACCAATTGAGTCTGGTATGCTACCAAAAAAGCTGGTCGATTCGAGAACCAAGCTCTCCAAAGAACTCACGATTGGAAAATTAGGTAAAGTCCCAAATAGCTCTCCATTTCCTGATAAATCAATCTTAGTCAATGTTGGGATTTGAAAAATCTCTTGTGGAAACAGCCCTTCAAGGCCGGAATACTGCAAATGGAGATCTTTTAATGGAAATTCAGCAAAGTAGTCAGGAATGTGGGTATTCAAGCTGTTCCAACTGAGGCGAATGACAGTTAATGAACCAAGTTGGGAAAGAGAAGATTCAATGGGGCCTGACAGATTACAATGAGCCATACTGAGAACTTGTAAGTGGGGGACCGACTCAGACAGAGCTATGCACCACTCTGTTCCATTCTCAGAGATATCAACATAATCGAGATAAAGCTCCCTTAAATTGCTAAGTTGGCTCACCAATATCCGCAGATTTGGTTCATGCAGTTTCAAATCACAATTAAAGTAGTAAAAATTGTCGCATGAAAGGTCAAGGAAGATCAAGTTTGTGAGGTTGGCTATGCCAATTGGGATTTGACCGAAGAATCCTGTGTTGGATAAGTTGAGATAGGTAAGCATAGTTAGCTTCTCAAACCCCTGAGCTGGAATCTGGTTTTGTGAAAAGTTGTTGTATGCAAGGTTGAGGTGTTGGAGCGAGGTGAGATTAAAGATTGCGGCACTGAGGTTACCTTGATTGTTGCGGTTGCTGATGTCAAGAGAAGTGACATGGCCGGTTGCTTTGTCGCAAGAAACTCCCTCCCAATCATGACAACAGTCTGTTCCGGGTTGCCAAGATGTAAGATCAGAGTAGAGGAAGCCTCTTTTGAGTTGGAGAAGGGAAGAGCTTTGATCTGGAAGGCATGACACATGGGTTGTTGCACAAGCAGAGGGAATTAGCAAAAGAGATGAGAGGATGAAGAGTAGAGTGTAGAGACACAAGTGCCGATAGTTTGGCCATGAATTAGCAAAATCCATTTGTTGGATCTGGTAGAAACAGCAGGAGAGTAGTGAATGGTGGATTATGAAGTTAACTTGTATATATAAAAACCCAGCTGTAAACAGTACATGTAATTTTTTCATGCACGTGAACATTGTTTGGTTAGGCTCACATTGACTTGGGTCAACCCAGTCTTTTTTTTTAAAGCTTGGTATTTTTCCTTTTGACCAGCCTTAATGGTCACACCAAAGAAAATGCTTTACCACAATCATCACTGGAAACCAAGAATTTAACAATAAAAAACATAAATTTTCCAAAAAATTTCCTTTCATATGACATCATCATTTATTGGAAATTATTCAAAGATACTCTAGATTATAAATAGCACAGCATTTTTTGTATGCTTTGTTCTTATAATATTCGTGATATTCTTGAAAGTTTGCCATATATTTATATGTTCTACATATTGTTCTCAACGTGAAAAGCTATAATATCAATTATTTGCACTATAAATTACAAAGAAATTGTTCCAAAAAGCACAACATTAAATAATAATAAATCAAAATGAGTGACATTTTTGTAACTTTTTCCAACAAAAAGTATTTAGCACTGACAAATGAGTGGGTTTATTCTGTCATAAATTATGTAAATTGGGAGCCCAATAGAGGTCTTTATGAGTGCGTTACCTTCTTAGTGGGCCTCACCATCTGCGCCAACCCACTTGTAATGTGAAAGATAAACGTTCAAAGGTGCGTTACAACGAATATTGACACTCACTATGCGAAGACTTACTCGGTCTTTGCCAAATTTCTTTTCAAATTTTTAGCAATAATTCTCACAATCAAGTCTATTTTTTTCTTCATAATAAGTTTCATAATAATTGTACCGTGATTTTTATTTTTACCCAAAAACAAAATTATTTTAATATAAATAACCAAGTTTCTGGAAAAAATTTATTTCTGCCCAAGCCGTATATATTATTTACGGTTTGAATTCTTAATTCAAACCGTAAATATTCTGTACGGTTTGAATTAAGAATTCAAACTGTAAATAATATTTACGACTTGAATTAAGAATTAAGAATTGGAAAAGCAGCATAAATTGGGGGTGGATGAGAATGAGGTACATGGTTTGGCACGGAGATTAAAAAAGCTGATGGTTGCATTAAATGATTATGATGGGGCTAGGGCTGTCCTCAAATTTTTCAACCCAGAGAAGCCCGAGATTTTTATATATAAGAAAATAAATAAATAAAATATTAAAAATAAGAAACTGTTGAACAGATTTTGAAAAATAGGAAGGCCGCCATGCGGCATGGCGTCCCTGTGGGACGCCATCCCAGACTACGGCCCGCGGAAAAAACGTAAAAACCTAAAAAAAAAAAAAAAAAAACGGGACGCCATCCCAGACTCCGGCCCAAAAAAAATAAAATTAAATAAATAATTTTTTTTTTCTGCTGTGTTCAGTCAGAAATCTAATAATTTTGATCAGATTCAAAATTCATTTTAGAGAAAATGGCAACATGGATTTTTGTGTTCTTTATATCAAAATAAAGGTATGAAAGTCTAGTTTCCAGATAATATAATTTATCTATACAAAGATATTACAGATTGGTACAGTTTTAGCGATTAACTGACAGAGGTCAGAATTTAGAAAAACTGAAATTCCAGTGAGCAGTCCTATAATTTTGACCAGATTCAAAATTCAATTTAGAGAAAATGGCTACATGAATTTTTGTGTTCTTTATATAAAAATAAAGGTATGAAAGTCTAGTTTCCACATAATATAATTTATCTATACAAAAATATTACAGATTGGTACAGTTTTAGCGATTAATTGACAGAGAACTCCTCAGGCAGATCTACGAAAAGTTCAAATTAGAGAAGTATATATGGTACTGCAAATCCACAACTCCAGAACAGCACAGAGTTTCATTTGAACCCATTGATCAAATTCAAGCCATCATCAAAAGCAGAAGTAAAGATAATAACAAATATGAAATCAGTGACCAGAAAATAACAATTCGAAATGTCACCAATTTGTTATTTTTTTTTAAGTAATAGTAGAAATAAATGGCTGACAATAAATGAACATTCGAAATGTCACTAAAGGCTGACAATAACTGTTATTTTTCAAGTGTTTTTAAATGTTCATCAAAACCTTCATAATTTGTTCTAATTAGATATACAGATTGATATACAAAAAATAATAAAAAGAACCTTATCAAGAAAAGAAAATATAACAAACAAAAAATTACCTAGAGTGCTTCTCTGGGTTGAAACATTTTGAGGACAGCCCTAGCCCCATCATAATCATTTAATGCAACCATCAGCTTTTTTAATCTCCGTGCCAAACCATGTACCTCATTCTCATCCACCCCCAATTTATGCTCCGATTTCAAGCCGTAAATATTATTTACGGCTTGGGCAGAAATAAAAATTTTACAAAATCTTGGTTATTTATATTAAAATAATTTTGTTTTTGGGTAAAAATAAAAATCACGGATAATTGTAATGTCATATCACTCTTAATAAGAAAATTTTCCTTGGTCTTTAATTGCATTTTAAAATTATTACAGTTGTCTATTTGGTTTTTCTTATGTAGGGTCTCATTTTAATAATCACTTACAACAAACTTCATATAGTAAGCATGGTTCTGAAACTCGGAATCAGAATCGGAATCGGGTTCTTGACCATGGAATCAGAATCGGATGAATCGGCCGGAATCGGCCGAGTTGACTCAGAAACTCGAATTTTTTTGATAGAAACTTGTTTTGTAGCCAAAAAGTAGGAAACATTGGTAAAAAAATAATTTGTAGAAAAACTATATTAAAACAAAATATTACACTCAAATAATCCACTAATTATATAATGTAATCATAGAAGGAAAAATTAGAATCGGAATCGGGATCGGTCTTTTGACCGTGGAATCGGAATCGGGTGAATCGGTCAGAATCGGATCGGAAAATCGGAATTTTTTGCCAGAAGCTTGTTTTATACTAAAAATATAGGAAAAAATTGATAAAAAAATAATTTGTCAACAATTTCTGTTTTGACAAATAATTACAATCAAATAATCCACTAATATAATATAATACAAGCATTACAACTAAAAACACACTCTTTGATATAATACAAATTACAATTGTTATATATAAATTAATGTTGTTTTCTAACAACAAAGGTTGTATGGTGTGGTGGTAGTTTGCTTTGGTTGCTTAGCTAGAGGTCATAGGTTCGATTCACGTAGAGCTCAAAAAAATTTGGAGTTTGTTTAATTTACGTTTTGATGGAATCGTCCATTTCGGTCGAAATTTGGCTGGAATTGAGTCGAAACGTCTGAAATTGGACGAAATCTACACTAACCGCGTACCATCCGCTCCGGAACGGCCGATTTTTCCTTCTATGAATGTAATACAAGTATTACAAATAGAACACACTTTTTATTGCCAGAATCTATACAGAGCTGGCTAGATCATCTCATTGTCCTTTGTATTAAAATACGAATGGAGATATTGTTATACAGAGCCAAAAAATGAAGACATTAATGTAGTGTCAAATGAAAAATTATTAACATTCTCATATCCAACATATGGATTATAAATAGATGTCAATGATGTAATATTTAAACATATTAACTTTGTTATCAATTATGTAATATTTTATTGTTTATGCATTTTTTTGTTTGTCAATGCAGTCAGTTCATGATTATTAATAGATACAATGAATTATATATTGGCGAAAAGCTCAATCAGTTTCTTTCCATTGAGTTGGTTATTTTACAATGCATATCAACCACCAGAATTTGGAACGTATAGTAATTCGCTGGTGGTTTTTGGTTTCATGCTCATTATCTATTGGACATTATTCTCATTTAATTGAGTAAGCATTTAAAAATAATTGAAAAATTGTTGACTCAGCCAGACTCGGTCAGACACGCCCAGACTCGCCCAAACTCGGGTTGACTCGGTCAAACAAGTGCAGAGAGTTTGGCCAAGAATTAGCAAGGGAAGTGGGGCTCACAACGGAACTTTGTCAAAATATTTAGAAGGGAATATTTTGTTTGATGATTTTGAAAAAAGGGTACTTTGTAAAATTTCTCATTATAGGACTAATTTATGTCCTATGTAATTGAATGGGGCCTCCTAAACAGAACAACTGTTGATTTTAGATCCTGTTCATATGTAATTTATAATCAACAGTCGATATATATGAATAATCTTTAATGGATATCGGTTTGGACCTAAATGTGTAACTAATATATTGGCTAATGAATGAGATAAAAAGTACATATCGATCTGATTTATCTTTAACGGATATTGGTTTGGATGATACACATGTTAAAAGCATGACACAAATGACTAATTTGGTTAATTATTTTGCTTGTAACAATCTTACAATCTGATCTGGTACAGGTGTATTTCGCACATTCCTAAATGTGTAACTAATATATTGGCCAATTTTGAAAATATGGACTAGTTCATAAAATTACGCAAATGGAGAAAGAGGCAATAGATTGTTTAAGAGTACATAAGTAAGATTAGTTGATTAGAGTAGTTTCCGAGATTTCATGAGAATAAAAAAATTTAGATCAAGGTAAGAGGGTCATTTGACTCATTGTAATCCGTTTTTTTATTAATGAAATTGTTAGTAGGCATTTAAAGCTACTAACCTTCAAAAAATTTAAAGCTACTAACTTATTTACAAAAAATCATGCTAATTTAACAATAAATGACACAGTACATGACATGTATATATCTAATAACATGCACAACTTTACAGCCTACATGAAAATTGTACAAAAAGAGATGCTCAACAGCATTTTTCTGTGATGAACACAAGTTCACTGATAATCATATACTAATATACAGTGTTATTAAGAGTCTTCACATATTAAATCCCAAACTAATTTGTTTCTTTCACTTTCCTCTCCTACATTAAAGGAAGCTGACTATACAAACAAATAATTCCTGATGCTTTTATCCAAGTAGGAATTATTGACTGTTTAATCTAGAAATAACCAGGCCCAACCCAAAAGACAGCTAACAACGGCCCAATTTACATACTGTGCCTAGTGGATAAGTAATTCTTTCTTTCTGGGTTACAAGTACACATGGGCCCGGTCCGTTTCATGGGGGTGAGGCACGGAGAGGAAGCAATATGAGAGAACAAAGGGAGATAAGCGAGCAATTTGAGAGAATATTTCATTGAGGAGATAGATTGGAATGAAGGAGAAGGGGAGCCGAATAAGAATTCTTCTCTTCTTTATTTAATTTATCCTTGTCGACCCTTGTTATGGCTGTATTAGAAAAAAATAATTGTCTTAAAAGAAGAGATTCGAGGGTAGGTACATAGGAAAATTCACCTTAATAACAAAATTACCCAAATCTGTTTCTTATGACCTGGTTAACATTGTTGTATTTTTTGGATATTTGGGAATAATGAGATTAATTATTTGGAAGAATACATGACCATTCCTACTAGCTTTAACGGATATTATTGGTTTGGATGATATACATGTTAAAAGCATGACACAAATGACTAATTTGGTCAATTATTTTGCTTGTAACAATCTGATCTAGTACAGGTGTATTTCGCACATTCCTAAATGTGTAACTAATATATTAGCTAATTTTGAAAATATGGACTAGTTCATAAAAATTACAGAAATGGAGAAAGAGGTAATAGATTGTTTAAGAGTATATAAGTAAGCTTAGTTGATTAGAGTAGTTTCCGATATTTCATGAGAATAAAAAATTTAGATCTAGGTAAGAGGGTTATTTGACACGTTGTAATCCGTTTTTTATCAATGAAATTGTTAGTAGGCATTTAAAGCCAGTAACATTAAAAAAATTATATATGGCCGGAACGAAACAATATGGAGTGATTTGGGAAAATATGATAATGGGGAGATAGAAGAGAATGAAGGAGAAGGGGAGGTGAATAAAATTTCAGCTCTTCTTATTTTTTTATTAGTAAAAATATAAGTTGGTAGGATGAAATTTGAAGATTTAATCAATCCTTGTTGACCCTTGTTAGATATGGTCGGATTAGAATATAAAAAATGAAGT